>JAHLJT010004567.1:77128052-77760535 GCA_031308135.1 Acheta domesticus | reverse complement strand
TTAAACAAAGAACTCACTGTGGAGAGCACATTTTATTTGAAGGAAAAATCTCTATCATCAATTTTGTAGTTGGAGAAAGACGCCGAAAAAATTCAAACTTTCACAATTTTCGAAAATTCCTATGCCATGTTAAGAAGTGTATTTTACTCTATTCATACAAGAAATTTAAAGAAAAAAAATTGGAGCCGTTTTTGAGAAAATTTTGAAAGTGTCCGGGGGGCTACATGTGAAGTACCCCCAAATTTTGAAGAATCTTTTTCAAAATCTCAAAGCTTCGACTAGAACCAGATCGACTAGGAAATATCAATTTTGGAAGAAATCGTACGTATGGTTTAAGCACTAGCAGTGTTCAGAGACGGACGGACAGACAGTCGGACATTTTCCTTTCAATTGGTTTTTTCGATATCAAGAACCCACGAAAGAGGGTTTCTGGCTACACCACGTGTTAGGGATTTTTTTCTTAATTTAGCAACTGGTTTTATCCACTTTTTAGTAATCACGGCCCGGCAATGAATTTTTTCCGCCGAAAATTCGCCATATTTTCGCGCAGTATTACATAATTTTCCCTATACGACGGGAAAGTAAAAATAAGGAAGAGGGTGGAATATAGCATGCAATAGTTATTGCACAGGTACGCTAGTATTGCATACATGTTTTAAGGTCGCTACGTCCGGTGAACACGCATACCAGGGAAGCAGTAGTAACCGTTGTGCTTTGAACAAAGCTGGCATAATCCTCGCAACATGTTTCCAAGCGCTACCCTCAATACACCGTAGGTAAGATTTTATGTTGTATTGAACGGCACCCTACACAGCAAGATGCCACTCTTGGTGCTTGTCTACTCTACTACTCAATAACATTGGTTGCCAGACTGCGTTTATCACAATGACGTGTAATACGGTATAGTCTGACAGAACATCCCTATTAAAAGGGGAATCGTCTCAAAGCACATTTTGCGTCAATGTGAGTCTTAATGGAATGTGGACGACGGATGCGAATGTAATGGAATGAGGGCTATCTATCTGGCCTCCAAATGTCGATTTCGAACGGTCAACGCAGGCAGGTGTACATCCGCTGCAGTGTTCCATCGTTGAGCCTATACTGCGGATGAACTTGTACGTTCGGTTACGGCGAACAATACGGATGGAGAGAATTCCGTTCTGTGCACACATGTAGTGCATGCGCTGCGTATGTCTCTCTTCCATTCACTGGTTCCAAACGCTGTAGTTGCAGCATGCCCTGATCGAAACTGCCCTATTCGAAATATCCCAGTATGACAAAGTTTTTTTCTCGGAGACAGACCATTCTACCCTGTTCAGTCTCACTCACCTGTAGATACGGCGCCTTTTGAGCCATACTGTCACCTGATTTCACCTTCCTCTTTGTTCTGTCAGCTCTTTGCCAACTCACTTTGGCGTAATACTGACCCCTCCGTTTACCAAAGAGATTATGAACCTACGTGTACGCCATCCCTCTATTATCAATCCTAACTATAACAGCAACTATAACTTTTGCGGTAACTGATTGCTACTATAGTATTCAGCATATATTCCGAGTTTAGATTAATTCTGGTCATTATTTTTGAGTGATGCTGTTTTCGTAATCAGCGATGTATTTTCATTTAACTGCGGCCAGACAGTGGGAACTCTGACAAATGCCCCTTGTAATCTCAGAAATCAAAACTAAGACCCCAGTAAACGTTTGAATTGGTAAACATTCTTTCCTTCTTCAATATAAACATCGAGAAATTTACTGGTTTTTGAGTACTTACTTTTTATTTCATCGCTTGGGAAAATTGATAGTATCGTTACTGGGTAGCTATTCACGATTTTACACTTATTGAAACGAGTTAAAAACGATATTTTTTCTTAATGAGCTTTATTGAATTGCTAATATTTGAGTTCTCCGCAGAGTAGGTTTGAATCCTCGAATTCACTTGAATTCATGAACATTCACTTCAGTTCATGAACATTAGGAATTGGCAAATGAATTACGGGTTGCCATTAGCAATTACGGGTAAGTCTGCGACCGACTGGAAGAGCTCAGGGCAACAATTATCGCCGTTGCAGAGTCTCTGACTGGGAAGTTCTAGGGTTCGAATCCAGATTATGGCAGATTTTCGATATTAACTAGATTAATTGTTAACCTCTGTCTGGAGGTGAATTCTAGCGGTCGGCCGCTCTGATCGATAGATTTCCGAAATATTTCCGATCAATAACAGGCGAATAACGGAGAGATATCTTAACAAGCTGGTGACGGACTGCCCGTGATCTATACTACCTCATCCTTGTCCCTTCCTCTCCCCTTACAAAGACTCGCTTACTTGTAAGAGTAACGATACCACGAGAGTTGAGGTACCCGGTCACTTTCTGATGTGAGACTGGTGCCAGATATCATATTCAAACGAGGAAGGATATAAGGAGGGAATTATTTATTTCATATTAATTTTAATTTGTTAATGTTTATCCCTAAATTTTAAAAGAATTACTTCGAAAGTTCTTGTGAATTTGTTGGATTCTACTCGTACCATTTTATTGTGTATTTTAATATTTCATTTTCCATATTTAATTTTTAGAAATAATTACTCTCAAAATGTATTTTTTTATTTTCGAAAGTTCATGGAATGATTCAAGTTATTACGAAATAAAAATAAATAATCTCCTTCTCCTTAAATTCCCCACCCCATCGTGCCCGTCTCCCTCTGGATTCTCCTTTCCACGTCTTCAACTGTAAACTGCCCTTCTACACCTTCACTTCACCACTGGCTTTCAAAGCCCTATAATTGATGACGTCCACCCACCACAGCTTTCGGTACAGAGCTGAATATGATTATAACAGGTGAGCTATAAAAAAGACAATTTGCTGAAATGTAGTAAGACACTTTCCTTTTGGATGACTGAAATGACGTCTAGTAAAGAGAATAAATATTTTTTTACGATTTATTACGTAATTAAGTGCTAGTGTGGAAATCACACATCTAAAACTATGCTCTTTCAACTTGGAATCTAGGTAATTGTTAATGGTATAGTTGTTACAGGAATTGTTCATTTTGTAAGTGTAATATATAACCTTTTTAATACTAAATGTACTTTCAGAACCTGAATAATACATTGGAATGAAATGTCGAAATGTAGTAATATAAAAGAAAAATGTTATTTATTCATCAATGAAATAAATGTGAAATGTGTTGATAATAAGATAAATGTGAATGTGAAAAAGATAAATGTGTTGATTTGTGTATAATAATTCTACCGTCGAAATACGAATTTAGCACTTAAAGTTTATAGTTAAATTATAAATAATTAAGGCTTCTTGTAAAGTACCACCAAAAATGAAAATATACATTTCAAATTGACAGCAGCAGAGTCTTGGCCAAATCGATTGGGGAATATAAATCTAAATAGATATGCACTAGCTATGCTCGTGCTATTCAATGAACACAAGTCACTGAAAATGTTGTTTAAATACTTTACATTTACCAAGATCTGTACATATACGTTGTAATGAATCATAGCAGGAATTCGTGCTATCTTAATTTAAAAAGTAATGAATCACGACATGGTAATCAATTACTTTTGTGAAGGGGACTCATGTTTGAAATGATTGTTTCACATTGTATTTATAAACACTAATCTTTGCATTTAAACACACTTAATATTCGAATTCAGAAAACAACAAACTTGCTATCTTTGCTGCGCTAACAAGAACGGCACACTCAAACATGCTTGATCGCTCTAAATGACGAAGCATCAATGATTTCAAGAGACAGATAGGAATTTACAGAACCAGAAGACATAATGAAGAAACAATATACAAACGACGGTACAAACGAAACACTTAGCGTTTTAAATATATAGTTATAAAATGATACAGATCTCAAAATTCGTATTTTTTCGAAATGTGGGAGTATTGCAGCCCACGGACGATATTTTGAGTCATGTAAGGCAATTTTTCAAAAACAGCAGCATGTTTAAAACATCGTTAATTCCAACGGATGTGATCCGTCTTGTTAATGAAAAATTGAATGTTAAAAAATAATTTTCCCCTCGAGAAACCGTAATAAATGGAGATATTTTTTTCCCGGGAGCAGAAGCCACAACCATGAAGAGATTAATTTCCTTCCACACGCTCCGTAAGACGAGCATCGGAAGACAGAGTACCTCATCGTTCGTTCTCGGCTTGTTTTGTGGCGGAGTAAAGATAATTGCCAGGCGCCACCACAAGGGGCAGCTTCTTCAGAGACGGTGGCGGGGGCGGGGAGCGGCAAAGGGTTGATGGATGGTGTCGGCCTCTGCCGAGAGGGCGCGGGCAGCGCGAGGACCTGTCAGCCGCGCGCCACCCAGTCACGACGAAAGAATATGGATTGGAGAACGCCCGCGCTGGGTGTTGCGAAACGCCCGCCGCTTGCGAGCGCGCGATTGATGTTCTTGTGACGGAGGGCGGCGGTGTTTGACGCGCGGATGATGGAGTCAACCGCCCGCGTGGGAGCGGAGATATTGAGTGAGGCTTGAATTGTACGAGTTGGAACGACTGGGGAAGATACAATGCATTTTACTTCCACCTGCTTCAATGAGATATTGCTTTATTAGTTAATGAATCTGGCCACAGATTATTCACAACAGACGAAAAAGTTTGTTTTTTTTTAATTTCCAGGTACAAAGATAAAATTTTAAACAGCGACGTTTTCGAGGAACATATTTTTCCTCATCTTCAGGTAATTTAAGTACAGCTCAAACAAAAACTACTATATACAGTATGTACAAAATAGCGTGCAAAGCACGTGGAGAAAGGCTGTTACAATGAGCACAATGCAACCAACCATCGCTGTAACCGTGAGAGACGGAACAGTTTTTCCACACGGACGCACACGGAAAGTTTACTCAAATACTATATAGGGATGATTCAACAAAAAATATTCTTGATAATTCTGTAATTTTTAAGCCCAAAATACTTATTTTCAACTTGGCTTCTTCGCTGCAAGTGTACTATTAAAGGAACTCTTTTGTTTCAAAGTAATGAATACGAATGTTTTTTTAGTTAATTAAGGTCGCATCAACTTCTAGGTCAGAATCGACCACTATTGAATTTTAACTTCATGGTTTCTATGAGAATGAAAATATATGGTGATAATAGGGGGTGAAAGGACGAACACATACAGCCATGCCCGAGGCGAGACTCAAAGCAATGACCCATCTGTCCGAGATCGCTACGGGCTCTGCTTTAGCGATCTCGGCCACCAAGCCGGCTATGAAAATTTGAATCTCTTGCAAAACGCGTTTCATAACACCTTATCCAAGGGAGAATTTATAAGACGAAACGCGATCGCCAAAAAAATTCACTGGAAAATGCATTTCAAGAATCATTAAAACCCGACCAATTTTCAAATGTTTGAAAAACCCCTTTTTATACTTTTATGAGGTAAAGTTTTTCTAGTTTATTAAATATGTAATTTAGTAAAAAGAAGTGTTATTGACAACTAGTATATCAATGAGTTTACATCTATATTATGAATGTCCATTTTTTGCAGAAATTGGAAGAAACTATGAAGCCACCGCCAATGTGAGGGGTATCTATAGTTTCTCTTGATAGCCAGGAAATCGGTAAAAATTCAAAAATTAAGAAACAAATTTGATTTTATGGCGAAAAATGGAAATATTTGATTACGTGCTTCCATCAATTATCATACTAAGCCTTTCGACTGAATGCTCATATCCGTTCGTCACTGCTTACGCCACAGTTTGAGGTCAAAAAAGAAAGCCTCCAAGGAAGAGGACGTTTGCTATGAAATATTTCCTATTTACTTGTTGAATTGTGTAACAGCAACATTTTGATATTCTTGATATGTAAAAAACTTGCATATAAGTTCCTGCACGAGTAGTACGGACACATGGCATGTGAACAGTCGGCATTTTATTACCATTGTTTCATTTTACGGCGATCTTCAAATATCGACCTACCCGTTTATATTGTTTAAGAAATGTAGGTACACAATGTAACTCACAATGATCTGGTGCTAGGAAGTTAATTTATAATCCATTTTTAATTAGATTGAAGGCCTAATAACAAATTTCATTATCTATCAAGGTGAAAATATCCGAAACTTGCCTGTGTAGCGTCGCAATCGTCAACGACGCCAAGTTAGATGAGCTCCGTCGCAATCGTCAGCGACGTCAAGTTAGTCGTGCACCAGCCGACTCTTATGGAATAATTGCTTTTTATCAAAAACAACAATTTGATTTATTATTATCAAAATCTGCAAACTTTTAACACTATTTGCACTGATAGAAATATTTCAAGAACTTCCTTGTGGACACGAGAATCTTTTCAGGTCATTTCACTTCGACCTCTCAAAGTCTTCTGACCATTTATTATTTTTTTTAGCAACAACTCCTGTTGCTAGGCAGAACATCATAACCCTTGCAACCCATCATAACCACTACGTTACACCTGTTACAGTAAATCATACGTCATTGATGAAGTTGAGATAAATTATTACACTTGGTTATTTAATTGTTTCACTAAAACGTAATATAAGTAATACGTAAAAGAATGCCATTGAAACTATTGCTTGAAGAACCACTTTATTATTAGAGTATTGCTTGAAGCAACCACACAGTGAGTAAAGTCGTTACTACTTTCCGAACTCTCTCTGTCACTTAAAATAAGAGGGAAGGGTAAAAAATGAGATGAAATAGGGGGAATACAAGAAAAACGACATTGGCATTGGATAGAAACTGTAAATCTCGAACCGGGATGTCACCAGTAAGAGCGGGGCGTTGTATCCTAGAATAAATTGAAATAAGGCAAATGGTGTATACTTAACCCTCCGCTGGGAACATTGAGAAAGTTCCTCGGATGGGCACTTGGGGCGTTTAAAGACCTGAGACTTGTTTTAAGATAATGCTATTTGAGGAAGAAATATTTGAGCAAATAATGATTGCAATGAAAATATTAATGTATTTATTAGTTTATTATATTTTTATTCAACCATTTTATTGTCAGTTCTTTGACAACACGATTACCGTGGTTTATATCTCTTTGTTAATTTGGTTGGTTTCTGAAATAAACTTGTCCATTCAATCGGAAGGAATTAGCAGAGTCACAAAATCCACAACATTTAATTCTGTACTTGTCAGGTTTTCTTTTCATATACTGAAGGACGAGGCACCTGCCTCTAAATCCTATTAGATAATCCTATCCTAAATCCTATTAGATAATCGTCGACTGTAATATTGCAACCAGGAGTATATATTGATCAATGTCTCTTAATAAACATTTTCTAGACATTTCTTCCTTTTTTATTTAATAGGTAATTATTACACATTGATACAAAATTTCAATTCTTTTAACTATGTGGCTAGGCTGAAGGCCTTTAAGCCATTACAATACCTACATCCTACCGCATTCTAACCTTTCAAATTCTGGCATTCACCCCTAATGGCCTCTTCATCTCATCAAAGCCGCGTGAAGGAGACCATAAGGTACGGCTGAGGAAAAAACCCCTGAAGGGGGAAAAAACCTGCCGTCAGAAGACGAGTACATGCTAAATCACTAATTGTTTTTTTCTAAACTTTTTATTTATTTCCTGACGTGGGCATCTTCTCCATCCAGACTTTGGCCTCCTCAGCCCCTGAAATCAAACACCGCCACAGAAGATCGCCCGCACCACCGCCTCTCCGAACAATTTACTACTAATTAACTTAATTATCGCTTACGACTAATTTAATTATTACTAACTTACTTCTTAATATTAATGATTAGCGTTACTGATTACCTTTCTAGTTAACTTAATTATCTCTTGCTTATTGAATTTATTATTTCATCTCAGGTCTTGGCTCCGCTCGTACTACTAACCATTCTATTGTACTAACCATTCCCTGATTACTGTTTCCCTGACAGTTCCCACAACTCTTCTTTGTGAACTAGTTTGTTATCAAATTAAAACTAGTGGTGCTTCCAACGCACATACTTTCTAGCTCTGCTTCTATATGGTCCTTAATGCTATTCCACTACTTCATAAACCAGCAAAAGTGTATTCTACCAGCAAACGTTTTCCGTACCGAGACCCGAAATCCGATACTCAAAGTTAACGAACCGGCACTTATACCACTACGCCATAATAGCATCGCATGGGTCGAACAGAGCCATCAAAGAATCGAACAGACCTATAAAATGGTAAATGCATGATAAAGGAACAATTGATACGATGGTACATACGCTTTACAAACCCAAGAAGAGACGTAAAAATTGTTAAAAGCTTAAAATTTGAACAAATATATACAGACACTTCCAGTACATTTATCGTAATTATCAATATTTGTTATTCAAATAGTTTCACATGGTTTTAAATAAAGTTTATAGAATTCTCAATTATTTCTTATGACAACAGAGAATTCTGACAAATAATATTCCGCGACCAGAACACGAACCGCCGAAGCTTCCTTCGGAAGACCTGTACCAATCCTCGCTGATTAACCGCTGTGACCACAATAGATAGCCATGAAATACACTTATAAAACAGTAATAGAGTATGGTGGTTTCATTTCTCGCATTAGAAAACGAAAATATCCAGAGTATGTAAAAAAATTTCCTTTACGCACTCAGGGAAGGTAACTGGGAACATCATCATTCATAACAGAAAACTAGTTCAAGTTAGAGATTAAAAAACTAAGATCTCCGATAAAGTCTCTGACAGTCTATAGCTCCACTATAGACTACAGCAACAGGTTTTATCCACTTTTTCGTTTTCAGATCCCTGCTGTAAGAGTTTTTCTGGCGAATATTCGCAGTTTTCCGGCGCACGACTTTCTCTTCTTACGAAGTAATCGTAAGGCGAGAAAGTAATAATAATTTCGGAACCGTTAGGGATATTCAAGTTCATCTCATGCGTTCTGGTTATATTGTATTACAATTTAACGTTAAAATACTCATAATTTTACTTAAATTGGTTCATACAGGTATATACTAGAGAACGATTGATTTGACATGTCATACGCTTCAGAAATCGAATAACAGAGTTGAAAAATTGTTTAAAGATGCAGCTTGGGAAAACACAGTCAAGTCCTTTGTATTTATCTGCATTTATTCTATTCGTGAGTAGAAGCACTTCAAATGATTTTCAATTAAGTTTCTTCACTCTTCAATGTTTTTTCCTGCAACATCACATTCATCAAATTATAATCCTCATCTGGGAATCGAACTCGGCATCTTCCGAACTGAATATCTCAACCCTAAGGCGCTTTATCCAACTGCGTCACGGGAGTGACATGCGGATTAATTACTTATATTTTAGTTAAAACGTAATTGTATCAGTTCTATCATTAGGAAGCCGGTAATTGTCAACATGCGAAAAACATGTCTTTTAAACATGAGCAAGAAAGGCAGCAATGAACGGCTTACTCCAAATAATTTATCCGACGATCGGCATTTGAAAAATAACTACTGCGAGAAAGTCTGTGCCATTCTATAGCACCACTAGTTTATTTATATATTTACCGTCCTTTATTACACACGTGCAGAAAATTTAAAGAAAAAATTTGGAGCGGTTTTTGAGAACTTTTTTGTTGTAAATTTGAAGCGAAGATTACGCAAAACCGACTCATTTTTTCAGAAAATTCTACATAACTATTTTTAAAGAGCTAGTCATGTAAATAGACTTTGTCTGAGGAAAAATCGCTATCTACAATATTGTAGTTTTAAAAATATTTTTTTGCAATTTTCAAAAAACCATGTATTTCCCAGAAGTGGGACTAAGACAATATATTTTTTATCGTTCCTCATTACATAAATGGAGAAATTTTAAAGAAAAATCGTGGAGAGTTTTTTGAGAATTTTTTTGTAAATTTGAATCGCGATTTATTAAAAAACTACTCGTTTTTCCAAAAAAATTGTACATGACCTTATTTAAAGTGCTAAGTTTGTACAACCGACTTTGTTTGAGGCAAAAATCTTTATCTTCAGTTTTGCAATTTTTAAATAGTTTTTTGCAATTTTTGAAAAATTGGGGAAATCAACGAAAATGATACCTACATCATTCTCTTAAACGTTCTTCGCACTATTCAACAACAAAATATAATCAAAAAATTTGGAGCCATTTTCTTTTAACTTAGAAAATCTCAAAATGGGCTTCATGTGAAGTACCCTCAAATACTAAAGTATCGGTTTCCAATTCCAGGGGCCTTGAGACGAGTAAAAACGTTTGGGGAATATCAATTTTGAAGAAAATCAGCTGAACATTTTAGGCACTAGCGTTGACCACAGACGGACTGTCGGACGTTTTGACGTCTATAGATTTTGCAGTATCTAGAAGCAAACTAGAGGTGCTACAACAGCACTTACTTTCCCGTATTAGAGGAAACAGCTAAGTAGTACTGTAATATTGCACTTTATGCGCTACTAACATCTTCGCTTGGAACTCACTATTTCCATTGCAGTGTTGTCAGAACTATGTGAATTCTACAACTTCACAAAAATAGAATGCAAAAGTTTTGTAACCCTGTATTGGAAAAAGAAGCCTGATACCCTGGAAATATAGAAATGCCTTCCGTTGGGCCATGATTAGGGAAGAGTATTTTAAAACCATGCAACAAATTCTCTACTCACTACAAATGGTACAGCATTTGGTGCAAAACTAAATATTTGCCTGCAAATATCAACATAAATTAGACAATTATAACTCCTTTTCATACAACTCCATTAGGTCACAACAATGACACTAATTCACAGATATTCGCGAGCGCAAAGTGAATTCCATAGTTGCAGACCCTGCATTGTCGCTATTCTGAGAGCTATTAATTCTTTTTACTTATTTCAAATATTTCAAAATAAACAATTTCTAAAATATTAATGTGTAAGTCTATAACAAAGTTCGAATGTAAGAAACGAAGAAAGAAATAATATACAAAATTGCACATTCTAATTTACGACGCATCCAGCTGTCCGAAGCGCAGTAAATTTACAGCGGCCTATTACGTTTGTCACAAAATTAAAGAAAAACTACTCGTATTTGAAAAAATTAAGCATGACCGTATTTATTTTACTTATTTATTTGTCAATATTCGGAATTGCCACATACTCTTTCTTGCCAGCTACCATCTATCATCGCCAAAAGTACATTTTTTGTCATTTTCTTAATTTTTCGGTTTCCTATTGGTAGAACAGAAACATTAATTTTAGAATATTAAAGAACACAAAAACCTAGCCGTAAATGGCAATTTTCTTTTAAAAATTATGTGCCGTTTAAGAGAAAATGGCGTTTTAGCACTACTAAAAATGCGAAATTTGAAGCTCATTTTCACAGAAAATTTTTGAGTTTTCAAAATACTTTATTTGAAGTTATTTGAAGCACTTACACTCACAAATATAATCATCTTTACAAATTGCGGATAATGTGCATATTAAAGATGTGAGAGATCTTTCAAAAAATTTACATTTATATAATTTTTGAAAAAAACAAAAAAAACTCAAAATAAACTTCATGCTATACTAATGAGTGTATTTAGCACTATCCGTTAGAAAGTTTCAAGAAAAAAATTGCAGCCATATACGAGAAAATGACGTTTGAGCATTTCTGAAAATGCCGAAATTTGAGCTACTTTTCACAGAAAACGGTAGTGTTTTCGAGAAACTTTACTTGACATTATTTAAAGCATATATACTCGTAAATATAATAATGTAAAAAAATCGCCGATAATGTAAATATTAACGACGTGAGGGACAAGTAAAAAAATTTACATTTTGGTAATTTTTGAAAAAACCAACCGATAGACCAAAATGGCTTTTATGTCATTGATAGAGTACATTTACCACTATCCCTACCAAAAGTTTAAAGAAAAAATTTGGAGCCGTTTTTGAGAAATCTTGTTTTTGTAATTTTTTAAAATTGCACATATTGCACGAAAACTACCAAAATTGTGAAAAACATTTACATGACCTTTATTAAAGAACTCAATATGCAGAACAAATTTTATTTGAAGAAAAAATCTCTATCTTCAATTTTGTAGTTGAAGACGCCGAAAACAATTCAAACTTTCACAATTTTCGAAAAATTCAGAGCTGTACGTGAAAATCGGACCTATGCCATGTTAAAAAGTGTATTTTCCTCTATTCATACAAGAAATTTAAAGAAAAAAATTGGAGCCTTTTTGAGAAAATGTTGAAAATCCCCGGGGGGCTTCATATAAAGTACCCCCAAATTTAAAGAATCTTTTTCAAAATCACAAAGCTTCGACTAGAATCAGATCGACTGAGGAATATCAATTTTGAAGAAAATCGACCGAACGGTTTAGGCGCTAGCGTTGACCACAGATAGATAGACGGACAGACGGACAGACGACAGACGGACAGACGGACAGACGGACAGACGGACAGACGGACAGACGGACGGACGGACGGACGGACAGACGGACAGACGGACAGACGGACGGAATGCCGTCAATCGATTTTTAAGTATGAAGAAGCAACAAATCATGGATTTTGACCACACCACGTGTTAGGGGATTTTTTTTCTTAATTTAGCAACTGGTTTTATCCACTTATTCGTTTTCACGGCCCGGCAATTAATTTTTTTCCGCCGAAAATTGGCCATTTTTTCGCGCAGCATTACATAACTTTCCCTATACTACGTATATCACTCCGTGTATACGTATGTATACGGGAAAGTAAAAAACATTAACACCACGGGATAGAGGATGGTTTTCTAAATTTAGCAACAGGTTTTATCCACTTTTTCGTTACCAGAGTTTTTGTGGCGAAAATTCCCCGTTTTCCGGCGCACGATTACATAACTTTCTCTTCTTAGGAAGTATTCGTAAGGCGAGAAAGTAAAAAATTAGTGATGCTACAGAATGGCACAGACTTTCCCATATTAGGTTTCTATTTCCTTGGGTCTTGGTTACCTATCCAGAATTACCACATACTCTTTCTTGCCAGCTGTCATCTATCACCGCACAAACTACATTTTTTTGTCATTTTCTTAATTTTTTGGTTTCCTAATGGTAGAACGGAAATATTAATTTTAGAATATTAAAGAACACAAAAACCTAGTCCAAAATAACACTTTTCTTTTAAAAATTATGTGCCGTTTTAAAGAAAATTGCGTGTTAGGGCTTCTAAACCTGAAGCTTATATTCACAGAAAATTTTTGATGCTTTATGTGCAATCACACCTCACACAAATGACAGCAGATCTCTGAGCCGTTTGGCGTTCGACAATAAGCAGTGGGATTTCACGTTCACGGTGATGGTGCCTCCACACACGGATTCTCTGATCATCTCCGCCCAGACAGAAGCGAGATTCATCGCTGATCACCACGCGCTGCCACTCTGCATCCATCCACGCCTCCCGGACGCCACATCATGCCAACCTTTGCTGCCGATGATGAACCGTTAAGGGGAGTCGTCTGCATGGCCTGAGTGAGCGTAATCCCACGTCATGGAGACGTCTGGCAAAGGTGCAGCGGAACACGCGATACCTCATTGTCGGTTGTACTGCGCGCTGAGGACCCGCAAGTGACAACGTTGGCTCAGTCACAGCCTTTCGGACGATTCTGCTGTACTCCCTTGGTGTGGTTTGCCGAGACCTTCCAGACTCTTCCAGGCGATGGCGCGCGCAATTTTGTTACCACTGCTGCCAACACCGTGCACTGGTCACATCTTCACGATCCAAGTGCTGTGCAATACGTCGAAATGACCAACCGGCTCCTGTCGAACACATCCAGCTGCTGATATTGCTTCCGCATCCAACTCAGCGGCATATTAAACATCTCACGATGCTACCACAGCAGATTCACGGGTGACAGTCACTCTTTGGGGCCGAAAACGCCCTTTTATAGCCGGGCGGATGGGCCGACCCGCCCGTGCTCTGCGAGAGCACGGTGCACGATCAGGCGTGTAAACAGAATCAGTGACTTGCCTTCTGATGTAGAACCGAGTCGTCAAGTTTGAAACAATTCGGTCGTTTCCTTCTGGGTGCAACTCGTTTTATGTCTAAGAGTGTATGTAGTATTATAATGTATCTATTACTGAAATAATCGCTAATAACCACGTTGATGCGATTTTGTTAAGTAATTAACAAAATCGAGTAACTCACATTAACAAAGGTCGAGTACCTTGCATTAACAAAATTCGAGTAACTATGAGGTTTTTACAAACCCATATTGTAACGGAATTTCCGTTTTAGGATGAAGAATTCATTCCAAAAGTTTAGTCGTTGATTTCCATTACGCTCTGTATATCTCGATTTTTAATAGAAATATCATGCCATGTATTTAGACTTATATTGCTATATTACTTTTCAATAAACATGCTTCGCCAAAAACAATTACGGAACAGATATTCTTCTTTTGTCTTGAATAGCGTTTCGAAAACACTGTAAAATGGCAGTTCTCTCAATTCTTTTTGATCTCATACCACGAGAAAATGAGCGGCCGCTTCAAAAGAACGGGTCGATTGAGGTAATGAAATCAATTCTTTCCAATAATTCCCACTGTTTAAAAACAGTGTACAATAGAGAAAAGAAATGAGGAAATTCGTTTTTGAGAGAATAATGACAAAGGAACCCTGTGTGGGGCAATTACACGAGGCCACTAACGAGGTCGGGCTGTCGCAGGAAGGGGGACGGAAGTGCGAGTGGGTGCAGGCGAATTGCGATGCGATGTGTGGGAGACCTAATTAGGTAATGAGGAGGAGATCGGGAAGGGCGTGCTGCTGCCTAGTAATTACTGCATGATGTATTGATGACTGGAGGAGAGCAAACTCCGCTCGAAACTACGCTATCAACTACTGGATGTCTGACTTCATGATGTTGTGAGAAAGGCATAAATTAACACATTGATATACCTAACCACATTGAGTATAAAATCGCAATATCTATAACGTCGCACATAAAATGAAGTGTTTTTTTGTATGAAACGCAACATTAACAAAAGATTTTCTCTCACATATATATAAGATTATATACAAAAGATTTTCTCTCTCATATATATTTGGGGTAAATTATGGTTATAGTAAAAGTGATACATTACTTTATTTATTTTATAAATGTACGAAAATATTGAGAACAAAATGTAGATACTTCAAAATATAGGTATTAATGATGAAATGTGGACTATTCAGTGTGGTCCAAAAAGAGTGTGAAACAAATAAATACTAAGTTTTTTGTAATTTTACTCCCTGAGGAGACCTCACCGTCTTCACCCTTTATTTTCTCTCGAGATTTAAGAAGCTTCGTGTAATAAAGCATACCATTTACGAATTCATTGTAATGGACAATTAAATTCTGTACTAGCGAGTAAAAGAAATTATAAAATTCAGTAATGATTCCAACCATATTCTTTAGTCTGCTGGGCAATGAAATACGCGGGCTTCGTTCACTACAAGGAGGCGACGCACATTGAGAGAAAATTATTTGAGCCAATGGTTGCCACATTTATGCATTCGTATTTTACAATTTGGCGCCACAGCCTTTACAATTATAAACCATCCTTGGGATTAATTGAAACAAAGCTCCTGTAGTTTTAATTCGCCCGCGCCCAGGATAGTTCATTTTTTGCCCAAAATAGTGCGCAGTAATACGTAATTGCTTGTGACGACCTATCTTTCAAGTGAGTAGTTGTAGAAGATATGTTTTCTCTAGGTGGCAATCAAATTTGTCACCCACCAGCGCTTATAACACCAGTGTGTTATTGAAGATCAGAGAGCGGCGGATGCATGCTCTTTGCTATCTTTAATCTCTTTAGGAAGGCGGCATGGACAGTTTTTTGCGCGGTTTCATACGAAATCGATGCTTGCGTAGTAAATAAACAAGTATGTGTTAAATTTATTCTTAACGTTTTTAGAGCTTATGACTATACGTTAATGTTTTCATGTGTTGCCAAACATTCTCTTTGTATATAGGAGCCTAAGTCTGCGTGCTTCATCATCAGACTTGGTTAGGTGTTGCAGCACAGCCGTGTATTGTGTCTTCGCTTCATTTCGTTTTCATCAAAGTTATGGCAAACATTCTAGACAAGCTATTCAAAGTTATAACACGAAATATTCTAAAAAGTCAAGTACATTGTAATACGCTTTCATCTATTCAGGAGCTTGGAATAGTAACAAGATAAGCCACCCCAACCTCAGTAAACCACTCGCGATTTGGATGTGTACATATTTCGATATTAGTCGAAATTTTGTCTCGTCGTGTTACTTCCTCAAGCCATTCATAAATATGTACAAATCATATATAGTAACAAGTTTAGCAACATTGTAAACAAAATTGAGATATTAACATGTTAGGACAGCAGGAGGCTAGCTAGAGAATAAGTGGTACTTTTATTGATAAAGATACTTTTATTGATAAAGATCAAAGAAGTAAGCATACGAATCAAGCCGAATGATGCAACAAATTTATACTTTTAACTTTTACCCATATTTTTGTCTAATTAATAGGCAGAGAGTACTTTAAAATATTGCAAAACACCTTTGTTTCAATGAGCAAAGAAACCAAAAATCACACAAACTACTAATTGGTGTACAATAGTACACAAACAAAAAAATTAATTATAACTTATTTACCAAAAATGCAACAAATTTTATTCTTCCATGAAACAAAAGCCTATTATAAGGAATAATATAAGCATTATAATGATCAAGAAATAATAAAGTATAATTATAACACCTGAAAGTATTTTTAAACTATCCATGCAAACGGATGCACTTGTCAGAGTTCTCCATTTACCGACCTCAGAGTGTTTTAGATGGAGACGGAAGGAATCTTCTTGACCTCGCGAGCTTCTCTGCCCAAATTTCAATAATCTACTCTCGGGCGCTGACAGCTAGGGAGGACTTTCGGAAATGAGAAAGCAAGAGAGCGGCAAAACTCTAAGGGATCAGTTCAGTCTGGAATGCGATTGAAAGAAAGAGGACATGATATTGAGGACTGAAAACAGGGAGAGCCAGGATTAAAGCAATTATTTTTACATTTTGAACATCCAATAAAGCCAGTGTTTTTAATTATAATATGGTATTATTAAACGAATATCAACATGATTTCAATCTCCTTTCCTTCTCTATTGTAATGAGGATATACAGAAAAACGACAAAAATATAGTAATAAAGAAACAAAAATATTCCTACATCGATCGTGTTCTTGGGATATTCGCGTCTTGCAATTACAATGTGATTTGCTCAATTGAATTAATAAATTGTGAAACATGTATAGACATGATTCACCATTATCATCAATAGATCAATAGTGAGAAAAATAAACGAATGGACAACTTATATCGGGAATTTTGAAACATATTAGACCGCAATTTGATCGACTTGAGAGCAATTCTATTTCCTAAAACGTATTTCTTTGGAACACAGACCTCTTGTAAAACAGTTACAACAGAGTGAAACAGTTACCAATTACAAAGGTAATCATTAAAAATTTCAAAATACGAATTCAAAGATAATTTGCAAACTAAAATTTCGAAAATTATCGAAATACATATTTTCTAAAGAGTATATTCTAAAGGCGGTAAAAAATACCCTCTAACCAAATCGATAATTGTGATTCTCATCAGAAAGATAGTAAAAAATGTCGTTGATTCCCACAAATTTAACCTCCTAGGGCAATCTATTGCAGAGAGACAATGAGAAACGTGCTTCTCTGGCATATATGAGACTGAACAAATTGTAGAGGCAGAGAAAAGTGGGTGAAATTAAAGGTATTTTTGTAAACTCATTTTGACGACAAATTCAAATAGAAAAATAAATAAATGTTTGAAATTTATTTTCGGCGTTATAACGTTGGAGTACTGTCTCAGTTTTCCCCCTAGAATGTGCCTCATAACATTCTATAACATATATAGTTTTCATATTTTAAACAATGTGGACGATAGTGAAAAATAATTAAAACCAATCTTATCAGTTCAAAAATTTGAAATACTCACCAAAATGTGATTGGAAAAAGCCTTTTACCAATATTTAAACACAGGTTTAATCACGACATATGTACTCCAAATCTTGTGTTACATCGATTATGTACGAAACTCTTATGTTTCACATAAGGTTGGGCTAATAATGTTGTAAATATTTTATATTTATCAAGTAATGGCTATGACAGTAGCTTATAAGAGGTAATTGATCAGGTTTCATTGATTTCTTTTAATGATTGTAGTTTAACCCTTAAATATAACACTTATTTAATTATACGTAAATATAACGGTGGGGTCTGTCAAACCCCAATTTTAAAGTATGTATATTTTTACCTGAAGGTTTTCGAAAGTTCTGTAAATATTTTTAATTATACTTTCAAGTCCTTTCAGTAAAGCTAATACTGTTTTCAGGGAAATTAATGTTATTTTACTAATATCTTAGCACCATTCATAGAACATTACACATTTTTTGACAAACGTATAGAGATTTGGGCAATATTTTTTTGTTTTTAAAACAAAATATCACTGTTAAACTTTATATTTTATTAAAGACCATAAAAAGTACTGTAACCCAGTATTATCATTATCTTAAAAATGTAAACAGTTTTTATTATAATACCTTAACAAAGGAGACGTTATTTAGATAAACACAACTAAATAATACTTCATTAGAGATTTGATGGAAGTAAAATTTGACTGAAAAATGAAAGCAAATAAAATTTTAACTATTTTTTTAATTTATATACTTAAAAATAACATTTGCGTAAAATATAAATTAAAACTATTGAACACTGTGTTCTAAAACAAAATAAGGATCCAAATCAGAGTGATCACCAAACAAGCTCTCCGATGTTTCTTCGTTATCACTCTCATCAAGTAAATCTCGCATTACGTGTAAGTTACCTTTAATGTTTGATGTTATTTTGTCTAGAAAAAGTCTTAAAAACAAACAAAAACCAAAATTGCAACTTTGAAAAACACACGTAAATATAACACTGGGATCCAGCAAACCCCAAAGACACTTCCGCATTCTACTGCAAGTTTAGTAGCGGACTATTAGAAGACAGAAACTGTGCAAACCCTTCCCAAACAATTCTTACTGAATTTAAATGGGAGTAAAATATCCCAAATATTTATTTTCCAATTAAACTAGTTTAAAGAAATTTGGTTGGGGTCCCATAGACCCCAGGGTTATATTTAATAATAATAATAATAATAATAATAATGCCTTTATTAATGGCGAGGCTCAGGCCATAGGGCCTGCTCTTCCGCCTAACCACTCAATATACATTAATACAGAGAAATAATATTTTAAGAGGGGGAGGGCCAGATGTACATTTACATCTGGGAGAGCAAAACTAGGGACCATCCCGGCATACGCCTTAAGCGATTGAGTAAACCCAGAAAACTTCAATCAGGATGGCGGCTAAAGGTCGAACATTTTAAAAACAAAGAGAGAAGTGAAAGAGTGGAAACACAGATGGAAATGAAGAAGAAAGGCCGAAAGAGAAAGAAGAAAGGAGAGAGACTAAAAGGGGGGACAACTGTACATTTATGACTGGGAGTGCAATACAAGGGACCATCCCGGCGTACGCCTTAAGCGATTGAGTAAACCCAGAAAAATCTCAGTCAGGATGGCGGCTTAGGGCCGAACATTAATAGAGCAGAATATATACAAAGTAGAGAAAGAGAAGAGAAAGATGTTCGGAGGGGGGCGAGTCATAACGAAAAAATGGGAAAGTTTGTAAGCAAAGGGAAGGGAGAAGAAGCGAAGAAAAGGAGGAAGAAAAAGTAGGCGGAAGACGTGAAGTTATTCCAGAGACGTTACATCAAGGTACATTCGGTTTACATGAGCACTTTACATAAGTATAAAATCATTTTTAACACCAGGGGAGTACAATACATTATAGGCTAATAGTAACAATAATTTAAAATACAATATTGACAGTATTCAGGAACAGTATAAAAGTATAGTAGGATCTTAACATCAAATTGTATTTATATCAATATGTTGCAGTAAAGATTATGATGATAATACAAAAATAGCTACGAGTATAAGTACGTTTATCTGGAATGTCGCTAGTCACTTTATGTATATTTTATTTAAACAATTCCATTAAGATACACTGAAAATTATATGATTGTATTAAATAATTTACAGGGGTTGATACAGAATGGAAAGTGAAGAGAGTCATGAGGTATGGGATGGAATTTTGAATTTAGAGAGTGCGGAAAGTACAGCATTTAGAGGGTGCGGTGACCGGGTGCTTGGAGGTGGGAAAAGTCTGGAGAATGAAGGAGATGTTAACAGCCATTCTGCATGTCATTATTCCTTACCCATGTGGTTAATTCATTTTTGAATTTACGGAAGGTTTTTGAATGTTTTAGGCTTGCTGGTAGTTTATTCCAGGCTCGGATAGCTGTAATGGTGAATGATCTACTGAACGAAGTAGTGTTGTGACGTGGTACACAAAGCAGTGCTGAATCACGAGCTCGATTTAATTTCAGAGGATTGAAGTTACTTATAAGGCGTGTTACATGTGTACCGTTTAAAATTTTATAAAGAAGAAGTAGAGAATGAAATAACCGCCTTTTGTCTAGAGTAAGCATTTGAAGTTTGTCGAAAAAATCTGATACATGGTCGTATTTCCTTAAATCAAAAATAAACCGTACGCATGCGTCCTCGGTTATTTGAAGTTTACGTTGTAATTTAAATGTCATGTTGGTCAGAAGAAAGTCACAATAGTCTAAATGTGGCATAATAAGAGATTTGATGAGTCTCACGTGTGCTAATTGGTAAAAGTGTTCGTAGGCGTTTCAGGGAATGCATTGAGGCAAAAACTTTACGGCAGGTTGAATCTATATGCGAGTTCCAGCTGAGGGTGTTGTCGATAAGCACACCTAGGTTTTTGACTTCTGAACACCAAGGTAGAACGGTGTCATTAATATAAATTTTAGGCAGAGCAGCAGATGAGATTTTATTCATAGTGCTTTTCGAACTGATAATCATGCACTGTGACTTATTTGGGTTTAACTGTAAGCCTAGGGACGCTGCCCAGTTGCTCAGTGTTATCAAATCTTCATTAATTTTTTGTGCGAGTGAGAAGAGGTGAGATGGGTGACCGCTTAGGTATATCTGAAGATCATCCGCATACATTTGATGACTACAATATTTAAGCGCATTACCTACGTCATTTACATAGATTAAGAAGGCCAGTGGCCCTAACACAGTACCTTGAGCAACTCCGCGGTTTAGTACCAAGTCACTTGAGCTGCGGCTACCGGATACCACTCTTTGTGTTCTTGAAGTTAAGTAATTGAGAAACCATGTACGTGTCTGCTGTGCAAATCCCATGATTTTTAGTTTTGCGAGCAAGATGTCATGATCTACGGAATCGAACGCTTTGCTGAAATCCAAAAGTATCAAAATAGTTATATTAGTGTCATCTATTGCTTTTCTGGCGTCTTCAATAACGTTTAGTAGTGCGGTTCCAGTATTCCTGCCGGAACGGAAACCTGATTGCTGATCATTTAAAAGTGATTTTTTTGGAGATACTGTTCAATTTGCCTCCGGACGACTTTTTCGAGTACTTTAGAGATAGTTGGGAGTATGCTTATTGGGCGGTATTCAAGGTTAATAATATTTAAAGGTTATAATTCATTTTCCATGTTTACCTTTGGATGTTTATTTAACATATTTATTGTCATCTTTTGCTCTTTTAATCAATGATACCGGTTTTGTGTTCTTTGCCTTTGTGGCTTTATAAACATCTCTCTGCAATAAATTGTAAACTATGTTTTCTTTGGATCAGCTATCACTAAGTTCTGTGATAGGTTTTTGTAAGAGGTCTGCTCTAGGGTGATAGGGCAGGGACCTAAAGCTCTTTGCCCGCCATGGAGCAAAGGCGGTACAAGCTAAGAGCTCTGGGTTCCTGTTCTATCGATCCTAGTTCAGTCAGGCACCGCAGCCCAGCCAGCGCCGTCGGAGGCTATATAAAGCCTAGACCAGCCTCCGAGCCTCACTCTCTCTTGTTCACCAGTGTGAAGTAGCTGCGCGCTGTTGGTTTATGTCTGTCTTGCCTAGAGCTTCGTAACTTCTTGTTGTACATCTGAATCACATGGCCTGATTGCTGGTCATGTTAACTGTAATTTATTACACCAACATTTGATTTAGGTTGGCCAGCTACATTTCCCGATAGTGTAATTTGTTAATATGTAGTGTACAATGGAGTCCGACCTAGCTACGTCTGGTAACAGTGGTTTGTGTTAATGCCTGTGTGTGTCCACGATCAGTTACATTGCTTTTTCCTAAATTTGTTAATCTCTGTTTATTTTAGTAACTGGTAAGTTAAGCACCAGGCAATTTTGGTATTATTGAAATCTCATGAATCTGGTTTGCACAAGGGCTATTGATTGCCAAGTGGCATATTTGTGGTTATAATGCTCATTGTTCATGGTTAAAGTTTCTACTCATGCACTGTGAATAACTTGTGTTTTCTTTCCTCAGCAAACTTGCGCCTTACGGGCCAGCCACTTTGTTTATGCATAGCTTTGTTAATGCTATTGCTTATACGTTGCAGCTCTCGTTCTGCTTGTACCTGCTCGTCTGTCGTACGAGGGGTGTTGTAGGCTCATCACGAGTTGGTGAGTTGTTTTGAGTCTCTTCAGTTGGGCGAGCAACCTTGCAGTCTGGCCGTTAGCGCTGTCTGCATGTTTTGGAGGCCCCGCATGTGTTGCAAGGGCATTTGAAGTCTTGCCATTGCGGCGAGCAAACGACCACACAAGGGCCCGTGCCGAGTGGAACACGTGGTCTACAGTAATGTGTGTGTCTTGGACCCGTAGTCTCGATGACACTGGTAATTTTTGAGGCTGAGGAATTGTAAAATTTAATTGCGAGTTCATAAGTAGCTCAGAATTCACAGGTGCCATGAGGGTTGCATTTATGGCACTGGTTGTGAGCATTATTTGATTGTGCAAATTCATGAGTGACCACTGTGTGTATTGTATTTTGTCCAACTCAAGCGGGATATCCATGGTGGAAAGAGATGAGTGGGCTCTTGCTCATCGTATCTGACTTCAGCCAATGAACTTCAGGCACCACTTTAGGTCATGCAAATAACGGGAATTTTAAATATCGAAATTATCATAGTTACAAGTCATTGAAAAAGATAAGCACCTTTTACAATTTTGCATCTTTTATTTCAATTATACCTTCGTCGTGTTCTATTTGATTCGTCATCGTAGAAAATTGTCACTTTATGCCACTTTCCAAATAGTTCTCAACACTCCTCGCTCTCTGTGCAATAGCGGCCAACGTCTGGTCTGAATTCTCAAACGAAGTGTCCGTGTTGTGGTCATGTGGTTCGGGACGTAATCTGGTGCTACTCAGAACGAGCAAAAATCGGTGCATTGGAGGAGGCCACCTTGAAAAATTCCACCTTGGAAAGCCCATCTTGGAAAGTGTAACCATAAAAAGAACTCCCATATCAGGAGTGAAACAATATTATTTTGAAGACGCGAACAGACGTCGCACCTGGGATGCTGGTGCACTATTTCATTTGGTACACGCTCGTTTATGGGCAAAAATTGTTAACCCGTCAGAAGTTTGAAATAAACTGAACACGTGAGTTATTGAAGACGGTGACAATGATTGTCTATGATTGTCTAATTGTCAATGATGATATCTGAGTAATTTGATTTATATTATAAAGGTGAATTATTAATATACGTAAAACAGTAATTTGATTTTAAAAACAAAACAAATTTAACCCGGGAGTGCCCGCTATAGGTAGACTCACGCCAGTGCCCGCAATGTATCTCTCAGATATAGCTGAAACCTTTCCTAAATGGGAATGATCTAAAGCTCTGTTAACTGAAATACGTATTTTATTTGGTTTGTACATATCTCTGAATGCAATTGTTAATAAATAGTACACTTGTATAAGACATGCCTGAAAATCATGTCATGATACCTACCGTAAAATACATGATATATATTTTATACCTTCTGTCGTGTGGAGTGGTTATTTAGAAGACATTTTGAGAAAGACCATAGTGATTAATTTGAGGTATTTAATATTTCTATTTTGCTGTCAAAGGATTATTGGTTGTGTATATTTATTGCAGTTTTTTTATTTCATTGATGAGACTGAGTTCTTTTTCAGTTGGAGGACGGAGGTCTTTTCCAGTTATTGTGTTGATTCTTTCTATTATCTCTTTGGGTACTTTTGATTTTGTCTGTTTGAAAGAATATGTGGGTTTGTTGTCTTGCAAGTGCTTTATTGTGTTTATTATTATTTCGTTTATCTGCATGGCAGATTTTTCTATTTCTATAGAAGAGTTTAATATTTTCAATTGTGGTGTCTTGGCTCCCACTATTTTTCTAAAAGATTCCCAATTTGTTTTGGATCCTTAGTTTCTGAGATGGAGCATGTGGGGGAGGTATTATTTTGGTGGTTATTAATGCTGGAAGATGGTCTGAACCATCTCAAACACTGGGGTTGAATGATATACTGTACTTGTGTTAGTAATTGCTATGTCTAATATATCTGGGTGCTTGCTGCTGTCGTGTGAGATATGAGTTGGTTGGTATGGCGTAAGTGTGTTCAAGTTTAAGTCTGTTATAATTTTGAGTCGTTAAGAGCCTGCATTGTCGGAAACTCTGCAACCCCAGTTAACATGTTTTACATTTAAATCACCTAATAGAATAGTAGGCATGTTCTGTTGAAGGGAAATTATGTTGATATATTTCATTTTAATATGGAGGGTTGTATGGTGATATTATGATGGTAATTCTATTATTAACAGGGATTTTAATAGCAATTGTTTCTAACCCTGGGGTGTGAGGTGTGTCTGTTTTCATATACGGAATTGATGTATACTTTCCCGTATACGTACGTATATACGGAGTAATATACGTAATATAGGTAAAGTTATGTAATGCTGCGCAAAAAAACGGCGAATTTTCGGCAGAAAAAAATCATTGCTGGGCTCTGATAACGAAAAACTGGGTAAATCCAGTTGCTAAATTAAGAAAAAAAATCTCCTAACCGTGGTGAAGCGAGAAACCATCTTTTGTGGGTCCTTTCCTCAACTCAATCAGAAGCAAAACTTCCGTCCGCCCAAATGCCCCCGCACGGCCAAAAGCTCGCACGTCCAAAAGCTCGCTCGTCCAAAGGCTCGCAAGTCCAAATGCCTGCACGTCCAAATGCCCGCACGTCCAAGTGCCCGCACGTCCAAATGCCCGCACGTCTAAATGCCCGCACGTCTAAATGCCCATACGTTCAAATACTCGCTCGTCCAAAAGCTCGCACGTCCAAAAGCTCGCTCGTCCAAAAGCTCGCTCGTCCAAAAGCTCGCAAGTCCAAATGCCTGCACGTCCAAGTGCCCGCACGTCCAAATGCCCGCACGTCCAAATGCCCGCACGTCCAAGGGTTGAGTCCATACATTGAAATGTTCAGGTTCTTCAATTATATACACTAAGTGATCAAAAGTAATCTGACACGTGGGTGAAAGTGACTTACCAGTTCGTGCGCTCTCCATCGGCAATGCTGGAATTCAATACTGTTAGCCCACCCTTAGCCTTGATGACAGCTTCAACTCTCGCAGGCACACTTTCAATCACGTGCTGAAAGGTTTCTTGGGGAATGGCAGCCCATTCCTAGCGGAGTGCTGCACTGAGAAGTGGTATCGAAGTAGGTCGGTGAGGCCTGGCTGGAATCGGCGTTCCGAAACATCCCAAACGTGTTCGATAGGATTCACGTTAGGACTCAGTGCAGGCCTGTCCATGACAGGGATGTTATTGTCGTGTGACCAGTTTGCCACAGGCCGTGCAGTATGGACAGGTGCTCGATCGTGTTGAAAGATGCAATCGCCATCCCCGAATTGCTTTTCAACAGTAGGAAGCAAGAAGCTGTTTAAACCATCAACGTACTGCCGTAATAGTGCCATGAAAAACAAAAAGGGGTGCAAGCCCCCTCCATGAAAAACACGACCACACAATAACACCACCGCCCCCGTGTGCAGATACTTTTGAACACATAGTGTTCAAATTTGTTCTATAGCATCATATTTGTACTATAGGATAGTAGGGAAGTGAAGTGGATGCTGCGGTTTCTTGAAAGGTGAAAATCAGGAGACGCAATCACATCGTTCTAAATTTAAAATACTAAGTTATGGTTTAAAATTATACGTTACTTAATGGTTTGGCTATATTTAAAATGCGACGTGTAGGATGAAAGATTTATTCTCGTCCATACTGCAAGTGCTATTTAACAAATTGACGGATTTTTAACATTTTGAATTGTACTCTGAGTTAAAAGGTGCTACAAATTTCACTTTTCTTTTACAATAATATACTTGAAATATGTGGTAAGATGGAGGTAGAGGAAGAGAGAAAAACAGAGGGAACAAAATAATTGAATATTTTGTAAGCTGATAGAGAGCAGCCGGAAAATTAAATATCAAAAACGCACTAAATGAAAAAATGGTAATTCATTTTGTTCAGACAGTAAATTGTGTCGATATTATACATTTGTTAGAAAATTCAGTGAATGTAGTGGGCGGTATATCTGTGTTTGCTGGATACAGGTTGATACGTATAAAATAATAGTTTTGTGAAAAATGGGTTTGAAGAATTAAGCATGATGGTATTTGATTTTTAACTTAATATCAACAAAAAATCGACATGCGCTGAACATTTATTTTTTCAACACAATAAACTCAATATGAGTTTTATTTTATGTAATAACGTCTTGACGATTCACAATTTTAAATTTAAAAAAATATTTGTGCGTACTGTCAAGTGTAGAGAATTGTAAACGCGTTACGTAAAGTAAATAGAGTATTGTAAAGTATTGTAACTGCGAAAAGATGGCAATACATCTACAGAAAAGTCGCTTTGTGGCGCTCCGATTCTCAAAAAAAGGATAATTTTTAAACATCAATTTCTTTCTTTAACACGTGACTTAATCAGAATTCACGGTTTGCCTTTGATGCCAAAAAAATGGTTCTCGGCGAAACGTCTGCCCGGTCTCCAGAAACCATAGCATCATTAGTCGTAAAGTAGAGGAATAATGATAGCAACAATAATAATAATAATGACAATAATAATAACTTCACGTAGGGAGTACACGACCTTGTACTTTGTTCTTGAGCCTAAGTATCCCATGAGATCTACGTTCGCGATAGCCTAGCAACTGGTAGGGCCTTCCTTGCTGAAGAATCCACGTGAGGAGTCAGACAAAGGTATACTCCAAAAGAGAGTCTCAATGGCATATTCGAAGAACCAAGGAGGATTGACGAGGGTGGCGGAAGACACCTCGAACACTACCGCATCGTCCTATCCGTAGCTGGGCCGCTGCAACAACGTGCTAGGGCTGACTGCATCCATAGCAGGAAGTAAGTAGAGAGGGAAGGGTCATGCATTTTTGGAATTACTGTTATCAGCCCATGGAGGGTACAGGAGAGAAACAGGATTGGTATACCTGGCTACTGATTTAAAGTGGAAGGCCAACTTTGCATAGCCGGTGACGAAGGTTACTTTCAGCAGTGAGTAAAAATCCCGTAGGGTTTAGTAATGCCGACTGGCTACCGGATGGGCATCTTCTTGGGCCCTGCGGCGGAATGTTCCGAGAACACTGAGTCACAGTAACTGGTGACAGGAAATAAGCCATGGGTTAAGTGTGATCTGTGAGCTCGATCTTGCTGTCAGCGAAACTCGCCTTAAAACTAATGAGCAAAATGAATAGAACAAGAAGCGTAATGAACCGTAACGTGTCTTGCTTTTTACTTTCCCTTATACATACGTATATACAGAGTAATATACGTAGTATAGGGAAAGTTGTGTAATGCGAAAAAATGGCGATTTTTTGACTGAAAAAAATTCATTGCCGAGCCGTGATAACGAAAAAGTGGATAAAACCAGTTCCTAAATTAAGAAAAAATCCCGTAACACGTGGTCTTGCCAGAATCCCTGTTTTGTAACTCCTTGATACCGAAACACCAATTGAAAGCAAAACGTCCGTCCAAAATTTTCCAAATTAAAGAAATCCTTGTCAATCTGACTCTAGTCGAAGCTTTGAGATTTCGAAAAATCTTCTTCAAACTTTGAGAGTACTTTAGATGAAGCCTCCCAGACATTTTCAAACTCATCTCAAACACGGCTCCAAACGTTTTCTTTAAATTTCTTGTAAGAATAGAGTAAATTACAACTTTTAGGGTGGGATAGATCTGATTTTCACGGTTAACTCTGAATTTTCGCAAATTGTTAAAGTTTTCTATTTTTCGGCGTCTTCCTACATCTCCAAAATTGAAGATAGAGATTTTTCCTCAAAATAAAATTTGTTCTTCAAAGTGAGGTCTTTCATTAAGGTCACGTACATTTTTTCGATAATTTTAGTAGTTTTCGCGCAATATTGCGTGCGTCATAATTAACGTCAATATTTCGTGCAATACAATTAACATCCACCACGCACCATGAGGAGGGAGGACCAACAGATTCTCCGCCACGCATGAACAGATCTAACGGCAACGTTTGGTGCTATTCAGCGGGCTATGCAGCCTGCACTGTCGCATCCTGAAAGTGCTACTGTCATTGACAGGCGGTTGTACAACGCAAGGTTCGCCGCACGCCGACCGTTACGATGCCTGACACTCACAGCCCAGCATCGTCGCTACAGACTCGCCTGGTGTCGGGAACGATGTACTTGGGGCCATGCAGACTGGCAGCGGGTCATCTTCTGCAACGAGTCCCACTTCTTCCTTGATGGTGACGACCACTGGGTCCGTGTCTGGAGGTGCAGTGGGGAGCGCCACGACGAGCGGTTTGTGGTATCCCATCACACGTCCCGCCAGCCTGGTGTGATGGTGTAGGGCGCGATATTTCATGGTGCCCTTTCACCGTTAGTGTTAATTGGAGATACCGGGACAGCCACACGGTACATTCAAGAGATCCTGCAACCGGTGGCTCTGCCGTTTGTGAACGCCCATGCCCATGCACGCCCTATTTCGACAGGACAACGCGCGTCCGCATGCCGTGGCCATTTACCGAGCATTCCTTGCAGCCGTGGATACTCCGCCATGGCCAGCAGCATCGCCAGACCTCTCCTCGATCGAGAATGTTTGGGGTGCTGTGGAGCGTGCGATCAGGATCCCACCCCTACCCAACTGTAGCGTCGCAATCGTCAACGACGCCAAGTTAGATTTTAATTTGGGAAATATGTAGATTAGATAACTCCATTATTATTTATTACACAAAGAATATGTATTTGATAGCAAATATTACCACCATAACACCATGTAGCGTCGCAATCGTCAACGACGCCAAGTTAGATGAACTCCTTGTGGATACGAGAATCTTTTCAGGTCCTTTCACTTCGACCTCTCAAAGCCTTCTGACCATTTATTTTTCTAGCAACAACTCCTGTTGCTCGGCAGAAACAAACCCATCATAACTAATACGTTACACAACTATCTGCAAGAACTGCGCGTTCAGGTGGAAGCTGCATGGGATGGACTAACTCAGGATTTCATACGAGACCTGTAAAACTTCATGCCGCAACGTCTGAACGCGTGTGTTCGCCAACATGGCGGCCCCTACTAACATGTATCGTCTGTGGCCGTGTAGCGCAATTAATTTTGGTCCTACAAATGTGAAGGTGTAATAATTTTGTATGCGTGGTACCCTCTAAATTCCTGCCAACAATGATCGCAATCTGCTTTGTCCTTCTGGGTACTGCTTTTCTTATAATGATGATGAGTGTATTTTCAATGAAGGTTATTTCCTTTTTAGGGACATATCCCTCTTTACGCTGCAACATGCTCTTTACGCTGCAAAAATGCTTTTTTTCCTTTTCCCAAAATTCACAAATGAATAACTTAGTGAAAAGTTGCACTAAGCTTAGATTTGTATATCTACATGTAATTTAATTTTTTCCCATACTTCAGTCAAAATTTCATTTTATTGGCAATTTTTGCAATTGCAGTTTTTGGACATTATATTCCTTACAGAGTAAACACAAGACTGCGAAAGGTTTTCTAATGAAAAATTGTCAATGTGTTTGTGAAATAAAAGCAAGGAAAATGTAATATGCCAATCATACAGATGCGTATTGCTATATACAGACCTACATGTTTATTTTTTCTATTGGAATTTATGACATTACAAATATAATATTACGTTATTTTTATTATATTTATTTTTATTTTAATATAATTTTACAAAGAAAATGGCAAGACAACACGACAGAATACTTTAATATTTGTGTATATGTACTCATCTTAGAAGAAATTACGTTGGTCGCATGCAGGAAGAAATTCTCTCTATGCAGTCTTTCCACTTTGTATTCACAATCCACAGTTTTTCGCCAGTCATCTCAACCGCAGCGATCAAGTCGCTTGTGAAAACAAGTGACCCAGTAGCCAACGTCACTTCACGCTCGAATAGCCATACTAGTTTGCATTTTGGCAGTTCATAGACAGTTGACCTGGCAGAATACATCAATGCGAAATCAGTGTGTATGGAGCAAATTTAAATATTGACTCTGGCTCGGACTATTACGGTGACTGGTTCAACCGGCACAGCGTTTGTATTCCTGTCGTCGGCAGCGTCACACTCTGCCGCGTGCAGGCAACGATCGTGTTATTTTGTGAGGAGAGTAGGGTGTGTGCCCTTCGGATCTCAGGTGTCAATCTAAAAACAAACACACTCTAAAGAGAAGTATATGAGTATTGTTTATTTGTAGAGTTACAGATTCCATTACTGCAATGGAGAATGTATTCGTACTTTTCTTAAGTTTCAACTTTCATTTTTCATCGCGAAAGTAAAACGACAGGACAATAAAGAGATAAAACTTCAATTCAGTTTTGTGTACTAAGAGAGAATAAGACAGTTGACAATGTCAAAACATTGTGTGCAGCAGAATCATTCATTTGAGAAGGTACGTGTGAGGAAAGGAAGGTATGACACTGCAAGAGATAAAGTAACTGAACCTTTCTAAAATTTAAATTTTCCCTACAAAGTTGCAAAAATGCATTGTGAGTAAGAAACATTGTCCCTCGAATTAAATTAATTTGTTCATTTAGAGAGAGAAGAAAAGAGGATGAGGTTCTCATCAATTGACGAGTTAACATTTTATAAATTTTTCTGAAGCTGAATAAAATGAGCAGCATTGTTGAGAGCGCGTACATCAATATCCGCTGTAGTTACGTGAAAACAACTGGGAATTTTTGGAGAGCATTACTTTTTACTTCCTTGCACTTTCTTCAAAAGTTGAGAAATTTATGCAATAGCTTGCTGAAAATCGGCGAATTTTCAGAAGAGAAACTCAAAAATCTCATACTGCCTACCTGCTAATGAAAGAAATGGAACGTTCCTATATGTAATGTAAATTACTTCCTCTAACACGTAGTGTTGCCTCGAGGCTAGCTCTTGGTCGCCGTGTTCACTTTCCACTACGCGGACCAGGGTTCGATTCCCGGTCGACGGAAGACAATAGTGTACGTTTTCCTTGCAATGTCCCACTATATGTTGCTGTGTGACGTTGAGAAAATTCACTTCTCAGGTTGAGACCGGAATATGGTGTGGGAATGTCTACGTGTTAACCACACGTACCCATGGCCGCAAGGCAGGGACGTTACTGGTAGGCCTGAGCCCATTCACGAGCTGTCGCGACAAGTACATACATACATACACGATGTGTAGGCAGAATTAATGGTTTGTGAATCCTTGATACCGAGACGATTGACGGCAAAACATCTGTCAGTAGGTTCGTGTGTTGCCAACGCTAGCGTCCAAACCAGTGTTTGCCAACTCAGTGATCTATGACGTCACAGAAATCTGCTCTCTTTCTCTGAGCTGAGCCAGTGCCCTCTGGAATACAAAGCCTGGCGACGGGCAGCCATCTTGCCAATGACGTCACGATGAGTAGGCCCACCAGCCCCGCCGCGGGCCTACGATCTATGCTGAAGTTAATAGCAAGAGCATTTCACATTATATTTCTCCCTGGCACTTCATTTTATACCAACAGATTTTGGTAACGAAAATCGAAGGATTTATTTTTTAGAAATACGTTGCTTTTATTTCAGGAAAATGTTTCTTCGAAAGAAAAAAATAAAACTTTTCCTACAACTATCAACAAAATTAGAATCGGAAGTTAAAAATACACTTTAATTTTAGGAATAGTAATTTATTTTGAAGAAAATCATATCACAATTTACATATATTACTCAATACACATTTTGTGCAACACAACAAAACATTTAAGTAGTTTCTCAATGCATATGCATATATATTCCTACATTAATACATATAAAAATTATTTTTACAGAATAGGCGATTTAAAATATTTTGAGAAAGAAAACTACAGAAGCAGAATCATGCTGCATGCTAGATTTTGAGTTGACATATCACGTAACAATTATGTATATATTAAAACATATGAGACATCCCACATAACGTAATATTTGAAGCTCTGAACGAAAAACTTGGTAAGGAAAATTCATTTAAAATACCGAATGAGGAGATCCCGCTAGCAATTAGATTAATGTTAAATAACAAATTCTTCATGTTCAATGATTCTTGTTACAAACAAAAACAGTGGACTTCAATAGGTGGACCCATGAGTTATCCCTTTTCTGAATCGGTTATGCAGCGGACATAATCGGTTATGCAGTAATCTTAAGTCAAAATGAAGTAATATTTTGTGAATGATTCTTTATTATTTGTTGATGAGGCAACGATTGAATCCATTTTTCAACATTACAATAACTATCACCAAAACTATCACTATCATTATCAACGTTTGCAAGTTTAAAGTATTTTTAAATACCTACCCTTGAGTAATTGTTGGGTATGAAAGTTTTCTTTCTGCAAATAGCTCTGATCCACGCACTCTCTTTGGGAAAGCCGAACACACTAACAGCAGGGCCGTTTCGGTAGTTGCCTTTACAATTGGGCACACAACAGTTGAAAGTTATTGTGATGGGCTGTAAATGAAACAATGAGGGTTTGAATAGTTCCGAATTTGTTAACATCTGTTAACTGTGTAATCACGTAAGTCCTAAACACTGTATGATCAATATGCACAATAACCTAAAAGCTTCTTAACACGTTTTTACAAATTGAAGCACAAATATATCATTTGCTTACATTTGCCTTAATTTTAGATCTAAGACGTAAAGTGAACTTAATCAGAAGCTACTTGTACTTACCAAGTTCGAATTTCCGTAATTAAAAATAATCAAATTGCTGAAAAATCACAACATAGCAACACGCATAACACACGGAGTATCCGGCCGGAGAGTCTCTTCGTGGGCCTACTCGTGCTTACGTCACAAAATCGTCGCCAGGCTTTGTATTCCAGAGGGCACTGGCTGAGCGCGGAGCAAAGGTACTGTCCAACGCGGCGGCGAGCGCAGAGTGTTCCAATGATGGTACGGAATTGGGGGGAAAAGGTTCACTTGGAAAATCGATAATTACGGTTTTTTAAATGGTTATTATTTATTAGAATGTTTATGATTCAATAACAATGTGAAGAATTATATAATATAATATACATTATTGCATAATTCAAAGCACTTTCCGACTCTTTATCAAAACTAGTACTGGAATTGCACTTCCATTCTTCTATTAGATACCATTTTTGGAAAAGATAGTTTTAACATTTTATGACAATAATATTTTAAACAATAATATACAATATAATGAAATAGTTCGATCTCAAACAATAATTAACATTAACAAACAGATGTCGGTAGGGGTCACGTGAGAGAATTTTGACCCCAGGGTTGATTATTTTTTATGTAGTTTTGTGTGAGAATGTTGTAAATCCTCGTAATTTTCCGAATATTTTTAATAATCGTCAATCTGCAAATTCTTTTACTCATCCCATGAATACAACCTATGTCAATTATCAGAATTTATTTAATTTCGCAGATTTTTGTGGGTTGCAAAGCTACATAATGCATCTGTAGTTTGGACAGTTCTTTCGAACACACTCAACACTTCGCCATTCTTCCAGTATCTACAAAAGGAAACCTTTCTTCCCTAGCAGAAATAAAATTAACAGGTGTAGATGTTTTCCCACTCATGTTGCCTAAAACACCGGCACAGACCCACTGCCAAGGTTTTCGTTATCGGCGACCGCCGTCTGCCCCTCCCTCCCCCCTTTGCAGGGTCCCCTCCTTGCGCGGTATCTCGGAAAGCGAAGCACCGCCGACGTCATTCCTTGTCCAGTTGGCAATTGCTGGTCTAAAACTGTTCAGCCTATGTTCTCCAAAATCATAATTACCAATCGATCTGAACGAAACCGAGGCTTTGGAAGTTTCAAAAGGATAATTTGGTTTTTTAAGATACTTTACATTAAGTTTCAAAAATATTTTCAAAATTTTCTCTAAAATCACACCAACATTTTTTATTAAACTGTCATTGGATAGCATAACGGACGGTTAAGAAAATGATGCTGATTTTTTGTTCTTTGAAATGCCTACTTTTTCGAAAAATGAAAAGGTTATATTTTTTGACTTCTTGCTACAACTACAATATTGAAGAAACATTTTTTCTAAATGAAATGTGCTTTTACAGTCATCTTAAAATAAGGTCATGTTGAATTTTGCGAAAATAAGAGTAGTTTCTGTGTAATTTGGCGCAAAATATAGGCATTTTTAGTTTTTGGAAACTATTTTTTTTTCAAAAACCGTCCCAATGTTGTAAAAAAAGGTTTTCTACGGATAGAAAGGACACTTAAAAGAATGGCGCGGGTTTTATTTTTGTTGAAGTCACTGAATTTTTGAAAATTGCCAATTTTGAATTAATGCTACGTTTATGCTGCTGTAGTACCACTAGTTTGCAAAGTGACATTCATATTCCAACAATGAATAATGATCAACTCACGATCATATGAGTTGATTTGAGTTGAACTCACTCAAATGACTTCTTTTAATTACAAAGACTTATAACCTCGCACATTTTCAGCTGTTTTCCAAAACTCGTTAACATAAAAAACATGCCTGACTTGTTGAAAAAAAAATTCTTGACTTTCTTAAATCCTTTTTGCTGCTTCGGTCCTGTTTGAGTATTGAATTTCTCAAAAGATTGCATGCGACAGCGTGGTCATTATCCTAACTTTCGTCTCTTTTTGGATGCATTTAGATGTACTTCAATGGAGGGAAATGAAAGAGTTGGTAGATCCCCATAAGGCAGGGCCGCTCAAGCAGAGCAAATCGGCTGCGCGGAGCCGCAGTTGTCAGCCGAGAGCGGGACACCGGAGTCCGAGCGTTGCGCGCCTGGCGATAACCACTGTCACAGTGTCCCGGTAACTCCAGTCGCGGAAACATGGAAGTCGACTCGAGCACTTCACAGACCAGAGCATCTACACCGACAATTTTCAATGCAGTATGGGAAGAAAAGTATCTTTTCGCCGTCAATGGCAGCTATGCCAAATGTTTAGTTTACATAAAGGGTTCAATCACGTGAAGAAGTTTAATTTGCAAAGACATACATTTAATCATGCTGATGAAAATGACAAGTACGCTGAAGAAGAACAAAAGGAAGTTTTCAGTGTTCTGAAAAACAATGCCACACCAGAAATAAGTTTTGGATGTATTTTGTTCTTATGTTGTTTTGACAGTAAAATAACACAATACAAAAGAGTTTAATTTTATTGCATACCGATACTACAAGGTGAGCATTTAGGAAAAGAACTTCCCACAAAACCGTTTTCCAAAACTGCATCGTAATGCTTCTTGATTGTTAAGTACGTTTGGATATACATACAACTGTGAGCAATTTTTTGCTTCTTTGAAAATTTGTAAATCTCGAATGAGAAGTACAATTAAAGATCACAATCTGAAATGCATGTTACGGCTCAATAGCACCATGTCATCTCTTCCAAATATAGAAAGTATTTTGCGAGAAAAACACTTAAAAGGTGTAATAAGAGTATTTGATTTTGCAATCAACTTCATTTTTTAATTTTAATTTCCTTTACTTATAGTATGTTTATTACTAGTTTATTTAATCACATTTTTTTGCAACCTTTATAATACTTTTCATATTCAGCAGCATGATAAACTGTGTAATGTCACCGCTATTAAATTTCTTTATGTTATTGAGCACTTTTTTTGGAACACAACAATTGGCATTGCCGGCGCAATCTGCAAAAAGATACTTTTCTTTCCATGGTGCATTGCAAGTTGTCGTTTTTTTAATTTCCAAATTACACTAATACGTTTATATCTAGTAACTGTTCCAATTAATGTTATAAAAGTATCTTACTGTTTTTTCTGTCGTAATATCCTTTCCCAGAGCTGTGAGATTTTTTCATTCCGAACAACGGAAAGTACCCCTTAGAAATACGACGCGACCCACTGTGCCACATGCCGCCGATCGATATTTGACGACGTCATTTGCTCTTTCTGCGGCAAAAGAGGAGAGAGCAACAGGCCGCTCCTCCTCGGAGCAAATGGTTGAGCGGCCCTGCCATAAGGGATGGAGATAAAGTATCTTCCATGGCCATTCTATTGTTGCATCGGCGGCATTTCTTACAGTAGTTACGCGAGTTGTGAGAGTGTAGTACTTCGCTTGGGTTGCAACAGCGATCTCTCTTTAAGAGGTTAATAAATTGAACGACAGACCTGTTTCCATTTCGTCTATTTACGTAACGTATTTACTCCATTCGGGATTTTCGTAACCCGATTACTCACTTCTAAAAATTAGGGCCTGTGGGACTGTTGTTGAGCTGCTAATCCTCGGATGCAATCGTGAATTTACCTACTCCATTACAAAGGTGGGGTCAGATAGATCCAAGGCTTATAAATTACAGTTATGAGTTTCTTTTCAGAATCTTATTCTTGAATTTAATCATTAATGGTTTTTAAAATAGGAAATCATCCTTTAATGACATTTATGACGTTTAGAAATACTTTTCAGAACTGTAAAAAAAAGTCTCCCCAAATAAGAAAGCACTATCATCAGCATGATGTTGATTCTGGAGTGAATTAATTAACAAATTTTGTAGAAACTTATTATTTTAGCATAAAAATACAAAACATTTATTTTATTATAATTGTGCAAATTTATGTAGGTTTGCAAATTATTAGAGAACATTTGTTGGGGATACAGTCATAATGCCACGATCCGGTCCACTCGACGCATGCGAGATTTCGTGTTCGCGCGTCGGACAAGGAAGATGGAGGGGCCACGAACGACCACTCTTATCTATTAGTTCTGATACTACGTGATTCCCTTCTCCACCAATTTCCTCACTAGAACTTCCAGGCCATTCGGAAAATCTTACGCCGTCACGAGGGTCGTAAAGATTATGTGAGTCACTGTCTGATAATTCACTTTCATTTGCAATAGAGTCTTATTCATGAAGGTATTTTCTATTTCCTTTCCGCTAAGCGGTTTCCAAGACTTTGTTAATGGTGTGATAGTGTAACACAAATCCAACCAATCAATGCGATGTGAAAGAAAGAAACTGAAACGCAACTACGCCTAAGTGTACATATTCAACAATGCTGGACGAATACTAAACAAAAATCGTGACATACAAATCGTTTTGAAGTGATACCATATTCCACGCTAACAAAAGGGAAGAAATATGAACTACAAAAATAATTACATATCCGAACTGGAATAAATAGATGGGTAAGGTAAGAGAGTCCTCACGATTGTATCTGCCTCCTTTTTGTAAAAAGGCTTCAAATCAGCATTTAAAAATAGTGAAAAATTTTATTTTTAAAATAAATGAAACTGTAATAAAAGATGTTACGAAGGCTCAGATATCGGAGAAAAAAATTGTAGAAGACATAACCAGAAAAACACATGATGGGGTCAGATTGACCCCATGTTAGCATCCGAGGGTTAATACTGTATACTTTTCAAAGGAAGCGTCAGTTATCCTATTTTGAAAATCAGGTGTTACGTTGATATAAATCGGTTTCAAGTGGTTTCAAATAGAAGTACGAAATAGATGACTAACTACGAGAATTAAACATCGAAAGATTAAAATAATAATAATAATAATAGTAATAATAGTAATAATAACATGTAACAATGTTTATCTCGATTATGTTCTCAAAAATTTAGTACGGTACTCTCTTTAGCGGTAAAGTGCACGTATGATACGGTCATAGTGTAGGATAACCAGACGTTCCGTTTTTATACTGCGATTTTTGTAGGAAGAGCTCTCAAGATAACTCAAATCCCATCTTCGCGATGGAATATGTCACGGCATTTCGTATCATTCACAGTCGTTCCGCTAGATTTCGCACGATCGCGACCGTATGAAGCAGTGCTTGCGATCATGCGACTTCTACCGGCAAGACCGAGAAAAGACGCGAAATGCCGTGACATATTCCATCGCGAAGATGGGATTTGAGTTATCTTGAGAGCTCTTCCTAGAAAAATCGCAGTATAACGGGATTGTCCTTTTTTTAAGTCGTTGTTCCGACAAAATATTAACGGGACTTCAAATGTCCGGTTGTTTCGTTCTTGGCTATAACCTCACTCTTCCTAGACGCACTCTAGTTTTCGCTACTTCCAGACAATTTTACATTTCAACTAACTTTTATCCAGAAAATTTGAGGAATGAGAAATAGATAATATAGAGATTGATAAACATGGTGTGTCTTCCACACATTTAAAAGTATAGGCAATGCATGTCAAAAAATTGGAGTGTTTGTGAGTTTTGTACTGGCTGTACCAGGCAAATATTCTGTGGTGGAAATAGTATATTATGCAATTAGTTTATAAGGTTGTCCTTTTTTGCACGAATAAGAAGATATTACCGAACGAACGACGTTAGGAGTGAGTTGGGTAATATTCTTATGAGTGCAAAAGAGTAACATTATAAACGAGTTGCATACACTATTTTTTTGTATAACAGTATTAAATGGATTTAAGGAAGAGAAATTAATTTGGATGTTAGTTGTAATTCGTAGTTGTAGTAGTTCTCGAATTCATGTTATGACGTCATAAATGCTACCTAAGAAACTAATTTGTTTACAAATGGCAATTAGTTTGAAAGTCACGATTCACACATAATGGATTTACCCAGAGAAATTGTGGAAGAAGCTGCAAAAGCAGAAAATGCTTTGATACCGAAAAAGTCTTGCAAACTTTATGAGAAAGAGTACTTAAAGTTTAGGAAATGGATGGATGAAAAACATGCACATTTATTATGCGAAGCTGTTGTTCTTTCGTATCTGTGGGAACAGGTTAGTTAAGTTAGTATAATGCACATGCTAGAATAAAGACGTTTGTTCTAGCATGCTTCTTTAAACATTAAGTCGACAGCATGTAAAGCGTCGACACTATGGTGCACTTATTCCAAATTAAAGGCAATGCTAAAGATTAAAGACAATATTGATATTGGAACTTTTCATAGAGTAAGTTTACTTATGAAACAAGCAAATTTGGGATATCAACCTATAAAGGCAATGGTATTTTCCCAACAAGATGTAAACACATTTCTTACAAAAGCTGATGAAACTTTTCTTTTCATGAAGGTATAATAATGACAGTGGCAATAATAGTTAAGTTTTATTTATTAACTGGTGTATTGTATTAATAACTGGTATGATTCTCAGGTTGTTGCTATTTTTGGCATATTTGGTGCTTGTAGACGTGTCGAATTGTATAGTTTTGTGCATCAACGATGTGAAAGAGGAAGGTTCTGTTTTGACAGTGAACATTAAAGAGACAAAAAATGACAAGCCTAGAATATTTACTATCGTATCCAGTGAAGAATTTAATTATGTTGAAGTCTGTAAAAATACATTTCCTTAAGACCCTCACATGTAAAACACAATAAACTCTTTGTTTTACAATCATGGCAAATTCAGCTACAATCCAATTGGTATCAAAACATTTGCGAAAATACCAAACAATATTGCAGTTTTTAAAAAATAACCAAATGCAGAAAAGTACTCTGGTCATTGGTTTAGGAGAACATCCGCGACGTTTCTCGCAGATAATGGTGGTAATACCACTACACTTAAACGTCATGGAGGATGGCGGTCTACAAGTGTAGCCGAGTCATACATCAAAGAATCGGTGAATAACAAGATTCAAATAGCTAACAAGAAATTGGTTAGCGCAGAAAGCAAAGAAAAAACAAGCACTTTAGATATAAATGCATGCTCTGGAGTGTTACTGACCAATTTATCAATTTGTACAATTAATGTACATGTTCACAAGAAATAATTTCTTGTTTTTGTTGTTCTTGTTATGATGTTTTTGTTATATTACTAAATAAAAACAAAATATAATTTTAAAGGAGTAATAAATGAATAAATCAGTTTTTAAAAGTAAGTTTTTTCGTAACGTGTTTGATTTTACTGCGAACACTGCAATCTATTTTCACTGCCTTCTTTAAACTCCATAATTGATAATATATAGGGGCCGTGACTATTACGTCAGTGATGGCTCATATTGTGTGCAAAAATAGCAATGACGTAATGATTCGTGCAATAAAATGCCAAATTAAGAACGATTTTGTTAATGTAAAAGGGTTGTTTATAATGCTGGTATACAAAACAAAGTATTTTTAATTGTGAACTCCCTTTAGGTTGATAAAAAAACGTTTTAGGACCGAAGCTATTTAAGCAATTGTAATTTTAAAAACTCATTTTCAAAATCTGAGCTGTAAGGAATTCTACAGACTGTTATTAAGTAATTTCGATCGATTGCAAGATATCAAATCTTCTGATAAGTACAAAGTTCATAGTGATGTTTGTGATTGAGTTCACCAGTTTATGTTCAGCAGTTTGTTCATAAGTTGTTTATTAAAATATGTCTTTTTTTACAAAAAGTAATTTTAACTCAGTCAGTTTTGTCAAATTTGTCTCAGTGAAACTTTGCAGTCACATGTGAAGCACATTTTGTTCGTAAGCTATGTCCTGTTTTTTCTTCCATGTTTCAGAAATGTCCTGTTTTATGTAAAAATAATCTGGTTACCCTATTATAGTGGTTATTAACCGATTATGTATAATAGGTAACATTAAGTACAATTGCTCTATTAGCTACTGAAAACGATTATGCAATTTGACCAATGTTTATTGATGATAACTGAATGATCTCATAGTTCATGTTAGAGATGTGAAATTGCAAAAATTGTCAGGCATCAGGATCAGGAGTCAATAGAGGATTGAGCAAAGTGAAAAAATATATTTCAACTAAGAGTGCTACTACATTGTACGGACTTCTCGCTCTATTTATAAAGGTTAGATAAATATATTAATTTTATTGAAACGTAAATTCTATTAATATTTCAGGCATCCATTACAAATATTTCTTCAGTAAACTGCTTGAAACACAAAACACACTAACAATGTTACAACAACACATTATTTGTAACTTTTGCAATTAAAAAAAATAAGTGTTCAGTGAAAATTGGACCTTTGGAAAATTGGCCAATTTTATGCTCCTTTCCTCTATTCAAGTAAAGAAAAAAATTGAAGCAGTTAATGAGAAAAAAATGTTTTAAATTTGCTTTATTTTTTCATAATTTTGCGTATTAACTCATAATTTGATACACAAATTGTACCTAAAATTTTACCTAAATGCGACAAATTGTAAACTCTCTCTGCAAGTGCGTTTGCAGAGAGATGAGAGAATAGGGATAGAGAGAGAGGGGAGAGAGAAGGGGAGAGAAATGCTTGCAGTGAATCAATCTGTGTGAACTGCGTGTGTGTAGATCATGATTCATTCATTCCTGAAATGTAAGATTGAAATCTTCACAAAGTTAAGCGACCTCCACTTACAGATCATTCAACAATCAAACACGCCTTGTTCCCGCTGGTCATTTTTTTCCGAAGTGTTAGGTATATTGAAGGTTGGATGCGTCAGCTTTGGCAGGCAACTTGTTAGAATGTTCTTTTCTCTAACAGTCAAGCTACTAACTGCCCATTGGACAATCTCACCGACGGCTGTGAACGTGCACAGCATCGTATCCCTCTGCTGTTCCTTGGCTGGCAGTTGGCAGAGACGCGGCGCTGGGCCAAAAGGCCGGTTATTATTTGGGAAGGTGTCGGGAGGGGAAGTTGCTCCGGGGATCCCATCTCCGCCCGGCCAGCCAGTCTCCTGGCGCCGTCCGCAAGGCCACCCTGGGGGTTACTGCTTCGAGCAAGGTGGGGTGGGGCAAGAAGGGATGGGCTTGGACGAGACGAGAATGGACGGGACGGACCATAGAGTAAATATCTCTTTAGTCTGTGACGGGACGAGACGAGAATGGACGGGACGAAACGGAGCGGAATGGTATGGAATGGGAAGGGACTAAACAAAACGGAACGTACCTCGGAGGAGATGGATGTTTGCAAGACGGGGAATGTGGATGCCAGAGATTGTGGGAGACTGAGCGCAATAGCAAGAAGAGAATGAAAAACGTGTAGATGAAAACATAAGATGACGGTGAGCAAGTGTTATGGGCTATGTAAGCTCGTCGAGAAGGAAGATATTACGAGAGAGAGAGAGAGAGGAAGGGAAAGAGAGAGCAAGGGAATGAGAGAACTAAGATGAAATTATCAAAGCAGAAAAAAGTTAAATGAGAAAAAATATGTCAAAAGTAAGTAAATGATTTTAATTGAAATTGATAATAAATTGTATAAACATAATTCATTCACAGAAATGAAGAGCAAATAAATGGTGAATGAATTTGAACACAGGAAGAGGAATCAAGAGACAATCCAACAGATGAAGGGCGAAGAATAGGATTATAAAAGTAAAAATTGAATAATCTAAAAAGCTAAGAAAAAAACTGCATATGCCAATAAAACAATAAAATCAAAACCTATAGAAAGTTCTTGTGTAAGATGAAAATAAAATATTAGTTGAGAAACAAATAATCAAATGAGTGGAGAAATGAGAAAAATCATACAGTAAAATTGGGTCCCCAGATTTCAAAAGGGAAAGAAAATTGTGGGAATCACTCATACGCAAATGTGGAAAATGTATTCATTGATTAGTAGTATTGGCATGGAAGAAGAAAGTATACAGAAAGGGGCAAAAGATAAATGCCGTATCGCGACAATTTAAAATGAAAATTTAAACACGAAAACAAGGGAAAAGTTGCGGAGAAACAGGTAAGAAATGGAAAAATTAGCAACAATACTAGAGGGACAATGTAAAGAGTAGAGGCCTTAGAAAAGAATAAAGCAGAGAAGAAAGAATTGAACAAGGAAAGTAGAAAGCAGATTTTGAAAAAATTAGTATCAGCAAGCAAGAAACATCCGAGAAAAAAAAGGATACTTAAAAAAATTCAACACGGAAGAGCGAAACATGCAAAGAAGGGAAAAAGTGCGTCACGATCGGAAAGAAAGGAAACTGAGTACGAACCCGCGAGACGCAGATGAGAGAGAAGCGGAAACCGAGGAACGCGACAGCGGCGGCCGGCGAGAGGAGGAACGATGCGGCGGGGGCGCGCCGCGGCGGGCATCGATCGCGGAACCCCGGCGGCCGCCGCCGCCGCACGCGTGCGCCCGGGAGCCGCGCAGCTCGCCCGCCCGTGCCGAGAGCACACGGTGAGCGGGCAAGCGACGGTGCGGCAGAGCGTCCGTGTCCTAGGGTGCCCGCCCGCCCGCGCGCTCGCGCGCGCGCTCGCCCCGGAGGAAAACATGACCTACGCGCAGCAGGTGCGCTGGCAGGGCGGGCGCTTCGGAAAGGCGGACGCCCCCCCCCACCACATGATACTCTTTTCAAATGCAGTAATAGTACATTATGAAACGAGAATGTAATGATTGGTATTAATACATAAGTGTGATATTACGATTAAAGCAAGGAACGAGCATTGTTAACTTCCCACGAGTGTATTCATACCCATTACATAGAGTTTCATACGGTACTTTTTCTACGACTTTTATAAGTTAAACTTTTACAATGAATTGTTTCGCGGCAGTTGATGCAGCCCATCTAGCGAACAGTTACCTAACTCTACCCTCCCATGCTGCCGTAGGTGGCTGTGGTTACCTGTCCGCCTGCTAGGAGTACTGCGCTAGTTAAATAGGATCTAAGTGAAACTATTTTTCTTTCATCCATTGTTTAATGCTGTCATTTGATGGTTGCGGCCAGTTGCATAATGATACTCATTTCAATACAGAATTCATTATGATACACGATCTTGGCCCATCATAGAGAAGTTAACGAACCAAGTATTGGCACTTAATCACTGAGAATCGTTCTAGTAAATGTTTCGTCCGATTGTGTACATTAAAATTACAAGTTATATAATTCTTTTCATTTTAATTTCTTTAATTAGGAGTATATTTTTCGTAGAATATTATTTTTTTAAATGGGTAGTAATTTCACTTCGATCCTATTTGACTAGCGCAGCAGTCCCTCGAAAACGGATTGGTAGCGACAGCCCCCTTCGGCAGCATGCGAGGGTAGGTTTAGGGAGCTGCCCGCTAGATGGACTTGGCTGAATTCCGCGTGTCAACTGTCTTGAAAAGCCAGGAAAAGATTCAATGTAAAAGTTTAACTTTTAATAATCGTAGGAAAAGTACTGTATGAAACCCGATGTAATGGGTATTAATACAGTCGTGTGAAGTTTACGATACAAGTACTCGCTCGTTCCTTGATCGTATATCACACTCGTGTATTTATACCCATCTTTTCATAATGTACTACTATATATCACTTTATTTGTAGAAATATACTGGCACGAAACACTGGATTGATTTATTCTTTGTGCCTTTGGGCGCGTCAACGGCTAAGGTCATTAGCCCCCTAAGTGTAGTGCATTGTTTTCGTTGGGAGATGGCTGTGGTCTTTCCCCGCTGGATGGCAAGATCCGGCGCCTACCTACCGTCGGCTAAAGGGTTTTCCCCAACCAAGGAGACACCACCGCGACTGGCTCTAAGCTCCCGATATGTCTCCTGGTATATGTGGTAGTGTGGTGCGTCTTATTGTGTGTGTAATAGGTGACAGATAAAGGATAGGACAGACAAGGAAGAGGAAAGAAATTCGGTGGTCCGTTAGGGTACTTCTCCGGCATTTGCCTGGCGTTCATCGAAGAAACCACGAAAAATTGCCGATCGGAGAAGTCGGCCGCCAGAATTCTCCTCCAGACGGCGACTGAATTCGACCTAGCTGAAAAGCTAGTGTCGAAAAAGCTGCCCCCTACAAATTAAATTAAGTAAATGTATGGAATTATAGGAGATTATTGAATAAGTCAAACATTCTAGAGATATTCGTAAAATTTCTCCGGCTGTTGGAACAGCACGATTGGAAGGACATCAACGAGAGCATCCCACAAACTACATCTATCCTGAAGACACCTGAGAAAACATCACGGAAGATTTACGTTCATGTAAGCTTACAAACTTTTCTAAAAATCCTACGGAATTTTAATAATGTACTCTCGTGGAAACATAAAATTGGTAACATAAAATGGCTTCTCGTGGAAATATAAAATGGCTTGGCTCGCCGGCTTGATGGCGATGGACATCCCTCACTGCCGAAAGCGACATCAAACGGTGGGTTTCAAAACTACGTTCTCTCGATCGAACCATGAAGATGAAATTCATTTGATTGGAGCGTATGAAAAATTTCACTTTTCACATATTCTCATGGACTTGAAGAGAGACTTGTGACTGACTTGAAGAGCGACTTTTGACTGACTTGAAGAGAGACTTTTGACTGACTTGAAGAGAGACTTTTGACTGACTTGAAGAGAGACTTATGACTGACTTGAAGAGAGACTTATGATACTGATGAGAAATTAGGTCACAACATTTAAGTACCGGCAGAACAATCGTTACAATTTTTAATGTTACCACTCGATCATGAATGAGAATACCAAAGTATTTTCTGCATAACCTTATATTTATTTATTGAATTGAGGTAAGAAATTATTATTTTTTGAATAAATAAAAAATATTCTATCAAAAGTTCATTAGAAGTTCAACAAAACGTAAGAAAATATTTTGAAGGTTACAGGTAGAACTAGGGATAATTTATAGTTATTTTTGGGCCAGGTCAGAACTTCTAGTAATTAAGAACGCGAGAGGTATGAAATAATTTATTACAGTCGAAACTTTTAAATTTTTTCCACTTTATAGTTATTCTTCCAAATCTTCGATTGAAATAAAATGATACAAAATATGATTGCATATGTCTAAGTGCATATGATGAAAATGTCAAAATATCCCAATTCTACAGGATAAAATATTGAATAGGCATAGTGTCTGATAAGGTATTTCGGCCTTACAGTTTCTGGTTTTACTTCGCTCCTGAGCAATTGTGTGCAACTGAATGATTGTATAAATATGGTATTGCGAAGAAACATTATATCATTCCCGTTCATTCCACGTTTCATTCACAATTTAAAGATCTTCCTGTGTAGTGGGGGGTCCTAAGTATTGGCCATTTGTTTTGAGCAGAACTGTAAACAATTTCGTGTCAGTTCCACTGAGGTCGATCCATTATGTAATTGAAATGAAAGATGAAAACAAATTTGGTTTGATGAAACTAAGCGACATTCCACACTACTATGCAACGATGTACCCCCGACCTAGCACAGGCGTTACATGCTCCACAATCCTCAATTTGAAATATCCGGGGAATTTGAACCGCGTTGTTTCGAACGAGTGTTAAATCCCTAGGCTGTACGCATGGATTAGGGTAAGTGTATAGACACGATTAATGGCAGATAATTTGTCCGCAATTGGAAATTGTGTTATGCATTCCGCGTCATTGATACCTCTAATGATGTATTCTCTCCATGCTCACGGGTAGGAACTAATACAGAAACTAATATTCGCATCTCAAGTCTGCATCTCATTCACCTCTGCGTTAGCTGTATCGTATTACTGAAATTCTATTCGCCGAATTCTCTAAGAGAAAGATAAGGTTCATGGGCTGCGTATGGGAGATAGCGATCAATTGCAATAAATATCATTTGCGGTTCTATCTGAATGAGTAAATAACACTCAATAAAAGTTAACAACAGATGTTTATAAAATATGTAATGTATTGCTTATAAATAATTTACGATCCGTTTTATATTCCATTTTAGTATCCGTTTTAGTATCCATGACCTCTCTTCGGTCCTTTGTTAGGGGGGAAATTTTAGTAGGCAGTCAGTTCCAAAAAGTACGTCTCAAATCCGACATGAAGGTACACGCTAAATAATGTGCCAAATGTATCTATTCTATCTGTATACACATATGTAACGAGGTTAGAAACATAAGGTTAGAATACATCAACGAAAGCGCTCGACGACTTGATAAATTTAAGTGGGTATTTGGACTGCAAGCTAATCATTACTATTATATTTTGTTGTTTTTTATTGACGAATTATGCACTGCTACTCATAAGGCACGACATCGATTGTAATACAAACTCCCAAAAAAAGCTAGTAATACGAATGTGAGATTCTAATGAAAACGAATTGAATTATCATTATTGAAAGATAAACCGCCTGTTCACAAATTGTTATAAGAGAGAAAGGAGAAATTGATATGTTTTTACTCTCTCGGGTCTACTTCATAGAAAAAGGTTTAGTAATGCTGCAGGAAAAGTGTCAAGTTTTCAAATATAGAAACATTTTTTGTATACCTCAACCAAAAAAGTAGATTTTTCTTGCAGCATTATGCAGTAAATTACTTTCGCATCAGTGTAGGAAAATGTAAATGGACGTTCTGTGGATCCTTGAAGGTGAAAGTGGCTTTTAGTCTGCCCATCCGTGTACATAAATATCAAAACAATCTTGATTTTTCTCTCATTAATATTCGAAAAACTCATATTCCATCCTCACAAAATTGAACGAGTAAAATAAACGCTTAAGATGCAAGTCGTATATTGTAGAAACTTTACAGTACGAGCGTTTAGCTAAAGATCTGACAAATAATTTTCAGCTTGAATTTGCTCACGCAACGGACTTTCCCAGTCCCCCAGAAAGTTTGCAAAATTTGACAAGCAAGCCACAGAATTGCTGTGAAATAGGCCGTGCAATAGAGTTAATAATCGTCTGTAGTTACATGAAGCATAAATCACCCTGCCAGATCAGCGACTCATAAGACTATGAAGTGACTCACACTGTAGGAAGTGATCTTACAATGTGTCCTTTTGAAGCAAGATATTGAAACAACAATGAACTACTCTACTTTCCACTTGCAGAAAAGTATTTCTCTCATGAAAAGACTGTTTTATCCAAAAAAACACATAAATCAACGAGAACACCGTTTTTATTCACAGAGGCAATTATCCACACAAACAACACTTCCTCGGTAACCGTAAGAATAACCAGAAACAAAGCCAAGTTACCGTTATGCCAGAAGATATACCTAGTTAAGCGCAGTTCTACCGTAAGCCGTTTGAAAGTCCAAAATCACTCCGCCGGGTCAACACAATCGCTCAAACGTATTCGTACTTCACACAGGGAACTCCACACAAAATCTGTCACTCCGGCGGCAGCCCCCGCTTTTATTCCTCCTGGCGGCCTAGCCTTGCTTCTTGTCTGCAGTTCCGCCGCCTGGCCGCTCGTTCCTCATTGGCCAGCTCCCTCGCCGGTTCGCTGTCCCAAATACTTCCGGCACTGCCGCTGCGCGTCGCTGATTTGGCGCGTTATTTAAGGTGTCGTATATTGCCGCAACAATTACATTCTCTAAAATGTAATGAATTGTATCGATGATCTATTATAATTAACATTTTATACCATTTTTAGATGTTAGAAAATGCGCCTTAAGATAAAAATAAATGTTCTTTTTTGTACAAACGGTAAAACTATCAAAAGTCATCGAATCATTCCTAGCCTACAAATAATGGCAAATCAAATGGTTAGCTATGAAGAAAGTTCTGCAACATTTTTGCATTGTCCATTTTTGCGTACATAGCGATGAAAAACAATAGTTATTTACGCACCAAGGGCGTTATAAGGGTTCAAATGATCGAGCGGCGGCGACAAGCGTGAGGGCCTTTGGCCCGAGGTACGCCCGTGGTAAAGATATTATTTTATTTTTCACTTAATTCTATTGATTTATAGTTACTTCTTTAGTAATTAACTAGTTGTTAACTTAACTAAATTTATAATTCCCTTTCATAGTTCCGCAAGGGAATATGTGGCATCATTCAACTGTTTTCATATTTCCCTCATAACCCAAATCCTCTTGACCCGGATACGGTATGCAGTGTATTTCAAGCTCCGAATCGAAGGCAAAAACAAGAAATAGCATATCAGTAAAAATAAAGAATGATCCTAGTGGCTAGCTCTTGATCAACCTGCTCGCTTTCCACTACGTGGCCCCGGGTTCGGTTCACGGTCGAGGCAAGACTATAGTGTGCGTTTTCCTTGCAATTTCCCAGTATATGTTGCTGTAAGACGATGAGAAATTCAGTTCTGAGGTTGAGAAGACCGGAATGCTGCGTGGGGATGTCTACGTGCTAACCACACGTACTACCTTAATCCGTTTCCGTGAGGCAGAGACGTCGCCAGTATGCCTGAGCTCATTAACGCGCTGTCGCGCCAAGTACATACATACAAAAATAAAGAATACTCTTAAAGTAAATATTTGAAATATTAGTCACAAATATTTTCTAAACGAAAAATATAAAAGAAAAACAAACAGTGTTTTGTCAAAAGACTAGTAATAGTTTGGCTTTTTAGAAAACTTCTGACATTTCATTATATGAATAATTCTTCGAATATAATTATAGAACACTACTCCGCCGTTGGTAATTTATGTACCATTTATTTACTATGAAATTAACCAATTAACCTATAATGTATTATTATTACAGGATATGGAATGCAATTTTATATACACAATCCGGTCACATTATTGTGACCACCGCCTATGTTCGTCGTAAACGTACAATAACCGCTCACAGACAGGTGGCAGGTGGGTGGCAGCGCTAATAGTGAAGGGTATATAAAGCGTGTGGAGTGGCAGGGGAGAACAGTGCAGTAGTTGACGCAGTGCAAAAACAGAGCGATTTATGTTGAAAAGGGTTTGATGAATGAATTTCGGGTCAAGGGAGAAAGCTTCCCCGAAACGGCTAAGTTTTCAAAGTATTCACGGGCAGCGGTGGTTAAGATATACCGTGCATGGCAAAGTGGAAATATCCAAAACCGGCGCTGAGGCGACTGTGGCTCACAATGGGCCATTGATGACAGAGGAGAACTGCGGCTACGGAGATGTGTACGGGCTGATAGACATGCAACTGTAGAGCAAACAGACCACCGAGATAAACCAACGGGTTACCATTTGGTATTCTTAACAACCAACGTTGCTGCGTATGGGCCTCCGCAACAGGAACTTGGTTCATGTACACATGCTGACTGCTGGTCATCGGCGACGAAGGCTGGAATTTGCACGCGAATACCGCAACTAGATGTCTAGCGGGTGGCGACAGGTGACCTAAGATAAATTACGTTTTCCACTCCATAGGACAGATGGTCGTTGGCGTGTGCGTCGTGAAACGTCTGAGCGCAAACGTCTTGCAACAACCGCTAGGCGGGTCCAGGACGGGGGATGGAGCGCGATGGTGCGGGAAATGTTTTATGGCATTCCCTGTGTGATCTCGTCAGCTACCCACCCTCGTTGGTCGAGGCCAGCGGACTGCAATCGAGGGTCGCACCGCTGGACACCGCAGTGAAGATTCCGTTGCCTACCGTGGCCTCGAAGTCTCGTCGTCTGCTTCGTTTCCAATAAGAAATCAGCCTCTTTTACTCCAATGTGCGCCATCCAAAATTTTAATTCAATTGAAAAAAAAAAAGAATTTGGAGAAAAACGTAACTTTATTAGTTAAGACTTCACCCAACATAATCAGTGCATCCCTCATGGCGTAGTAATTCGTCTCGGGAATTACTTTTCACACGTCTTTTACATTAATGCATTATAAATCCATTTTTAATTTTCCTTTAATTAATTTCATATAATACAATTAACAATAGTTACCTCTATTGACCTTTTATGAAATGCATTCTCTGTCGTCTTTCTTTCTGCAGTCCGTCTTCTTGTAGCACAACTGTTCTTGCCGCAGGACACTTACAAAATGGATATAAGTCGGCTTCCTTTTCGATAATCTACGCTGCTTGGTCAAAGTAATTTTTGATTCGATGAGGCAATCAAGTATAAAAGTTCCTAAGTAGTGTTTTCTCGGCGCTTTCCTCGTGGCCGCTGCGTGTACTTTCAAGCCTTCGTACCGCATTCCACAAGAACAGGAGGTCAGTTCGGTTATAATTGCAGATTGCAGTTGTAAACGAAAGATAGCGGTTACAACATACAATATTGAAAACTAGGATTTTCTTCTTGATCAAATCTGTTTCTCAAAGATATATATTGCAGTAATATCATGTAAAAGTTTTCAAAAATATGAAAGTATGAAAAAATATGTGAAATTTGAAAGGAAGGTGTGTAAATCAAGGATTTTCTACTTCCTATACATTGACCGTTGGGTATCTAGGATGTTACAAATTTTAAAAAAATGCCCAAAAATTGCAGTTCATGTCGGAGGAAAGCCAATGAACAGTTTCCAGATTCTGTGCATTACACAACAACAACAACAACATAATGATGCAAAACGAAACACAACACTTTGAACTGTCATTAAAGTTCAAGCCGACCTTGGGTGAAATGGGCGGTAGTGTGCAAGTGGCAAGTGCCCGACAAAATGAATTCCTGAAGTAAAACCCCGGTACCATCAAGATCCTCACGTTAAACTGATCCGAACAGTTTGAACATTATTGATTAAGATCAACCACTGACAGAGAACGAGAGTATCAGACAGGCGATTTAAAGTACGCCTTCTCTCGCCTGTGGACCTGTCGGGGGTTGAACAATTTCTTTGTTCATAAATAAAACCTTGGTCAGAAATGTGAATGAAACAACGGCAATAGCTGTCTCCCCGCAAGTACTCTGGAACAAAAAACAAATAAAACCAACGTTTATTCTAAATAATAGCTCGTTATCACGGACAGAATTTGAATCCAATTTATAAGCAAATCTTTTTTTAGCCAGCAGGTGGAGAATATAGCGATATTGGGGAAAGGGGTACGGGTGAATAGTGGTTGGAACGAGGGGGTGAAGGGGGCGGTGTTACGAGAGCGTGGTCACCACCAGAGTGCGCACCAGAGGAATAGCGCCCTGGGGCAGTGGCGGCGGAGATCAAAGGCTGATGCGCCGATGCACTCTCGCCTCCGACCGGCCCGTCTCGCGCTCTCCCACGCCAGGTCGCTTGGCGATATGCGTTGCAGATTACCATTTACCGCATCTAGGCTTAAGGCAGGAAGGGATATCCTGCGTGATAAATGATTCAGGGTGTCCGACCAATTCTTACAGTATTGTTGGATTTCCCAAAGTTTCACGTCTCAACGCAAAAATATTCATATTTTTCATGACATTATTCCTTTTAATTATATGATTTGATGAACGAATTATGCTTCTATATTTATTACTTTTGTGATATAAAATTGGAAAATAATTTTGAAGATGTTCAGGTAATTATCACAAGAAAAGCATGCCCTATTGTTCTCTTTGGCAAGCATATTAAAACTACAAAAGATAAAATTCCGTGATGATTAACCACTATTTTTGAAAATGCCATAACCTTTCGATGCTATAGGAAACGTTTTGTTTTTTTCCATTACACATTCCACAAAATTCACGTATCACATTTGTCAAGAACATTGAACGTTCAACAGTTTTAAAATATACAAAGTTAAAATTTTATGTTTTATAGAACAGTACCACATTAATACGGCCTAATAACAATAACGTTGCGTTTATCCGTCCTTCACTTATTTTGTTATATTAAAAAAATATGGTATAACATACAATTTTAACTTTGTATATTTTAAACTGTTGGTCGTTCAATGTTCTTGATAAATGTGATACGTGAATTTTGTGGAATGGTATATATATATATATATATATATATATATATATATATATATATATATATTGAAACGAGTCGTGGATAGACTCTGCACAAGATTTGTAAAAAAATAAAAAAAGAATGAAAGAAAGAAAGGGGACAGGGATTCTTGTCCGGGAATGGGCTCCGGCAAATCACGCGTACACTGGAAATGGTGATTAACAAGAACTTTTTATTACAGAAATAATTGTTTTACAAATTTGGTTGCCTTTGGCGCTTATACTAGCATTCATTCTGTTTCTTCCTTTGCGTTTGACTATAACCCCTTCCGCTATCCTCCTCCCTCCCAGGGCTTCACTTCCTATAATGACTCCAATATTTGGTGGGGCCTCAACACGAAATCACTGTTCTCCACAGACTACTTATCCTCCCTCCCCAACCTTCCTGCCGCCTTTACTAGTGATACTCCAACCTGACTTGCGTTGCTGCCTGCTCGCTCCTCCACCGTCGAGCCGGAGCCGAGCGCCGCGCCGTCCGTGTCCCTTCGTGCCGCGGGGGGGGGAGGCCGGCGCGGGGAAGGGGGTCTTGCGATGCCGCCCAGGTCGCTTATTCCATAGGCGGCCTGCCGACGTCGGGTCCGCCGCCTCGTCCTTCGGGTATGTTCGTTGTATTCGTCTGCGTTCGGAAGACCGGTGGACGTCCGTCGCCGTTAGCTGCTCCCCATCCCCCTCGTGACCGCTGTTGTGCTTCTAAACGTTCCCACAACGTTTCGACTGCATCCGCATGTGGACTTCAACCCAGGCAGCAAAAATCGTCGACCATTCCCCTAGTTTGCTCCCAATGAAGTCCAACACTGGTATACACCGTTCCACTTTTCAGCACAGTTCCATTCACTCCACGTGGAGATCATTCACTGCGGGTGACACTCCACCATGATCCCATGTCCGTCTCGTCTCGTTTCACCTTCCAACTAGTGCTTCACTCTCGTCAATTGCTTTCCTTGACACCACGCCTTTCCAGTCCTCCGGCACCACGTTCAGTCCTACGGCACGACGTTCACTTTCACTAATCTCACCAATCAACAGTCCGCGCCACTTCGCACGTCTGCCTCTCATGACATTCTCTCCGCTACTGACTCGCGCCTCGTGGCCTTCGGTTGCTCGCCGCGAACCGACTCCGGTTCCTCGCACCCGACTCCGTGGTGTGCCGGCCGCTGCCGCGCAGTTCAAATTCTTAATATGCGCCAAAAACGCATTGTTATCACGTGAGTGATAACAATTCGTTTCAATATATATATAAAATTGATAAATACATGTGTTTATACTGACTGAAGTACCCCGCGATGCTCGGGTATTTATCATTGTATTAGGCAGAATGAGGAATTCCAACAATTCTCACTCTGCAGCAGAGCCTACTTTTATTGCATCCTTACTCCGCCCAGGCCCATCAGTCCGTGCCTTGCTCCTATCTGGTAAAACCCAGTCTTCCTCTCTCACTTTCTCAATAATGTTTTTATTGGGGTCTCGAACTCAAATTATGTCCACTTTGTAACTAAAAATAATAAAACAAATCCAAATAAAAAATAAAACACACGTACTCACTTATATTCCTTTTGTGGAATTTTATGTATGATACCAATTCTTTCAATCAACTGCCCCAACTGCCATCACAACTTACTATATTTCATACTATTTTCTTCTCACCTATTTACGAAAAAACTTAAAATTGATTAAACATTACACCGAGGTAATTGACGATTAAATATAATTAAAATGCTTTTAATTGAATTCGAGTACGCGCTTTAGATAGTCACTGCCGGGAAGGTGTCATTAACCACTTACAAAGTTATAATATCTCCAATAATACCTGATCACAGTGGATCTCGGCTTGCCAAACGTTTTTCTATTGTCTAAATTAACCTTTTTTTCTATTTTCAACAACTTTGAAAAACGTACGTCTTAGTTAGTTTATAGTTAATGCCTTATTTTACGTGGCGAGACTCGGGCCATCAGGCCCGCTCTTCCGTCTGACCACGCAAATTTCGCTACGCTCCTTTCACCTAGCGGAGAAAGAAGGTATAATCTATAGAGCATCCAAGCATTTGATTGCAGTACAGAGCTTATGGAGAACAGCGTTGTCACTTCTCAGCAGCGCTTATACGCAACACTCGCCGTGCTTAATACTTGGATTGATATGAAATTTTGCCAGCTTGTTCAGCACCTTGAATATCACTTGAACGGAAAGAATTTCAAAAACATATTAAATATATGGCTTAATATTAGAAATGAAAGATTTTTGATGAAAAAAAGATGTATTATTTTTATTAGAATTATTATTTAAAAAACAGACCTTTAAATGAGAGTTAAAACTGAAATATCAATAGCAAAACAGGTCCAAATCCAGTTGGAACATTGTTATATTCATCACATACTGACGAGGCTTGAATTGTTTTGTGCGAATGACATCGATACCAAGGTCAATATTGCTAATTTTTAGTCCCAAGTCATTTTATTACGTCCACTACATCCACTTTTTTATGTAAAATAAGGGAAAATGCTCATTCACAAAGGTGAAGTGACATGGATGGTATCAAATACTGCAAAGGTTTGTGCGGACAATGCATAATATTCTTTTCGAACACCCAGCTAATAATTCGTCACCTATTTGCATTTGAAAGCACATTTTACGACAGCTACTGGTTGAATGTCTTGGCATTAATATTATTAACAGTAAAATTTCTAATTCATTTTTATATATGTTTAAATGCATTTCACGGTTTTTAATAGGTGAAATTCAAAAATAAATACTCTATTTTTCCTTTCACATCGCCTGTTGAGAATCGCTGAGAAGTATTTAAGATCACTTAACGACATGAAATGTTCGTTCGGAGCGCACGAAATATTGTTTTTATTACCGTCTAACTCAAGAACCATGATTCATACAGAAATGTGGTTGGTCTCATATCAAAATTTGGACTTCCCTTGTCGTTTCATCCGTTGGGTGTTTGTGCTTTTCTGCAATAATAAAAAAGTTTCTCGCATAGTGAAATTTAAGAACGTCAAAATGTAGAAATAAGCATTTGCCTATCATTTATAATTAATTTTCATGGAAATTAAACCCTAAAAACTAAATTACAAAAGAACCATCACATTCATAAGAGTTCTGGGAATAACTGGTAAAAAACTCAATTGTCTAAGATTAACACAACTGAAGCTATCGTTGAATGAACTTGTTAAGTATTGCGCGTGAAACAAAATGGACGAGTCGAATAAACCCCAGCCTCCTGAATCGGCAACACAGCTTGCGGTAGAAAGAGAGAGTCTTATGTAAAATTGTATTGGATAGAAAGAGAGGGCAATACTCCATAAGGCGCCGTACTGCAATCAAATGTTTGGATGCACAATAGGGCGATGAAACATGCGATTTGAATTTAGCTCAAAGGCGTCATTTAGGCTTGAGGATCTTTACATGCAAGTAAATCTACTAACATGGGCCAGCCGGCTTTACTTCCCCTCCGCGGAAGGCGTACGAAGGATTTTTTCGCCTTTAAAAATCCACGGCTTCGATCGGGTTTGAACCCGCGAACATGACAGTCCGGCACGCTAACCGCCGTCACACCATCGAATCCGCACCACGTCTTCTTGCCGAACTTTCATTCATTTAAATAAAATCATTTCTTCATCACCCAAAAGTACGCTCTCAGTCCACTTATAATAAAACACTTTCCTAAAAATCTTCATCCATCTGCCAGTTTCAGGAAAACACATAAATCATTCATAATAAGTTTCACTTTCGTTCGTGAAACTCGCAAATACATAATAATCATGATAAATGTACAACAACTAAATCAATAACTATTTCATGCAGAACACATGCATGCATTCTTGCGACAAATATCAACCACAATCCTTAGCAAAATAACTTCTTGCAGTATTTTGTATCTCATGTACGCTTAATGCATTCATGCCTAGACTCAATTAAAATCAATATCCAAGTTACTCTTATAAAGAGTTAAGAAAAATTATTTTTCTTCAATCCTGGTTCTGACAATTATTGTCAGATAAAGTACCTATTCCCAATTTAATAGGAATTAATGGAGAAGACACAATAAATCAGAACGGGGAAAAACTTAGAGAATTCGTGGCTTTTAATGAACCAAAAGTAACAAATACTTTCTTTAAAAAGAAAGATATTCATAAATTTACATGGAATGCAAGAGGATATCGTCCATTAATTGATTACATAATAACAACAAAAAATTGGCCTCGAGAATAATTGATACACAAGTATTCAGAGGTAAAAATGTAAACACAGACCACCACCTTGTAAAATCAAAAATTCAACTCTGGTCCAGATGGAGAAAACAAACGAATAAAAATTTAGAGGAAACAAAATCAGATAAAGATTCAAGGTGCACTTACTACAAGAAGAGAATATAAGGAAATTATATCAGTACAGATTGACACAATTGCTCAAAGAAATACCCACTAGCCAAAACATAAACGAAGTGTGGATGAGTATAAAGAATGCCATCAATCAAATAGCTAAGGAAGTGCTAGGTGAAAAACAAAAAATATATAAAAAAAGATGTTTGAAAAATTTGGAACGAAGAGATACAAAAAGCCATTAAAGATAAAGTGAAATCTTAAAATGAATATTTACAAAAGAAGTCAATAGAAGCTAAAGAACAATACCATAAAATCAGGATTGAAACAAAAGCAATAGTAAGCACAGCACATACGACATCATGGGATATGTTCATAAACAGAGTGGAACATGATATCCATGGGAGGTACGAAATAGCATTCAAGCTAATGAAACATCTAAACAGAGAAGAGAGAGATACTGTGAACCTTAATATAATACTCATATCGGACTGGATAAAACATAAAGAATTGTGGTACAATTCATAAATTGTAGAAATTGCTGATAAGGTGCAGTTGCTAGGGGTAGTTTATATAGAATTGATAGAATTAAAGAAAGCCCTTAAAAAATGAAAAATAGAAAATCTCCAGGTTTAGATGGAATAAATTCTGAAATGATAAAATATGGAGGTATCCTTTTAGAATTTAGAATGCTTCATCTTTTCAACATGTGCTGGGAAAATTATGAAATACCAGATGAATGGAAAATAGCAAAGATCATTTCGGTATTTAAGAAAGGAGAAAGAGGAAATACATCCCACTATAGAGGTAACAGTATTCTTAATTCAGCCTACAAGCTTTACAGTAAAATAGTCAACGAAAAGCTTCGAAACATCTCCGATTTAATTTTAGCAGAAAGAACAAGCAGGCTTCCGCAAGGAAGATCATGCACAGACGACGTTTTTACTTTAAAACAGATAATACAAAAGAAGAAAGAATTTAATTTGGAGACACACCTAGACTTTGTAGACTTTGAGAAAGCGTTTGATAGAATCCAAAGACATAAGCTATGGCATATATTGAAAAAAAGAGGATTCCCTAAACATTTGATCAAGGTCTCAAATAGTTTGTATCATAACACTAGGATCAGAATTGACGCTGGTAAAGTATTGACTTCTGAAATACAGACGAATCAAGGAGTGAAACAAGGATGTAGTATGTCACCAACCCTATTCAAGATCTATATAGACAACATAATTCGAGAATGGAAAGACACCGAACACCAGGAATTAAAATCACCCCAAACATATATATTAACACCTTGCTTTTCGGTGATGATCAGTAATCATACAAAACAGCGAGGATAAATTGCAAATGGCACTACATAGGGGAAATAAAATAAGTCTAACCTATAACCTGAAAATATCCTTATCAAAACCCAAAACAATGGCTTTTTCAGGTATTTATCCAATAAGAACAAAAATAGTTATAAATGACAAACCAATAGAACAGGTGTCTAATTTCCAGTATTTAGGTTGTGACATTTCTTATGAAGAAAACCAAGATATTAAGAAAAAGATTAATATGTATCAACAAATATGTGACACAATTAGAAAAACTCTGAAAACAGGAACACGAAAAGAAACACAATTAAAATTTTACAAAGTCATGGCAGTCCCCACTTATTACATGGAGCGGAATCCCTGGACGCTCAAGAATAAGGATCTTAAAAATCTAGAAGCCTCAGAAATAAAATTTCTTAGGTCGGTTAAAGGCTGCACCAGAGAAGACAAAATCCGAATGAAGCAATCAGGAACGAACTAGGATGCAATCAATAACCGAAATGGCGATCCATCATAAAGAAAAATGGAGAGAGCATGTCCTTCGTATGCCACCAGAAAGGATTCCAAAAGAAGCAATGGAATATAAACTATACGACAAAAGAAGTTTGGAAAGACCGAGGAAGAGATGGTGAGACCACAACAGGCCTCAGGCCTATTCCTGGCTAGACAGAAGAAGAAGAATTGTCAGGATCATCCTTAAATATGAGCATTTCTGAATAGACTATTGAATGTAAAAATTTAAAAAATATAGTGCTCTCCTATTCTATAGATACGCAATTATGTGCATTGATGATCTGAATTGTAGATCTCAGTCATCTTCTGGTCACGCGGAACAAAATTGTTGCACATTGATGCACTTTTAAATCTCAGATGTAACGCTAGGCAAAAAAGTCCAAAAAGTAATTATTTTGTAAATATATTAAGGTTTGTGGTTGAAAATCGCAGCCTATAGTACTCCTAAACTTCTAAGGAAGCTAGCACAAAAGTTTCATTATTATTGGTTCAGTATATTCAGAGATTATTGCACTAACTTTATCACGCATGTATATTGTATATAAGATTTAAAGTTCGTCACTCTTTTGCCGATTGTGAGAAAACTCATAACGAAGTTACACATTACCCATATTTGATATTGCGCCGCCGATTAGGATGCAACTCATCTTGTACTCGTATTTCGCAGGTACATGAACTATCCGCGAACGATCTGCCAACTAACAATATCAATACTGAATTTTGACTTAACTTATCAATTTGGCCGAGTCTAACGAAGCTCCACAGGCTTAGAAATCCAAGAACGCATAAAAACACATGACAGTTAAATCGAAAAAATCAATAGTCAAAGCTTTCTGATATACTTGTTTCTGTTTGTTACACACAGAAAATCAATTTATATTATTCTTTATTCAAAATGTTAAAAAGGTTCAGCCCAGAGTCATTTCGCACGATTATACTTAAGTTACTGTATCAGAGCTTCGCCTTCTGAAGTTAAAGATTTAAGTGTTCATTTAGAACGTTATGTTTCTTCCGAGAAAAGATAAAAGCAGACACAATAAAACAGAAACAGAAAAATCATTATGATTTTGTTGTAAATTCTCAACTAGCAGTTCATTCGCGGTGACTTTGAAAGAAAATAACTTCTTATTTCTTCAATGTTATACTTGCACAAAAATAATCGTGCTGGAATGGTACAGTATTTGTAATCTGAGATCAAATGACATAATGAGCTTTTAGAAATGAAGAAATTAAAGAATTTTAGATTATCGAAGTCCTGTGTCACACGAGCGTTGCGTTGACGAGCGTTTGACGCGCGATAAGTAACGCGCGTCGTAAATTAATACTGTATTTTATGTAGAGCAGCCAAAGCGTTTGTGTGCCGTTTCGATTTAGATACAGTGTTGTTCTACGACGCGCGTTTCTTAACGCGCGTCAACGCAATTCTCTTGTGCAGGGATCCTTGTCTTATGACATCACCAAATACAGCCTATTAATACTTTTGTAGATAGTGAACAAATTGAATAAAATACTGATGTACAATACAGGATACAGGTTTCTGTGGAATATATTAATTTTGATAGTCATGCAAACTCTAATTATTTAAATGATAAATTAGCTACATGATTTTTATTTTCACATGAGCTATAATTACATCATACATATTAAATAAAGTAGTATTTTTGTCTTACTACCTAAATATAGTTATTTCCTAATTACAGTAGTAATTCTATTAAATTACTATTCCTCTCAGAGATACGCTGGAAGCAATATGATATATGACACATCCTGAAACCGAGTTCTCACTGATTGTAGAACTGCGTGAAATCCGTGAGTTCATTCACCCTTCATCTTTTGATAAACCTAATTAATTAGCAGTAGCATTGATTACTATTGTTAAACACCAATAAGAGCGTAAATATCTCTTTAACAGGGTTTCATTAGCTTCGTACAGTAATAATGCATGTTACAGAGTCACAAGCAGAAAGGGGAATAATTTCAGAAATATATTATGACTGCGATCGGGAAGTTTATAACAAATCAAATAAGAATTTTCAATTGGATGGTTTACTCTATTATATCCAAGTTACGCAAAGATTGTTCCCATTATTTATAAGTTCGACAACACGCACCGGCTGCGATTCTTCAGAAGCAACATCATCTTCTCTGCAGCGTCGTTGGGCGGGATGTGGGAGGGGCCGAGTCCCGACTGAGCGGATTACTGACACTAGCTATATACGTAGCTGGATCGAATTCAACAACAGTCTGGAGGATATTTGCAGGGGTCGGTTTCTCTGATCCTTAGTTACCCGTGGTCTCACTGATCAGTACCAGGGGAATTTGGAAGAGGGGAAACTGAAAACTAGCGCGTGGGTCGGCGCCGGTTGTCGCCTTGCCACTTCTCGAGATATAACATTCACTGTACTGACAGGGCTAAGCACCTAAATAGTTACTGTGATCTGACGCAACAAATACATAATTGATAACACACTTTATAAATATAATTCATAAACACTAATATAATTTTTAAACACTATCGTCTCCTGTGTTATTTCAGTAGTATACCTTTAAAGAAAGAGAGTAGTATACCTTTAAAGAAAGAGAGTAGTATACCTTAAAAGAAAGAGAATTTCACGGAGACGTGACGAATTGTACTTTGACTTTCAAAATGTTAAGGATTTGTAGAAACAAAACGCATATAAATATTCGTATTAAATGCAACCCGCAGCACACGACCCCATTGTCAAAATGTATATAGTTAAATAACTTCTAAACGATGCATTGTAGGGCTTTATGTGTAAGATCAGCCCATAGAAAGAACAAACAGAGAAAAATATTTTGAAGTGTGATAAGGGAAAATGCTGAACATTGCAGGAATCAGATTGCATTGGTTCATTAATGTTAGATGGAGTTTGTGTTAAATATTTCTTAGACAACAAAGGCGAAATTACAGTTGTTACATCTTACGATAGTCCAGATGCTACTTCATCACCTCATGTTTTTTGTTTATATTATATATAATCATCTCTTGTGTTATTTCAGTAGTATAGATGCATTTTGCGGCTCTCGCATGGCACGAATCTTTATAAATGAGGTCTTAAAAAAAGAGAATTTTACGGAGAGGTGGCGAATTGCACTTTGACTTTAAAAATATGAAAAATTTGTTGAAAAGAGGTATCTCATCTATTTAGTTTAATAACTCCTAAACGAAGCGTTCTAGAGACTATAATTTTGTGATTTTGGGGCAAAAGGCCTCATAGAAACATTCTCCGCAGTACAATCTATAGAATGAGAGCTTCTGGGACATTTTATTACATTTTGTTGGTCCGGCGCTTCTCGATACAACCCCACCTATTCGGAGACGTGCAGAATCTACAACTGTAAATGAAATTAAACTAATTTCTTGATATTCTTGGCAACTGAATTGCGTGGTGTTTGAATTGCACGGGTGTTCCTCTCAATTCGGTAATAAAGTTAAATAATATTCTAAAGAGTAGAGTAGTACTTGCCCGATGCTGTATTTTCGCATGGCCAACTTTACGTAACGTTCTCAAGAGTAAAAACTATCAGAAAACGTCTACGTGGCTATCAAGTAAAGCAAAAATCTGTCAAGGAAGATTGTATAATTGCTTCACATGCTGTTTCTAAGGAAGTATAGTGAATTGTTCCAAGACCAATTGCATTTAATACTAAATTTATTCAAAATTTCTTTTTAGATATCAATTTCATTGTTTTTCTTTTTATTTTATATTCTATTTATAGATCGGAAGTTATCATTATACATTTTTAAACTAATTAACACGTTTCATTAACTTTCCGTCTGAATACGGAAATGAAAAGATAGAAAAGGAGGTGCGATTTAATATGCGAGAGTTCTCGCACGGGTACGCTAGTATACTTTTTCCAGTTAGTTTTTGTTTAAGATGTTCTCTTGTAAAAAAAAAAAGCATTTTCAGCTGTGATTATAAAGTTCTAAAATTTTATAAAGTAAATATATTGTTAAGATTTCTTTGTCCAGTTCTAGTAAGTACTGAGAGAAAGTAATGTTTTAAAAAAGCATAAAAAACACCACATATTTCAATAAATTTCCAAATTTAAAATATGGCCTTTTATTAACCTTTTGATTATCTTACTATAATATAGACTGTCTAAATTAGAACCGGAGAAATAAATCTCATTAAAATACAAAGACAGAAGAATTGGAATAAATATATTGCTATCTAGTGCGGGCGTTGATCCCATGTCGTGAGAAATTGACGTGATTATGACGTGAGCGCTGAAGACAAACACTGTGTATTTACCATCACAGACATGCGAAAGGCTGGTGTTAAGTTTCTAGATAAGTTTCCGTTTGGGATCTACTGCATGAAAAGTATTTGGGAGAGGATCGTTTTTTTCGCCAAACAGATTATTACACATGAGTGTAATAATCTGTATGGACCTCATTAAGAAGGAATCATTTCATTAGGTGGTTCAACATTGAGAGAATTCGAATTCTTGGTAAAGATTCGACTACCTTTCTGCCGTCTTCAAGGAATAACGATCCTGTCAGTCTTTTAAAAACTATAGTAGAGTGGTATGAGAAGTTCCCTTTCCTCACTCGCACTTGTACGTTAGTATCATCCTTGAGCGCTGTATGAGTGTCGTGCACTCACCCACGGTGCACAGATTTACCGTTTAGAGGAATGACATTTCAACTCCTTCCCCAAGAGATGAAGTGAAGACAAGATAAGCCTTCAGAGGAACGACCCTGGCGGCTTTGATTGGCTTGACTTCTCTTCACCTCTTTGGGGCAGGTGTTGGTGACATGTCTTATGCAATAGAAGTCTATGGGGAGAACTACGCTGAGGAACTTTCTACACTTGTATTCCATTCATTGTAGCTATATTTACTACAAAAAACCAAATTAATGAGTACAGAAATGTAATTAGCATGGGGCGGAGGCCGGGGCGGAAGCCGGGGCGGAGGCCGGGGCGGAGGCCGGGGCGGAGGTCGGGACGGAGGCCGGGGCGGAGGCCGGGGCGGAGGCCGGGGCGGAGGCCGGGGCGGAGGTCGGGACGGAGGCCGGGGCGGAGGCCGTGGCGGAGGCCGGGGCGGAGGCAAGAATCCCACCTGAGAGCACGCGCCGGAGGGAGGCGTCCGCCAGAGGCGCCAAGAGCAGCAGCAGCGCCAGCAGGAGCGGCGGCCCCACGAGCCAGAGCGGCGGCGGCGGCGCCATCGGCCGCGCCAGCGGCGGCGCCCACGGCCGGCGGCGGCCCATCGCTGCATGCAGCCCTGCGCCACACGCGCGCCAACGTCTCAGATACAAGCAGTTCGTTTTGACCGGTAAATACGGTCTACATTATTAGATTTTTTTTATACGCAAGTCTGATAAACTTATCATTTTCAAAGGAGTATTTCTCGTTTCATAATTGTACACTAACACACCATTTTGTATTCAAAATGCCAAACAGTCAAGATACTAGTTGTTAAATCAGTACAATTTTGGTTATGTTTCCCCTCTATTGGTTTTATCACGTATAAGCTGGCAAACTTCAAAATTTCAGAGATGTATCTGCGGGACTATGCCTTTGACGCTAACATTTGTGGACTTGTCTGCTGTAGCACAGCCTGGGACCGTTTTGCAAAGAGAAACACGAAAGACAAAGGACGTACAAATATGTCCCATCACTATTGGGAAAAAGGAACTTTTGAACGAGACGCTGTGCAAGAGTGGCTAAGACTTGGAAGTAATCAACTTCGGAGAAAATTAGAAATGATGCAGCCTACGAATGTTCATAAACAATGGTAGTATATATAGTTGGATTTTGATAGCTTAAAATCTTTCAACATTATTTCGAAATACATTCGTTTAATTAATTTGAAAGCCATATTACATTCATGTTGGAACCCTCTTACTTTTCAACTTTTCAACTTGAGAATACACAGGTAAAAGAGATTTTTGTTTCCAGTCAGTAATTTTTCAACTTTTGACACACTAACACTACATAACACGTTTTAAATTTACATTGAAAGTAAAAAACAACGCACATTGTTTTCTCGTAATAATGCCTTTGCCACGCAACTTATAGTTCAGCCTTTTAAAACCTCAATATCAGGCCCTCCGTGGATGCAGAAGTGCCAACTGCGCGCGTCGAAAATCCAACCAACCGCGAGTCTCAAGGGGTTGGGGCGTGTTCGTTGTGCGTATCGGTCCGTAGAGCCCTGGCTTCGAGCGCGGAACAAATGTCCGGAATTAACAGGTGGCTCCCAAAGGCCCTGGGCGCAGTTGCGCCAACGCCCAGCGCAATCCCCTTCCCCGCTTCTTGCTCTCTGGGGCGCGCCCCCAGCTGCCCTGCCGCGGCCGGTCAGCGACGGGCTGCTGGGCAAACACAACCTCGAACCTCGCCCAGATCCACTGATAATGGGGCATGCACCGCAAATGTGTTTAGCAATGGTCCAACGCTTATATCCTCTTCTTCTGGGTCGCAAGCCGGCAATGGGTCCGTATATACGTTGCACAAGGCTTCGCACAAATATTTCACCTCTCTCAAATTATGCTCAGAGGAGAAACAAATTTGTAAAATTTGTAATTCGTTAATTCTCTTAATTTTTCACATACACTTGTGAAATCAAATCCGCATTACTAACAATAAGGACATGAATACAAATCGACAAATGAAGAAAGGATGCACCTTTCTCTTGAAATGCCCAGGAAAGAAATGTAATGAATAATTGACATATTTCTAAATGTTAAGAGAATTTTACCAATAGAGTTAAACCGATCGTGTATTTTCCATTCAGGAAACTGTTGGGGTTCTTCATCGTATTCATCTTATTTCGAATACGCTTGGCGGGTTGTGTGGACTTTCATTTAAAAATTATTGGTGTGATAATTACTGTAAAAGCGGACAACTTTGCCTATAGTTTGATGTAGCTATGTCAAAAGTATTTTTGCCATATAAGATCCTAAGCTTTTAATTGATTAGCCCGCAGACGTAAGTATTCATCCTACAGAATCTCTACACGCTCAACCAAACCCTTTAATATTGCGAATAAATGGTCATTTGGTACGACGAGAAAGATACATGAGAGAGTGTATCTTCTAGGAAAATAGTATAATTTTCAAACGAGCGTACAATTATAGCTATTATTCACGAGTTGATGTTTACGACACGAGCGACATAGGAGCGAGGCCATTTATACGGAAAAATCGATTGATGGCAAAACGTCTTTGATCAACGTTAGGGCATGAACCATGTAGCCGATTTTCTCCAAACTTGATATTTTCCGATCGATTTGAATGAATTCGGGACTTTAGGAGGGGTTTCAGACGGATATTTGGATTTTTGAGGGTTTTATATTAAGCCTCAAAAGTATTTTCAAAAATTTATCAAAAATGATACCATTTTTACGTTCACGTATACATACGTATATACAGAGTAGTATACGTAGTATAGGGAAAGTTGTGCAATACTGCGCGAAAAAAGGCGAATTTTTGGTTGAAAAAATTCATTGCCGGGCCGTGATGACAAAAAGTGTTTAAATCCAGTTGCTAAATTAAGAACAAAATCCTCTAATACGTGGTGTACCCAGAATCTCAGTTTTGTATGTACTCCATACCGAAAAACCAATTGAAAGCAAAATGTCCGTCCGTCCGTCCGTTGTCTGTGAACAACATTAGCACTTAAACCATAAGTACGATTTCTTCAAAATTCCCCAGTCGATCTGGTTCCACTCAAGGAGCCGCGATTTTGAAAAACCCTCATCTAAATTTGGGAGTACTTTACATGAAGCCCCCCAGGACATTTTCAAAATTTTCTCAAAAACTACTCCAAATTTTTCTTTTAAATTTCTTCTAAGAATAGTGTAAAATACACGTATTAAGCTGGCATAGGTCCTAATTTCACGTTTTTTAAGGTTTTATTTATTTATTTGTCAAAAAACAGTAAAAACTGTATATGACGTGTGAGGAAAGAGATTTATCTGCGCACATTTTCTTGAGGGCCAAAATTTAAAAAAAACAAACAACGAACAAATGAATTTAGAAAATCATTATTTTAGAAAAATAAAAATAATTGAAAAATGTTTGTTCCCGAGCTATAGAAAATCAATTTCAACGGTAAATGAACTACAAGCAAAAGGAGTGCTCAACAAAAACTTGCGCACAGTGAAGCTACATTTACGTCCCAGAAGCAAAACAAGGGGCCATCTCAGCATTTGGTTAACTTTTAAATTTTCGAAAACTGCAAAATTTTGAATTTTCTTCGGCCCACTTCCTCCAACTACAAAATTGCAGATAGAGATTTTTTCTTGAAATAAAATTTCTTCTCCAAAGTGAGTTTATTCATTAAGGTCATGTACATTTTTTGAAAATTTTAGTAGTTTTTGCGCAATATTGCGTGCAATATGTAATTTAAAAAAACAAAAAACACATTAATGTTTTCATTTTGACAGCAACGCACGGTACTGGCAACATCGTCCACTTTGCTCGTGTGTGCGTTGTTAAGTACTTACTTATTCTGGTGACAATCTAATTTACATATAAAGTACATATAAATTATTATTTATTTACATAAAAATTAAGTGACATTTTATGTAAAACTGTGGCTTCGCTAGCCGAAACCATGACCATCGAAAACAACATCAACATAACTTCAACTGCCCATAATACACAATTCAAATCTTTCGCTGGAGCTGCTACTACTGATGTCTTCCTTACCAAGGACCAAGCAATCATCATCGAGGCACATGAAGGGTTAACACTGAAGGACTATGTGAGTAAACTAGTATTGCACAAGGAAGTGATATTCGTTATTTATTTATTTATTTATTTACGTCAAAAACAGTTAAAAACTGCGTATGACGAGCTATGGGGAGAAGTGAATTTTGTGCACGTTTTCATAATTCTGTGATCTCTATCCTAAACCATATTCTAGTCGAATTTTGAATACAGAAAAGAGAGGTTTTTTTCGAGTTTTGTTGACAAAATATTCGCTCCTATATAATAAAATATATTTTCAAAGGTAAATTAGCTATAAATTCCTGCCCTGAACCCTCATGTTCTTCATGAAAGAATAATACTTTTTGCCACGATAATATGAAAAACGATAATTTGAATAACCATATTTCCCACTGAAATTCAGAAGACGTGCACAAATAATGAAGTTACATTTATGTCCAGAAGCAAAACAAGGGACCATCTCAGCATTTGCTCAAGGATCGGAGAAACTGGACGAAAAACCTGATCGAGATGGGGGCCATCAACCCAGAAACTGTGGTACAATACTTGTTACAAGTTCTTTAGAATTATACAGTCCAAATGATAAATAATTACATTAACTATCATTGTTAAAATTAATTCTACTTTCCTTTTTGATGCTCGGTATAGTCTCGAATTGTATAGAAACAGTTATGCAGCAGAAAAGATTTTACTTGGGACTTGAAACTTTTCTATTGAATTTAATCGTTTAATGTCTTCTGGCAAAGTGTTGTAGAGTAATGTACATGAATTGTATGTGAATTTTTGTAGTGAGCTGTTGATACTGCCACCTGGTGAATATGATTACTACGTCGTGTGTTATACTTATAGACATCGGCGTTTGCTGAAAATATATTCCCGTCCTTAAGTAAGTCATTTTTGACAAAAACTACTGATTCGTAAATCAGGAGACAAGGTAATGGTAAAATTCCTAGATTAATAAAGAGTGACTTACAAGAATCACGTGGGTTGGATTTGCTTATTATTCGTACAATTCTTTTTTGTAATCTGAAAGTCTATGAACTATAAGATGTGTTTCCCCAAAATATTATGCCGTATCTCAGGCGGGAGTGAACATTGGCAAAATATACACAACGAGCTGTATGAAGGTTGACGGAATTTGAAAGAATTCTGAACGCGTAGCATAATGAGCTTAATTTTGTGTTCAATTCATTTAAGTGGGCATTCCATTTGAGGTTTGACTGAATTGATAGACCTAAAAATTTTGTTACATTAACATCAGTCAATGGCACACCGTTCATTTTCAATGGAGTACAGAATTTTTATTTGATATGGAAAACTGCATTGAAACTGTTTTATTTTCATTTACTTTTAATTTGTTATTACGGAACCAATTTGAAACGTCTGATATTGTACTATTTACGGTTTCTTTGTTGCAAAGAATATTTGTATCATCCGCAAAGAGAACTGTTCTTCCGTTTCGAATCGCTAAGGGCATGTCATTTACGTATAATAGGAAGAGAATAGGGCCTAAAATCGATCCTTGCGGGACTCCACGTGCAATTGGCAAAGAACCGGAAAGGTGTGTACATAAAGTTCCATCATTCCAGTAAGGTATTTCTACTCTCTGAGATCGTTGTTTAAGGTACGAACATAGCCAATCTAGAGCAATACCACGGATTCCATACGAAGGTAATTTTGAAAGTAAAATGTTATGATCAATGACGTCAAAAGCTTTTGAAAGATCTAAAAATATTCCAATAGTTGCTTCGTTTTGATCCAATGATGAGGCAACATCCTTAAGAAAAGAAAAAATGGCTGTTTCCGTAGATTTTGATTTCCGGAATCCATGTTGGCAATTTGAAAACGCGTCGTGTTTATTGAGAAAGGTTTCCATTCGCACATAAAAAAGTCTCTCTAATATTTTTGAAAAAACTGACAAAAGAGAAATTGGCCGATAATTTTGAACTTCATTTTTGTTGCCGTTTTGAAGAGCGGCTTAATCTTAGCTGTTTTAAAAATTATCTGGAAAAATTCCGGTTAATTAATAAAAATTAAATATGTGAGTTAACGGGTGTATAATGGCTGGCGCGCACGTCTTTAACAAACAATCCGGAAATTCATCTAAACCGGCCGAATATTTATTTTTTAATTTACCGATTATTTTGAGAATTTCATAGGTAGAGGTTTCGGAAACGAACATAGTGTCTAAGACTTTTAGGGAAACGTCAGATGTTGAATTTTGTGGCTGAAAACCCTTAGTGAGATCGACAGCAATTCTCGAAAAGTATTGGTTAAAGAGACTAGCCACTGTAGCCGGATCGTTCACATCTCTATCGTTATCTTTTAAAACAACATTCTCTACAAGGTTTCTAGTTGGGTTGGTCGCATTTTTTACTATATCCCACATTGATTTTGTTTTGTTATTTGAGTTCAAAATATCCTGATCGTGTTTCATGATTTTAGCCTGCCTTATGACTTTTCTTAACAATGATTTGTATTTTTTAAAGTACAGGAGGAAATCTTGAGATACGTTATGATGCTTAGAAGTTTTGTGAAGTTAGTGATGCTTAGAAGTTAGTTTTGTGTCACGTATCGCCAACAACAATATAAGTGTGTTCTTAAGCTCTAAGAAACTTGCTGATTATATTACAGATAAATACAAGTATCTTACTATTAATAATATTGAAGTGTCAGACCATTACTTAGTAAACTTATCAGAGTTATAATCCCTATATAGTATTTGAGTAAACCCCTATACCGTGCGTGTTCATTTTCGTGTCTCACGGCTAGACCACTTCTCGTTCACCAATCGAGACATGAGATGTCTTTGAACGCGTCTCGGTCTCCTGTTGGGGAACTGATAATTTGTTTTCCGATCCGGTGATAAGATTCCAAGAAATTGTAAAAAAAATATTTTTTTTCGTGTTTTGGATCTACGATCTTTGTATAACGGGAATTAAATCAAAGCCACTTAAATAGATCTATACAGGTGGCGTTGATTAAACCCCACTATTTCGTGGTTATTTTACACTATAATTTTCTTTCATGAAGATGGCAACACTGATTTTTTTTAAACTAATAAAAATTAAATGAATATCGCCCGTTTGAATGTGCTCGAAATTCTGAAGTATTTCAGTTGGGAAGTGTTTAATGCGTATTTTATATAAAGAATTTGCAACTGGCCTTGGAACATTAAATAAGAACAACGTGAAGTGAATACGAAGGAAACAAAAAACTGTAAATACTAAACAATTCATTTCTTAAGCGTGCAAAAATCGATTTTCAATTTAATGTGACTTACAACTTATACACATAAATATACAAAATAGTAACCTTTTAATGCTTACATAAATATATTCGCCATCAGAACAAAAATCAGACTGAGTTTGTGGAGTTTTAAAATCTTAAAATAGAGGCCAAAAATATGGAAGTGTTTAAGTAACTTAGGGCAAATACTATAAAGACAATACAGGACACTTCGCGATATATCGAGAAATATCCATCTGGTAGCAGAACCTGGTAATAACTCATACACCGTAACCTCAGTGCTCTGTTGGTGTTTGTTGTCTGCTTGATTTCTTTTCATTTGATTGTTTTTCTGAAAAAACATATTTTACAATTCTGTTGTTTACATCATTCTACGTATGGCAGGAAACAATTCTGTAGTTTTCGGCTTTATTATAAAATACAGCAGAAATCGCGTTCGTTCTTCACATTTCCTCATGATAAAAACAGGTAAAAATTGAAAGAATCTTGAACATGAATGACACTAGTTTAATACAATTTGACTTCTCTTTGTAATAAAATGCATTAAAAACTATAACATTACTTAATTGGGAGACTACTTGCACATTGCCATTCCCAATGCCATGTGTAACGAACATTGCAGAAATGGATAACACTGAAGATATTCCTACAAGTTTTGTACAGGAAAATGCTGAGTCCTATGTATGTGGCTGGTTGTATAGTACCGTGCCATATGATGGTTGAAGAAATGCTTTTAAGCATTGTTAAAACAGAATTTGGATGAAAAGTATAAATTAAGAAACTCGCATATTCTGATTCAACAGTATGTGAATGCCACGCTTTTCTACCCAAATGAATTCGCTATTAGTTTTCTAAGACTGAATATGTTTTCAATAAACACTTTTTAAATTGTTTACGTCAAAGTAAACTTGACGTAAAAAAAACAATTAATGCAAATCATTAATATTCACTTGCAGAATATTTTATGTAAGGGGTGTAATAGTCTGTATGAAAGCAGAGGTATCAATGTATTGATACAGTGCTTTTTAAACACGGTGTTATGAGGCTAGTTCCCACAGCTCTCGCTAGATAAGCGCTGCGAACGACTTGGGCATTTTTGTTGGGTCAAGATGGCTTCTATTGATAGCACGGTGAATAGTAGACTTGACTGATCTCTTCGTAGTAAAAACTTTATTCCGGAGTATGAGGTAAATTTAGAAGTTTCCAAGTCAGTCGAAAATCAAGATATTAAAAAGAAATAGGTTGAAGTTTTTCCCAGAAAAGGAGAAAATTAAATGACAATGATTATATTGCGTCAAGAATTTCAACAATGAAAATGTTATACGAAATGTGGTAAGTACATATACCAATTATTCACCTTACACTATCAGTTAACTATCAAATAGATACACAATCATTGTAAAATCATATACAATCAATATTGTGAAAATAAACAACCAAACTAGTATAGTAATTATTTACACACCAATTCGGAAAAAAATTCCAAGACTTAAATTGTGCAATCAAAGAATATAATGCAGAATGCAAATTAAAAATTGCAAAATTTGCATGCTAAAAACTAAAAATGGAACATATTCCAAATCGATTTGCAGGTGATGTTTCTAGAAATGTTTACAATGGTAAACATGCATTTGATATGAGTTTTCAAAAATATTAAAAAATTAATAAGATAATTTGTATAGGATGTGATTTACAGACCATACCTGAAGATAGAGTTTATTATAATTAAATTGGTAATTTTAAGATTAATAAATGAAATAATTTATTTGTTTATATTATTATTTTTCATTCTCGTTTAATTTTGTTGAACTTTCAGTGGTTATTTTGGGCAAAGACACAGAGAGTGTCATTGGAACACCATGCCTGTTCATCAAACATATCTGACGACTGTGATCCTCATACAGAACTTTATTGGTATGGTAAGTGTATATCTTGCTTATTGTGTACTATTTTTTAATTAATATTAATTATTGATTTTCCTAATTATATGAAATTACAAACTTCATGAAGTGTAATTGACTACCTAATTATTAAAAATATACTTTTAAAACTTTTTAAATTTCAGAAGATGATTATGAAACAATTTTGAGGGAGGCAACTGTAATTCATGAAGAAGATTAATTGAATGTATCCAAAGGGTGTCAGACAAACTTGTTGATGTTTGAAAAAATATTTGTGAATAAACAAATGGTTAGTCTTCGTCGAAAATCATAGGACATGATTGTGTTTTTTGCACAAATTGTTGACAAAATATGATTATAAAAAGGTAACTGATGTTATTTCAATGTAGGCATAGAGGTTCTGTTTATAAATATTCTAGTAATTGATTATTCATGGTGGTGATATTATGTGCAGTGGTTCGAAAAAATACCTTCAAGAATGACCTTAATTTTTCGTTCTTGAAATTAATTTTATGTTCTTGAAGCCATGTTGCATTTCAGTTGATAACATGGTGGGAAGTGAAAGGATGTGGTTGTTAGGTTTTCATAGACGTTAATAGAGAGAACACAATTCAGATAACAGAGAACTGTGTAAACTGTTTCATGAATAGAATGGAAACTTTTTCACAGTAAGATTTAGGATTGTAGGAAAATGCAAGAAAATTTCAGGTGAAAGAAATATTAAAACTACAAAAACAATGTGTTAAAACTATAGCACAAATTGGGTTATGCGTTTTGCATAAAAATACTTTCAATAATATGAAATTCTTGCCTTCCGGTGTTTATCAACACCTAGAACTATGATATTTTCAATTGAAACACAATGTGGCCCACTTCTATTCACCACCGTAGCACTCCAAATAGACAATAACACAATCATAACTATGAGTGAGAAAAGCTCTACATAAGCAGAAATTAAGATAAGATGTAATGAAAAGTTACAAGAATATACTGCGATTTTTGTACGAAGAGCTCTCACGATAACTCAAATCCCATCTTCGCGATGGAATATGTCACGGCATTTCGTATCATTCACAGTCGTTCCGCTAGATTTCGCACGATCGCGGCCGTATGAAGCAGTGCTTGCGATCATGCGACTTCTACCGGCAAGACCGAGAAAAGACGCGAAATGCCGTGACATATTCTATCGCGAAGATGGGATTTGAGTTATCTTGAGAGCTCTTCCTACAAAAATCGCAGTATAGAATAACGCTTTTCTCAAAAGTAAATTCTTCTTCTTCATAAATGCATAGTCAAAGCAATTTACAGTGAATGGTTTGCACATATCCAACAACATTTTGAAATTTAAGTACAGGAAAATGAATGTTAATAATGATAATTCCGCAATGAATGAAAAATGTATATATAAGTTACTTATGTAACATTTATGTACATTAATATATTTAGGAAATTAAGAATGTATGTAACTGTACATGTATACTGTTTGTAATTAGGTTATGTGATTTGGAGAATTGTAAGTCATAAAATTGCAATTATTTCAGAAAATAATATGTACAAATTGAATATTATTAATATTGAAATAAAGAATTGAGTTGAATTATAATACACTACATTTTTTAATTTGTAAAATATTACTAGAAAATTATAATTGACACTGAAATTGTTTTTCAGTGAGGGTCAGTGATAAATATACTGTTGCAAAGAACAAACCTGTTGATTGCTGAGCAACGTGATTGTCAAATGAATGATAAATCACTGTTTAAGTGATATTCTTAAATATAATCGCTATTGTTTTTTGTTGTTATAACTCCAACTCTTGTTTTTAAATGGAAATCCTCATTCTCTGGTACTTACATCATATAACTGCAAATATGCATGGCTTTCGCTACAAAACATTTCAAAACAACTAACATCCCCTGTCAGCCTGTATAATAGATCTTAAAAATCCCGATACATTTACAGTAGCGGTTCCCCAATTATGTGTATTCAGTGACGGTTATAGCTTTCTTGCAACGAAAACACCAGAAAATACTAAATGCGCGAGGACGCCATCATCAATGCCCAATCCGATCGTGCGCACCGTACGGACAAGCGAGGAACTAGCCTCAAACTGGCTTCAAAATTTTGCCCAAAAGGCGGCTAGTTGACACACCTATATATCTTACACCGTGTTTTTAAGGAAGCAAATGGGAAAAGAGCCAAATGTATCAGTGGAAGTGTTTGGGCAAGAAAAATCTTGCATTTGTAACAACTTTATTCGTGAAAATAATTTTCATTATATGTTCATTAAATGTTCAATGTTCTCATGTCCATTATAACACATTGTACATTATAATTTTTCGTAATTTGAGCCCTTCAATATAATTAAATCACAGCGAGAGTAGGTAAAAATAAATCTTATTTCGTTAGGTAGATTTATAAATATTTGTTTCTTCCGTAAGAATCACATTGACATTTCTATTTGGCGCTACATTACCAGGTTCTGACACTAGGATCGCTAGTGGGAACTTGTTTCCATCGGTTGCGTGGAAGAATGGGGAACTGTCCTGTATTGTCTCTATAGTATTTGCTTAGGGGAATCAAATGTAGTTGTGGAAATTTTTGCGTCAGAATTTTCGGAACTAATTGAGAATGATCTTATATTAGCATTAGAGAATACGCAGAACAACAGCTTACAGGTGATCATTTATGTTAATATTAGAAAACAAAACGTAAAAATATAGCTGTGCCGTCGCATCATGCATATATCTGTATTTAAAGCGATCATAATTTTTATATTGTAGTATTACCAGTTTACATCCCTTTTGGAGTTAATATACAATATCTAATGTTTGCCTTTTTATCACATATGAAGATATCAAAAAAGTTCTTAACCAACTTCATGTTCAAACATCATGCAATATTACTTTTATAAGAGATGATATGACTGATCCTAATTTGTCTCGCATTTTGAGTTTTAGAAGGTAGGTATTTATTAATCCTGACGAAATTCATAAATTACCTCCATCTATATTAATTCAATATCAAGGTACATCTTATAGATTATATTTCACTACTGACTTGCTTTAATTGTAAGTCTCAAGGCCATATTGCTAGTCAATGTCCAAACAAAGAGGACAATTCTACCCTAATAATAATAAATAATACCTCACAAGGTAATGATGAAAAGAAAATTGCTCCTTGGATCATTCAATTTTACAAAATTAAGGCCAAATTGCCAACAAATGACCAAATAATAACATTAGCCCCTCACCAGTTATAAATAGAGCAACAGATCACAATAATGATAATACTTTAGTAGAGAAGAAATACGAAGCCATCAAAATAATATAAAAATTTTTCTATCTTCAGAATTGTAAAAATAACTCTGTGTACAGAAGATTTGATTTTGATTAAATATTAGAAGGCTGCACTAGGGGAAGAGCCAAAATGCTAATGAATCACTACACAGTGTGTTTTGGTCCATATGTCCAAAAGAAACATTTGTTTAAAAAAAAATTGGATTGTTGTATCACAGAAGTTATCTATGAGTTTAACATGGGATACCAAATTACCCAAAATGTTCAAGATTCAATTATAGGAAGTCCATCCAGTGAAACATCACAGAAAATAAGTGTAAAGCGTGACCTATGCAAACTCAAACACATTGTTGAATCTAGTAAACCATCTGTGAAATCTAGCAGGAAAAAACTTAATTATCCGAAATTAGAAAACAACAATTATAAAAGATAGCTGAAGTCCCCACTGAGGCTACTGGTAGTTTTTATGGTGATTCAGAGCCACAATGTACATGTACATCATTAAATTAATTTTTCCACAAATTAGTTTTTTTTAGCTATTTACAGTATTTAAAACATCCCTTTCACAACAACTTTTCAAATATACTGTTAATTTTTTTACAGTAGCTTAGTATATTAATAAAGAATAAAATTTGCTTTTCATAGTGCCCAGATTGATTTAGTTTTACTTCTGAGTTCAAGGAAACATAGAAATTGGCGGAAAATCAGCATATTTACTTTTAAAAAATTCAAACTTTTTTAAATAAAAATGTAAAAGTAATTTATGTAATATAAGCAACTTTTCTTCTTACAGTTCTTAAGTTTATGTGGTTAAAATATTAAAGTGATCAACAAATATTTGGTCCAATTAGGGCGTTGTTTAACAAAAGTTGCAAAAATATAAAAAACTTAAAAACTTTTTTATAAAATGCAAAATAACTTGGTGTGTGTTAATGTGTTATGTGTTAATGTATTAATGTGTATGTTAATGTATTCATGTGTTCATTATGTGGTAAAAGTTTGAGATTTGAAAAAAAAAATCCTTTCAGAAATTTTATTTTCACATATGCCTCCCCTTAAGTTTCTTACCAACTTTATTAGCAACAGAAATATTCAAGTACATAAAAACAACAAATTATCAACAATTAAAAAACTCAATAATAAGCTACCACAGGGATCAGTACTTAGTGCTATTTTCAATTGCGTAAATGACGCTGATGATGATATTATAAACCAGTTGTCTTGCGGAAATACGCCGATGACATGTTACGCCGGTGTTACTATGCAAAGGAAAGAATTTCGAATCAACCAATGGAACAATGCAAACTGCAGTAAACTGCATTTATAAATTGTCAATGAAAACTGGTTTCAAATTTTGACTGACAAATCTGAATGTATGATTTTTTTTAAAAAAACAAAGCTTCTTTTGCCCCAAATTTGCCTGGGCAACAAAGCTATCAAGACACATTTAAAAATCTTGGGTCTTATATTTTACTACAGGCTTACATGGCAAGAACATATTTCCAAAATTTACGCTGAGTGCAAGAAACGACTTAATATACTAAAATGTCTTAATCACAACAACTGGGGATCAGACAAAAGATCTGCTTACTTATATATAATACCTTAATAAGAAGTAAGATAGATTACGGATCAATTGTTTATAATTCAGCATGCATTTCAACTCTCAAAAAAACTGGACACCCCGCACGAATCCGGACTTAGAATAAGCACAGGGTGCTTCCACACTAGCCCTACTGGCGGTATCCTCATTGAAGTGGCTGAAACTAACCTCTCATTTCGAAGACAATCCCTGTCAATCAAATACGCAATCAAAGCCAAAACGTCACTAACCAAGATAATACGAAATAATGTATCTCCTGGAATTAGAAATGGAAATCCATAATGCTCTGTACCTTTCTATAATGAAGTTGCTACGTTATTTATCTCCATCAACATTTCGAATCTACCTGTACAAAGTCAAAAGATCCCCGCTAGAAATCCGTCGACCATCCACATGACTGAAGTTGATAAATCTCAGATTGAATGTCAGTATTACAACCTTAACTCAGACGAATGGAAAATAAAATACTGTGAAGTCTATGACAAATACAAAATAATTCCAATATCTTCATTGACGGATGAAATAATATAGTTTTTTCTGAAGTCATAGTGAAGGACCCCATGTCTTTGGTGAAATTCCGTTTTATCAACATTGCTAGTAAAGAAAACATGTTTAACCCTGCAATTCTGGAAGCGCTTAAAAAGATAATCCATAACTGCGCCGATAACGCCACTATCATTACAAATAAAATTCCAAAGGATAACTTCAAAATATATTACGAAACACAATCTAAAACGATGGCCCGAATTAAAGAACTACTTTTTTCAAATAAACTGCAAAGCTTATCAGTAATTTTTCTTCTGGTACCTAATCAGCTTTATTCAATTATCACAAGTGAATTCCATGATAATAAAATTAATACAAAGACAGTAATTGATTTCCAACGAAATAATGTAAGACCTAACTCTGAATATTCCAAGCAACATGTCATAAGATTCGTACAGCAGAAGATAATCCAGCAATGGGAACCGATATGTAGATGTCATAAAGCCCGTAATTTCCACACTTCAATTGTTTTATTCTTATCATTCAACACGTATCCCAAGATGGCTAGACACAAGTTATAACTACGCGAAGTAGAACAGGTCACACTAAAATTACACATAAGTACTTGCTAGAAAATACGTAACCACCAATATGTGACATGAATGTGAAGTAAGACTAACAATTAAACATATTATTTTCTCTTGTTGCATATATGAAAGCATTAGAACTATATTTCTTCACCCAAATGAAATAGAGAAAATTCTATACTCTGCCCCCTTTCAGAACCAGATTGTCAAATTTTGTAAGATAATTAATTTCATGTTAGAAATATAATATTACTAGCGTACCCGTACTAGGACTCTCCCATGTTAAATCCCATCCTTTCCCTATCCATTTGTCTATCCGTTCCATAAAGGAGAGGAACTACTAATGTACTTACAGAATATCAAACAAAATAACAATGCAATTGATGTTTGAAACACATTTTCAATTTAAGTTTATTCCACATTATAGAGAGATGTCCTTGGAACAATTCATTCTTCTTTAAAAAAACATTTGAAGAAATTTTTCAATCTTCCTTGAGAGTTAGCTTTTCGCTTTCCTTGATATTCAAATAATAGAAAAGGTTTTTACTCTTGAGAAAACAAGTAAGAGAAGCAAGAACCCAAGTAAAGTAGTGCAAAAATACCGGATCGAGCAAGAACAGACCTACTCATTGCAACTATTATTTAACTTCGCTTGATTTGTTATGAAGAACCAAGTGGGTTTTGGAGAGTCAGGGTGCCATCTTGCTGGGGTGAGAAATTGAAAAATTATTTGTTTACTAAAAAGTATTGAATTATTTTCTGCGTCCTTACGTACAAGAAAAACAATTCCGAGCCAAAAAATAATCAAACTTAAGTTTTCACCTTTGAGTACTAAATACCATTTGTTAGCATTAGAAACAATTTAGTAGGTATTAGTAAGCCCACTTCGGTACATGGGAATGTTGTTCAAACTATGTTTGCATTTTTAATATCTTAACGAACCGACACCTTGAGTTTAATATCAAACGGTGTTTTATTTACGAACATGAGTTTGCAGTTGGGCGTTAGGTGTACATACTTCCAGATATCCGCCAACATTTAAATCGTGCGTTTGGACTGCGATCGTTGGCAGTTGTTGGGTGACTTGCACTATTCTTTCTATAATTTTAAATTTAGTAGTTTTTTAATTGATTCACGTAGTACTGTAGGCTAGCGCGTTTTGATTTTTGTTTTTCATTTATTTCAAGCTATTTTACTTTAGCTACTTTAAAAAGTTTGCTCTTTGTGTTGTGCCATAGCACAAGTTTTCCCCCACTACCTCTGCGTACCCGTGCGAGAACTCTCGCATGGTAGACCCCACACTCATCCCTATCCTTCTATTTTCTTTCTAAGAGGGAAAGTAGTTAACGAAACGTGTTTATTTGTATCTATACTACTTACTACTATCTATACTACTATACTTTTATTCGTATCTATAAAGGTAACTTGCAATGTACTAACACAATTACAAATAAAAATAAACTAGTGGTGCTACAGAATGGCAGCTACAGACTTTCTAATGGTGCTACAGACTTTCCGTATTAGTTTTCTATTTTCCTGGGTGTTCGCTAGCTATTCGGAATTGCCACATACTCTTTCTTGCCAGCTACCATCTATCATCGCCAAAAGTACATTTTTTTGTCATTTTCTTAATTTTTCGGTTTCCTATTGGTAGAACAGAAACATTAATTTTAGAATATTAAAGAACACAAAAACACTAGCCGTAAATGGCAATTTTCTTTTAAAAATTATGTGCCGTTTAAGAGAAAATGGCGTTTTAGCACTACTAAAAATGCGAAATTTGAAGCTCATTTTCACAGAAAATTTTTGAGTTTTCAAAATACTTTATTTGAAGTTATTTGAAGGCACTTACACTCACAAATATAATCATCTTTACAAATTGCGGATAATGTGCATATTAAAGATGTGAGAGATCTTTCAAAAAATTTACATTTATTAATTTTTGGAAAACACAAAAAGCACTCAAAATAAACTTCACGCTATACTAATGAGTGTAATTAGAACTATCCGTTACAAAAGTTTCAAGAAACAAATTGCAGCCATATACGAGAAAATGACGTTTGAGCATTTCTGAAAATGCCGAAATTTGAGCTACTTTTCACAGAAAACGGTAGTGTTTTCGAGAAACTTTACTTGACATTATTTAAAGCATATATACTCGTAAATATAATAATGTAAAAAAATCGCCGATAATGTAAATATTAACGACGTGAGAGACAAGTAAACAAATTTACATTTTGGTAATTTTTGAAAAAACCAACCGATAGACCAAAATGGCTTTTATGTCATTGATAGAATACATTTACCACTATCCCTACCAAACAGTTTAAAGAAAAAATTTGGAGCCGTTTTAGAGAAAATCTTGCTTTTTGTAATTTTTTAAAATTGCACATATTGCACGCAATATTGCACGAAAACTACCAAAATTGTGAAAAACATTTACATGACCTTTACTAAAGAACTCAATATTCACAACAAATTTTATTTGAAGAAAAAATCTCTATCTTCAATTTTGTAGTTGGAGAAAGACGCCGAAAAAAATTCAAACTTTCACAATTTTCGAAAATTCAGAGCTGTACGTGAAAATCGGACCTATGCCATGTTAAAAAGTGTATTTTTCTCTATTCATACAAGAAATTTAAAGAAAAAATTTGAGCCGTTTTTGAGAAAATGTTGAAAATCCCAGGGGGGATTCATATAAAGTACCCCCAAATTTTAAAGAATCTTTTTCAAAATCACCAAGCTTCGACTAGAATCAGATCGACTGGGGAATATCAATTTTGAAGAAAATCGACCGAACGGTTTAGGCGCTAGCGTTGACCACAGACGGACAGACGGACGGAATGCCGTCAATCGATTTTTAAGTATAAAGAAGCAACAAATCATGGATTTTGACCACACCACGAGATAGAGGATTTTGTTTTCTTAATTTAGCAACTGGTTTTATCCATTTATTCGTTTTCACGGCCCGGCAATGAATTTTTTTCCGCCGAAAATTGGCCATTTTTTCGCGCAGCATTACATAACTTTCCCTATACTACGTATATCACTCCGTGTATACGTACGTATACGGGAAAGTAAAAACAATGCAATTAATGTGTAAAAAGAAATTTTCAATAAATATTTATTCATGGAGAATGGAGAATTTGCTTGGAACAATTCCCAAAACTTACTTAAAGACATTTGAAGTAATTATTCAATATTATTTGTCAATTAGGTTTTAGTTTTTCGTGATAGTCACAAAAATATTAGCTTTTTACTTTTGAGAAAGCTACGTGTCTATACCCGTTGACTTGAAAATTTCATCGAATGATAACGAAAATATTGGTACGGGTAAAACACAAACACAGTCTTCACTCTTCAGTGAACACCCACATCCTTTCACAATTAAGTACACAGCACTTATAGACCATGAAAAAACGTTAATTGAATAGTTTCACTACACGCTTAAGAAACAATCTTCATAGGTATAGGTATCAAGCAACTATAATAGTACTTCTAGTTGTTGCTGAAGAAAAAAATCTTGAATTAATGATTATGCAAATAAACCTCGTCAGACTGCACAAACTACGGTGTTAACAGAAAGCGTAAATAAAGATTGTCGAATCTAAGCCTTCTAAGCGTGTCGCCACAAAAATTGCTACCAGCAGGAAGGGCTGAAATATTGAGGTGGCCTTGATGGTATTAAAGCGTAAAACCGAAAATTAACTAAATGGATTGGAGAATGTTTCATCTTATAGATTATGATGTGAGAAACGTTTCTTGAGGCCTTTGGCCTCAAGATTTTACTTTTTAAAGCTCTAAAATGCTTCGGTTATGAGTTATTTGCCGATATAGGTTGACATGTGATGCGGGTTGCATTTTACATGAATATTTCGATGCGTTTTTTAAAAGAAATCATCCATATTTTTAAAGTCAAAGTGGAATTTATCAAGTCTCCGTGAAATTCTCTTTCTTTGGAGCCCTCATTTATAAAGATTGGTTGCGTGTGAGAGCCGGAACCCAAAGGTATACTACTAAAATAATACAGGAGACGATGGTGAGCCCGCTCATGACTTTCTCCTATTCTGATACAGCATGATTGTATGATTCAAGATAACTATTAAGTGATTATACTATGTAACGATAGATGTTAATGTAAGGATATGTAACTCCCGAATTGATATGTTATAATCATGTCCTGATGATACTATATGATGATGTAATATGTAATGTGTGTAATAATACATATGTTAATGTAATGACAGATTAAATTATAATTGTATGTATTTACTTATTATAAATTATTGTAGTCGCTAATAACCTTACTCGTTGATGCGACTAAAAATAAAGAAAAAAAGATTTTTTAAACGGCTACAAAATTTTTCTTTAAACTTTTGATAAGAATAGTGCTAATGCACTCTATGAGATGACATACACACAATATTGCTGAATTTTTACGTTTTCAAAAATTACAAAAATGTGCTTCTAATGACTTTCGTTGAAGTGTTTCGAGAACTCAAAAATTTTCTATGAAAACGAGCATCAAATTTCGCATTTTTAATAGCGCTTAAATGCCATTTTCTTCTAAACGGCTTCAATTTTTTTAAACAAAATTGCCATTTAGTAGGAAGTTGTACTGTTCTTTAATATTTTTAAAATAATATTTCCATTCTCTTATTAGAAAATCGAAAAATTAAGAAAATCAAAAAATGTCCTTTTGTTGGCGGTAGAAGGCAGCTAGCAAGAGTATGTATCAAGTCCAAACAGGTAGCCGAGACCAAAGGAAATACAAAACTAATACGAGAAAGTCTTTCCCACTCTGTAGCACCTCAAGTTTAAATTAAATTTTGCCCTCGGACAAAATGTATGTATGTACGTTGTTATATTATTAACGAAAGTCGTTATGAAGAAATTATTGTTCTCTAATTTGTCTAATTATCAGAAATGATTTGCATATAATATGACGTATAGATTGAAAATCCTGAGTAATGCTCCAACGTAGGTGCAAGACAATTTGTAATTGCTAATAATGATAATAATAATAATAATAATAATAATAATAATAATAATAATAATAATAATAATAAAAGACAAATGTTTTCCTTAATAAAATCTGTTCCCTAATAACGGGCTTCAAATACGTTCAAGTTCAATTTTTTGAAAATATAAGGAGTTTTCGTGTAATTTTGTACAAAATATAGAAATTTAATTATTTCAACAATTTTTTCTCAAAGATCGCTCCACATTTTTTCTTTAGATTTTTACTCATATGTAAAACTGTAAAAAATATTGTTCTAGTCTCTTTTTTGGTGAAATCTAAGTTTTTTGAAACTTGCAAAAACTTAACATTTCAAAACTACAAAATTGAAGATAGTGAATTTTGTCTGAGATAAAGTCAGTTTTTTACAAAAAGCTCTTTAAAAGTGGAATAAAAAAAGAATGGATTTTGCGTTAATTTTGTGTCTGAACTAACTTGTTGAAACTTCCTTTGATTTTAAAAAACTGGTGATGCCTTTTCAACAAGTATATAAGTTGCCTTAGAGATTTAATTTTTGTATGTATTCAATGATAAAGATGCTGCTTATTCAATGTCCAGTAATTTACATCCTATTTTCAATATCTTGAATGATCTGAATTATCTTACTTCTTGAATTGTTGTACGGACGTGGTTTATAACATTAATGTCAAATATAAAGGCTCAATTTATTTCAACGCATTTCATCTTAGTGGTTATCTAGCTTGAAGCGATTTCTCTGGAATCACATTACCACTTCTAGTATGATACTATTTTAACACTCACACACCCTTTTCTGCATCAAAAGCTTTTTACTTTTCCTGATTCATTACGAAATGCAATTGTCGCACCCCCATATTCCACATAAAATTAGCAAAAGAAAAACTACTCGTCACGACACAATAAAATTGCATAAACAAAATGACTAAAACAACTAAACGACTAAATGAGGTCGCTGCAAGGCACATCGTAACTCTTGTGTATTGGTGCCGATTAATATAATATTTAGAAGGGGAAACCTTATTTTCGAAAATTTTGGCACTTAGCTCCTTTGGCTTTGCAAGGCCTTATTTATCTCAGCGGAGATGGCCCATGGCTACTCCGCCTAACGCAAGGCTGATATGAGACAATTTTCGAAACGAAATAAGCGAATATGAAAATCGGGGCACTGAAAGGAGGCTGTAGTATCCAGACCAGGAGACCAATTTTCTACTATAGATACCAATATAATATAGTCAGTGATATTATGTAACAAGAAAATATCATTTTAACATTATTGCAAGTTTGGGAAAGTAGTCTTTGTAAATTATATTTGTAATTCTACACGATACAAAGGAATATACATCATGTAACTGAAATATGATGTAAAGTTGGAATCAGCTCCTCACCATAACCTCATCTGTAATTCGACCAAAGGGAAATTCTGCAGTTTTAAATATCCTTTACAGAACTCATTGCTCTTTCTATCAACAGTCTATGTCTTACATACTCAGAGAAGAGCTGCATGCCAAACATTGCACTTTTGGCGACATTGATACGACAGTTTCCATGGATTTCTGAAAGTGATAATGAGAAATCTGAGTGTACATTAATTATGATTCAAGCGAAACCATTTCGGTGGCTAAGCGTTCTTTTTTCCAGGGAAGTAGTGACGTAGTTTTTATAAATACGAACGTACGCATTTATTTATTTATAATCTTTAGTAATGAAAACTGTTGATGTGAATATGTGAATGTTTGGATGTAAATCGAATGCGTGAAAAGTATACACACAAAATGTATTTTCTGCAACGTGTATATTCTTTCCATGACAGTCCAAGCACTGTAGAATATGCACATACATTTTTCAAACTTCCACCACAGTCGGGATACGGCTTGGTTACCACGTGTTGACGGGATGTTCTGCTGCAGTTGTCTTGAATCCACCCAGTCGGACATTGTGAACAATCACTTTTGGAAGTGACGCACTGAAAACAGTACGTAAAAGTCTTATGGTTCTTTTTTTCTCGTACCTTCACTCACTCATGACGTAGAAAATCCTGATTTAATCAATTTTGTGGACGGTCATGGATTTGTGTACGCTGCACTCGATGACTGCCATGTTAGTGAACAACAAGAGGAAGCATTAATGAACCGGCCAGCGTTGCGTAAACAACGAACCTATCGCTCTGCATGAGCTGGAAAATGTTAGTGCGTACGCCAAACAAGATCAATTAACGGATTACACCATTCATTCCGTACCTAATCAGTAAAGACATGCAGCGGACTATGAAATGTAATTTCTAATAAATGTAAAACATTAATACTGCAATCACATTGTTACATAATTATTGCATATTTCCATAGTTCAACAACAAAATAAAACCGTTTAAAAGAAAAATTTGATCTTTTGGCTTTTTGATCTGATCTTTTGATCAACCAGGATGATATATATATATATATATATATATATATATATATATATATATAATATATATATAGTCGTATATGTTTTAATATTGGCAAATTGTATAATTGTGTCATGAAAGTTAAAACGCAATGTCGTCGTTACATATGGATTCACCCAAGATGGTAATAATGGTATCACCCTTCTATCGTCTCATATAATATTTCAGTAGGATACCTTTCCTTTGCTGTTCTCACACGTAACAAGTCTTTAATTAGTGTTGCTATAGAATGGCACAGACTTTCCCGTATAGTTTTCTATTTCCTTCGGTCTCGGCTACCTGTTCGGAATCGACACATACTCATGCCAGCTGCCATCTATCGCCGCCAAACTACAGGTTTTTGACATTTGCTCAATTTTTCGGTTTCCTAATAGCAGAAGTATTAATTTTAGAATATTAAAAAGCAATGAAACCTCGTCCTAAATGGCAAATTTTCTTTAAACATTTCTCGTTGTTTTTAAGAAAATGGCGTTTAAGCGCTACTAAAAATGCGAAATTTGGAGCTCTTTTTCACACAAGATTTTTGAGTTTTCAAAAAGTTTTCGTTTTTGAGAAAATTTTGAAAATGTCCGGGAGGCTTCATGTAAAGTACCCCCAAAAATTAATGAATGTTTTTTAAAATCTCAGAGCTTTGACTCAGGCCAGATTGATAGGGGTTTCTTGAATTTGGAAAAAATTGTACCCATAGTTTAGGCGCTAGTGTTGTTCACATACACCGGACAGACGGACGTTTTGCTTTCAATTGGATTTCGGTATCAAATACTTACAAAAGAGGGGGTTCTTGCTACACCATGTGTTAGGGGATTTTGTTTCTTTGTTTTGTAATGATAATTATCCACATTTTCGTTATCACGGCCCGGTAACGAATTTTTTTCTGCCAAAAATTCGCCATTTTTTCGCGCAGCATTACAGCCCCTATACTAGTTATATTACTCCGTAGATATGTACGTATACTGGAAAGTAAAAATGTCCTTTGGGCGCTTAAAGAAGGTATCCGAGAAGATAATCATTCATAATAGAACTAGTGGTGCTACAGAATGGCACAGACTTTCAAGTATTAGTTTTCTATTTCTTTTGGTCTCGACTAGTAATTCGAATTTGTTACATACTCTTGACAGCTGTCATTTATCGCCGCCCAAATTACTTCTTTTAAATATTTTCGTAATTTTTCGGTTTGTTAATTGTAGAACGGAAATATTATTTTAAGAATGTTAAAGAACGGTAAAAACTTGCCTAAAATGGCGTTTGGAGCCGTTCTTAAGAAACTGGCGTTTAAGTGCTACAATAAATTCGTATATTGCTCCGTATATACGTATGTGAACGGAAAAGTAAAAACTAGTTCAGACTATAGAGATTAGAAAACTTAGTTCTGTGTTCAATTTTGCAGTTTTGAAATTCTTTTTCAATTTCGAAAAATTGGGGATATCAACGAGAATGACACCTGCATCATTCTTTTAAACGTCCTTCGCACTATTCAACAACAAAATTTAATCAAAATATTTGGAGCGATTCTGTTTTTCAACTTTGAAAATGTTTAAGAGCTTCATGTAATGTACCCCCCAAAGTTAAAATATCGGTTTCAAATTCCAGGAGACGCGACATCAACCAAATCGAATGGGGAATGGCAACTTTGAAGAAAATCGGCTGAACGGTTTAGGCGCTAGCGTTGACCACAGACGAACAGACAGACAAACACAGACGGACGTTTGGCCGTCTTTCGAGTTTTCGGTATCAAGTAGCAACAAAACATGGACTTCGGCTCAACACCATCTAGACATACAAGACCTGAGCAGTCATTCAAGATGGCCGCCTAAGAAGGCCATACAAACTGAAATGCAAAGTCAAATTTTGGTTACCAGACGAAAATGTATAATACATTACACTGCCAAATAAGAAGAAAAGATGTCTACTTTCTTTATCTGTATGATTGTACATAAATACAGGTTCTTTTTCAGGCGAAAAAAGCTGCATACACTTTCTATTAATACTGTTGTTATCACTTACAACGCATGAAATCCTATCTGTTCTAATCTTAATACACTTTTGTTTTTCAAAATATTTTGCAAGTCCTGATTTTAAATGTATCTCATTTATCATGAGAAGCACTAATTTATCACTATCACTTACTTTATGTATTTGTTTCTTGTACACTTTAAAAATTGTCATCAATTTGTTTCATTTGAGGTTCTAAACGAAATGAACACGATCTCCTAATTGCACTAAATGAGAAAATATTATGTACCCTAAATGTTTGAAATATTTATAAGAATATGGCTATATATTAATCGCATACAAGGCATTATGAAATGCCATGAACAGTACTGACATGCACTTCTTTCTTTGTAAGGAGTTTCATTTTTCAGCATAAAAATAAAAGGTTTGTTAAATTTTGAATTTAGGGTATGAGTCCTGAAATTAAAGGAAATATCATTACTACTGTTACTACTACTACTTGCATTAAAACATAACTTTAACCTAACATTTTCCAAAACATCACTAATTTCATTTGTATTACATACACTATCTGATATTGTAGTACCTCCAACTTTTAAATACTTTTTTTACAATAATAAACACTGAGTTTCAATTCCTTATCCACCACAACTGAATTGATAATTTCAGGGGCAGAATCTCAATCAATATGTTGAAAAAGAATGACAGTATTCCTTATTAATGATCGACCAATAATCGTCCAAAATAAGCAATTCCATTTTACTTCTTAGTTCATCTAATGTACTGAAAGATTTAATCATGCATTGTTTTCTTTAGCACTTTCTTCAATAGCAGCAAGCATATACGCATTCTATTCTATTCAAGCATATATGCATTCTAAACGCAATTTGTTTTCTTGAAGACTTTCTCTGTAGGAAAGTGCTTGGGCGATGCAAATAAGCAGGACAATTAGGTAACAAATAAGGCATGGACCCACGGGACAGTTTGTATGTTTTAAGGGGAGACTGATTGTAGTCCATTATCCTAATAGAACACTTAATTCTTCTCAATGTCTCAAATTTTGTAGTTGTAGGAAGAGGCCGAACAAAATTAAAACTTTTGCAATTTTCAAAAATTCAGAGTTAACCGTGAAATTAGGACCTATGTCACCTTAAATTTATTTTACTACTTTCTTACAAGAAATCTAAAGAAAAAAATTGGAGATGTTTTTAGAAAAATTTGAAAATATCCGGGGGCTTCATGTAAGTACTCCCAAATTTTGAAGAATGTTTTTCAAAATTACAGAGCCTCGATTACTTCGTATGTATATTGGAAAGTAAAAAGTGGGGAAATAGTAAAAATTTATCTGCTGTAAGCCATATCAACCCGCTTTAAAGGCTTCACTTCACAAAGAACTCTCAGAAATTAACATATCTGTTTCAATTCAAGGGATCACGACATCAGTCAAATCTCTCACGGAATATCAATTTTAGTAAACATTCTGCATATGAGTTAATCACTAACGTAGTTCACAAGCGGATGGACGGATGGAGATAGATGTTTTGTCGTAAACCAATTTTTTCGGTATCAAGGCCTGACAAAACGTGGATTCTCTAAGTTTTAGAGGAAATTATTTATGGCAAATGAGAACAAGAATTACCCACTTTTTTGGCATCAAAGACAAATATTTTTTTAGGAAAATGGATATACAGTTAAAAATTTAGTAAATGCAAAGACGGTGTAATACGTATTTTTCAAACAACACGAACATTGATATTTCATACACTATTATTCGACTCATTGATCTCAAACTTCTGTGGCTATTTGGCTATTTTAGCATTCATAATGTCGTTGACTATTCCATTGGCTTCATACTGCCAAATATACATGGTTCTTTTGGCTTTTTTGTTATTAGTATTACATACGCTTCTCGAACGAAACTCAATGGTACTACTTTCGTGAAAATATATAAAATTTCAGGAACCTTTAACATTCTAACCAAACGGAATGAACACGCCTTTTATCCGTGTGCATTTAAACTAAGCGAATGGACAAAGATAGAGAATATATAATGCTCCTTGGGCGTGAAACGTCGGGAACACAACGGCAAAGCGCTCAGAGCGCACCGCAATTTCCAAAACACGCCCCGTTTTCCGTTTCGCTACCTCCGCAGGAGCACAATTAGTTCACGTCACCGAAAAGCCACCCAGATACGCCCACGCCCGCGCCCGCGCCCGGTCATACAGTGGTCTGGCAATAGCCCACACGCTCGCATAAGATACCCATCCGCTACGCGAGGACCTTCTGACATGGGTATCTTTAACTCTTAAGGGACAGAAGAAAAATTATAATACTGAATAGTTCTGATGTGAAAAAGTGGTCATGGTCATGTAAAATCGGTTATCAGCAGAGAAGAAACCTGAGTGAGGTTGTTGAATTGGAAATAATAACAGGGAAGAATGGAAACAATCCGTTGCAGGAAACTGTATTTCCGTGATTATGAGTTAATAAGATGATGTTTTGATTAGTTAATGGACATTAACAGAAAGCAGCGAACAACATTATCAAAATGATATGCATATTAAATATTTTATAACAGCAATAATTCAAACATCAGAACAACAAAACTGATGATGACGATAGAAAGTTACCGGAAAAGAAAGAGTTAAGAACCCAAATATTAGTGAAATAATGAAACTTTGAAAATTAACTTAAGAAACGATGGAATTAAATACAATCTTATGCTATGAGCATTTCAGAGGGTTACATAGGTTAAAAATAGAGACAGAAGAGACAGAAGTAGAATTTAATCGATCATAAACAGAATACCCAAGAAGATGCTGTAGGTAAGAAGAAAATAGAGAATTAAAAAATAAAGAATTGGAGCAATGGGGAAAGCTGGAGAACAAATTTGGAAATGATAGAAACAAAACACTCTTCCAAACGTAGCGTCCAACAAACCTGGCATGAACAGACTCTGGCAACTTGGCAGGAGGAGGCTAATACTATACTACATTCTTTGACGTGAAATGTGACAAACTCTTCTCTAGGCATTAGATGTATTCGACCTATATATGAAACTAATATAAAAAATCCGACCCGATCTGTACTCTAACACTAGGATTTCAACGTCAGATTCACGTTTCTATCTTAAACGTGAATTTTCGGTTCTCAAAAAACATGGATTCTGGCTGCGCATGTTAGAGGATGTTATTTACTACAAATGTGAAGAAGAATTATCCACATTTTGATATCAGAAAATTTTTTTTTCAGGAAAATGGATGTACACTTAAAAATTGAATCAATTCAAAAACGGTACAATACATATATTCCAAACAACACTAGCAGTCATGTTTCATACACTATTATGCGGGCCAGCTGTTATCTTGGAAAATAATAAAATAATAATTTTAGTTTCTAGTTGTGCGAAGTTTATGAAATAATTATTGCTTCCTTTTTGAGGGTTTTGGCCGAATTGTGGCCAGTGTGCGCTGCCTGCCGGCCGCGTCGCCCGCAGCGAGGGAACTAATTTATGCAAAGGCTCAAAGCCTGCAGGACCCATCGCTTTGGTGCCGCCGTAGCCCACCCCTCCCATTCCTTCCGCCTCCGCTATTCTGCGACATAGTCCCCAACCGGAGAAATTCTCTCCTACAGTCAGGTGTTTCGCGACGTTTCTTGGCAATGGCGAAGTGGAGTGTGGAAATAGTCAAAATAAGAAACATTGCTATGTTCGAGTGTATAGATCAATTTATATTTGTGATTGTTTACATTTCTAATAAATGACTTAATGCACATCACCTTGGTACTCCACAATTCTCCTCGGCAGTTTATCCAGCCCTATCCTTTAAGGAATTCAATACTCATTTTCAGTTTTGAATCCCAAACACGTTAAAAATACAATAAATGTGCATAATCTTGACTATACGTTTACTTGAAATATATTTTACGACTATCACAGATATCAGTCACGATCACAACGACATTGTTTTCGAAAAATAAGTATTTCGGAATTAGAGCTTTAATATCTCGAAACGCGTACGGGTGCTTTATTTCTTAAAACGTAAAATAAAGATCCCTTTTATTTCCAGATAACTTGAAGTTTTCAGCAGAAAAAAATAATTTTATTAGACAATATTACAACAATCTACATTTACAAGAGATGACTTCCACGAAAACAATGGAGGTTGAGTATAAATATTTATATCCACAATGTAATCTTGATGTATACCGCTATTCAAGATTTTTATTATGGTACGTAAGTGTGAGTAACAAGTATCAGGACATTGCTGAGAGAAATAAATGGAGAATGCTGCCCAGTCGCATGCAAGAAAGAACTTCACGAATCTTTCAGTTATGCGAATGTATAGGTACAGGATGAATAATACAATTGCCATCACTTTTATGCCATTTCCATTGTTCTCTTTTAAGCAAAGTAAAGAGATGCTGAAAGAATGCTGAAAATCCCAAGGGTTTTCTCAGGCGTAATGAAGAGAGAGAATTTCCACTGATAAATTTCCAAGAACAAAGGCGCTCCTATATCAGATTTCTTGAGCGAACTAATTCTTCCTTACGAGTAGTTGATTCTCACAAGGCCTTTTATTTGACTTCAATTACATAAAAATAAGAGAGATGATGAATACGTCCAGGTTGTGAATAACATAACCGTATCACTTAATGTTAGTAAATTAACCATGATTTACATCTCGTTTCTCGTTAACTATTAATGCAGAAAATGTATAGAAATTCGAATCTACTATCCCCCAAAAAGTAGTTGACGTTATTTGACAAACATTCTGAATTCCCTTTATATATTTTTTTCATAGGGAATTTTGTTAACTTTTGTCTTCTTTTCATTTTTTACGGCAGTATGAAAGTTTTTGAATGACCTTGACTGAAAAATGTATTGAAGAATCATGATCACAGCCATTTATTTTCAACATTGTCATTGATCAGATTAATTTAATTGTAGCTAGTGATGCTAAATTAAATATAGTGTGATATACAAAATGGCGGGTCAAACATTCGACGGTAAACGCTAGAGCCTCGCGGTGCATGGAGCGTAAACGTTGCCATGGGGGAGAGGTTGAGGGGCCTTGAGGTGTTGGACAGTTCACGTTCGGCTCCTCATATTATAGTTCGTTTCCTGATTTGAAGCAAAGAGCTGACTATTGAAAAAGTACCATATCGTTCTGTAAGTGATTGACTACAATCTGTCAAACATTTAAAGTGATATTTATCTGTTCTTTACATTGGAAGGGCGGGGTAGACCTTGGGTCCCCCAAGATGGAGCACCTTCCACCATTACCTGAAGCTGTTTCGTCGGCCCTTCGAACTGTGTACAACTGCGATCCATATCAGAACGTCTCTACTGAAGGTATATATCGACCACAACAAGCAGATAATCCTTTCCTCACGCAGTCTTCTATGAATTGTGATACAACTGGTGAATTCAATGGACATAATTTATTTAAGCAAAATTTTATTTCAAATTCACAACCAGAACAAATGCAATGCAATCCAAAGCCCGCTAAAAGACAACGTGGTGGCTTCTCTGCACCTATAGTTCTTCGCATAGCACCTATAACGTACCAACAAGCAATAGATTTCAAGGTCTACCTACTGAAGAAACAGAAACACCAGACGAAGAAACTAATACCAACATTACAACAGAAATATTACAACACAACAAATTTCAAACAAAAGTTCAAGGAGTTTACATAAAAGTGCTTGTAACAACAATTGAAGATTACTCTCAACTGAGAAACAAATTGACAGAAAAAAATATATTATATCATACTTACAATGATCCTACAAAAACAAAAATTTCAGTAATCATACGTAATGTACCAACATCCTATTCAGATCTTGAAATACTAAAAGAAATTCTTCGTCTAAATTTCCCTGTCCTCACTGTGATTCGTCGAACAGATGCTTCGAAAAATCCATGGCCGTTGATAGCAGTCACATTAACGAAAAACCAAGCCGCCAAGAAAATATATGAACTGTCATCACTATTTAGTGCCATAGTACAAGTCGAAGACAGAAGACATCGACATGGTCCAGTCAGATGCAGAAATTGTCAGACATTTGGGCACGCAAAGAAGAACTGCGGCTCACCTATACGCTGCGGACGCTGTTCGGCAAATCATGTAACCTCGGAGTGCATTTCTTCTGAAGAAGCCTGCGCAAATTGTAAGCAAGCTCACGCATCCTCTAGTAAAACATGTCCTACTTTTATTAATATTTTGAAACAAAAAAAATTCCTTTCAATCCTTTAAATAAAGTAATTAATCAAGATTCCATAACAAATGTAAATCAAACTACTACTCACTTCATTAATCAACCTTTTTCTTCTCCACCACCACAGTTAAATAATAATTTTAGATCTCATGCCCGTCCTTTATATTCAGAAAAAGTTAAAGAAAATTTATATAACAATCCTTCATTTAATGAACAAATAAATTCGTTTGCATTATCAATTGTTAACCAAATTCAAACTTTAATAACCAAAATGTTATCAAACTTAATTCCCACAATAATTCAAAATATCTTTCAATCCTATAACATAAACTCTCCTTAGTTATTTCGAAAGAATATGGATATTTCTCAAAAATTTAAAATTCTTCCATGGAATGCAGATGGAATTAAAAATAAAATTCCTTTACTTTCTTATTATCTACAACTGTATAAAATAGACATAGCATGTATTCAAGAAACTCATCTCTCTCCTACAAATAAATTTCATATTCCTGGTTATTATATATACAGATCAGATCGTAAAAATTTAAATACTTTTGGACGTAAAGGAGTAGCACTTGCGATTAAAAACTCAATTGAACATTACCAACTAAATTCTCTTTCTAGCAATGCATTTGAAAATGTAAGAGTAATAATAAAAACCAAAGAAATAGACTCTTTTTGCATTTCTTCGCTTTATAGGCAACCAAATAAAATATACAGAAGCGGTGATATTTTATCCTTCTTCCAAGCATACCCCCACATCTTTGTTGCAGGAGATTTTAACGCGAAACATTTTGCTTGGGGAAGTCGACTAGATAACACCACTGGATCAACTCTCCTAAATGACATAAATAATTACAGTCTAAATATTCACTCAAGACTCGCCAACTCATTATTCCTATATTCCTAATATATTTCCAGATATAATAGATTTTGGATTATCACAAAACATACCTTTTTATATTACAGTTAATGTTCTGGATGCTTTACCTTCAGATCATTGACCATTATCTTTTTCCTTCTCTCGTTCTTTAACCTATAACAAATCTGAATATCCATTTAATCTTCATAAAGTAAATTGGCAATATTTCCACTCTCAATTCTAAATTACTTCCCCCGATATCACGTTTAGAAACTGTTGTGTCTTTACAATCCAAAAGAAAAACGTCGTTTCTCACAACATTTATTTTTCACAACATAAAATACAATGGTCGCCGGGAGGCGGACTGGGTGAGCCACTTGCTCCGTTTTACGCACTCCGGCCGACGGCCGTGGTGAGTGGCAGTGTGGGGGCCGTGACAACGGCCGCGGCAAGCAGGTAGTGTCGCCGGTAGAGAGACGTGGCGGCGGCGGAGCCGTCGCCCAAGTGCCGAGAGGCTGGAGTGCGGGGGCCAGGTAGCGCCCGTGACAGTGTGAGGCCGTAGCACCACCCAGGCGATGCCAGGCGGAAACGTCGCTAGCCTAATGTGGCGAGGGCAGCGGGGCTGTCCGCTCGGCCGTGGTGAGGCCGGGAAATGCCTGCGTCACTGGCAGAGCGTCGTGGCGGCGGCGGGGCCGGCGCCCGGCATGGCGAGGCAGTGGCGTTGTGTGTTGCTGTTGCCTCGGCGAGACGAGTCGGTAGACTCGGTCGGTTGGTTCGGGCTGGCGGTTGCGTGCGCTGGTCCTCCTTTGCTCGCTGGCAGACTTTTGGCAGATTCGTAGCTGATCAGGTTGACGACTCGTAGTTGACTTCGACTGACCCGTTGTCCACCGGGCTTTTATACCCCGGTGGGCCAATGGGAAATCAAGTTTTACGCTACGGTGAGTGCACAGCGCGTTAGTGCTGCGCCCTCTTGACCGAGTCTTTGGGTTTTGCTGGCGCGCGCCGTTTGAGTGGTCGGCGCGCACACAGCAGAAACAATTACACAAATTGATGATTACATTTCTGTCTTAAAATGTTCTATCTTAGATACTATTGATTTAATCGCTCCATCTCCAGTTAAACATGATACTCGACCTCCTATCCCTCTAACAGTGCACAAATTAATTTTACATAAAAGAAAAGTTCGTAATTATTGGCTTAGACATCGTTCCCCATATTTAAAAACTTATCTAAATTATCTTACAAAAACTGTACGTAGATTATTGTATTTCAATCACATAAATCATATACTCCGTCAAACGAGTTGTGCAAACATAAAGGATACCACTTTATGTAATATCTCTCGAAAACTTCTAAGTAAACAAATAATAATTCCATCCTTATATGTACAAAATAAATATATTGATTCACCCCAGGAAAAATGTGATATATTGCAGACATATGAATATTTTTAAACCGCATGAAGCTTTTAATACTGATGATTCATTAATTCAAAGTTCTATTTCAACAGAAATTCCAACCGTTCCTCATCCCATTTCTTTCATTTCACCCCTCGAAGTAACTACCTATAAAAAATTTGCCTCCAAAATTATCATTGGGGCCAGATTATATTTCTCCTATTATAACAATTTTCATTTTCACTTATTGTTCGATACACGGCCATATTTAATGCATGCCTTCGTTTAAGATATTTTCCCAAATCTTGGAAACATGCCCATATTATTCCAATTCTTAAACCTGGAAAGCCACCAGAAAATCCATTAAGTTACGGACCAATTAGTTTACTTCCATCTTTAGGTAAAATTTTTGAACGGTGTACTTTCCAAAGACTAAATATTTTCTTAAATTCTATAAATGCTATTCCTGACCATCAATTTGGCTTTCGCTCTCTCCTCTCCACAAATCACCAAATCCTCAGACTAACTGAAGACATACTTCTTGCTTTTCATAATTTTCAGTACGTCAGCGCAGTTTTCCTTGATATCGAAAAGGCTTTCGATACAGTTTGGCACCCAGGTCTAATTTATAAACTCTCACTTTTAGGAATTCCTCAATATCTCCAAGATTTAATTCGTAATTTTTTAAGTAATCGCACCTTTTCCATACGTTTAAAACACCACATTTCATCTCCAAAATCAATTCTTGCCTGCGTCCCACAAGGAGCTGTGCTTTCGCCCATCCTCTTTAATTTATTTATTTCTGATTTTCCTACAACTAACGACACATCATCAGCATTATTTGCAGACGACTCTGTTTTATACAGTACACACACAAATCTGGAAACTGCAATTACTTTACTCCAAAATCATTTAAACAAGGAAATTCATGGGCAAAGATGTGGCATGTAAAATTAAATATATCGAAATGCAATGCAAAAATTTTTTCCTTACGTAGATACAATGAACTTCCTCCTCTTACATATCAAAACGAGCCAATAAAATGGCTTTCCTCCACAGAGCCAGTAAAATATTTAGGAGTATTAATGGACAGAAGACTCCATTGGCGAAATAATATCGCCCACAGAATTTCATTAGCTAATAAACGATGGCATCAGCTTCATCCTCTGATTAAATACTCTTCTTCCTTAAATATATTGACTAAATTGCACGTTTACAAAACAATGATTCGGCCTATACTATCCTATGCGTGTCCAATTTGGGGATCAGCATCTAAAACGAACATTAATAAAATACAAATTTTTCAGAATACCTGCCTAAGAACTATTGTTAAAGCCCCATGGTTTATTTCTAATCTACAAATACATTCTGAGTTAGGTATACTTCCAATTAAAAACTTTTTTATACAAATTTCAGCAACATTCAACGGCAAAATTAACAAAATTCCATCTGCACTTCATTTTGAACTTGGTAAACACAATCCTCATCGAAACAGACTAAAACGTAAATTGCCCAAACAATTCTTCGACCCCCCATAATCTTCTTTCAAATTTGAATTCAACACCTTTAATAGTGTTCTTGATGCGTGAGCTTTCTTTGTAGATACTCAGTTCTGTTTGTAGTACTCAATCAGTTCATATTCTGCTGCCAAGGGCCTAACTGACCAAAGGCATTCAATAAAAAAAAACGTTGCCATGGGATTGTTGATTTTGAGCAGGGGGGAGAAAAACATTTGGGACGTCACTTTTTTCGTAGACCGTGGTGTGAAAGAAGCTCTCTCTTGATATAGACTCCGAGGTGAACACATCGTCTGAAAAGTACGCGGAAGATAACTTCGAGTTCGTTTGATAGTTACGTTATGCTGTAATACAGCTGCGTAATATTTGTCAGAACATTGCCGTGTGACATTAATTAACTAAATCAATTCGGGTGGAACTGTTCACATTTATTGACGAAAAAACTTTCTTTGGCAAAAATAATCTAGTTCGTGACATTTATTATACACTTTAATTGAAGAACTGTAATTACGATGTTAATCGAATATAAACAATATAGACACTGCAAATTATGTCCGCAGTGCCGTGGCGGAACAAATTAATTTAAAATAGGATTAGCAACGAATACTTAGCTAGCAGATATTTTATTTATTTTTCGATTTGTTAAGTTCGCGGGTAGGTGCACATCTGTTGCGCAGTTTTAGGAAAAAGTATCTTTAGATGCCAGGGTAGCTGTAGATGATAGTTACATATAGATGTTAGAGGGAACGCAGAAGCATCAAGTAGGTGACATTGGGTCCAGCCTAGCCGAGTGAAGATTGGAAAACGACGTGTAAGCCCAGGTTGGTTTCTTCGGGGGCAACATCCAGACGACCAACAAGAGAGCTCAGGGGTGTTTTATTTGCTAACGATCGTTCAAATTCAATTTAAAGGTCATGACCCCAAATAATAATGTTATTGTTACATTGATAAATAGGAATTTTTCAAACTGATTAAAACGATTATTATTGTGCAACATAGCACGTTATTAGTGCAACTACTCTAGAATCAAAAGATAAAACTTTCAGATTTCGCGCTTTTCCGTACGGAGAGCGGATCCAGTGGCACTTTTTACTGATCATAGGTAAGCAAATTGTCAGCAAACTGAAGAACTCCAACGACTGAGATATATAAATGTATATAGTTTTTAATAATTAACTAGAAACCACTGTTTCAATAGGTGAAAATTCAGATACAATGATGAAAATGAAAATAATCAGGTATGTTATTGTACGTACGTAATTTGAAAATTATTTGCGTTGCCAGAGTCTAAAAAAAGCTGTTTTCATTCAAAACGTATGTAATCATAATGCATAAACTATCCTTTACCCTTATTTTCAGTATAATATTGGAACAAAAGTGGGACCAGGCCAGAAACCTGTTCCCTATAAAAAATAAAGTCTGCTTTCAATGCTGAGTGTAGGAGTAATCCGGACACTAATGTAAGACGAAACAGGCGTGCTAAAAGGACAAGGGAGAATTATTTGATATTGGGCACGTGGAATGTCACTAGAATGTTGCAGACAGGGGAAATGTAAGAGATTGCTGATGAATAAAAAATACCAAATTAAAAATAACGGCATTACAAAAAACACGTTGGCAGGTTTCTGATAAAATAAGTAAGAAAGGATACACACTATACTATAGCAGTACTGAAAAGATATTGGGACAGATGGGAACGGGTTTTCTAGTAATGAAGGAATTGGAGAAAAGCATTTTAGGTTTCGAACCAGTGAATGAAAGAATGTGCAGGTTAAGAATTAAAGAAAAGTTCTGCAATATAAGCATAATTAATGTTTATGCACTCACTGAAGAAAAGGAAGAAGTAAACGAAATGTGATATCTTAACCAAAATATATCTGAATTGTGATGGGTGATTGTAATGCACAACTAGCGAAAGAACTGGTATACAGAGAGGTTGTAGGAACATACAGTTTACACCAGGAATCAAACAACAATGGTGATCTTTTTGTCTAATTTCGCTATTATGATAGATTGAAAATTTCAAGCAATTTCAATGCAATTTCAACGTAAGGATATCTATAAAGGAAATGGGTATTTCCAGATAACTTGACTATCAATCAAATTCATCGTGTCTTGATGAACTAAGTTAAAAATAAAAGAAAGTTAATAGAAGATGTCAGATCTCTTAGATGTCCCGATTCTGATACTGGCCATTTCAATGTTAAAAAAACAGTGAAAGAAAAGTTAATATGTATCAATAAGAAAATACCCCAACTAAAAAGATGGAACCGCATCAATTTATTAAATGAGAATAAATTATTAGAATATAGAACAAAAACTTTAGAGAAGATGGATGCAAAACAGGAAAAAGAAGATATAAAGAGTGGGAAAACAAAATCTTTCATAATAGAAACAGCAACTGAGAAAATTGTAACTGAAAATAAAAGAAAGAGAAATGAATGGTGGGATGAGGAATGTAGGAAATCAGTACAAGAGAAACATGAAATGAGAAAGGAATGGATGGAGACTGGTACTAGAGTAAGCAAAGAAAAATATACTCCCAAAGAAAAAACGAAAGAACAATTCGCAGAAAGAAAAAATGGCTCGAGAATATAATTCAGGAAATAGAAACTGCACAAAGAAAGAATCAAACACGACAATTTTATAAAAATGCAAAGAAATACATCAATCAACCATATAAACCAATGTTAGCCTGTAAAAATAATGCAAGTAATTTAATAACTGCGAAGGAAGAATTTACACATATTTACACATATACACATATTTACACATAATACACATATTTTTCTGATTTGCTAAATTTTGGACCTCGAATAGCAAATGAAAATAAGGCTATTGATTTACAAGAGGATGGTAGCAATATAGATCCCCCAATCTGCAGCGAAATTAACAAAATAATATTAAAGCTAAAAAATAATAAGTTGCTTGGTCCAGATAATATCACTGCTGAGTTAATTAAAAAAGGTGGAGCTATTTTAAGAAATACAATTTGCAACTTAATTGTCAACGAAGAAAAAATACCGAAAGATTGGTCAGAGGGAATAATATGCCCTATTTATAAAAAGGGAGATCCAAAAGTCTGCGGAAACTATCGTGAAATTAGATTGTTAAATATAGAATATAAGAGATTCTTAAAATGTTTGTATAATGTGTTAATAATGGACATAGTTGAAAAAAGAATGGGAGATTTCCAAATGGGATTCAGACCTGATAGATCCACCGTAGGCAATTTACATATTGTGAAACAAATACATGAGAAAAGCTATAAATATAATATTGATATATACATTTTCATAGATTATATACGAGATTTTGATTCAATCAATAGGAAAACAATTTACAATACCTTAAAGCAACTCTCATTGCCAAATAAATTAATTCATTTGATTAAACTTTCTTTAATACACACAACAGTAAAAGTTAAGGTAAACAATATCTTCTCTGCAAGCTTTCCTGTGAACAAAGGCGTAAGTCAGGATGACCCACTATATGCCCTATTGTTCAGCCTTATGATAGATACTGTAATAAGTAAAGTGGATATAAGACGCAAAATTTCAACACGATTAAAGCAGGTATGTGCGTATGCTGATGACATTTTAATATTAGCATGAAGGATTTCCAGTCTAAAGGACACATTTCAGCAACTTAAAAGAAGAATCTGAGAAAGCTGGATTAATAGTTAATTTTAAAAAAACATATGAAATGCTCACAAAATAGCAGCAGCAACGGAAACATCAAAATGGAAAATATTGAAATAGAAAATGTTACGTTTAAATGCCTAGGAACAATTGTAAACATATGCAACGAGATTGAAGAAGAAATTAAAGAAAATTCTAGCTGGCAGCAGGGCATACTATATGTATAAGAATATTTTTACTTCCAAAATCCTACCGGGAGAGATGGCTCAGTACTCCCTCTGACCGGGAGGTCCTAGGTTCGAGTCCCGACTGCGGCAGGATTTTCGACACTAGCTTGTCAGCTAGGTCGAATTCAGTCGCTGTCTGGAGGAGAATTCTAGGGGCGGGCTGCTCTGATCGGTAGTTTTACGTGGTGTCTCCGATCAACACCAGGAGAATACCGGAGCAGTACTCTAACAAATGGGCCACGAACCGCGCGCGATCTTTCCTTCCTCTTCCTTGTCCTATTCTCTCCTCTTACACACACACTTACACTAACATGCACTACACTACCACAATGTCGGGAGACCGGTCGGGAGCTTACAGCTTGTCCCGGCTGGGGCGGTGCCTCGCTGGTGGGAGATACCTGGTTGGGGGGAAACCCCGCTAGTCGACAGTAGGTCGACGCAAGATCTCGCCATCCAGAGGGGGAAAAGATCATCGCCACCTCACGAGAAAAAAACACGCACTACACTTACGGAACTAATGACCAAAGTAGTTGACGCGCCCGGAAACACGAATCAATCAATCCAAAATCCTGTTCAGAAGGTCCAAAATGCGACTGTATAGTACAGTAATAAAACCAGTAGAGAGATACGGGTGCGAGACGTGGTTCCTTAAAAACCAAATAGCGCAAAAGATAGCAATATTCCTGAGGAAATTTCTCAGGAAAATTTTCGACCCATCAAAGTAAGTGAACAAACCTGGAGAAGAAAAACAAATGATGAATTAGAAGCCTTAATACAATACAGCTGAAGTACAATATACAAATATAAAATACACAATATAAAACTAAATACATTATGAAAATATTGTAAGAGGTGTAAAATCCAGAAGGACAGCTTTGCTTGGACATCTGGAAAGAATAGATGCTAACGGAGGTACTAAAAAAATCACAAGCTGGAAACCTCTAACAACTCGGAAAAAAGGAAAGCCGAGAACAGATGGGAAAACGACGTGACTCAGGACCTAAAAACTATGGGCATTACGAACTGGAAGAAATAAACAAGACACATAAAGAACTGAAGTAAAATAGCAGGCCAAGATCCACATCTGAGTGTAGCGCCAAATGAAAAAGCATTGGAACAAAAGTTAAATATATTTAACTATCAAGGCAAGTTTATAGAATTAAAACAGTTTCATTTCCCAACTGTTTCAAGAAATAGTATCAGAAATATTACTTATTTAGATCAGGTAACAAGTTTGATATTTTCAGCACCTAACGGATATGTCCTTTATTCAGAAAACTGTCGTTCAATCAAAGCTCCGTGGTTTGTTGTGTTGGACAAGTTCGCTATTAGAGCGCAGCCGCACCGGCGCCGTGCCCGCCCGCTGAGCCATTAGCTTTCATAAAGCGGAACGCCGCTTCGAGCCAACTCGAATATTAAAAGCGCTCTCGATGAAGGGCCGCAGCGGCCGGCGCCGCGCTCCAGGGCTCGAGGGACGCGCTCCGGGGCCCGCGGCCGCGGGGGAGGCCGCGCTCGCGATCTGGACACGCGCGATGGCGTGCGCGAGAAGGAGCACCAGCCACTCTCGGGGATTTCCTCCTCCCGTCACGCGCGGCTTTTCTCTCTCTCTCTTTCGCTTCCTCTCGCCTGATTTTGCTTCGGTTCCCACTTCGTATCTTCGAACAAGACGACACAATACGGACGTTAGGTTGAAAGGTTCGAGGTAAGTCTTATGAAAATCCTAAAGATTCCGTTCAGGTTTCTTTTCTAATCGTACCACTAATTTACACATTTTTACACATTTGCACGTCATTATTAGAGGTAATGAACATTCAGTGTACTTCATTCAGTCTTGTTACAGTTGTATCGTGCGCGATTAATTACAGTTGCTATTTTTCTAAGTCAAATGAAGCATTCTATTATTTAATGGATGTAATCAACTGAATGTGAAGAGGAGGATTTCTTCTGCCAAGACAGGACACCAAATTTTACTAGAAGTGGAGTGTTGGATTTAATCCGTAGTGTATCTCAACATTGTCTCTCATAACATACGTTTATAGAGATCCGAGGGAGAAAAGAAAAAACAAATATAACAAGATAACATCCTCAAGAACGTTTTAATCGTTTCCCTTCAGATGTACATCTTCATCGTCCTCTTATTCGTCCCTTCTTTCTTATTTATTAATCATTTTTCTTTCCTTTCGTCAAATACGCCAAACAATATAGTTCCCTCCCTATAAACATCTACCACGCCCAACGTAATATAAGTAAATTTAATGATTTAACCTTCCGGTGGGCGCGCCATTTGATACATAAGCGGGCGCGTAGAAGCACTGCATTCTGCCTCGAGATAATGTCTTTTGCACCCTCAAAACTTCTATTATTTAATTGAAGAAGGAAAAACAAAATCTTACCACTATTCTTCATAGCATTTTGAATGTTAATACATTTTACAAATAACAGAAATGTAGCTAGTTTTACGTATAGAATAATAAATAACAAATTGTTTTAGAAAATCGAAAACAAAATATAATACTGAAAAATAAAATTAACTAGAAAATTTTTATTAAACAGACAAATTAAGTAAATGAAACAGTCTACTGTTCTTAAATGTTAGAAAAGCATAAATAAGTTTTCAACAAGCCGTTTCCAGTTACTCAAGAAGATGCCCGATTTCTTCTTTTGGTACACAAGTTTCAGCAAAGAGAAACAAAAATAAATCTACGAGTAATAGAAACAAATCACCAGAAACAATTTTAATATCTTTAATTTGGCTAGCAGTGATCGAAAGTACATGTAAACGAACAGTCGGAATTAGTAAAATGTTCGTTTGAAATACTAAAAATAGTTACATGAGTGGGCATGGTAGAACACGGAGTGCTGCAGCCAGAACATTTTTACCTTCAAATCTTCTTTACGACTGATACGGAGCGTGCAATAGAACGGAGATTTCAGCGTTCCGTGTAGAATGTTGCCAAGTGAGAATACTGAAGCCCCCTGACATGTCAAATACCCGTACTCCCGTTGAGAACAATAAAGTCACGAAGGCAGCACGGAGTGCTGCCGCGCGCCCGCCGGAAGGTTAATTGAAGTGAATAACATTGAATTCATTTAGATTAAATTTTGTCTTTTAAAAAAAGAACAAACTGTTGACACTGCAAAACTAATGATGCTATAGAAATTTTCATATTTCCATTCAAGTGATGTGTAGGATTTTATGAATTTTTTACAAAAATATAATTTTATCATCACTGATTAAATAAATCTTTAGTGCGCAAACATGGAGTAATGTACTATAATGTTTATCGAGAAACATTTAATCATTAGAGTCATCTGCACTTACATAATTAGGCGTTCACTCATTCCATTTAAGAGTGGTAAAATTCACGTTTTCAGGCACTATTTCGAGTACCATGAAATCGGAAGTCCCAGATCATTCCTCATTTCTCGCTGCGATGAAGAGGTTCGAGTCCCACAGATCTGACTTTTCCACCCACCACAAAGCAACTGTTCAGTTATTATAGAATTTGAAAAACGATGTGAAACTGAACTATTGCAATGTGGTATTATTACTAAAGATGAGAAGATGTTATAAAGGCGAAACTAAGATTTGATGAAATGTTTCAATTTCCGCCGGTCTTGAACTTTGATGCTCAGAGATGGTGGGCTGTGGCTGTAAAACCTATTAAGCAGCTCATGTAATAAATCATTGTCTCATATTTACATGTATTAACATTCTTTTGACGCAATACTTGCGCGAATTCGTAATATTGTTGGCGAACAAAATGTATCGCCGTCCTCTCATAATAAAACATGTGCAAATATATTTACTCAAGGTGAGGAAGTTGTGTTATTGTAAGTTAATATTAATAATAATGCAAGAAATTCTAACATTCTCGTCCGTTCAGAAATTAATTTTGTTAGAATAATGTAAGAATGTGTTTTACTATACTCAATAAATGAAACTAATTGTCTGAAGATGGAATAAAATGAATTATTGATGAGAATCTCTTAAAATGTGCAGTAATCTTGTAGTTCCACAGTATGGATATTAAACAAGGTATTAAATAGTATAAAAATATACGTTCTTAAACATGCATATTGATACGTAAATTAGTTTGTTTAATAACTTAAAATTCTTAGTAGAAAATCATAGATATTATTTCTGATAGGGAAAAGAAGTATAATTCAAATTACCATTATTTCAGTGTTTACTTAAGTTATCCAATAGCACTATCTTCTCACGTTCCGTAAGTACTGCAGAGTCCGTGATAGAAAATGTGTTGAACCAATCAATACAATGGACACTTAAGCAACAACAACAACAACAAAATAATTTCACATTGAACTGGCAAACCTAATAATATTCAAGGCTATTGCGTAATGATATGTAAACCAAATTGTCTTTATTTCTTTGACCCGTAATTTTAACGCAAAGGTACGCAGAACCCAACAAAGACAGATGGTAAATTGTAACCAGTGATTAAGCGCAATCCTGTGATTAGGGATAAACATTGATATTCGCACGGAATTTTGGTTTTGTTTCTCATTCAGTTAATTCCTATTTATCACTCACATTGAAATTGTGTGAATTCGTTGTAAATTTTCTTACTATCACACCTTTGCACGCAACTGCACGTGCGTGTCTAGTAATTTAATTCCGATCAGTACAGAGCAAGTGGAAACAACAGAAACTACACGTATAGAGATAATAATTTAACTAACGTTATGGTTAACACAACATTTGTTTTGGCATCAACGTCATGGCAATTGTAATAATACTCAACACATTAAGTACGAGGGTTCATTTGGTTCTCGAGAATAACTACATCCCCATCCTCAGTACCTGCAATTCTCAATTAGTTTTGTATTAATTGTATGATATAGCGATTGCGTGAACACTTAAAATCATTTAATTTAAAATCTAAAAAGTCTTTGTTTCAAATAAAACACTTTGGGTAAACATTTAAGGGCAATGATTTATATCTTCTCTCGTAAATGACGGACAAGTGGTTACAAAATTCAGTAAATACTGCGTATTTACGTTTCACCGTAATATCTCCGCATGTAATACTTAAAAAGTGTATTACGAATAGAACAGCACTTAATGAATCGCGAATAACAAATACTTCTTGTTGACATTCCATACAATTTTTACTATTTTAATGAAGTGGATGTCACATCCTAGCACTTCATTCAATCAATCACGAACAAAACGATATAATGAATAAAGTGATAACAAAAATAACGGTTTGCTTAGAAGAAACAAATATAATTTTTGTGAAAGCAACTAAATACACACTAAAATTTAGACGAAAATGACACCTTTCGGCCATCGCGACTAAAAGTAATTAAAAAAGCTAAATGTTATTTCTACAAGTCTACAGCGTTCCATTTCGCTATAAAATAATACTATATGTCACAAATAGCGTGTACAAATATTGCAATTCCGGCAAAATTCTTCATTTGCATTGGGCATCACTACGCTCACGACGTCCGTATGAGCCTACGAATAACATAGTTGAATCCCGTTTGGACCACCACACGAAGGAGCATCAAGCATCAAAGTCGCCAACAGCTGAGTGGCGCAGCTGGCTCACCGAAGGCCGGCGACGACGGAGATGGAGGTGGCGGCGGCGGCGTCGGTGACGTCAATCGCGACGTCGTCGTGCGGCGGGAGCGCAGCGCTGCGGACGCGGCGTCGCCGGCCGCGCTCACCTCATTCCGCGTTGCATCCGCGGCGGCCCGCGCGAGACTGCCGGCTGCGGACGCTGCGCGCGCCCGCCCGCCCGCCCGCGAGGCCCGGCCGCGCTGCTGCCATCTCCTGAAGCCAGGGGTAACTGGTTGGCTACTGCTCGCTCTGCCCTCTGGAGGACGAACGCGGAACTTTTTGAGGTGCACTGGCTAGTCGGAGTATTGTGCTAGAAATCTGAAAGAAAAACACTATTAGCCATTCATATTAGATCACAAATATGTTTCTTGAATGTTGTGAAGAAGGCAGATTTTAAACTAGATTCTGATCATTGAAATAAATTCAAATGTTAATAGAAGGAAAATAAAGTACGAACTTAAACCTGGTGATGGCCACAACTTAATAACATTAGATAGTGGTATTTACTTAAAATACACAATACCATTATTTGATCAAAATGTTGCCACATAATATATTAGTTCACTTAATAGTATTATCGTCTAAAAATATCTTCAAAATCTGTGTGAGATACTCTTAAATATGTGTGTGTGTGTGTATATATATATATATATATATATATATATATATATATATATATATATATAATTAGGGTGGGTCGAAAAAAATGTCTTCGCCCACTGCGTGCTTAAATTGAAGTTTTCGATGAGAAAGCATTGTCTTTGAAAAAACAATTTTTATCTTCATCCTGGACGGCACGTCGATCACTGAAACATGGCATTTTTTGACACTTGGTCTTGTAGAAAACATTAGATGCATCGGAAATTTCTAAATGTTTTAAAATGTTTTAGCAAGTGTGTGTAAGTAAAGGGTGAGGATAACACAAAGAGAAGGAAGGGAAGGCCGCACGCGGTTCTCAACCCTTTGTCAGAGAATTGCTCCGATGTTCGCTTGTTGATGGGAGAAACCACAGAAAACTGCACATCGGAGTAGTCAGCTTCTAGAATCCTCCTTCAGACAGCGGCTGAACTCGACCTGAGCAGTTAGTGTCGAAAATTCTACGTCAGGACTCTAAACCTACTGCAGAACTCTAAACCTCCTGGTCAGATGCACTGCAGTGACATCAGTTGATGCCCTAATCCATCTTTTCCGGCAATAATATACACGTTGTTCCCTTCATGAGAAATAATATGTTATGACATACTGAGCGTATTAACTACAACTACTGAAAATAAGAAAACATTTATGGTGTGCGTGTATCGGTTTACATAGGGAGTTCAAATGAATTGTAATAATATAAGACTGAGGTTTAATTTCTGCTCACTTCCAGTGGAAATCCAATTATCTCCCTCCCAGCTGATTGTTATATATACAGCGACACACACATCTACAGCAATCTTCTTCATTTTTACATATGAAACAGGTGGATTGAAACAATATTTATTTTAAAATTTGTAATCAAAGGTCATCAATCTCTGATTGCTTTGAAAATACTCTCTAACAATTGTTCTTAATGCTCTATTGAACTACTCAACGAAAATATTACTTGAGACGATTGTTGTCAAAAGGAGCTCTTTACGTCGCCGCAAATGAATGAGCTTCTTTGTATAGAAAATGTCTATTTTGATACATTAAGGTTTTAGAACTTTCAAAACAGTTTATTTTAACTTATTAGATCTCATGAAGTTTCTACAATTAATTTTTTCAATAAATTTTACATTTCAATAATACATTTCACTTTAAATGCATTTTTAAATTAATTGGAATTTTGTAACCTCAGATGCAGATTCTTATTAGGTACTGGATCTGACATAATGACCAATGTCTTTTAATAATGACAGGTAAGAAAGGATATGTATTCGCAATTTAACTAATACTTAACGGTTTCCCCAGGGAAATTAAAGCATGTCAAGTCAGCAATATTCTCATAACAATTCATTTTAAATATATAAGAATAATTCTTTGTTAGAATACTAATCTTGTCGGTAGATGACAATAATTGTTATTAACAACGTATGCAAAGGAAGGAAAATGACGCCGTTCCCCTTTATACTACACTTTGCCTGTAGCACTTAGTGAAGACTTAATAACACTGTCGTATATTAAAAGGCAATATTCATTATTCTTAATTCTCTTTCTTAATGCCTCGGTGCTAATGTAATTAAATAAAGAAAAACCTTAATTTTAATAAGTATCAATATTCTTGCTCATAAAATATTACTTTCTAGACATGTTTTTTTTTAAATAGATGGAGATATTTTTTCAAATTTGCCTAGATTTCCCCCGAAAAGTTTTGCATTTAAAAATGAAACAGAAGTCTAATCTACGTAGAAGTTTATTTGAGTAATAATAATCTAAAATGTAAAAGTGATAATTATTTATAGTAATTTATCAAAGAAAAAATGCTATACAAATTTCGCTTATGATTTGAAATGTTATTGAATGAATTATACATTTGTTTTTTTCGTAGTAAACTATTGTATTTTTCCGGATTGAATAAAGACTCACTGTGAAGACTGATTTAGTAGGACGACAGATTTTCTTCTTTGGGAAAGACAAAATATTGATGAAAAAATTATACTTTGAAAATTGAATAATGCCGACATCCCATTTCTCCCTATCTTACCTCCATTTGTTTTCACTTGACTGTAAACTTTATTTTCTGATACTATAGTCGGCGATGGTGTTGTGGCGGCGATGGTGTTTGTGGCCCCGATGGTGTATCGGACTGTTATACCGAAGTTCGCGGTTTCAAACACGAAGTTTTTAGAGGCGAAAAAATCCTTCGTACGCCTTCCTTCGGAGGGGAAGTAAAGCCGCCTGTCCCATGTTAGTAGATTTACTGCATGTTAAAGATCCTCAAGCCTAAGTGACGCCTCTGAGCAAAATTCAAAATCACCTGTTTCGTCGCCCATGGAATACCTTCTATCTCCGCTAGTTGGTGAAAGGAGCATAGCGAAATTTGCGTGGTCAGACAGAAGAGCAGACCTCATGGCCTGAGTCTCGCCGCGTAATATAAGGAAATTCAATTCAATTCAATAGTCATTACCATTGCTTTCACATCCTCCTTTTACTTCTCCTTTGGATTTCCTCTATACCTTCTTCATGTATGCCTTCTTTGACATTCACTTATTGCCTGGTCTTCTTGAATGCCCGTAAAATAGTAGTATCTTGGTTTTCATTATCCAAGGTTGCTTGATCAGATTTCGCCGAGTTCGTGAGTTTTCATTCTTTTTCTTCGGCTAATAGCTGGCGAATATGTATGCTAATACATGGATTGCATGATCTTTCCTATCTCATCCTTGTCGCCTCTTCTCCCCCAGTCACACACATACACATACATTTGCACGCTGTTCACTACCACACACGTCGGAAGGTCAGTCAGGAGCTTGTCCTAGCTGGTGCGGTGATCAACTGGGGGACACTCCTGATGGGCAAATCCTTGCAAGAGGCCGTGAATGTGGGCGTCGGATTTCACGTTTAAGCCGGGGGGTGTAAACTGTCTTTTCCAGGTATATAACAAGCACTCCACTAATGGGACCAAATTACCTGAGTAGTTGATACACTGGGAATCAAAAAACTCTCTCACTCACAATTTAGGAAAAGGCATTGAAGGACACCATCTTGGACAGATCTGTATTTTCTCGAATGACTTGTGGCATCTGCTGGATATCTGTTTCGCGGCGAGTCATCTGTGGGGTTCTTGTGGCGCATCCCAGTTGCCCCTCTCGTGGGAACCGTCGCCAGTTTCGCAGCCGCGAAGCCACCAACTTGAGGGAGCGACGGCTGGCACCAGGCCTCTCTCAGCCCCTTTGTTGCCGCAGGAACCCGGGCACTTTGGAAACTGCTCAAGTACACTCCCGTCCGATTGCCCGCTCCGCGCCGCCAACTCAAAGCGCAAACTTGGACGCCTCCAAGAATCAGGAATGAATATATTGATGAACAATTCAGGAACTACTCTCATAAAATTTGCTAGATCGCAGTCATGGTGGTTTTTGTTTAACATGTGGCGAAAGTTAGTTTTCTATTACGTAGATAACTTACTTTTGATAATGTTCATAAAAGTGGGAAGAACCAATGCTAACTCACTCTTGTTGGATTTTGTGTATAGAAGTACATTAAGTATACTGGTAGTATATTCTCGTAGTTAAGATACAAGATTGAAAATATTATGCATATGCTAGGAGAGTAGCAATGTAATTTGAACCCTTGTCACACTTAGAACCTACATTTCCTTCGTGGTTTTTAGAATAGATACCAGTAACAACTGGACTGATGAATTAGGTACAGGTCTAATGCAGTAGCAGGAAAAAATATTATCTTGATGTAATTGAATTGGATATTAAACTTATGAAAAAATCTTGAATGAAAAATAAAGTTCACATTAAAAATAAATGTAAAAAGTTTGAAAATTAAAGGAATGGCCAAAATAATCATATTCTAAATTATTTTTATGTGCAAAACAAATTAATGAACAATGAAAGGTATGCAACCCCTTTTATATCTGCACGCTGGTGTGCTGCAGAATGTCTATGTCCTATATCCCGGTATAATAGAAATATAGATTTCCATGATCAAAATGACATTTTGGGTTGATGGAAGAGTATCAATGGTTATCAAATTAAAGGCACATTGAGCAGTGATAATTATTAATTACTCTTCACACCAATATACGAGGGGTGTCCGTAAATTAAGGTCTCCAATTTTATTTTTCATAGTAAACATAATTTATTTTCAAAATAAAGTACATTGTTGGAAAGCCTGAACTTTTTTCTATTTTTCCACATAGTCGCCGTTACGATCGATGCATTTTTGGAGTCGCACCACGAGTTTGTTGATCCCCGTGTCGTACCAGTTTTTTCCCCGCCTCACGGAGGAAACGGTTGACAGCTTCTGTGACTTCCTCGTCGTTCTCGAACCTCTGCCCTGATAGGTGTTCTTTGAGAGCTGGGAAAACGTGATAGTCACTCGGTGCTAGGTCCGGACTATAGGGTGGATGCTCTAGGACGTCCCAACCGAATTTGGCGAGTAGCTCCAGGATCTTCCTGGCAACATGGGGGCGGGCGTTGTCATGGAGAAGACAGACACCTTTCGTCAATCTTCCCTTACGTTTGTCTCGTATCGCCTGTTTAAGGTTTTGCAGTGTTTGCGCATAACGATCAGCGTTGATTGTTTGTCCCCGAGGCAGGTATTCGATCAACAGCACCCCGTGTCGGTCCCAGAAGACGGTGGCCATGATCTTCCCGGCGGAAGGGGTCGTTTTGAACTTCTTGACTGTCGGCGAACTTGGGTGCCGCCACTGCATTGATTTTTGTTTACTCTCAGGGGTGAAATAGTGGACCCATGTTTCGTCCCCTGTAACAATAGAGTCGAGAAACTGTTCCCCTTCTTCTTCATGTCGGCGCAGAAATTCACGGGACGACTCAATACGCTTCCGCTTGTGTTCATCGGTGAGCTGACGGGGTACCCATCGGGCGCACACTTTATTGAATCCCAAAGTGTCTCTTAAAATTTTGTCAACAGTAGTTTTGGAAACATCCGGAATCATAGCACAGATTTCCCTAACCGTCAACCGCCGATCTTCGCGCACGAGCTCGTCCACACGTGCCACAACCTCGTCGGAGATGGATGGACGCCCCCTGCCCGGCTCATCGTGGACGTTTGTTCGGCCTCCGGAAAATTCTCTGCACCACTTCCTGACGTTTTTGATGTCCATAACGTTTGGGCCGTATGCAGAGATCAGTTCTCTATGAATTTCGATGGGTGAAGTCCCTTTGTGATGCAAAAAACGAATAACACCTCGCACTTCGCACTTGGAGAAATCGGCGATCGTCGCGTCCATCGCGGACGGCACCTGTGCCAAGACTGAGCGTCCCAGCGAAGTCGTTCGGGTGGGGGATTGAAGAGGGGGAACCAAGGAACACGGCAGTGTTGCCAAATTGGATCTAGCGCTCCGCGTTCGGAAACGGCGGCGTTGGAGACCTTAATTTACGGACACCCTTCGTAGTGTTTCTCGCCACCAAGGACCAGCAAAGGTGGCTCAAAGCATCAACTGATGTCACAGCAGTGCTTCTGACAGGGAGTACGGTTGTGACATCGATGTTGATGTTTTGAAAACATCGATGTTTTCTACAAAACTTGTTTGATTTATAGATGAAGAATTTTCATAATCATAATTTTGTGAACTGAAACACTTTTGTAAATATGAAATAATAACTGACTTTGTACTACTTTCATCTAGCACACTATCTCTCGCCCGAGATGATCCTGATGATCTTGTACAGAGAGGCATCGATTATCCGAACGTTCTGTTCTGTTATCTAAATTATCGTATTCATTGGGTTCGTTGAGCCCTGCGCTGGTGTCTAATCGGCGAGCCTCCAAGAAGCGTGTTTGTTCCTCAGCATCAAATGATGGAGTAAAATAGTTTGAAGGGAGGCATGTAACACGTCAGTGGTCGTGCGCAGTATATTGTAGCCTTCAATAAATTAAATAAGGGCTTTTGGCGATATGTTGTTCAATGAAATCTCTCAATTTACTTTCACGAGTTAATTAAATTGGAACTTTATTATTTTTTAAATAAGTTCAGGGCCTTCCCAGCGATCTTCTCTGAGGAGGAACCGCCGCGTGCTCCCTGCTCTTTCTCGCACCTCTAGCGGCACTCGCAGTAGATGACGTCTTTTATAGATCGGCGGCTTCCGGCGCAGTGGGTCGCGTCTTGCTTTTTCGGGGTATTTTCCATTGCTCGGACAGAAAAAGTCTCACTACTCTAGGAGTGAATACTACGACAGAAAAAATTGTAACGTTTGTTGGAACGTTTGTTAATTATAAACATTTTTATGATTTGAAAATAAAAATGACAATTTCCAATGCACCATGAAAAGAAAAGTTTCTTTTTGCAGATTGCACCAGATATGCCACATTTTTAGTTGCAAAAGAGTGTACAATTATATTAAGAATTTTAATTGCTGTGACATTACAGTTAGTCACGCTGATATTTAAACATTTTCAAAGAAAAAATTCTGCTCACAATTGTACATTGATTTAAACATATCAAACATTCGAGCAGCATTCCGATTCAGTTTTGGGTAATGTTTTTGAGAGACATTCTTATAAAATCTAATAAATGTTTATTTTGCTTGAAATATTTCCCTTAAATCAGTGTCAGACTGGAAATCAGTCATTTCTAATTGAAAATCACAAGGAACAAACCCTACACCAAGGGAAAAAGGTGAAAATAAATTAAATTATAACTGTAAATAAAATAAATACTTAAATCGGGTTTCGAATTCCGAACGTAATGTTTTGAATACATCTACACACTCTCCAAAATCCTATGTTTCATTAATGTTTGACACTGAAGCTAATTTTGAGGAGAATTAGAGGTTTTTCTTTGCAAAAGAGACAGTTTTAAAATAAAATTAACATATTTTATTGTGTAGTATTACAATTAAAAGAACATAGGAACATTAAAATATATCCAAAACGTACTTCTTAAGAGATTGTTTTTCAGAACATTGAAAACTCCCTTACGTTCATATTCAGATTACTTGTCATATACAGCAGCATGATTAACAATATAATGCCGTTTGCAAGTTAAACTTCATGTGATTAATTCACATTTTTGCAAACTAAACATTTGGCATAGTTGCTGCAATCTGCGAAAAGTTACTTTTCTTCCCATGCAGCATTGAAAATTGTCGGTGAGGACGCCTTGCTTTGCAACGTGTTAACGTCGACTTGCATGTTGCCCTGACTGGAGTTATCGAGACACTGAGAGGTTATCACATGCCGCGCGAACGCCGGGACTCCTCTGTCGCGCTCTCGGAAGCCAACGGGGCTTTCGATTTGCTCTGCTAGAGCAGCCCTGTTCTTGTTAATAACCCCCAATTAGTTCAGATCACTTCTTTTGAGTGTAGCATTTGTTCGTCTACTGAACTGTATTGATTCAATGTATTCCATATGTTTTTAAAGTTGAGTTTATGCGAATGATTTCTTCATAAAGAGAGATGAATTGAATTCATGTTGCCTAAAAATTCATTCAATATGATGATTTAATATAGATTTTCTACATCGCTCATTTAATCGATAATAACTTTTAGTTTTCTAAAACTAATGTCTTAATACCGGGTAATAGTACTTTTAATGAAGCTCTGGATCTGAGCTGCAGGGTATTCAGTGCCACAAAAGAGAGGAAAATTTGGAAATGAAATACAAGTATAAAATGTAACTAGTGTACCCATGCGAGAATTCTCGCATGCTACACCTCACCCTCTTCCTTATTTTTCCATTTCCATATTAAGGTTGTAATATATATTTTTCTTCAAGACCCTCTTATCTTCCGTCATTTATTCTATATGTCACCTTGTAATTGATAACAATATAATACACCCTTTCCAATACAAACTATTCTTATTTAACTTTATTATCCAGCCATGAAGTACACCCGTGTAATTAATTTGAATAAAATATAAAGTAACTAGTAATTTCACATACAATTGCAGATTATACAGATGTGGTAGAATCGAGAAGCGTCGAACCAGAAAAAATGTAATAGACTGGTCAATATCTCACCCTGCAGGTTATGGAGTGAAGAACGTTTCTTCGAGGACGTTGACTAAAAAATTTAGGTTTTATGGCCCCAGAACGCTTTGTTTAGGCATTACTAAACGATATAGGATTTAAAACTCTTGACATATGTTGCGGTTGTTGATTTAAAACTCTTGACACACGAATATTTAGATACAATTTTAAAGAAATCCTCCATATTTTTAAAGTCAAAGTGCAATTCATCACGTTTCCGTGAAATTCTCTTACTTTAGAGACCACATTTATCAAGATTGGTTTGATATGAATTGGTTTGAATCTTTTTCAAAATCTCAAAGCTTTGACTAGAACCAGATCTATCGGGCAACGTCCATTTTGGAAGAAATCATACGTATGGTTTAGGCGCTAGCAGTGTTCACAGACGGACGGACGGACGGACGGACGGACGGACAGACGGACAGACGGACGTTTTCCTTTCAATTGGTTTTTCGGTATCAAGGACCCACAAACAGGGTTTCTGGATCCACCACGTGTTAGGGAATTTTTTTTCTTAATTTAGCAACTGGTTTCATCCACTTTTCGTTATCACGGCCCGGCAATGAATTTTTTTCCGCTGAAAATTGGCTCTTTTTTTGCGCAGCACTACATAACTTTCCCTATACTACGTATATCACTCCGTGTATACGTACGTATATGGGAAAGTAATAATTAGCAACCAACGCCTTCAACTGTTTGACTACAAACAAAACCACCTACATATAATAAGACGCTTTGCCTCAAAATATCAAGGGTAACTTCTTCAAAATAATAACTATAAAATGTTAATTTTCAAATTTTAAAATGACATATCTCTCACATAACCTTCTGGACTTTATTCTTAAATACTCACTTAGAAGATTAGGAACATGAACGACAATAAATTCAGCAATATTCCTAGATTATGCACACCACAAAATGCATGAATGTGATACCACCTGAAAAAATAGAGACGAAACGTGCTGAGAATTTAACCGAGAGTTACTATAGTTTAATAACGCAGACTGTTGATATGCAGTTATCGTTATCTTTGGCTAAGGACATGTTAGTTCGAGTAACACAATCTGAATTATCGGCCCTCTTCTAAAGTTAGTCACATCGGAATGACAAAGATGACTCATTTTGTGCTCAAGACTTAGTAATGTAAAACTTTGATAGATCAATTCCATACAATTTTACAAACATTGGAGAAATATAATAAATCTAGTCTTAATAATGAATGTAAATAGCACACAACATTGCAGCTTAAAGTGTAATTTGTGGTGACACGACAATCTCCGAACAGAAATATTGGTATTTTGTCTTTCTGTACACACTCTATCCTTAGATATAAACATATATGTACATTAATTATAATTTCTTAAGATTTCTCACATAATTGCAATACAATGATTTCGGAGACTCTAAAAATATGTTGAAACACTTCGTAATTTGAAAATGAAATAACAGGATTCAATACGCATTACAACAAGATAATTCTTCTTATTCAAGTTCCTCAGTACAATACGAACAAATATTTAAATTTGACAAACACTTTATGTGATTTTGCAACTAAAATATTCCTATATATAGGATCTACTTTATATAATGAAAATAATCTAGGACATCTTAAATCAATAGAGTTAGTACGCAATAAGCATGTACTGTTTTTGGGTAAGAGAACTTCTGTGCCAGGGGCAAAAAACGCCGAAGTAGAGCAACATTTTCTGATGCAAATAGTGCAAATACTGACGCACCACAACAAATAAACAAAAGGAAATAGTCTGGTTTTACACAAATGGTATGTAGCTTTAAGGAAGCAGAAAGGTACCAACAGTGAAGGTTTAATTTCAAACACTCGCGATTAGTACGTTGTTGATTGATTAGTGATTGCGGGTACAGCCTCTGCTAAGGTCATTAGTGCCGTAAACGTAATGTATGTTTTTTCGATCGGGAGGGGGCGATGATCTCTCGTTGGATGGTGAGATCCGGCGCCGACCTGCCAATAGGCTAACCGTTCTTTCCTCAATCAGGTATCTCCCACCAATAGGCCACCGCCCACGCCAGGGCATGATCCCGATCGGTCTCCGATGTATGTATATGTATGTAAGTATGTATGTATACAGGGGAGGATAGAGCAAGGAAGAGGAAGGAAAGATCGTGGGCGGCCAGGGTACTGCTTCGTCATTCGGCTGATATTGAACGGAGAAACCATGCAAAAATACCTATCAGAGCAACCGGCCGGTAGAATTCTCCTCCAAAAAGCAATTGAACTCTACCTAGCTTTAGCCAGTGTCAAAAATCCTGCGACCGTCGCGACTGACACCTGACACCTCTCGATCAGAGGCACTGCAGTGCCATCACTTGATGTCTTGAACAATCTCTTCTGGTAGTAAATGCGTTGTGCCTTTTAATATGTCAACATTAAATTTAGATGCAAATAAGTCTTATTTTCTTAAATGTCTGCTAAGTTTGAGAAACTTATTATTTCACCCCTTAGTCTGCAACCTACGTGATTTCTACGAAAAGGTTTAATAATATGATTACACATTTAATATTGGCATAACAAGATTACATGCAGCACCAGAACTTGGAGGCCCTTATGCAGATAGTCGAAATGGGGTCCTGTGATTACTAAACGTGAAATTAATGAAATCAGTATTGAAATATTGTTGGTTAGAGAGGAAATAGAGTTGGGGAAATAAACATAGATTGCAATTTGTTTTATTATTTGCCAATCTCTGTTTGCGGTGGGTCCTCATTAGGGACCCCTAAAGTGTACCAATTGCACCACCATAGCTACACCCCTAATCATATGGATTTTCGAAGAATACACGAACATAATAATGAATTCAATATCTCCTCGGGTTACCAGTGATATATAAATTGTACCATTACTTACGTAATGCTTATTTAACTCTTAAATTAATAGATTAATTGCATTTTTTAAAATTTCTTTCCAGTATTTAAAAAATTCAAACTTAATTATTAAGCACGTTGAATTACAATTTTGTATCAACTTTGTCAGATAGTCAACTATTTAAATCAGGGCTGTCCAACTGGCGGCACACGGGCCACATGCGGCCCGCGGTGCCATTTATTAAGGCCCACGAAAGGTTATTAGACAAACGTATAAGTCCCTTGTAACCGCTAATTGTCGATTACATTTTAAACCAAGGAGAAAAATAGAAGAGAAAACTCGATACCATATTATTAACTAATAGTTTCTCTGGTGGCGTAGAGATGGCGACAGCCAGGAGATTCATTTCAGAATGCACTCTGATAGTAACCAATCAGAAACTTTTGCGGAACAAACGGAAACGGCATAAACTGATGTAGAGAGAATTCAGCCCTATTCTAGTTCGAGTCGCTGAGGTGAGCAGTCAAAAGAATTCGCTTCTTATCGTGTTTGAGCCGCCGAGGTGAACAGTTAATTTTTTTTGTGCACGGCGTAGACGACGAGCGACACGTAGTAGGCTACGACGTATAAGAAAGTCTGTATTATTTTCGGAAATCTCATTCTTGAAATGTACTTATTGAATCTCAAGAATTATAAGAACTCTGTTTGATATTACAACTAGTTTGGCTTCATTACCATTACGAAGTCATAATTGGAAGCTCTCAACTTGCATTCTTATGCGACCATCATCTTGGAGTGATCGATGGTAAAACGTCGCTAAGCAATGAGAGACGGCGCTCGGAGGCATCCCACTTTTCAACGCGGCAGGCAACACGGAGCGGTGCAGAAATCCAGCGACCTTGGAGGCGTGGACGCCGTTTTGCAGCCGGCTACGCAGCGCAGAGTATTCTTCGGGAGGTCACCGGTCGTGAGTTAAACAAATACCGAAAGAACTTTCACGAAATTTCAAATTAGAATTTCACAGAACAGTTGTCTTGGTAATTAGTCGAGTCACTTCTTTTTCTCATTAAGTCGTAATTAGAATCAGATTCAGATATTTCTTGTGAATAATGTAAAAATTGTGTTCTTACGTAAAACTATTTAACTGAATTCACGTATAATTGATTTAAGAGTATAAATAACACTTAGCAAAAGTGAGCTGTATGAAATACTGAATGGGAGGAAAGCCGTCCGATTATTTATTTCATAATAGCATTTGAAGGACTGGCTAAAGACTTTGTTAAACGAAATTTTTTTTATACTGAAAAGGCTAAGGATGAGCCAAATTTCAATTGTCAGAATTAAGTGTTATATTATTAATTGATTCAAAGGTGTTAAAAAATTTGGAACATTGTGTGTGCATGTATTTCTTTTTCAGGATCATTATTTGAATTGTATTTCGTGTGTTTTATTAGTGATTTTTGTTATGTAAAGTGTATCTCTGTGTGTATAAGTTATTATTAGAAAACAAGGGATCAAAGTTAAGATTACATTAGAAAATCATAACTGCAGTTTAGGTAGGAAAGGTAGCTACCCGGATTTAATGGGAAAAATATTGAGAACATAGGTAAAATTTGTAAATACAGTTGTAGATTATATTTCATTCATCAGAATATACGTTCAATATTGTTTCAAACTAATGAACTGTGTTTACTTGCTAATTGGTAATTAGTTGAACCATGACGAACCCACCCCTGACAGGGAATTTTACCTTTCATTAGAAATAATCCCAGGTTTGCGTGACGGTGCAGAAGCTTGTCACGGAATAAGTAAATTAAAGATTTACTTTTGTAACCAAGTAGAGAAAGCGGTTACACCCTTGCATCCACGTCGCGCGAGAATATTGCGCCTAACACACGTTCTCTGTCGGAATCAACACCCCCTTAATGTAAAGGTTGGTTAAGTTTAGATATAAGAATTTGTTCTAGAAAATTAAGAAATTCAATTAATAATTAAGTTTCACTGGTGTTATGCATGGTAGAGCCTGATACCATGCATAATTCCCTCCCCCTATCTTTCAGAGCAGCCGCTCAAATTGCCGAGATCAACAATACCGGGTCACATGTGGATCGCTCAAGTATTGAAAATATGGCCCGAAATCATATTAAGGTTTTGGTTTTGGTCCTTGAGGCCTTGCAAACTGGACACACCTGGTTCAAATAAAATACGTCATCACTTAGTGGATGTTACTTTGCTCAATTACCACTGACTGCGGCCCCCTCGACCTCTTTCTAATGCGATAGTTTTCGCACCCTATTCCTGCTAGCATCGATCCGCTGCTCCATTTCTCGACATTATCGCCCATTGTTTTGCGGTCGTAGTTCACGACATTAACGATTGGACGTAAAGAATTGCGGACGGTGGAGGTGACGTTAACAGTTCCATCCCATCAATTTTGTTACCACCTACTCCTCAGTGGTGCTTCCTGTACCATGCACTCACTCGTAAAATTACACGTGTTGGATTCTAATGTATGAGTTGTAGAGAGGCCAGCTACCAACTTGGTTAATAGTGAACAATCGTGTTATCTTACTAGGATCATTAAAAAGAACTCGTAATTGCAATCAAGTACGTTTTACATTCTTCGTCGAACAGTTGCACCTAGAATGATAAGAATGATTGTGACTAGTTTGATTTGGACTGTAACTGATTGGATTGGATTGTGACTGATTTGGTTGTGAATGAGCAAAAAGGTATGATATATAAATTTCAGGAAATGTTACTACATGTGTGGCTTGGTTATTGACATTTGTAAATGCAAGGCTTTCTTTCATAATATTGTTGCGATAATATTATTGATATAGGGGTAACATTATTGCGACTTCAAGGAAAACGTCACTGCCCACACGTCGTAGCAGTAAATGTGCTACGATATTTCATTTCACGCAGCTTGAATTGCGGATCGCCCTTTAAATTCATGTAAGGCGGATGGAGTCCTAATGTCACGCTCGGAAACACCCTGCACATATTTGAATAGTAATTGTGCTGGGAATGCAATTTGTTTCTTCAGTTGCAAAAAAATTGGTGTTGTCAGTGGTATTAGGACAAATTCTAGCAACCAAATGCTGAATTGGTAGTTTTCCGTGATTTATACGATCGACATAAGGCGAATGCCCGAGTAGACCTTAACAAAAGAGCTATGGAAGGAGTGTGATCTTTCCTGCCTCTTCTTTGTTTCCTCCTGTTCTCTTACACACACACACACGTCACACACGTATGCTAATGTGCACTAAACAACCGCAACCGCATATGTCAGATAACTAGTCTGACCTTGGGACTCGCTCCTGGCTGAGAGTGATGCACTGCTGACAAAGATATTAGAGGGGACCTCCTCCCTCAAGCAGTACAGTACATCGGCATCGAATCTCACTTTTAGCAGGAAAGGATCACCGCCACAACCCGGAAAAAACATTTAAAATAATCAATTACTGCACAGACGCCACGTGCACAACATGAACATGGAAATTTAATCTCTAGCGTGTCTAATATATTACTTGCAGTTTTTAAATAATATCGGTTGACTCGTTGTGAGGGCAGTTCTTTTTATGACATAAAATATTGTGTAGTGAGTAATAGGTGTGAGAGATTCAAAGAGCGAGCTCAAACACAGGGATTTTTCAGAGCATCTAGATAAAAAACGAGCCAATTGGAGCAACTAATCAAATCAAAACCGATTGATTAAAACGAAAGAACGGGTCTGAAAACATCAAATGAAATGTAAGAAATCGACAAATTTGTGAGATGAAAGGAATCAAGAGATGTGATTAACTCGAGTTAATTGCATGAGGGATTGGAAGCCGATGAAGAAAATTAGAGAAGTTATTGATGTTGCAAAGAACGAACAATTTCCATGCTACTGATAACAGTAGTTTAGGACGTGACAACACGTGTAAGTTTGAGATAATAAAATATTGTTTGCAAGCTGGAAGTCTTGATGTCTGCACGTATATTTTGTATTTTTGTGTACGTTTATTAGAATTAATTATATGAAGGAACTAGTGGTGGTACAGAATGGCACAGACTTTCTGAATACTACAGAATGGCACATAATTTTCTGTTTCGTTTGGTCTCGGCTAGCTTTTCGGACTTGCCAATACTCTTGACAACTGCCATCTATTGCCGCCCAAACTACATCTTTTCAACATTTTATTAATTTTTCGGTTTCCCCATAGTAGAACAAAACTATTATTTTAAGGACATTAAAAAACAGTTCAACCTTGCCCTAAATGGCAATTTTCATCTTAAAATTTGGAGCCGTTTTCAAGAAAATGGCGTTTAAGCGCCAATGTAAATGCGAAATGTGAATTTCTTTTTCACAGAAAATTTTTGAGTTTTCGAAAAACCTCATTGGAAGTCATTTGAAGCACATACATTCACAAATTCAATAGTGTTTACAAATTGCTGGAAATGTGCATTTTAACGGTACAAAAGAACTTTAAAAAAAATTTATTTGTGTAATTTTTGAAAAAACAAAAAATACCCCAAAATGAACTTTACGCCTTATTAAAGAGTGCAATTAGCACTATCCATTCGAAAAGTTTGAACAAAAAATTTGAAGTCGTTTTTGAGAAAATAGCGTTTGAGCGTTTCTGAAAATAAGAAATTTTGAGCTCGTTTTCACAGAAAACTGTTCAATTTCCGAGAAACTTTATTTACCATTCTTTAAAGCACTTGTTAATATAATAATGTGAACACATTGCCGCTAGTGCAAATATGAACAAAGTGAGAGAGAAGAAAAAAACTACATTTCTTAATTTTTGAAAAAAACAAAAGAATAGAGCAATATGGCGTTGATGTAATCTTATAGAACACATTTAGCACTATCCCTACAAAAAGTTTAAAGAAAACGAACGGACGGACGGACAGACGGACGTTTTCCTTTGAATTGGTTTTTCGGTATCAAGGACCCACAAAAGAGGGTTTCTGGCTACACCACGTGTTGGGTGATTTTTTCTCTTAATTTAGCAACTGGATTTATCCACTGTTTCGTTATCACGACCCGGCAACGATTTTTTTCTGGTGAAAATTGGCCATTTTTTCCCGCAGCATTACATAACTTTTCCTATACTACGTATATCATTCCGTGTACACGTACGTATACGGGAAAGTAAAAAGTTTTTGAAATCGTCGACATCACGCACAACCTAGCAGTAAGGCGGGTAGTATCGACATCAGGTAAGGCGGGTAGTATCAGTATGGGCATGTCGACATTGACAAGGAGTGGGTTGGGTTTGGGCAGTTAGGCGTGAAGACAGGGCAGGCCAGGACAGAGCAGGGCAAACTAGAGATGGGCACAGTCACGCGAGGTCATTAAAGGGAGATGATATACTAAAGACAGAATACATCATTTTTCCTGTCTGAATACAGTAATAAATAGTAAAAAATATCCAAACATTTAAAAGGATTCTGTTTTAAATTTCCCGTGCTATTTATTTGCAAATAATTTTTATATTCGTAAATAATTGTTATATTTGCCTCAAAAACTTGAAAATAATAAATTGTACTTCTTATCGTTTTCGACAACTTAGGAACACGTACGCATGAAATACATAGCAAACTTAGTACAATAGCATCTTATTCAAGTTTATTTGTAACCAATAATAAATTTACTGCAAGGCTAATAGCTAACAACTTTTGACAAATTAAAAAATATATCTTTCCCTTTCACAATCTACGTATAGATAGATATTTATTATTTGTGCAGGTAGGTTTATGCAACTTGGTGGCAAACTATTACAATTTACAAATATTACAATTATGAATAGAATAATAAAACATAACTTAAATTATTTTAAAATAATAATTATAATAATATCAATAATCATAACTATGATAACAGTAAGAGGAAAAATTAAAAATAATAGCAATTACTTTGAATTTTATATTATATAAGATTTATCATATAAGACTGGAGATCTTTGCATTTTTGTATACGGATACTCAAAATCAGTACTGTAGAAGCAAAAGAATTAGTTTCCTTTTTGTTCATCCAATAATGGAGTACGAGACGGTATAATGGAACAATTATAGAAATTTAGAAAGGGAAAATTTGGATAGAATAGGGTAATGCGTATAAAATTACATTCAGAGACAATAAAAAAATAGAATTGGAGTGTCTAAATATCAGGAGGGTTAAATCAAGCCCTGTCCTCTATAGAAAGGATATGCCGGTTATTCAGCTTATATAGAGGTGTCCGGGAAGGAAACGTCAAAACTTCGAAAATAAGCTCTTAAGACAATTCTTAGCAAGTTTTGTCTAATAAACTATATTCCGGATATTCCGAATGGTTGAGCCGCAATAACCACTCAAAAGTTGGTTTGAAAACTTGATTTTTAGGCAAAAATTTGCATTTTAGAAGCATAGAAACACTACAGAAACATGTAAATTGTTTATTATTTACAAAAGAAATGAATATATTTGTTCAGGAAGAAAAATTAAGCGAGAAATAAAAAAGCACCCAATTTACACAATTCGACTGATTTTTTTTATTTTTCTCGCTTAATTTTTCTGTCTGAGCAAATATATTCATTTCTTCATAAAGATAGAACTCATTATGAAGAATAAAATGTATTAGAAGAAAAAATCTCTTTCTGCAATTTAGAAGCTGGAGGAACACGCCGAATAAAATTGAAACTTAAGCAATTTTCAAATATTCAGAGTTAACGGTGAAAATCGAACCTATGCCACCTTAATAAGTGTATTATTCTTTATTCTTATAAGATATTTAAAGAAAAAATTTGGAGCCATTTTTTTTAAATTAAGAAAATATATGGGATGCTTAATGAAAAGTACCCCCAAAAATTAAAATATCGGTTTCAAATTTAAGGGGCCACGAGATCAGCCAGATAAATAGGGGAGTATAAATTTTGGAGAAAATCAGTTGAATGGTATAGTCGATAGGGTTATTCACACACAGACGGACGGACAGATGTTTTGCTTTCTATTGGTTTTTCGATATCAATGGACTCACAAAACAGGGATTCTGGCGGTACCACGTTTTAGGAGATTTTTTCTTAATTTAGCAACTGAATTTATTCACTTTTTTGTTACCAAAGCCCTGTAATAAGAGTTTTTATGACAAAAATCCGCCGTTGTTTCGCGCACCATTACATACTTTATTATTACGCGGAGTATTACTTACGCTACATCGTGCAGCATTACGTACGTATATTATACGGGAAAGTAAAAATTACTTCAAGGAAAAATCGCGATCTTCAATTTTGTAATTGTAGAAAGACGCACGAAAAAATAAAACATTTCCAATTTTCAAAATTCAGTTTACTGTTAAAAACTGACCTAAGTAATCTTAAAGGGATGTCGTCATCTATGCCCTTGCGGAAATGACCACATGTAGGCAAAATTTTCAAAATATAAACGCCCTTGCTATACCTCTAAAAACAGAAAATGTCATAATACAAACATGCAATCTTTATTGATATTCCACGTTGAGAATATCAATTTCAAACGATTATTATTTGTGTTTGAAGGTATCTCGACTGTGAACTAGTCAATTGCTACAAATGCTAGACTACAAATATTTTGTACGCTGTTGAAAAATACTAATAAGTTTTAACGATATCTCTCGTATGTACTGGTAATCTCAGAAAATTTATTGTCTGAAAGAATAAAATGATTGGTCTGCGGAATAAAGTTACTAAAGAAATTATATTTTTCAATAAAAATATTTACAGCATTTATTGAATTCTATACTCTTTAATTTGAACCTTGTTATTGAATTTAAAAATTTTATCTTATGCAATTATTTTTTGTTGCCATGCCATTTTGATCGAAATAGTAGTTCTTGTAAATTACTAATGACTTTAAATGTATGTATGATATTTTCTTTGGAAATAATTATTAAATGTGGTTGTTCAACCTTTTCTACGGTGCTTACAATGCGTGGAGAAGATATAGACTAAGATGTGGCCGGAGGGATGTTTTCTTACGAAGAATATTGACGTCCCCTGGAAATCTTCTGTTCTTGTATTTTGATGTCGAAAATTAAACTATAATCTCTCCGATACAACTATCAATTAACGTAATAATAATGAAATTATTAAAGAAAATAAAATTAATCTCCTAAACCTAATAATCTTAACATAGACTATTAGAATTGGCTACTTCTACGAGTGTCTCGTCTGGACATTTCTATTTCGACTGGATTTCCAAAGAAGAAGAATATTTATGCACTTCATTACTTGGGACTTGCATAAAGAGCTTTTCAGTCGAAAAATCGACGTTTGGCGGCGCACAATTACAATATCTTTTCTTCTTACAAATAAAGGCGAGAGGGTAAAAATCATTAAATTATATTGCAATTGATTCTGTATTGCCGTTGTGCCATTGACACCGCACGCCCAAATTAACATTGGCACGTGACTGTTGAAGAAAAAGTTACATACTTCCCCAAACATCGAAAAGAAGAAATTGTACTGGCGATTGAAATTTAACGTAAGGAGCGAGTCCAATTTTCCGCAACTTTCTCACTCTAGAGGTTCTTTGCGGGGTGAAGCGTGAACACGGGCTTTGGCAGCTGCGCCCCGCTTCCCTAGCTCTGTTCCGACCGCTTTGTCCCACTGAGAAATGGGGGCTTCGCGACGCAGACGGACACCGCTGTCACAGGGGGACGTGACGACTGCTACGTGTACCAGAAAGCCTTTCTAGAAGCCTTCACACTTCACCTGTGACCAGTTAGCAGTTGAAAATACTGGGAGAATTGGTGCAATTTTATTAAATTGGTAAAAGAATGCAAGGAGCTTGTTTTATAAACAATAAATAGTGAAAGTGTTGTCAAAAATTAAGAAATTTCTATTTTAGTCTGTATCTCTGTGTCTATTTTTCAGAGTTTTAAATGAAAGAATCATTAAATACCACTAAAGATACAATGAATCACCTAAAATGATAATAACATGTTTAATTGTAAATTATTTAATGTGTTGAAATTCACTCTGAAAAATATTTCAAACTCAAAAACTATTTTAATCTTATATAGTGAATGTGATCATGCAGCATTGAATAAGTGTTGTTTTTGCTGGTTTCTGCCAGAAGAAAAGGTAATTTAACACCTATTACTAACCTAGTCACCCTTTGCCGATATGATGTTCAAGAACTACAACTACGACCTTTAATTTAATCCAACTAATTGTGTGCCGCACACGAAATTCCATTCCATCAATAAATTCAGACCGTAAAAAGAAGTAAGGATATAGTATAGGAAAAGAAGTATAAGCTTACTAAATTTGACTCACTGCGAGACTATATTTCTTCAAATACTCTACAAAAGTACTGAGTATGTGCGTTTACATTGTGACCGTCATCCTGGGTAGGCCGGTGCGTCTCACATCAAGGCCGTCTAGAATAGAAGGCCTGCTCCAACGCCGAATGACGTCACGAAGGGTGGCTGGCATGAAATGCAAGCTGTCCAGGGGCGTACTCTCCACAGTTTTAAACACAGATCTAGTTCTTAAAATAGCATGGAAATCCATATTTGTTTAAAATAACACAAGGAAACATTAAACCTTCTTGACGCTCCAGGAATTTATTTTAGAGTTATTTGTATTAAGGCATTCCGATATTGTACAATTATCGTACAAGTAAATTAACATAATAATGAGAAGGCTTAAATGTTTGTACATACTACTTAATTATAATATAAAATTTTGTAGAATTCATAAAACAATTTTGCTGCCATAATTGATACTCATAAGAAATTAAGTACCTTCATGATAACAATTCTATTTATATTTGTCATGCTTTATTTCTTTCAAGTTGTCTACTTTAAATTAATATCGAAATTTGTAGTATAGCAGGTATAGTAGTAATTCATTTATCAGATATTGTTCTGATGGCCATATTAGTTATTATTAATATTTGTTAATATTGTAAGGAACAGTAAAATATTCAGAGGTAAGTTAATAAAATTCAAGCTGCTCAAAAATAAGAAGAGGAAGGATGGAAAGTAATGTTTTATTCAGAAAATACTCCAGCAGATTATGTACGACTTTATAAGATTATTCAAAAGACACAAATCACATTGGAAATACATAAAAATTGTTTTGGACGCTTCAAATTGACTTTAATGTCTTCCTATTTTGCACTCACTTTTGTGACCTTGCGACTTACTTCTTGAAATCATTATATTTATCACTGAGCATTCCTAATATATAGCTTTATTTCATAAAATGTTTGACACACACAAAGTACTATGTTCTATTAACGAGAGCAGAATTTGTCCACAACTCGAAACTGTGTTTTCTATTAATCGAAACTTTGTCTCTTATACAAAGCCCTTCAATCAATTTCTTTGATTTTCATGCTTCAGGAACTTAATTTCAAAATTTTCAGATATCTATATCTGAAAGACTTGGTGAGTTTTCGTCAAGTAGTTAGGCTATTCACTGCTATAGAAGGGTAGGCATCTTTTACTATGGTCAGATACGTTCCTTTAGTAAATATTTCAACACTATCTCTTCTTACTGCCTTGTTCTGGTAGAGAATAAATTTTGAGTCTAAGTGTTTTACACACACACAAGTTCTTTGACGGGACAAAATCTTTCCTATTTATGTTTTCATCCACTTCTGTCACAGAGAAGGATTGTTTGGAAATTTAAAAGTTGAAACGCGTTCCGTCGATTCATCATAATTCGATCAACAGCATGGCACACCTCACTTGCTTGACATTTTATCATAAATCTCTCCTGCCTAATTTTCAGTGTCTTCCTTTAAGGATAGTTTGCATTCACTGAAAAAATGCAGGGTTTAAAAGTAATACTACACAACCAAGTGCAAGCAAGAAAACATACTACAACACACATTACATAAAATAATTGATAATTGTACCACATACGTATATCAATACTAGAAATAGACATACCTTGCTTACTTGAAGATAATGGACGAAGGAATTCTTTTTATGCAGAAAACCGAGCACGCAATTAATACTAAATTATTGAAACATCCGTTCGCATCTAAACTTATCCTACAAGGGCTAATTAGCTAGAATATTCTAGCTCGTTGACAAGAGCATATGCGAAAACGAAAAATATTCAGCCACCGATTGTGACGTCAGACCACGTGACATTCACATTGGCTCAGGCCTTCTAATATACTATTCTAGACGGCCTTGCTTACATACACGCCCGTGAAACTGTTTATATTCGCGTTATATGCTGCGGGTATTAAAAATCAGGCTTAAGTCTAGCCATTGCAGATTCCAATGGATTCCAAGCCATTGAACTTCTAGTGGGCTGATCTAGTATTTTCTTGTAAGAGAGTACGATCACATGGAGACGAGACATGAATAGTAAAACCAACTAATTATATAATGACGCTAATTATATAGATTTAGGAAAATAGCCAGGAAATGAGTTGTAATTACTCATGTGACATTTGATAATGTGGAAAAAATGTTTAATTTGCTCGAGTAAACATTAATAGAACAGAGCATTGATTTTATGCAAATCGGTCTCTCTAGGTTTCATTTTAAATAACAGGGCAATATGTGGTACAGAAAGTTTAAAGACGTTGAATCATTTGTTTAATATGCGAAATACTTTTAATATAATAAATATCTAAATTCTGATTGCTGTAAAATAATTTAAATTTGAACCTCAGTGTTAAACTGAGGTTTTTTGGTTTGACGTCGGCTATCAAGGCCAAATATGTAAGTTGGAATTTTTGTGAAATGGGGAAATGGAAATCATCAGTCTAAAATTAATTCACTGTAAATGTAATTTACGTTGAAATGATATTTTGTATTTACGTATTATAGCAAAAGTAAACCCAAATCAGTGAAGAAAACAGCTAGAAAGCTGCATCCTTGGAAACATAATAATATAAAATTGACATTTAGTTACAACCAGGAAAGATCTTGGAGTGTTATTGATTAGCATGAAGGTAGTGCTAATTATTGAATTAGTGTCTTATGAATTGTTGGATATCGTGTTTTTCTTTTGGTCGTGTTCAAAGGTATTATTCTTTCCGTTTTGAGAATACAAATACTATTCAGGAATTACAAGAGTTTAATTTTTACAATCGAGTAATGATAACTTATGCCCTGAGTCTATAAAGGAATCCTGAAATTTTAAGGTTATAGAATTGAAGAACAGTCAAGATATATTTGTTAGTAGCTTTCATTTTAATAAACAATTGTCAGTGCTCAGTTAGAGCACGAACAATTGATGCACTTCCAGTCCGGAGGAAATAACAGCAAGAAGGTGAGGACTGCATTATACGTATATATTGTATCCGTAAAACATTCCTTGAATGTCCACAAACGGTTGTCTGCATATGGACCTCGACGGCGATAGTGTTTCGACGCGGTTGATAGCAGAAATCGATAGGAAAGTCGATGCAGTGCCACGGATATATCACTCTTTCTTATTTCTTGCCAAACCATCTACAGATGCAGACGGGAAAGTTCCGGAATGATCGACGAATCAGGGCCAGAGAGAGTGCTAAAAATAATTTTCTGCTCGTAAGAGGTAAGGTTGGGAATTATAATAGTATTAGTGAAAAATACTTCATTGAAAAAATGTGGAAATGAACAAATTACTAGTTTTCGTGTAAAGAAAATTTGGCCCGTAACTGCCCGCAAGTGCGTTTAGAATGGCACGTCACCGCACTATTATATTATGTACATTTTAGCCCTTGGTCTGGAATCTCAATACAAGCTTCCGCCTAGCGTGCAAGAATATTGAGGAGTCAACTAATCAAAAAGCGGAGGATATTGGCAACGCGGACTTTGCGGCAACGCGGCACAACGCAAAACGGCAACGCGGACTTTGCGGAAGTGGAATGTGGATTCGTAGTAGGTGGCAAATCCATCCGTCGGTCTTCCCTCCTCGTGGTGGGTGGCGGACGTCCATATTCTGAATGTCGTGTGTGTGTGCCTTCCTCAATCCATTGCCGCCAACAGCATGGTGATGACCGTACGACCGGTATGGCGCCTCTCGAAAGCTTCTATCTGGACAACCGGCTGACGAACACGTCGCATATGCGTAGTGTAGCTGCAGGTGACGCTCTGATGACGTTACCCGATGTCGCAATGGCCGGCGCGGCCGTTTGAGACCTTCTTTTCTCGGCTTTTGGGCAGAACGTCACTCCCTTACACCCGATCCCCCAGTGCGGGGCCGATCGTGAAAACGAAATCATTGGCTTAGTGAATGGTGTGCAAAATACCCACCAAGTTTGCAGCGGATCAGTAGGGTTCTTCGGGGTACAGCTTTTTTTTATGGCGATCAGTGTACATAAGAGAGGGTGCTGGGGTCCCCTAAGAAGGCAGTCCCTTCACCCAGCACACCAAACGTAGGGTTGGTAGCCCAAATTGGGGAACTTATCTTACTCACAAGATCCAGAGAAACTGCCGGACACAAATGAAGATGACCTTAGCAATAAATAAAGGACGAACGAATAATGAGATCTCGGAAAGACTACAGCATGAAATATCAGAGGGATTCTAAATAAAGAAACAGAATTAGAAAAACAGTTGATTGAAATGGATGTAGATTTTGTAGCTTTATCTTAAACTAAATTAAAAGGTATAATACAATTAGAAAAGTATATAATGATCTATAGTGGTGTCCAACAAGTAGAGAGAGCTTCAGCAGGAGTTGCTGAAAAATAAGTATAAATAGAATAGTGTCATACTCATTTATAAACGAAAGAGTAGTACTACGAATTAAGGTAGAAAGGGGATACATGACTATAATAGCAATATACTCTCCAGAGGAAGGAAGAAAAGATTAAACAATTGAATTTTATGAAAGATTAGAAGAAGTTAACAAAAGAAATCAAGTTAACAATAATGTTTATATGATAGTTTTAGGAGATTATAATGCCAAAGTTGGAAATAATCCTATCCCTAATATAATTGGAACAAAGGGCAAACAAATTTTAAATAAAAATGGGCATACATTAATAGAATTTGCAGTATTCAATGAATTAAGAGTAATAAAATACATTTTACAAACAACGAAATATCCATAAATATAAAAGGACTACAAGAGGAAGTGCTTCTATTATAGATTATGTATTGGTAAACAAAAAAGATCTAATAAATGATACAAAAGTGTTTAGGGGTCCGGATATTTCAACAGACCATTTCCTAGTCGTCTCAACATTACAACTACCTAAAAGATGGAAACACATTACTAATAAACAAGAAAATACTATCAAAACTTTCAAAGTGCATTTTCTTGAAGACCAAAGCATCAGAATGCTCTATCAATCAAGATTAAATATAAAATTTCAATCTACACCAACTAGTAATAACATCAATGAAGAATGGAGAAATATTAAACACATACTGACCAACACTGCATTTTGAATCATTAGGTAAAAGGAAAAAGAAGTGTACGAGATGGGGACTTAGAGTTTGGGGCCATGAAATTAAACTAATAAATGAAAAGAAAGAAGCCTACTTAAAAACATTAAAAATACCAAATTAAAAAGACCAAATTAGATTAGAATCAGCTGAAATGAAGTTTCTTCGAACTGTTATGACCATAAATGAATATCACACATTAACTTAACAACAATTTATTAACTCATTCATTACAACAGTAGCCAGCCATATTGCAAGTCCCGGGCAATCTCCAATGCCCTGTTTAGTGAATCCTGGGCAATCTCCAATACCCTGCTCAGAGAATCCCGGGCAATCTCCAATGCCCTGCTTAGCGACACGTCCGCCTCTGGACGCTTCCTGCCGATGCTGGCTGTAATCGTCAGCCCACGACGACCTACATCTGGCGGCTGGTTCTCCGGACTCGGCGCGTACCGCTACTCGTGGCGCACTCGGGGCTCTCTCCAGACTGCTGTCGGAGTGTCGGCCGGCTCCCTATAAAGGGCCGATGCCAGGCGGCGAGACTCGCTCCAAGCCTCGAGCCTGCCGGACCGTGCCTGCAGCTTGCCGCTGCCTCCGCCGATCCATGCCAGAGCGCGCTGACTTAATGCTCGCGCGCCGAATTCAACAGTTATGCGCGCCGTGATAAGCGCGACATAACACGAACCGTAGCAGGTTTTACACTTCTTGATCACAAGAAAAGTGAAGAAATTAGAAGTGAATTAAAAATGTTAAGTGTGAGTGACAATATTAAAGAAGACCGAGCAAAATGGAAAAATCGTATATTAAGAATGCCTAAAGAAAGAATATTCAAAGTTGCCTTGAACTACAAGCCGAAGGGAAGAAGAACTGTGGGAAGACCACTGAGAAGATGAAGTGAGCAGGTTTCAGGAGCCGGAACAGACTGAACAAGTCTAATCCTTACAGTTGATGATGATGACATAAGTAGATGAAATATACTTCCATGAATTTAAAATGATTTTGTCTCCGTAACGTCGCGAATATGAAATTGAGAACCTTTGATAAGTTACTAGTAATATACTGCAATGCAAACTCGAAGAAGAATAAAATGTAAAAGAGCTATAATGGGTAATATGTAAATGTTGTTTTTTATTAAAATGTACGTAATTCATTTGTGCATTTAAGTTTAAAAAATAACTGGAAAAATAAGAAATATTTTTCCATTTTCTTGTGTAAAATATGACAGTGCCATTTTTTTCCTTATTCTTGACGTTTTCAGTACATTTTTAGCCACCTAAAAGACGAATTGTTAGTGCCTAAATATCCGATGTCTATATAAAACTCCGCAATTCCTGACAGATATTGGATGGAGAGCGCTTGTTTCGTCGGAATGGAAGCTGAATACAACAGATGGATACGGACTGCAAAAGTGCATTAAGTGCACAATAGCTAACGTCTGCCTGCACTGCAGAAGAAAACAGAAGCCCTTTCTACTCATTTGTACTAGCCTAATCCAACGTCCTGAATCACTTTTATCTGTTGTCGATCTAGAATAAATCTATTATTTAAGTTCTGTTAAGTATAGTATTTATGTAGTTTTTTGTGTGGACTATTAATGAAAAGACGAAAAGTCAGTACAACAAACCAGTAAAAATAACAGAATTTCGTTCATCTAATTTCAGAGCTGGAAGGAATGAAGGGCGCATTCTCTTAAAAGTTTCGCAATTCTTCTGAATGGCAGAAAATATTCACTTATTGTTATTTGTATTTTTGGTCGAAGTAAAAACTTGTTAGAGAACTTTAAAGAAGGCGAAATTGTTCTTGAACGACTGTCTATAAAATGCTTTGCTCTTTTCAGATTTTTCAGAACAAATGATATGAGGTGTATGTATATTAATATATTATAATATTCTTTTTTCCAAAATGAAAGCAATTTAAAACAAAAAGATACTCATCAAATTAGACTACTCCAATTACTCTTAAAATATTATTAAGAAAATATGTCTCGCTTGACACAATTACATCACGTGCACGTATTTCGTAAAGTGCGAACCGGATCGCAGAGTCCAGTCGTGGATGTAATTGAAATCGGTCCTCTGCCGCCGCCGAAAATGAGCTTCGCCCAGCCAATAATCAAAGGTCTCAGGCGCCAGAGGCAGAGTGGGTGCGGTGAGGATGGGGAGTGGGAAGGGACGGGAGGGGAGGGGAAGGCGGAGGAGCGATTGCCGCCCGAGGCGTCGGTGGAGGCGCCGCCGCAGCCTCTGGATCAAAGCGAGCGCCTCCCCCCTCCTTCGCGCCATCCGCTGCTGACTGGGGCGATTCAGGTCTCTCAGCGCATTATCAGGAAACCCGATGTGCAGCTCGGTGGAATAAACGAGTTCTTCACCTCCCGATACATCATTCAGTGTTCACTGTCTGTACCAAACGATCACATCGATGATTCTTTTACTATTTTTCCCTTCCATACTTCTCGACTTTTACTCGTAGTTTACTCGAATTTTACTCGTCGTGTGTGTCATACGACACGTCTTAGTTTTCTGGTGATTGTTTTGCGGATTCATTCAAAATATTCTACGAGATCTTAAGAAATGTGTTTATGCGTTTTTTAAACAAGAGAAACCCATTTTGGGTGACACGAATCCTACCGAGGTAATCAATTTCTCATTCGTTTACTCTCCTCAAGACAAATTGATTGGCATATTTCTTTGCCTGTTTCCACTTGTACAGACACATCAAGGTCGCGGGCTTTAGCTTAATAGAGTTCTCGAGCACTGCGTCCAGAGCAAGTAGCGCGGGATTTTAAAGTAACGGTTTTTTAGTTACGTAGCTCCGGAGTAGCAGTACATAACTAGATACCTGGCCCATGACAGTTTTGGAGAAGCCAGTTGTTAAAGCCTCGAATTTAGCTACTTAATTCCCATTTTCTCTACTAAGGCAAAGAAACGATCCATTAAAATGTATTAATAAATAAAAGAGTTTTCAAATCGTCATTTGAGAGTAAAATGACACATTTTGGATTGAAGTATATTGATTTTGTAATTGTGTTTACGTAAGAGTTCATTTATATTGCATTAACTTCTTGTGTTCGGGTTAGGAAGTTTAACAAAGAACTTTCTCTTAAAAATGCTACCGTCTGTAAGCGAGTATTTCAAATTTACAAAGACTTTTTAATTTTTTCACATGATTGCTACACCAACAAATAACTGAACATTTTAATAAAACAACATAAAACGAAAACAAGGAAATAATTCACCATTCAAACAAATTCCTGGCCCTTGGCAAGAATGTTTGCACGTGGCAGAATTTAAAAAGAAAACAAACATGCAATTGTAAGAAGGGATGTTGTGAAGTATGATTAAAATTTAGGTTGAAATATAGACATCTGGAAAACATATTATCATATGTAGTCACTATTCCCCTCCTCGAGCAACTTCAGCACTATATTTCGTAACTAAGCAACTCAGCTTGAGCATTATAACTTTCCTCAAGAGGTTTATCACGGCTCCACGCGTTTGGGCGGAATTTAACTTCTCGCTGGATTCAACTTTATTACCCGACTTACCCCGTATTGTTGGCCTCAACAGTTTTCCCGGTTGCACTGAAGCAGGGGGGGGGGAGACAGAATCATGCGTGATTTCAGACTGTGGCACTTATTGGACTGGGGCACAAACTTATGAAATCATTGCTATTGAATCATTTCTCGGTTTCTCGGGCATTTATTATGTTGACAACATTCTCATATTTGTACGTATTACATAACTCAAAATGTTTTACAAATATTCAAAACTTGGAAGGTTTGGGCTTTAAAACGACATCAAAAGGTTGACAATTTCTGCACAAGACTAGATACAATTTTTATTTGACATTTTCTTAAAATTAATGCGAAAAATTCTTCACAACATTATAATCTTTTTCCTTCAATTAAATCACATAGTCATGCACAAATCCAACAAAACCTGGCTGTGGTGGTTTGGGTAGTTGTATATGCAACATTTATTTTATTTTGTTTGTTGATATCTTGAAATACTACAAAAATCCGACACGCGATATCAGTACACCCTCGAGATAGTCCTCGTGCTGACCAAACTCAAGTGGGGGGCGTTAATCTGTAAAACAAGTGGGAAAACAAAAGAACCAGCAATGCTCGGACTTCGGACTCGGGGACAAAGGGGCGGTCCGAGCTGGTCTTGGGCTCCGGCCTGGAAGTGTTAAAAGTTCTTTTTAATATGAACTTCCCTTGGAAAAATAAAAGTTGTGAACATGAAATTTTCGCCGTCGGTGGCACCAAATTAAGGTAGTTTACAATATTTTAAATATGGTTATACTAGACATACCATATTTAATAGTCTAGTTTTCTTTTTAACTTTTGTTCAATTTGCCTGTTTAAAAGTTTTAAAGCATACATTGAATATTGACTTTTATGACTTAAGGATACATTTTTAAGTACTTCAGCTTGCAGTATTTACATACCTAGAAAGCAGAAAAAACGTCAGTGAAGAGTCATATCAACCTCTATGAAATAGTTGTAACAGAAATTGAAAAGTTTCTCCATTATCTGTGTTATCCCTAATAAAGTTTGAAGCATGTCGATCAGTCGCATGAGGAGAAGTGAAAATGTAGCCAGGTGCAATTTTAATGTCGCAATGCCAGATATCAAGTTTAAGCAATTACGAAAATAGTGCTACAAAAAGAATAAACATGCAAGATATTTTTGTGGCACCTATCGAATAGCATGTAATTGTTGTCCTAAAGCTATTAATCACAATGTTTCAGAATGTACAATTTTTATGCAGTCGGAATTCCTTCAGTTCGTATACACTATATGCAGTTGACAAAAAGCACTGTTGGACGTTACAGAAATGAGCAGTTCCTGATTTAAATATACACCCCGCCGACGGCGAGTATAGCTCTTTTCGATTAAATATTATCCAAAGTTTCCAGGTATCCTTATGATATATATTTATTAAATTTTCCTGTCCTGACTCACCTCATCTTGTCTGCTCCCCCACCCGCCCGCCCCCCAACCTCGATATCCCTGTCATCACTTTTCGTTGCCATACAATCAAATCTTTGTGCTGTAACATATATTTTAAAATAATAAATTATGTTAAATTATTATAAATTATGCAATATAATAAAATATTATGTCAACTTTTAACAACGAAAATTTGCTGCACAACAAATATTTCAGTACAAGGGGAGAGAGTGGATGGAATGGGCTAAAGAGGATTTGAGTGAGAAGATGGCGGGGAACAATGCGGAGAATAACGGGATACTGAGGAACTTGTGCTGTTGGAATATTTTATGTACTTTTTGAATGTAAAAATACTAGTATTATATATAATTTTAAATATTTAGTGTGCCCTCTAGGTTGATGAATTATTTCTTTTATATTTTTCTTTCCAATATGAAAGTTGAAATAAACATTTCTGATTAAACTTGATTGTGATTCTGATTGCAAGCAAATTATTTGAACACATTTTCTATGAGAATATTCTCACATATTCAATTACTTCTCTCTTGAATGCTTTTCTTTATCCGAGACGTGCTCTCTGAAACGCTGTAATTTGGCTGTTTGCCCAAGAGTGTTGTTTTACTTCACTCTCACAGTGCATTTGGATCACGTACCAGACTTTTGCAAACAGATTGTGAAATGAATTAAGCAGTAGATCTTGAGTGATTTTTTGCAAAAGAGGGTGATTCTAATGGCATTTGGAGGTGCACATTCACATGCCATCTAATTAACATAATTTAATTAACATATAACAGACAATATCTATACAAACAGAGTTTCATTTCTCATTGTATTTTCCAATGTACATTTTAAACATTTACAGCGAGAATTTAACTTATTTATGTAATCCAATAAGTTATTTTTTAATGATGTAAATATTTACAGAGGGATTTTGAAGCTTTCTTTGAAGGTTACATAAAATTATGATGAAGATTGGTTGTATGCAATAAAAATGTGTTATAAATTTGGAGTGAATGTAATTTTTGCCAATGTTGCAGATGTGATCAAATTAAAGCCGCGTTCTATAAACAATTCTAACTGCATATTCGATCATTGTGGAGTAATCAATTGAAGTCTGGTGGGTATAAGATGGAATTTAATTTCCATGCTTTATTTTAATAAAGATACAACTCTTTTTTACAACTTACTAACTAGTGGTGCTACAACAGCATATACTTTCCCGTATTATTGGAACAGCTACGTAGAATTGAAATATTGCAATTTCTTCCCTACAGCACCTTAGCTATTATTTAAAAACGTCCATTCAATCAAAAAGCGATCAACCACGGTGTAAGATATTGTAGCGTCACCGAATATCAACTTCATTAAATTAGCATTAATTTCTACATTTCTCTGTCAATAATCTGCGAAAGGCGCCTCCGCTGACGCCGGGGAATTTTTGGCAGGACTCCCCCCGCTCTAATCCGACACGCGCAGCTGCGCACTTCCTCCACCGCCGCCCTCGTTCTTTGTACACGCCTCCACCTCCGCGTGTTTGTCTTCCGGGAAGCGTTCCTTAAGAGAACGCACCCACCCCCTTCCAGCCCTTGGGCCGCCACCCAGTGGATGTCAACAAAAATTAGGCTTGCCCTGGCCCACTTCTACGACGCATGTCTAGGTTTGCACGTGCGTCCAAGTAAACAACGTAAGACAGAGAGACTTGAGACAGAAGGTACTGGAAATTTTCCATTAAAGACCTCTGTTCAAACGCCTTCAGCGATTGGACGAAGCAATTTCACTGCGCAATTTCCTGTAGCCTTTCGCCGAACGGGTTAAAAATTGTAGTAGAACATTCTCGAACTTTAGAGATATTTTTGGAGGGGGGCCGAGGCAGCGAGCAGAAAAGAAAGTAACATACAGGGGCATTCCGCTTGCGACTTTTGACTGAGTAGCTTTCTGTTTTCGGCTTTTGGCTGAGTATCGTTCTGCTTTCGACTTTCGACTGAGGAGCTTGTTAATAAGACTTCGTGAAGGCACTCTGTGACTGCCCTTCGGGGTCTTCACTTGATTTATCTTGTGGCGAGACTTTTCAATAGAAAGTTTTTTTTCGGACTTGATCAATTTTCTGAACCATAGTTTTATAGGTTCAAGTTATTTAATGTGCCGTGCTTGGCCACGATTCGATGAACCAAAAACAATTGATTTTGTTGAAGTAGACGTGATTATTAGTCTATCTTTGGCATACGCACGCGGAAGTGACTGCGTTAATCGGCAAGATCGCCACCGCTTACGTCAATGCCCGTCGAAAGCGCTACCTGAAGGCGCCCGCTCGACCAGCTGAGACGAGCATTGTTCACGGCGGCACACCCTCCCTCGGAGCGGCGCGCAGAACCGCGCGGCCCAGACGACCTGACCGCCACCACCCGCTTCCACCTCCGCCGCCGCCGGGCCGCTCGGGCTCCCTTTCTGAGACGCCCCGCTGAATGGGGCAATGACCATGAAAATCTCCAGACGGTGATGTGTACGACAGCTTCGCCGAAAGCGCTCAATTGCCCCCTCAGGCGCAACGGAATGAACTTTTGCAGTTAGCTCAAAACAACCAGGGAAGGAAATATATCAGGTCGCGCATTGGCCGTTAATAAAATTAGTCATAGATTTTTTGTGTAATGCATTTTGTCTGTTGTTGATTGTAATAATTTAATTTTAATTTCTCTTGTTTAGCTTATTTTGGTTTGCATTACGAGGAAAACTCACGAGCTCGTGCATGGTAGTGTAAATCTAGGTTAATCTCTTTTTGAATCATTAAATTCTTTACGTTAACCTAATTTAGATATGTTCTTTCTTGCTGAAACAACGTCCACTCGCCATCCCATTTCTTTCAGGCCACCTTTCTGCCACTTGAGCTAGCTGGAAGGTAAGGCGACCCATCTTCACTGTCATTCGCGGAGACCGCGAGTGACGTGGCAATATATTGGTGTGTCAACTAGCCACCTTTGGGGCAAATTTTCTGAAGCCAGTTTGAGGCTATTATTGGAATCAGCTACGTAGAATTGAAATATTGCACTTTCTGCCCTACAGCATCTTAGATATTATTTAAAAACGTCCATTCAACCAAAAAGCGATCAACCACGGTATAAGATATATTGGTGTGTCAACTAGCCACCTTTGGGGCAAATTTTCTGAAGCCAGTTTGAGGGTAGTTCCTGGCTTGTCCGTACGGTCCGCACGATCGGTGTGGGTCGCGGAGTAAGATATACATCTTAAGATGACATCTTCAACTGTGGCTGTTACACATTACACGACCAATCACGACTTTGCCCAAATGAGACCCAAAGATCGCAGCACTTATATGCGAGAACTGTGAGAACTAGCCTTACATAGGCTTCAGTTTTAGACTGGGAGTGAACACAACTATATATCTTACACGGTGCGAGCAACTAACTGTTTCCATCGCAGTATTGTCTAAACCATGTGAATTCCACAACTGCATAAAAATATAATACAAAAGTTTTGTAAATATGTATTGGAAAAATAAGTCTGATACCATACAGATCTATCAAGTCACACCAATGACTCGTAATTTACAGAAATTTGCGACAGAGGAACTCAATTCAATTGTTGCGTTCCTGCATTGTCGATACTCCCTTAATGAGCTAGTAATTTTTATTTCCAATATTTGAAAAGAAATTATTTAAAGATTAATGTGTAAATGTATAACAAAAGGTCGATTGAAAAAACGAACAAAGAAATAATATACAAAATTGCAAATTCTAATTTACGACGCATCCAGCTGTCCAAAACGTAGTAAATTTACAGCGGGCTATTATGTTTGTCGAAAAATTATATAAAAACTACTCGTCTTTTGAAAAAATTAAGTACGACCTTATTTGAAGATGTAGTTTTGATAAATATATTTAATTGAGAATTTAAAAAAAAATTGTAGTGGTAAGAAAGCGACGAAAACGAAGCGCAGTCAATTCCGAACGGGCAATTATGCTTGTCAGGAAATTATATAAAACTACTCATATTTTCAAAAACTTCAACATAATCTTATTTGAAGATCTGTTTTTGATCAGAATATTTCATTGAGAAAAATAATCGTATCTTCACAATTGTAGTTGTAGAAAGACGCCGAAATTTTAAAATTTTTAAAAATGTTTGCAAAATCAAGCATTTCAAAGAACATGAAACCTGCACCATTCTCTTAAGCTTCCTTTATGCTATCTCAGGTCCCAATTTAATAAAAACGTTGTTCGGTTTTTAAGAAAAAATGGTTCAAAGAAAAAAAATTGTCTATGTTTGATACAATTTTTCGAAAAAAATACTAATGTTTTTGAAAAATTGAACATGATCTTATTTGAAGACCTGTTTCTTGTTAACACATTTCATTAAGGAAAAATCTTATCTTCATTATTGCAGTTGTACGAAGATGCCGAAAAAATTTTCAATTTTTTTCAATTTTCGAAAAATCAGAGTTTTTAACCAACAAAAGACCTACGCCATTCTCTTAAGTGACCTTCAGACTATCCAACATTTTTTTAAATTGTACATATTTAACACAATATTGCGCAAAAAGTACTAAAATTTTCAAAAAAATGTACATGACCTTAATGAAAGAACTCACTTTGGGGAAGAAATTTTATTTGGAGGAAAAGTCTCTATCTGCAATTTTATAGTTGGAAGAAGACGCCGACAAGACTTACGCCATTCTCTTAAATGACCTTCAGAGTATCTAACAACAAAAGTTAGTCAAAATTATTTGCGCTCTTGTTTTTGAAAATTTTGAAAATGTCTCAGAGGCTTCATGTAAAGGACCCTCCAAAATTAAAATATCGGTTTCAAATTCAAGGGGCCGCCAGATTATTCAGATTGATCGGGGAGAATCAATTTTGGAGAAAATCGGCTGAACAGTTTAGTCGTTAGCGTTGTTCACAGACAAACGAACGGACGGACTTTCGGTATCAAGGACCCACAGAACGTGTTAAGAGATTTTTTTCTTAATTTAGCAACTGGATTTATCCACTTTTTCGTTACCAGGGCCCTAAAATAAGTATTTTTCTGCCGAAAATCCGCCGTTTTTTCGCGCAGCATCATATAACTTACGTACGTGCGTACGTATAGTATACGGGAAAGTAAAAATGAAATTAACTTCGTTTTCAGGTCCACGCAAATGATTTATATTTATTAGAATGCGTCACTAATCCAAGTTATTTCTAATGCCGGCAAAGCGAATAAGCGTATCTCTTGAAATTTTTAGTAATTTTGCTAAAGTAGCAACTCCATTGAGTCAAAGGATCCTCATGATGGGTGATTTTCGATGTATTGGGGACGGTAGCAATCATAAAAGTACTATTTATAAGAATTATTCAGTATTTGTCCTCACAAAATAAAATTTGAAAGCAAGAAACCAAAAGAAAAAATGCCAGTTTCGAGAAAAATTTGAAAATGTAGAATTAGATTCGATTTCATCCAAAACGACTTTGTTAAGAAATTCTATGTAGGCTTTAAGTTATAGAGTTGTTGACGCTAGGACGATTTATAGAAAACAACGTTACTTTTCTAGTGTTAGGCATCTAAAAGATATGTATTGGTCAAGACATCGATATCGATGTTTTGCAGCATTACACAACCTTTGCCTAGATAACCTATATGAGAAAATATGTTGGACCACCTGTTAAACTCATCATCAACACTGGTGTATCTCCTTTGCCCCTTCTATATTTCACGAACAAACAAGGTTCTTGTTCGTCTAATCTTCAGTCAAACAAGAAAAAAATCATAGAAGAAAATAAATATTTTGAACAATTCCACCCCAACGTTTTTGTTATCAGGCTTCAATATCTGAAAGTCAATTGAAATTAGAGTTGTATCCCTCTGAAAATAAAACCTTCAATTTATCACCTCATTGACATCACCTCATCATCACGCTACAAGGCGAGCACACAAGCTGCACTGCCGTTAATGCAAACCGCCGTCAAAGAGTAGTTGAGATTATGGTCTGTCACAGTGATAGTGACGTTACGCAAGCCTTACAGTAACAGGGACAAAGCGATGAACCGTGAGTGCCCTGCCAATGAATGAAGCCCTTGGAGGAGGCTCTTGCCATATAAGGTTCCTCAAAAACACCATGTAACAACACCACCGTATCACGCACGCTGTCTTTATGCGTATCGTGTTTCTCGTTGTTTCCAGTACTTACATTTTCTTACAACATGTAGCAAATTTCTCCATCAAGAAAATCAACTAGGCACTTAGAATATCTACAAATGCCGGGAGAAAATTGAGTTCGTGAGTCAACACAGAAAGAGTTAATAATTATAGGCAACACGAAAACAAGAATACACATTACTCATATCTTATTACAGTAACAAGAAGTACCACCTCACAAATAGTTGAGGAAGTTCAGTATACCGTTAACTTGCAAGGAAAGAAAAAAATCAAAAATTAATCATAATTTATGGCTTTGATCAACTCTAGTACTCCGTCCGTTGAATTAACGGAAATTACGATTTTAAGTTCGCTATTATTCATAATTTTCATCTGAGAATGAAACGAATCGAGAAGAAGAGCACCGCCTCCTGGGGAATCTGACCCATCTCAAAACTCGAGCTCCTGATCTCCCTTTGCGCAGTAGATTAGGCTGTTTACATGAGCCTATTATTTCCTCACTGCATCTCTCTCTCGGAGATTACGATGCTCCGTAGTTGAATCTTGTGTGGGAGGGGAGGATGAAAAGGCCTCACTCCGCCTCAGCCTGCCCCTCCCCGCGGCCAGCGCCGGCTGCTCCGACCCGTTCCCACCGCCCCCGGCGTCTCCCAGATCGCACGTCTCTAGGCCTACCTTGCCGCCAGTACCACCCCCGCCACCTTTACGGCTCCGCCGACTCCACTGCCGCCTCCATCACCCCCGTCTCTAACGCCCCGCATCCACCGCCCCCGCCACGACCACCGCCTCCACTCACCCGCCCCCACCGCAACCGCCTCCACCGCTCCCGCCTCAACCGCCCACCTTCACCCACCCACCTTTACCGCAACCGCCTCCGCCTCAACCCTCGCCTCCACCCTCCCGCCTCCACTCACCTGCCTCCACCGCAACCGCCTTCACCGCCCCTGTCTCCACTGCCCACGACTTCACAGCTACTCCTCCTTTCCACTCCCGCCTCCAAACCTCCCACTTTCATGGCCCCCTCCACCGCCCACAATCCTCCCCCGCTGCCTCCAACAGCTCCCGCCAGCATCGCCCCAGACTAAACCACCTCGTCCACTACCCCCACCTCCTTCGCTCCCCGCCCCCGCACATCCACTGCACCCACCTCCACCGCACCCAACGCCACCGCGACCGTAGCCAATCCCATCAATCCAACCACATAGTTCACTCTCACGCCCCTCAACTCCACCATCCGCGCCTTGCATTCGCCCCCCGCCTTTTCATCGCTTCTGCCGCCCAAATCATTCACGTTGTCTTCGCCGCTCCCCTCTCTCTCTTTCGCATTGCTCACCTTCGTCGCCTTCTCCGCTCCCTCCACAACTGCGCCCGCCGGCGCCGGCGCCCCCAGCGGGAAGCCCCACCTCCGCCGTCGTCGCCGTTGCTCTTTGGTCGCGTGCCTGACGCGCCATCGGCGGTCGGAGCGCAAAGCTTCGCCGCCAGCCCGCAGGAACGCGCGCGCCTTCCAGCCCCTCTCCCCCCTCCCGCCCCGCCGCACGGCTTCGGTGTTATCGTGTCTGCAGCTGCCTCAGGCATTCCGCCGCCGCTCCCCTGCGCACATGTTTCCGGGGAAAGAAGGGAGAGCGACACCCCCAGGTTCAATATTTCAAATTATGTTTCAATCCAACGAGAGGTACTAGAATCGAAATCAGCGCCTATTTTGCAACGCCGGTTTTGCAGTACTGTTTTTATAACATATGTTTTCACTTGATGAGCATTGGGATTACAAGCATAGGAGGCGAGGGGAACTTGTTTGACCCACCCTGAACCCCTCGCACATACAAATCTTCTAAATAATTCTAAGACAATAATGACTTCTAATGCAATTTAACTCAATAACTCTGTATCGAATGTGTTCAAACACTGTACAAAATAGGCTGTATTCCTGAATGCAAACAATTATTTAAGAATTTAGCCACGTGAAGGTTGCTGGCAAGATAACTTAGCTTTCTCGAATTCGCGAGCTCCGCGGCCAGAGTAATTGGCCCCAGTGGTTTCAAATAAAGATTATAAAAAGGGTCTAGGGTTACTCAACTTGCTACCTGGCCCACGACAGTCTTTCCGAAATTGATTAATTATTTCTTGGTTTCGGTTACGAAAACTGCTATGGTCATTCGTTTTCTAAGTAATGTGCATGTTTTTCTCAAACGGCAATCTTCCTCCGGATGCTGAGATTCGACGTCGACATACACGTCAGATTGCGGGTTTTTTTCTCCAACCAGGTTTCTCCGACTAGCGGGACATCACCCCGGCCGGGACAATTCTAAGCTCCCGACCGATCTCCCCGTGTGTGTTAGTGTTGTGCATGTAAGTGTAAATGTGGGCTAGGACTGAGGATAGAACAAGGAAGAAAAAGGAAAGATCGCGCACTGGGCCTCTTGTTAATGTACTGCTCCGGCATTTTCCTTTTTTCTTTCCCGCATACATACATACATATATACGGAGTAATATACATAGTATAGAGAAGTTATGTATAATGCTTCGCAATAAAATGGCGGATTTTCGGCGCCAGATTTTGCAAATTTTTTCTTTAAACTTTTGGTAGGGTAGTGCTAAATGTACTCTATCATATGACATAAGCGCCAATTTGCTCTATTCTTTTGTTTTTTCAAATATTGCAAAAATGTATTTTTTTACTTGTCTCTCACGTTGGTAATATTTGCATTAGCGGCAATTTGTTGGCATTATTATATTAATGAGTACGTGTGCTTTAAATAATGTCAAGTAAAGGTTCTCGAAAACTCAACCGTTTTGTGTGAAAAGTAGCTCAAAATTCCGCATTTTCAGAAATGCACAAATGCCATTTTCTCATAGATGACACCAAATTTTTTCTCCAAACTTTTGGAACGGATAGTGCGAATTGCACTCTTTGATATGAAGTAAAGTTTATTTTGAGGTATGTTTCCATTCGTTCAAAAATTACAGAAATGTAATTTTTTTGAAAGTTCTTTCGTACTGTTAACATTACCAGCCAATTTGTGAACATTATTATATTTGTGACGGTAAGTGCTTTAAATGATTTCAAATGAACTTTTTTTAAAACTCAAAACTTTTCTGTGAAAAAGAACTCCAAATTTCGCATTTTTAGTAGCGCTTAAACGCCATTTTCTTAAAAACGGCTACAAATTTCTCAAAGAAAATTGGCATTTAGGACAAGGTTTCATTGTTCTTTAATATTCTAAAATTAATATTTCCGTTCTGCCATTAGGAAAACAAAACATTGGGAAAATGTCAAAAAAATGTACTTTGGGCGGCAAATGATGCAGCTAGGCGGCAGCTGGCAAGAGTATGTGGCAATTCCGAATAGCGAGCCCAGACCCAAGGAAACCGAAAAATAATACGGGAAAGTCTGTGCCATCATGTAGCATCACTAGTTCGTTATCAGAGCCCGGCAATGAATTTGTTTTGCCCAAAATTCGCCGTTTTTTCGCACAGCATTACATAACATTCCCTATACTACGTATATTACTCTATATACGTACGTATACGGGAAAGTAAAAAGTATTTGGTGAAATTAGTCTTTAAATTTCCCGCGCGATTTAAGCGAATGGGTTTCCTTTTCTACATAAAAGTTACCCCATTAATTCGAATCACAACCTTCTGCTAATAAAGAGGAAGTGAAAACATCTAAAAGCTGATAATGCCGTAACGACGTCCTCAGCAAAATGACATACAAAACTTATATTATTGAAAAGAGATTGGTTGTGTGTTTTCCCTCCTGAAATGATTCACCTGTTGTTAAGGTAAGAAGACGTGTGAACTATCGACTTCTATAAATGCAATATTTTCTAAACTTCTTCACTTTACAAACAAAGACAATTTTGAGATGTAATACCTTTCTTGTACATTTACATTGTAAAAGGGGTTAGATAAATCACGAGAATTTCCCCTCGCATACTATGCCCTTCTTTAGTGGCTTACTTATTTCCTGTCTGAAACTTCTATACGTAAAATGATGAACTTCAGAAGAACGTGCTTGAGTGGTGAAGAATAATTTGTAGATTATTTGTAAGCAATATTTATAAGAAAAGAATATTGAGCTAATTGAAAATGGGAAAGCAAAGTCTCTACACGGTTCATGTGCATCAACTTAATAAAGTTGTGACTCACGATTAATTAAGAAATGGTTTGTTTTCATTACGTAAGTACAGCTAGTGCTTATGTCACCTTGCGTCACGTAATGGTTCATACAGAATATTTCAGAGATTATGACACGCCACTCAGTTAATTGTATATTAAATAAATATAAAAATGTTCAAAGAAAAGCAATTGGAACATACCATTTTACGTTATGCACCATATTATTTTACCAACGATAAATCTCAATAAAGAAAAGCTGAATACTATCTGAATGCAAATTATTTCATACCCGCCCCAGAATAAACGACGCCAACAAAAACAAAATTTTCTCAAACACGGCTTCAATTTTTTTCATTTATGAGCCATTTATGAGAAAATGGCGTTTGAGCGTTTCTTAAAATGCGGAATTCTGAACTATTTTTCACAGAAAAATAATTGAATTCTCGTGAAACTTTACTTGACATTATTTAAAGCACATGTATTCGTAAATATAATAATGTGAACAAATCGCCCGTAATGTAGATATTACTGACGTGAGAGACAAGTCAAAAAAATTACATTTTTGTAATTTAAAAAACAACAATAGAGCAATAAGGCAATTATGTCATTTCGTAAAGTACATTTATCACTATCCCTGCCAAAAGTTTAAAGAAAAAATTTGGAGCCGTGTTTGAGAAAATCTTGTTTTTGTATTTTTTTAAATTGCAAATATTGCAGGCAATATTGCGCGAAATCTTCTATAATTTTCAGATTAATGTATTGATCTTAATGATAGAACTCACTTTGGAGAACAAATTTTATTTGGAGGATCTCTACCTTCAATTTTGTACTTATAGGAAGACGCCGAAAAAAATTCCAACATTTGCAATTTTCGAAAATTCAGAGTTAATCGTAAAGAATGAGACACATACCACCTTTACAAGTGTATTTTACTCTATTCATACAAGAAATGTAAAGAAAAAATCTGGTGCCGTTTTCGAGAAAATTTTTAAATGTTCGGGGGGCTTCAAGTAAAGTACCCCCAGATTTTGAAGAAAATGTTTCAAAATCGTAACGCCTTGAGTGGAAGCAGATTGACCGGGGAATATTCATTTTGGAAGAAATCGCAAGTATGGTTTAAGCACTAGTGTTGTTCACAGATTGACGGACAGACGGACAGACAGACGGACGGACGGATGTTTTGAAAAAGAAACACTTTTTCGGTATCAGGGGACTCCAAAACGTGTATTTCCATTAAAATATCTAAATCGATTTTTAGCAGCATTACATACGTTTCCCTATATTACGTATATTACTCCGTATATACGTATGTATACGGGAAAGTAAAAATTAACTTAAGAAGTATTAAACGAGAATCTTCAAAGAGAGAAACGTTTTGGATATCTAAGTAGATTATTTCCATAAAAAAGGTAATTCGCTTGGGCCAATAATGGCTCCAACTTCATTGAGAATTTATTTAGTTGATTATCAAAGATAATAAATTATAATTTATAATCCAACATATAATTTATACCTTGGATTCTTTATTTATTTTAACTGCTTGAACAGTGTGGAATTCAAAATAATATAAAGACATTGGAAACAATGACTTGCGGAATTCATGGACAGGCAAACGGAGATTGTCTTCAAATAAATTTTTTCTTCCAAGCAACAAAACTATTTAAAATTACAAGATGTGTGATTTGAAAAAGTGTAAGCATGAAATATATGAATTAAAAGAGTGAGGTCTTTATGCTTTGTATTAAGTCGGGTTTCACAATGTGATCAAAAGTATCCCGACACGGAGCCGGTGGTGTAATGGTGTGGTCGTATTTTTCATGGAGAGGCTTGCACCTCTTGTTGTTTTGCATGGCACTATCACGGCACAGGCATACGTTGATATTTTAAGCACCTTCTTGCTTACCACAGCTGAAGAGCAATGGAAAGGGGGTGGGGATTCGAGAATGGCAATTACATCTTATTCAACACGATCGAGCACCTGTTAATACTGCAGGGCATATGGCGGAGTGGTTACACGACAATAACATCCTTGTAATGGACTGGCCTGCACAGAGTCCTGACTTGAATCTTATCGAACATCTTTGGGATGTTTTGGAACGCCGACTTTCTGCCTGGCCTCACCGACCTACATCGATACCTCTCCTCAGTGCAGCACTCCGCGAGGAATGGGCTGCCATTCCCCAAGAAACCTTCCAGCACCTGATTGAAAGTATGCCTGCGAAAGTTGAAGCTCTCATCAAGGCTAAGAGTGGGCCCACAACCCTATTGAATTCTAGCATTACCGATGGAGGGCGCCACGAGCTGGTCATTTTCAGCCACGTGTCCGGATACTTTTGATCACTTAGTGTACGAATGCATGTATGTATTAATATTCGTTTGTATGTATGTTCGCTTGTTGTATATATGTATGTTCGTATGTATGTATTAAAAGTACAGTAGCTTATGCTTTTTATCATGTATAGAATACTCATACTTTTTAATACATACATTCCATACTTGTTACTTACAAACTAATTTCGTCTCTGAGGATCAATGAGAGGCCGCTGGTCTGCTTTTCCGCACCGAGACAGGGACTTGCTAATCACCTTGCTCGTTATCCCTATCTGGGAGGAAGGGCCGCTCGTGCCTTCCCTGACGAAAGGATGTGAAACGGAGCGGGGAAGGCGACGACATGCTTGCGATCAATGGACTTGCAGAGACAGTGGGGGAGCGTTAAGATTCGACCATCACACACGCGTAACTTGGTGCAATCCACATGTCATGATCCCAACAATAAGGAATCAGGATATCTCCTATGGCATTGTTCAGGATGATGGTCTCCGGACAACTTGCATCGAGGGAGTCTGTCATTTCCCGCTAATAGGAAGCAGGTCGCCCTAGCCTACGATCAAATTACGTTCAGTGGCTGCCGGAAAGGTCCCAGTGCGGACTTGCAAACTTACTTGAGCAATTAGTTTATTGTGTGGAAGTCTACCGGAGCGAGTTGCGGGGCGGAGATGCATTGATGCAATTTCTCTTCCAGAAAAGTGATAAGTGGTGAAAATAAGAGTCACACAGCGGCTACTGACTGCAGTGTCTCTCACTGTGTAGTTCTTTGGATCCGAAGGTGGAGGATTTTTGGCACTAGCTAGATAGCTAGGTCGAAGCTAACCGTTTTTTGGAGGAAAATTCTAGTTGACGGTTGCTCTGATAGGTAGTTTTTTGTGATTTTTATTAATATCAGGAGATTACAAAGCTTATGAAATCAGCTGTACACCGCGCGTGATCTTTCCTTGCTCAACCTTGACACGTCTTCTCCACTTACACATACACTTACATTTACACGAACTACACTACCACACATCTCGGGTGACCAGTCGGGGGCTTAGTCCTTACTCAAACTGTGGCAGTGTAGGTTTCAACACAATGCTTTCGATCGAGCAATGCGTCCCTACACCCTCTGTGCAGTTTCAACACCGCCTCAAGAGCGGTCACTAATATAGAAAATTATGTCACAATATCATATCTTGTACGCCACAGATAGTTTGAACTCCAGAAAAAACATGAAATTAAAACCTTTACCTTATAAAAAAAACCTTCATTTATTTCTTGACTCATGCTTCTTAATACATGGACAATAAATAGCTTTCGATCTATATTACTAGTACAGTACTTGTATACTTTATTATATAAAAAAGTTAAGAAAATGAACATCTAAATCGAATAAACGTCCCCATGGAACGTCCACTCTCTACGTTTCAAATATTTGTCATGGATGCGCACGCAAAGCAATATTTACATCCGGAAAATGACAAATTTTGATAACATGTTGCTCCATATCAGTCGTAGCAGCAATGACGAACATAAAGTAAAAATATATTCTTCAAAATCGATATTACTCATGAATAAATAAGTAATATTTTCATACAAATGTACCCATTTGTCTTCCTAATTTTGAATGCTTTTGAATATGAATGAAATACCATCTTTTTTATTAGGTAGGATATGAACGAAATTCCTACAACAATCTTGTTTGAAAAAGGAAAATTATGTTTCCTCACAAAGAATCAAACGTAAATTTCAGCGATCATTTTTATACCAATATACGAGAAATTAATACTTTCACGTTTGTGTTCAGTTTCCGGAAATATTAAAATCTACTTTTTCACTATGACTCCCAGCCTCGAACTCAGTAGACTTCCAGTTCTACAACTATTTCCTTTCTATAGCCCAGAGGAGTCAATGTGACCCCTAGTGTGTAAATTTAATATTATACATTATTATTTTAAAAATTAAATTTATTTATAATATTTTTATGTTTTCACATTGTTTATATGTTAATTACGTTTACAGGAATGTATATGAATACTTAAGGAGATACAAATTACATAATCGCATTATTTGAGCAATACCTCTATAACTTATCAATAAATGTCCATCAAAAACAAACAAATGAAAGTAATTGACTAGTTTACTTAGTTTCCAATGAATATATCTATCAAATTATTTCTTTTTACTTTCTGAAGTGTTCATCCTTTTACACAATTGACATATTTGTATTCTATTTTCTTTGTGTATTTTCTACAAATTATTTTCTTACTTACAATGCACTTAGAGCTAGTTTTATTACACTTGCAGAATTTGAGTATTTGTCATTTCCTCTGTTTTGGTGTAATTTCTTCCTCGACGTCATCACCATTGCCTTCATTATCACCTATTGTCCTAGAATGTGAGCGACTCTTCAAGTACTGAAAAGTGTATTTATTCTGTAAGTTGTTAAAGACATTGTTATTTTTCTCTCTTCTTTTTTCACTTTTTTTTCAGTAATGGACCTGAATAATAGATAAACGTTTATTTCCAGATATGTCAAGGATATTACAGAACGAATGTACAGACAATCTTCTTGAGGAAGCCTTGACAGAATACTGCCTGACCATTTTGTCCACTATGTCAACCCCAAATTTTTGTTGTTGTAATAACTAACAGTTTCAGGAATTCTTTCGTTATTTGTATCTACAGCAGCAGTAGGATGGAGAGAATTAATTACTAGAAAATATTTGCTTTCTTCCCTTGATATACGTTACGGAAAATACATGTTTCAAAACTTTTGTTGAACGCAGAGTATCTTTAAAGTCTTTCCTGCAGATGGTATAACCCTTCTTGCTCTATTTACAGTTCCCACGATGGAGGTTGGCTTCGCTTTGAATTTCTCGGCAAGATGAAGGAAAGTGAAATAATTATCTGTAGTGACATTTCTGCCTTTAGAAAGAATGTGACGCATCACTACATAATCAGAAACTCTTTTTGGGATCTTGCATTACCCTTACCAAGATAAGAGAAACCATTTAGAACCATTAGTACATGGTATCAACATCTACAGCTAATCAATAATTTTGCCCACACTTATCAGGTTTTGAAGCCATGAATTGGTACCATAAGAGCGTACTAAGAGTTAATACAATTACAGTTATAATAAATTGGCAGTAATCATTAAAATACTTAGTAGACTGTGAATCTTCATTTTCAACATCTGAAGAATTCGTATCATTACTATTCGATGTTTCGTCTACTGCTTTTCTAGTTCTTTGCTGTAAAAACTCATCCGACTTATCAGAAAAAAATTCACCTCCATCTGAATTGTCATCGAGAACTCTTTGTAGCTCTGAAAGCAACTCTTCACGTAAATATCGCTTCCGGTATATTTCCAGGCTTCACCTCACAATCACATGTGCATAATTGAGATTTGGAAGTGAAAGACATAACTTTTATTAAGCCCATTGTTGTTCGTTATTGTGTCCATTGATGTTAGTTATTATGTCCAATACTATAATATGATGTGAAAAGTGTAAAAAAGTTCATTGTTGAGTCATATTAACTTTAATAGACATATTACGTTCAAGGGGCCAATATGACCCCATCTGGGCAATAAGGTAAAATCTTATATAATTCAAACTGTATTGAAGGAAAAGTGCGAATATTTTAAATAATGAGTGTGCGTCCCAAATGAATAAAAGTCTTCTTTGAACCGTCCTATGAAAAGTAGACAAGATTTCAAAACAGAAAAGGATTATTTTGACTCCTCCGGGCGTTCTGGTGATATGGATGTACTCTTATTGTACTATTGGATGTACTATCATTCTAGATAATAATCGTCACTGGGATTGCAAATGACAGTTATTCAGCCATTAGGACATCAACATCATTTTCATCTAAGCGAAATAGAGCCAATTTTATCCACAAACTTAAAATATAGACAATGCAACACTTGCGAAAAACACCAACTTTATACTACAATTACAAAAAGTAGTGAACCATTAACCTAAAATTAGTTATGCAAATTATTAGATTAATGAATACAGCTCGTAAAGATCACCAACAAAGACTAATCAATCACCAGTGTAGAAGAAGTGTATTAATGACTATTGCAGACAAACATTCTGGGAGTGAAGTGTACACATGTTGCAATCGGATTTGTACAAGGTAGGATGTCCTAGTTCCTCAATCGACTGAACTTGATCTGAGAAATTTACAATGAAATCATGAACCGCAGTCAAAATAAATGAAGCCATGAAAACCGAGAAGCAGAAGTTTAAATAATTTACTCGAAAACTTACGGTAGACGGGCATGTTGTCCCTGTCGCGTCATGCAAGAGAATTCAATGTTGAGTTACAGAGAAGTACCCACGGAAGCCTATGTTTTTCAAGGAGACGTTAGAAAAACAGCGGCACAGCGAGATTTTAAAAATTGAACAATCATTTAGTGATATGTAAATAACATCATTGTTATTTGTACTTGTTAAAAGTTATTTTTTTATTTCTTTTATTTAATTAATGTACTTTGGCTTGTCAAAGATGCTAGAAGTTAATACCTTTTCGTACACGTGTTCCGTTTTACCGACATTCAAGTAGACGCATTCAAGTAGAGGAATGAAATGTTACTCTTAACATTAGGCGTTTGTTAAGTATTTTACCGCTAGCTGAACGTTAACAATTGAAACCTATATCTTTTTAGTAAAAGGTGACAAATGAGTACTCCCATTCAAAGCAGAGGTATTTCTTATTTATTCGATTTTTTTCTGAGAAGTTGGCATTTCGAAAAGTATTTAAGAACACACAATTTATAATTCAAATAACGAACTAAGTTGGTCAAAATTTCCCGGCTATTGCCCCCATTTGCAGACATTGTTTGACTTTCGTCATATTTACAACTTCAAGAGCTATAATGAAATCCCGTGTGTGTGTTCATAATTAAAGAAATTTGGCAGTTAAAAAAAGGAGGAAGCTGATTGCATTAACCAAAATTACGCATGGTTATATTACTTCAAATGCGAGAATTACACGATGCTCATTTAATCTCAATACTGTTCTTTTAAATAGTAAATGTGAGCGAGGAACAAAGGTGATATAATAATAAGTAAGTTTACGGGAAAGCGTTTCATTTCACCATGTATTCACATTATTTATTTCACAACTGATAAATACATATCGACAAGCAAAAAATAAAACATTAGACACAAGATAATTACCTTCAAATAAATGAAAATGGAAAGCTGAAATCAATGCGTTATTTTTTGAACTCCAGTCGCATTCACACCTGAATGAAATGAGAGAAATGGCTGCTGCACCTGCAACTGCCCCGATGGACTCGCCTTTGCACTCTGCGCCGGACACAGCTGGCCGGGTAGGGTGAGTGCGGGGCCGTGCTCTAGCAGTGTCGCAGGCGGACTAACAGGTGGTTCCACACGGCACAGCCGCCACCCCGATGCTAGGACACGCACGGCGCCCCGCCCCGCCCCGCCCCGCCCACTCGCCCTCGCCCTGATGCGCGACGCGCAAAGGCGCGCACGGCGCCAGCGGCCCCGCTTCACACAGCACACAGCCAGGCGGCGCCGCCCATCCGAACTCTCAAGTAAAACTCAAAACTGTTCATTGGGTTCTTGTTGCGATCATCTGCGATCTTAGTATTTAAAGCGTTTATTTGCTTGAAAAAATAACATCGGGACGTGAACTTGCTTCAGTAATTTCGCCTGAAATGTCTTTGTTCTTCCAAAATCAGAATATCCATTCCAAAAATTTCAGGGTTCTTTCAGATAGATCAGGGAATATCAGTTGGGTAGAAAATTGTCAGAATGATTTAGGCGCTAGTCTTGACCACTGATGGTCAGATGGACGGACAAACGCACGAATATTACAATAGCCCTATCAGTAGTACCATATTAGCCCAAAAACACTGAAGCTGTGCATATCATGGCACGATTAATATTTTTGAAATCACTGAACGCAGAAAAATAGATTCATCTATTTATGTAAAACAGGATGTTGGTAATATATAAGAGCAAAACTCCAAAACCGTTGAACCTATCTCCATGAAATTTGGCACTTCTACGTTTAAGGTTTATGTGTTGTTGATTCTGTGGTAACTCCACTACATGGCGCTACATTTTCGCTACATTTTCACTACATAGCCACTACATATTCACGTCAAATGCAACCTACAACACTCGGCAGCATTTTGAATCGATATCGTTAAATAAGTCTTAAACAAGGCATTCTAGGGCCTTAAAAACTAAAGGTTTGAGGCCAAAGGCCTCAAAAAAACGTTTTTCACACCGTAAACTACAGAATGAACTCTTCCTGAACATTCTATTACATTTTTGCTGGTACGGCGCTTCCCGATATTACCTCATCTGCTCAGAGACGTGCAGAATCTGCAAGTAAATGTGAATAAGAGGGACGGAGAGCGGCAGGGACAGAGACACACACAAACAGACAGGGACAGTGTGAGTGAGGGAGAAACGGAGATGGGTCGGAAGGGAGGAGGGAGGGGAAGGGCAGAACAACGTCTGTCGGGCTTTCATAGTTCTTTCTAAAGGATTACCTATTTTTAAAAATATCCTACCATCAAATAAAGCGAAGTGACATCAGAAGTTTCCTATATCGGTGAAAAAGTTTTTGACTAAAAAAATAAGTAATTTCGGCTTTTTATCTGCCCCAGTATTGTAACATTTGAGTTCTTTCTATACCTATCATTGAAATAAATAATTGTCTAAGTGCCTAAAAGGGACAAATTGAGTTTATGTTAGAAATGTGATATATGGACCATTTCCTAAAACTTACAATAAAACGGACTCACCCCTTTTTGCCATTTCAAGAATTTGTGTAATTCACCGTTTCAGTAGCTGAGTATGTGCCAGGGGCTGTTTAATGAAAAGTGATATCAGTGCTATTCTAAAGCTGGAACCCACTTGCTGCTTTTCCTGAGTGTTGCTGACATTTCATGGCATTCATACATGTGTGTATAGAGGTAAAAATCAGCCAATGAAATGACTGGATCTACACCGAGGAAAAGGCGTTAACCGAGGAATGGCAGTATGCAAGTGGAGAAAGAGAAGATGTGAGGGTCTTTTGTACAAAACCAAGAGCGAAAAACATGCGCACGGATAAACTTCACTAAACCAGCCGATAAAATTATATTTTGAAAATTATAGAAAGAGAATTTAAAAAAATTGAAGTGATAATCCTTGTTCTAATCATAACGTATATGATTAGAAGACGGATAATCATAAGGATTTCACTCTTTCAGTGAATGAAAACAAGAAAAAGGATTACGTCGCTGTGGCACTGGGCGATCCCGTTCGTACATTGTCACCCGAAAGCTTCATTTGAGTCGCTTGCAACTAAGTGCCGTTTTCCTCGCAAGAAACGCAAGAATACAATTCATTGCATTTCCTTCCCCCTCTTCTAGGTGTTTTGCCGATAAAGTTGATCTTTTTGAATTTAAATACGTTCATCAATTTACACGGCGCACTTCGAGAAGTGAGCAGTTGCATTAATGCCCGTTTCACACCAGGAGCTGGGATTAATCTGATTAATGACGAACGCTCCATGAGAAGAGACGATTTTCCGAAGACGAAACATTTTCATTGTTTACATTGTTGATATTTGCGGCAAATAAAAACAGACTTCCCATCAGCAGGGCACCGCTCCAGCCAGGACAAGCTCCAAGCTCTTGACTGGTCTCCCGGCATGTATGGTAATGTGCTGAATATAAGAGTACGTAAGGGATGAGAATAGGACAAAGGATAAGGAGAGATCGCGCGCCGTCCATGGCCAGTATGTAAGAGTACTTCTCCGGCGTGCCATGAGCCACCTCAGGTGGTGTAAAGGCACAGGTCCGAGATAGACCTATGCGATGTACTCGCACGGGAAAGGAAGGTGCTCTTTATTGGTCATGACCCCAGACGAGCGGTAGTTACCGCAAGAGGCCCCGGTAGGGCTTTAAACAATTGATAGCAGCTAGGAAAAAGGCCAACAAAACCGAAAAGCTAGCTCAATCAAATAGGAAACTAACTTGTTCTAGAAATTCTGTGCCATTCAGTAGCACCAACAGTTTTTTCTACAATATACTGTAACGAATATTGCATCATCTACCGGAATCCGCTGCGCGGATTGCATCATCTTCTGGAACCCCTGAAATGGAAGATTCTGGGGTATTCGCGGGTCGCCAAGAAGGATGCCGCGAGTTCCGGAAGGGTCCAGGCGGGCGCCGGCCAGGTATAAATGCGCCGCTGTCGACGGCCGCTGGTCAGTCTAGTCGGGAAGCCAAGCTGTGAAGTTTGTGTGTGGTCGGTGTCGTGAACTGTGGTCGACGCCGTGAACTGTGGTCGTCGCCGTGAACTACGGACGGCGCCGTGAACAGTGGTCAGCGCAGTGAACTGCAGTCAGTGCATCGGATGGTAGTGAGTGCATCGGACTATGCGGCAGTGCAAGAGAAGTGAACAGTGAAAATAATCAAGAGAACTCTGCCGTGTAGAAAGCAATAAGTAAGTGAAGAACACAAGGACTGTGAAGACCATCTGCACATAAATCAAGTATTTTTAGTGTATTCTTCTTCTTCTTCTGCACTTCAAGGGTTAGGTTCAAGAACCTGCTCCGGTGTCCAGTTCCTTCTAGGCCTTCCTACATCTCTTCTCCCTCTGCATCTGTAGTCCACTGCGAGTTCTGGTAGTCTGCTGTCGGGCATTCGTATAAGATGTTCTTACCATCTTTTCTGATTTCTTTCCAGGTTCTCCAGCAGTGGTTCGACCCCCAGTTTATTTCTTATCTCTGTGCTTTTATTTTTATCTAGGATAATATAACCTAGAGTGCTTCTCAAAAATTTCATTTCAGCTGCCTGGATTTTAGAGTTATCTTTTTTTGATGTTACTCTTGCTTCATCTCCATACGTTAACACTGCTAGCTACTGTGTTGAAGAATTTTATTCTTGTTTCTATCCTTGTTTTATTTTTAGATGTCTGTGTATCGTGCCGCATATATTTCTAAATTTATTTAATCTTTTATCTAAATCTATACCTCTTTCAAACGAGATGTGACAACCTAGATATTTAAAGTATTTTACCTGATCTATACTCTTTCCTTCTATCACAATCTTTGTTCTCACTGGGTATTTTCCTTTATACGCCACAGTTTTAGTTTTTTCTGCGGATATTTTAAAACCATGTTCTATTGCAGTTTGATTTAATCTATATACTGCCATTTGCATTTTGTCTTCTGTGTCCTGTATTATCACTTTGTCATCTGCATATAAAATAGAATTTAAAAATATTTTCCTAAAATAGATCCCTCGATCTATATTCAATGTCCATGTTCTAAACATGTCGTCCATATATATACATAAAACGTGTCGGTGATATGCAACAGCCCTGTCTTACAGCTTTGTTGGTGCGAATCTCTTCTGTCAATTTTCCTTTTATAACCAGCTTAATGCTCGTTGTTTCATATAGTCCTTTTATCACCTCTGTCAAGTGTTTTGGATTCCCCCTTCTTTCCATTATGTTCCACAGAAGGCTTTTATTGACATTATCAAAAGCTTTTACTATATCCACGAATGTTAGGTGTGTTTCACAGTTGTGTTCACGTCTTTCTTCTATTATTCTTTTTGATGTGAAAATGGCATCTGAAGTCGATCTGCCTTTTCGAAATCCTATTTGTTTTTCTGTTATAAGGTGGTCTGCTATTATTTTTAATATTTCATTTTATATTCTCGAATGGATCTTGTATGTTGTATCCAATAGACTTATTCCTCTGTAATTCGCTGGGTCTTCTCGGTTACCTTTCTTATAAAGTGAGATTCCTTTTGTTTTTTGCAATTCTTTAGGAGCTTGTTTATATCTCCAGCACACATTAAAGAAATGAAGCAGGCGTAGATGAAATAACATTCCGGATTATTTTAGTAGTTCTGTGTTCATGCCATTCATACCAGGTGCTTTTCGATTTTTACATTTGTTAAGTGCTTCACGTAGTTCACCTAGGCCATGCCATCTTCAAGAAGAAGAAACCGAAAACCTGAAATCATAGATTATATCAATAAACAATTCCATTCATGTTTAGAAGAAAAATATTAGTTTTACATAGAATTTATATTAATTTATAAAGTTTCACCCATCATTCTTTTTCAATTGCATTAATTTGTACATTCTCTCTTTCATCTGCATATACTATTCAATGTTTTCATTACTTTGTAGGCTAATTTTCCCGTATATATCATGTTCTATTCTTCCAATAAATCTTTCCCATGAATCGGCGTGAGCTTTTCTAATAATTGTTTTTACATTGTTTCTAGCTTTTTTGTATTATTCCTTGTGATTTTCAGTAGGGTTGTCAAGGTATGTTTTGTATCTCTCCTGTTTGATCTTAACACTTTTTTCGATATCATCATTCCAAATTTTCAAACCTTTTCTTTTTTGAAATTTTTTTTCCGTCCTACTGCCTCATCTGCGGATTCCTTTATTATTTGCTGTATGTTTTTCCATTTTTTCTATTTCCTCCTCTGTGATAAGATTTTGAAGATGTTTATTTATTCTATTTTGATATAGGTTTCTCACGCTTTCGTCTTCTAAAAGGTATACTTTGTATACTTCTATATCATTCGCTGTGGATCTTGAATTACTTTTCATCCATCTTCTTAATAATTTTATACGGGATATTACTAAAAAGTGATCAGAGTTTATATCGCAGCTTCGTTTAAAAGTTTTATCTGCTATTAATTTTGATATTCTTCGGTTTCCAAATATATAATCGATTATGGATCTACTGCCTCGTGCTGACCATGTATATTTATGAATGTCTTTTTTCTTTTTAAATGTATTTGCAATATACAGTTTATTGAAAGCTGCGAATTCCCTCAATTTTTCTCCATTGTAATTTTTTACACTTTCTACCCACTTTCCTACAGTCTTTGGTATACTCTCATTTCCCACTCTTGCATTTAGATCCCCTACAAGAAGGACTTCATATCTTGAATTGCACTTGTCCAACAGTATCTGCATGGTTCTGTAGAATTCCTCTGTTTTTCTTCCCTCTTTCCTTCCTCCGGGGCATACACACCAATAACGACAAGATGTCCTCTTTCGTGTTTTAATTATAGCAAAATTATCCGGTCTTTTACGTATTGAACCTCCTTAATTCTTGATTCCCACTTTCTGTCTACAAATATGGTGTTCAATCTCGCGAACAATCATAAGGAGACTCGCCAGCAGGGAGCAGACTCAAATTGTCTTTCCCCCGCGCGGCCAACATTCTTCGGCTGCTTCACTTTCAAAGTCTCTCACGGCACTAGCACGTGTATACAAAAACATAAGAAATGAAACACAGATGTCTAAGCCACAAAACAATTCTCGTCGAGCCCTCTCTGCCGCAAGCGCCGGAACACCGCGCACCGCGTATTGTACTGTAAACCGGGGAAGGGGCGTAGGTCATTAGCCACCGCCGGCGCGCAGGGCGCGCGGTCCTCAAGCCATTAGCCGTTTACCTGCTCTTTTACTACGTCTACTTACGCCTACTGCGGCCAGAGGGTGTTTACAAACATTCCAAATATCGCTACGTGCCTCCCGCTCCAATACTGGCGTTAGAATTCGCCGACCACGAGCGCATCTGCTAGGCAGCCGCGCCCGCGCCCGCGCCCGCGCCCGCCTTACCGCCCTTTTCTCTCAACCAGCATCGCGGTTCCCGTGAGAAAATACCAAACCTTGCTAATGAGATGCAGCCATCGCCGGCACAGCCAGTGCCGCCCATAAGTCACGTGACACACTTCAAAACATAACAACAAATAGCGAGCATCTCTCGTGGCACACTGCGTCTCACTGCATGTCATAGGCTAGCTGCAGATGTCACGTGACTCTACCTCCTCTGCTTTTGGAAACATACGCTTCAATAAATACGGCAACTTCGCTCCCACGCGCCACTACCATGTCACCACTATCATGTCAAACACTTCAGTCAATCTTACTACTACGTGAAACTTCTATGTCATCACTTCTATGTCACTACTATTAAGTCATTTTCTACTGCTGCTACTACGCAGTCACTTCTGTGTCAAACTCTACGTCAAACCACTACTAAGTCATTTCTACTCTGCTGCTACTACGCAGTTGCTCTTCAGTCAATCTCACTGCTACGACGCAGTCACTTCTGTGTCAAACTCTGCTGCTACTAAGCCATTTCTACTCACTGCTACTACGCAGTCACTCTACGTCAAACTACGCAGTCACTCTTCAGTAAAACTACTATTATTGCTCTGTCAAACGACTCACTCTTCAGTCATTGTTAGTCAAACTTTCAAGCTTTTTCACATTACCACTTCACGAGCAAACGCTCTCGGTGGATTCGGCGGCTCCAAAGACGATCCACCGAGAGCGTTTGCACGTGAAGTGGTAATTGGAAAAAGGCAAACATATTCTTTGGCTTACGCCTATGTCATCTTTTCCAGATTCTGTTTCGACTTCAATTCGTCTCATCAGCTTGGAAAGTGCACGAAAACAGCAACATGGCTGTCTGTGCTATCCAAGGACAGAAAGTGGGTGTTTTGGAAAACTTTTGAAAGCTCCTACAATCAATCAGCGCGGCCAGCAGACCGCGATCTACATTCGGGCCACACGTGAATCGGCCTTCACCTGGCCCAGTCAACAGTACGGACCGCTCCAGCAGTCGAGTACGCGCCCATGGTGACATCCAGCCTACCAGCCGTACCATCCGCAGCCCATTTCAACCGACGGTGCACACTCACTCAGCCGTCTGACCTGGGTTGGTGCTTGCTGTACTCTCATCAATCTGTAAGTGTAAACTTCAAGCAAGAAGAAACTTAAATCACAAACATTCATTGGTCCTCCGGCTTACTGCCTAACTACTTACTTGTAAAACTAAACAATATTTCAAGAATTAAATTAAATTCATTCACAAGTGCATTGACTTTCATTTGCCCCTAAGAAACAATCCCCTGAAACCTGATCTGAGCATGTATGTAGTCGCTTCGCAGCACGGACCTCACACCGCGCTGCATCCACTACATATGGCTACTCCTTTTACAGCTCTCTCTTTTACTGGTCTACTCTGCTATAAAACATGGCATAATTTTCTACATATTTTGATCCTTTTAATTTCTTTTTTGTTTCTGTTACTACAGCTAGGTTCACATTCATCTTTTCAAAAATTTTAGCCAGTTCATTTTCTTTCCCTGATATATCTCTTACATTCCAGGTAGCTATTTTAAAATATTCCGATATCCGTTTTCGTACTCCCATTTTCATTGCCATAGTCGTCATAGTTTTCATTCCGGGGCCATTATTTTAGACACTGCTAGTAAATCATTTTTACGTGGGTGGGTTACTAGCCCTCTCCGCACAATCTCTGTCTCTGGAGGGGGGAGGTTATTTCGGACTTCCCTTGTCCTAGAGGGATTGCTGTCTCCATGGCTTCGAGGTCTCTCGCCCCGTCTAGAGTTTCTCTTCTGCCTCTTCTTTCTTGAAGCCGCCGTTGAGGTCCTCTTCTGGAGTACTTCTTAGTCAGATCCCCACCCTTCGACCTGTCCGGCACGGGAGGCCCTACCAGTAGCTACGCTACCGCCGGCATAGCTCTTGGGGTCATGGGGATACTCAAGCTCCGCCACCAACGACAAGGTCATGTACTCCCTAGTGTATTATTAAGAAACATAAATAAACACCTCTGTTAAAATAAATCTGTTTTAATTCACCACCACGAACGTTAGAATACATATGTTCTTGTCATGCGTAGTATTCTTAGAGTTTACTCCGAAAAATCATTGCGGCATACACGTTGATCGGATAAGAGCATTTAGGCTAGTAATCACGAGTATATTAATCAAACATCAAATAAGCTACGTTTTTGTTGAAAAACTGTTTTCTTTTACACAAAAAATTACATCGAATAATTTAAAATTAAATACCCAATACTGTTAAGCGAGTTCATTTATTTTCATTTCCGATTTGTGATACAATGTTATTCCAACACTCTAATTATATAAAATAAATTATACAATTTTGATATACAAAACCACACTATATTATTCTAAAAACATGAACTTTTTAGGACGTAAATGTTTCTATATATTTCTATACATCCATTGCCACAATGGGGTTCAATTGTCAATAAAACGTAGCAAAAATCCTTTTCACACTCATCACCCTTGAAGTAGATGTGAATGCCATCTTCAAGGAGAAGAAACCGGAAACCTGAAATCATAGATTATTGTCAATAAAAAATTCCATTCATGTTTAGAAGAAAAATATTAGTTTTACATAGAATCTATATTAACCTAAACCTTGTCAACTTACATTGATAATAAAACTTCTTTTGAATATGATAAATTGTTTAGAGAAAATTAGAAAAATTTTGGTGGCTGGTATTTGTAGATAATTACTGTTCGAAAACACATTTCTTTGCTCTAGTTATAAAAAATAATTATGAAATGTTCTTTTTTGACCTCTATTACGTTCACATTCACCTTTTTTCTCCAAACCTAGGTGAATGTAGTTATATTGACTTTCCAGTACACGCGCCTTGATGCCCCTCACAAATTAAGTATTGTTCTCCAACTCACATTTACAATACCATTGTTTCCTAATGGTTTTCATCGTATATTCTCAAGGGACAAAGTCTAGTTGTGTTTCAATGAAAGGAGGGGGTAGAGGCTTTGCATAAAAACATCAAATCGAAAAATCGAACTTACCTCACAAATTTTGTACGACATTAATCTATAATTCAACCGTATAGCATTTCGATTCTCAATTAACCTAATCGATTAAAATAAAAATTATTTCCTTTTCTTCAAAAACGGTGATAAATTCAACTTTTTAGAACCAATTTTCTACATAAATAATTTTGGCATAAGACCTTAAATACGAGTAAAACATCTTAAATGCAAATTTAATAAGTAAAGTGAAGAAATATTGTTATCAGAAGTTGAAACATTTAAAAATATTGTGTTTGATTTTTTGGGAATTATTCCTAAGTTTCGTGTTGAAAACCTATACGTTAAAGCGCAAAAACAATTTCAGGGACCAGGAAAACAAGGCTTAACGAAGAAAAGAAAACAAGAGTGATCATCATTTAAGTATTTGCTACAGGATAAAACAAGTATTCTTTCGGCAGACCTATGAGTGGGTCTAACAGACGTAATTCGGCAAAATGTATTGGTATATTAATTAATGTATAACTTACTTCATTAGAGAAACATTTTACCGCAAATCTAATTAGTTCGGAGAATTTCAGTAAATATTATAGCTACTAAAACCTAGTATTTTTCTCATCTCATTATCAGGAGCATGTTCACTACTTGTTGCTCTATTTACAACGCGTACATGTACGAGTATATTTTCTGCATGGATTTTGCCTGGCTGCTCGATGTACTGCGACGCTTTTGCGAGAGGGCTTTACAGAAAGTCGACAGCGGACACTGCCGGTTCCAAGCCCGGAGACACGAGAAGGGGCACTATTGTGGCATTTCTTCCACTTACGTCACACTTCTAATTTCTTTCCTATTTGGTCTCTCTTGACCCCTTGTGTTTTCGACCCCGTTGCTAATATATTTTGAGGGCTATTACTTTCCTGATCTTCATATTTCGTCATACTAATTAATTAAATTAAAGGATAGCACTGAGACATTGAGAATTTATGATAAATTTAGAACATTGTAAAACCACTGGAAAATCTAAATTGAATAAAATGTGATTATTTCACATTCACGTAAACAAGTAAATAATGGAAGCGAATGTATTTTGTTTGGTATGAGATTATAAAAGGTCTGGGACAACAATGGGTCATGAGATTCTCGAAGTGGTAGAGCACGCAAGAGCTGCGTTGGCTGATATAATATTTTTGAATTTTCTCAGTTTTACTTTTGAAAGTGTTTGCAAATACGTGGTGAACCGAAGAAGTCTCGAGGTGGTATGGCACGCAGAAACTGTGTTCGTGGATGGAACGTTTTTTGAATTGTTATTTTCAAGTAGGGCGAATACGTGAATTTTAAAAGTTTATTTTGAACTGCAATCACGTAGTAATCAGAGTGCGTCTCGTTGTGGCATAGCACGCAGGAACTATGTTCACGGCTACAATGTTTTTGAATTTTTAAAGTTTTGTGTTTTTAAGAAGTGTGAATTACGCGGTGAACAGAATTAGTCTCGAAGTATTAATTTATTTTAATCTGCCACGGAAGGAGCAGGACTAAAACTTGTTGTGTAGGAGTGCGCGAAATATAAGTGATAATTTCGTGCGATTTCGGAAAACGGCGACAAAACGATACAGCGCGGGTACGTTGTTGTAAAACGGAGCGAGTGAGCGGCCCACTGGGGTAGGCTGGTTCGAGGACGGGGAGCAGCAAATTTGGTGCCGTGAGATCAAGCAGAAGGCGTCAAACAGGAAAGTTCTCGCACTTTTAATTATTTAATTTTTTCCGAGAAGATAAAGTGCTTTGTTCAAGGCCAAGATTGTGATTAGTTCTAAAGAGTAACGAATAGTCTTTCCAATCAGTACATTCATTTTAAGGAAAAAAACAACATATGCAGTAAAATAAGAGAGAAAATTCATTTTTTGAGAGATTTTTAAGTAAGTTCTAGGGTTATATATTTTGTTATTTGTTTTGGTTTCTGTTTTGTGTATATGTTTTCAGTGTATGTTCTCATGTGTTGTTATTTGTATTGGTGTTGTGTGGACGTGCGATCAGAACAATGTCAACGAGATGTGAAATATATTTTGGTTTCCATTAAATGAAGGAAGATGTTTTCTCTCACACAGGTGTTTTATTTGAGTAGATAGAACCCTGGCAGCTCTACGACAGAGGCTACTGTTTGAGGTATTATCCCTATGGAGCCGGTCACAGCCCACATTATTATAAATTTATGTAACATATTTTGGAAAAAGGGGGCCAGTAAATGTCATAAACGTAGGCAACGTGTCGTTGGTGTTGTTGTTGTTGTTGATAATTGACTTAAATAAGCAACGATAGTAAAGTTAGTTCTGTGCGGTGCTGGAGGAACCCCCCATAGATCGGTTACACTATCCTTTTCTGTTTACTTTTCTTTTTTTCTTAGAAGGTTGGGAACGCTATTCCCTCTCTGTCAACGGCCTCGAAATCGGAGAGCGAATGAGCGGACGGTGGTTTTGAATTGGGTCACTTACCTCAGGTATTAAAAACTCCCTAAAATGGGTTCTGGGGAGGGGGCCTCGTAGCCATATAGTAGACAATCGCCCTGGAAGAGAAAACCCCGAAAGTGAATCCTAACCCTCCAGGTTGGGGGTTGGCACGAAGGACCATAGGACCAGCTCCTGGAAAAACATTTCACTACTTCCGAATCTAGCTTTAGAAGAAGCATGGCACTCAATAGACGACAGAAAATCAGACAGTGAATATTGGTACATGGAATATTCAAGGATTGCCAAATTAAAAGGTCGAAATCGTGCAGGAAATGTAAAGATTTGATATGAGTAATGTCGCTTTTACTGAAACAAAAAATAAAAGGCGCTAAAAATTTAGATGGGTTTGCACATTTGTATAACGGAGTAGATACAATTAAAAGAGCAAAATGAAGTATTTCCCTTTTGTTGACAAGTAAATAGGCAAGAAATATCAAAGATTGAGAGGGTATAAACGAAAGAATTATTAAAGTACAGCTTATACTGAAAGGATATAATATTGTAGTCATTGGTGAATAAGCACCATGAAATGACGATACCATTGCCATTAAAGATGAGCACGAACTAACTTTTGGCCTAAAGTTTGGACAAAATCAGCAGTCGAAAGGAAATAATCTAGCAGGAAGATTTTAATGCTAGGGTTGGTTGAGGGATGAAATTGTGCTCCCTGAGTGCAAAACTGCTTATATTTCTTGCATGTTGAGGAACTAACTCTAAAACTGAATTTATTGTAGCTGACAATGTAAAAAAGAAATTTGGTGCTACAAGGTGGAATTATCAATGAAGTTGAGAGATTTAAATACCATGGATTATCTTAACCCATTAGTGCATGTGATCCGATAAATCGGATGCTAAGAAAAGCGTCAACCATGCCTGTCACTGGAGACTTATCTGTTTGAGATACACACGAATCAACGCTCGCATTGTTGGAAAGTCATAAATTAAATGTATACGCTGTAACTTTCTGAAGTTCTGGATTTAGAGCGATTAGAGCGCAAGATGGCGCATTACAGTCTTATTGTTTCACGTAGCTGGTAAGTTTTCATTTAATTATAATATCTAACATTGATTGTTATGAACAAATTTTACATGAAATGAAATAATGATGGTTCATGTTTTCCATTTCAATTGGTATTCTAAGAAAATAATTATAAATAACTAAACTATATCAAATTAATTTTCGTGATCCGAAATATCGGATCACATGCACAGGGGACACTTTTCACTGCAATATATTTCGTATTAGATTGGCTACGTTTTCTCTCTCTACGTTTCCAGCAACTGCTTCTAAATGAAAAAGTATTGTCACCCTATCTGTTGCTAAAATTTTGAACATGTTAGGAGAAGAACACACAAAAGGCGCTAACAATTGCGAGCAATGATTTTCGCTCGTCTGCAGAAATTATGCTTGTTAGATGGAAAGGCAATGATGTTGACTTTTGCCACAAATCATGAAGGAAACTAAATGGAAAGTCATGCGCGGTGGTCGAAAGAGAAAAAAATGTAAATTAATTTTCGACAGCTTGTAGTTTTTAGTTCGTATAATAAAAGAATGGGTGGGATGGATTTGATGGACCAAATGATGGCGAACTACAGAACTAGAATGCAACAACGAAAATAGTACTGGCTTATTTTTGCTTATTTTTTGATACTTCGGTTGTAAAAACCTGGCTCCTGATGAAAAAAAATATTTCCAAATGATGAGAAGTCCCACTGTTTTTTCAAAATTCCGAAGAGATATTTGCCTGAGCTTGTTGAACATTCATGAAACATCACCAAGAAAAGAAAAACAGCCAAATGATCCAAATACTGACATTCGTTTTAACGGAAAAAAACACTGGATAATTCCTGTTTCTACAGAAAAGAAACTTCGCCACTGTCATGGTGAAGGAAAATTCATGTGCCAAAACTATGATATGGGATTGCATTTCAAATGCTTCAAAGACTTTCATGCATATTACAATATGAAGGAAAGAATTTCATTGTATCTCCTACGAATAAACGTCAATTTTCAGAATCGAAATATTTTCATTTGTTTTGCCCAGTGACATAAATATAATGTAAACATTAGTCTAGACATCAAAATGGACCAAAAAATTAAAATATAATTTAGTTTTAGAGTAATAAATGACTTAGTATACGGGAATTTCACCAGTGTCCTTTTTACTGAAAGCACAACCGGGCAGCCCCACAGCTGCACTTAAGAGTACTGTATGCATGTGATCCGATTTATCGGATCACGTTTTTCTTGGAAACGGTGGAGAATACAATTTTGATAATTCACTTAGAATGTCTTTTAGATGTGAGATACATGGATATACAATCCTTTCCCCAAAAAATAAGTCAGGAAACTTCATGCACTAATGGGTTAAGGTAAAATAAAGCTGCAATTATTGAAATAATAAGAAAAGAAACAAGTTACAAAACAGCTGCCAAATACGTTATAGAGCAAACAAATTGGGCCCTGCTCGACGATAAAGATATACAAGTCTATTGTAGAAAGCATTGTCACCTATGGAATAGAAGTGTGGACAACATAGCAACTAAGGAAACAAATTAAGAGCAACCGAAATGGGTCACTGGCTAGGTTTTTTTCAGCTCACTATTTAGGAAAGAATAAGAAATGAAGAATGGTTAGCAAGACTGAACACAGAGTCCACAATAACAAACACCGCAGAGGCAAAGTGCCTATGATGGTATGGGCATGTGTATCGAATTAATGAGGGAAGGTGGCCCAAAAAAATTCGAATAAACGCCTGCTAAAAGAAGAAGCAGAGGGAAACCGAAGAGACACTGAAAGGATGAAGTAAGTAAAGCGATAGAAGGAAGGAACCTCCAAGAAAACAACTGGAAAGATCTTAGGAAATGGAAGCTGGGATGCGATAAGAGACTATAAGTAGTAATATATTCTCAAAAATAATAATAAAAAACTTCTGCAGTGATAATAATTACCATTAATTGTAGGTGCGCAATGTTGTGACCAAGAATATATGAAATTTGTGTCACTTGTTGAAATTTGTTTTTTAACCTAAAGAATGATAAAAAACTCCAGATCGTTACGTAAATGTTTCAATAGGGATTGAGAAAGCAGAAAAAAAGGATGGTGGCAAAAACGTCTTCAGATAATTGTAAATACAATGTAAATATAAACAACATGTGAAACATCCTATTACCGAAAAAATTCTTTAAAACACTTAATTGTATTTGAAGAGAGACAGAAATGTAGGTGGCGTAATCATGTTTGTAGAGAAGCGTCTGTATACAGTGAGTTAAAATGTCTGGCATCTGCTAAGTTTGATATCGTTGAAACGTCGTTATATTTTTTATTATTGTTTAATCTTTTATTATTCTTATTGTATTATCTCTTATTTTTAATCTTTTATTTTCATTATACGAACAAAATGTTTAATTCAAAGAAAATTATATACAAATCTTAAGCGCTATGAAATATCACATTACAATAAAATATTCTTCAGAAAATAGTCGATAAATTATAAAAATATATGAATGCAATGATTTATTTAAAAATCAATCTTTTCGCTATCACAAACAATTTTTCGAATTCTGCTTGCTGGTTCTTGGCATATTTATTTATCTTGAATAAGATAAATCCGGTTTTATTAATTCATTGCCAGAAGGTAAAGTTTAGGAAATTTTTTTTCCTTAAAAGCCAGGAGTAAGGAGCTAATGATCAGGCTCAAAATTGTGAGGAATGGGTAAGAATTATAAAATACCACACTTAACGTAGTTAGCTGCATTACAAGAGCCAGATCTGAAACCATTAATATTATTTTCCAATAAATGTCAAGGAAATAGTAGCAAGCAAGAAATGTCACTCGTTATTAATGATGTCAAAAAATTAGGTTTCATAGTTATTACGATATTACTATAAAACAAAATATGTGACGCCCTTATTTGGGTTTGTAAAAGTGTCATTGCCTAAAATGCCGAAGAGAAAAAGGTCAGTCTAGGTGTCTGATACAATGAGTATCTTTAAAGATTAACAGAAAAAAAACCTAAAATGCCTGGGTGCAATTCGCGTGCAAAATCCAAACCTGCACTCAAATATCGATCTGAAGGCTTCAGCCGTCGCACCGGGTACAAAGCTGCTCTCAGCAGCACTCGCATCCGTCCTCCTAAAAGATTCAAGCCACCCTTCCTACCTCCATTTATCCCTTACAAGAAGTTTCGCTTCACTTAATTCGTTTGGGAGCGGGACAAATCCTTTTCACCTCGAAGAAAGGAGTCATTTCATTACATTTACGCTACCAGAAATTCAGTTACTCCGAAACAGTTTCAGAGGGGTTCAGGTATGTATTAATTTCTTTGTTTCACCTAATTAATTTGGATATCATAAAACTATTACGAACACAATATAGGTGTTCAAACAACCGAGAGAGTGAAAGAGATAATTTTACCTATCCCTCTTTATTTATTTTCTCGTGAACGTAAAGAAAGCAGTGACTATGTGTCCAAATTGATAAGTTAATCAATTTGACATCCTAAATATTACATAATCATCATGCAGGTGTCGCTTCCTACATTCCTAAAAAGACTAAGTAAAGAAAGTGGATTCTCATTTGTCATCGTTTCCTAGTTAAACCCATATATAGAATAATAATAACAATAATAATAACATTGCAATACAAGATCTTGCAATACAAGATCAAGTCATACCCACCAGAAGTAATCTGAAAGCAATCGTAAGAGATCCTGGGGTACAAGATGACAGATGTCATGTATGGATGCCAGGCACAGGAAAACATCCACCATATTACATCTAGATGCACTCATTTCTCGGGAACTGATTATAAACAACGCCATGATGTAGTTGGAAAGATCCTGCATCAAGAGCTGGCTTACCAACACCAGCTTATAGAAAGCAAGGTACCCTACTATAAATACGTACCTAACAATGTTCTTGAAAATGATGAATGCCGACTTTATTGGGACAGGACAATTCTCACAGACCAGACAGCCACTCACAACCGGCCTGATTTGGTTCTAGTAGACAAGACGAAAAGGCAAGTCTACTTGATCGACATAGCCATACCGAACACAAAAAACCTTCAAGAGAAGTATGTCGAGGAGATCTCAAAATATGCTCCGCTGGTTGAAAGTATTAAGAAACAGTGGCAAATGGGCCTCGTGAGAATTATTCCCATTGTCATCTTCAGCACCGCAGTAATTCCCAAGACACTGTTCCAAAGTATAAAAGACCTGAATATGAATGTGAATATTTATAAGACAATGCAGAAGGCTGTGGTTATCTCAACAACAGGAATAACTCGAAAGTTTATGGGAGTAGGATAGATATGAATTCGTAACAAAAGACGTCGATAAATACGCTTTGGTCTTGTATAACCTGTGTATTTGTCCTTATGATAAAAGAAAATAAACATTAAAATAAACTGCATAATAACAAGGGCATGTAAAATTCTTGCTGGCACGGAATACCTACGACGACATAACAACTTTGCAAAGATTGTTCAGAGTGCCCTGCCCGTTAAAGAACACCTTAACGAAGAAAGCGTGCCGTACTATCAATACCAACCTCCTCCAGTCTTGGAAAATGAATCCGTGGAAATGTACTGGGATAGGGAGATTAGAACAGACAAAACCATCACTGCAAACAGGCCAGATATTACTAGTGCTACATAAAATCAGAAAGGAAGTCACCATCATCGACATCACAGTTCCATTAGCACATAATCTCCACCCAGCATATTCCAATAAGATATCAAAAAATCGAGAACTTGCGGAGGAGATCAAGACGATTTGGAAGGTTGAAAACGTGCATACCTCCTAACAATTTCTACCACCAGGATAGTAACAAAATCGCTCATTAAACAGCTACAGGAACTTAAATATAAAGCATGTACTGGCAGCAATTCAAAAAGCTATCATTCTGGACACATGTCGCATTGTGAGAAAAACTATTACTGATATGTCTGACATGCAGTATGGAAGGACCTAAGAGAAAATACACAATCTCTCTCGAAACTTGCTCATCGGAGCCGTACGAGTGAGCCTAGCCACAGCAACACTAGTGGCAGGTGAATGTTTCCCCCCGCTTGGGAGAAGTGCAAAAGCGACAGGAGACAGATATGAGACACACTCTGGACTCAAAGAGGCTTGCCCGTCAACGACGATACGTATTCAACAGTGGAAAATTCACGGTCGAACAACTTGCAGACATCCAGAGAAACGCGGAGTATGTTCTTCGATCGAACTATCCACATGAACACATCTAATATCCCTGAAAATAAGAGTCCTCTTGAAGGTTCATCTCTTCTAAGTGAAATATCCAGCCATCTAAAGCTAGCAGCGCCCAGAAACCAATCTCAACCAAATTATAACCAAAATTTTAGGCTAATTAAATGCTCTATTCCCGAATTTTAGGCTCCTCTGGATTTCCGAAAATCGTGGGCGCTGCTAGCTTTAGTCTAAAGCTAGCAGCGCCCACCCAGAATCTATCTCAAAATCAATTGTAAAATCTGAAACCCATCCCAAAATTTAAGAATAATTTTAGACTCTTGGAAAAAAATTATCCCCGCCTTCAAATTCCAAAAATCAGGGCTATACAAAGTGAAACAATTAACATTGGTTCTTACGGGCGAAATAACACCAAAATCAAAAAACCTTAGGAAAAATCTGAAACCCCTCCCAAAAGTTAAGAATAATTTTAGGTTCTTGGAAAAAATTATCTCCGCCTTCAAATTCCAAAAATCAGGGCTGTACAGAGCGAAACAATTAACATTGTTTCTTACGGGTGAAATAACACCAAAATCAAAAAACCTTAGGAAAAATCTGAAACCCCTCCCAAAAGTTAAGAATAATTTTAGGCTCTTGGAAAAAAATCATCCCCGCCTTCAAATTCCAAAAATCAGGGCTGTACAGAGCGAAACAATTAACATTGGTTCTTACGGGTGAAATAAAACCAAAATCAAAAAACCTTAGGAAAAATCTGAAACCCCTCCCGAAAGTTAAGAATAATTTTAGGCTCTTGGAAAAAAATCATCCCCGCCTTGAAATTCCAAAAATCAGGGGTGTACAAAGGGAAACATTTAACATACGTTCTTACGGGTGAATAAACACCAAAATCAAAAAATCTTAGGAAAAATCGGTAAAGCCTCCCAAATGTTAAGAATACTTTTAGGCTCTTGGAAAAAAATTATCCCCGCCTTGAAATTCCAAAATTGAGGGCTGTACAAAGCGAAACAATTATCATTGGTTCTTACGGGCGAATAAACACCACTCACTATGAAAGAACTCACTATGAAGAAAAAAATATATTTGAAGGAAAAATCTCCATCTGCAATTTTGTAGTTGAAGGAAGACGTTGAATAAAATTAAAAATTTTGCAATTTTCGAAAATTTAGAGTTTACCGTGAACATCGTACCTCTGTCATCATTTCGTAAGTGCATTTTACTCTGTTCTTACAAGAAATTTAAAGAAAAATTTGGAGCAGTTTTTGAGAAAAGTTTAAAACGTCCGGGGAGCTTCATGTAAAGTACCCCAAAATTTTATAGAATCTTTTTCCAAATCTCAAAGCTTTCACTCAAACCAGATCGTGCGGGGAATATCCATTTTGGAAGAAATCGTACGTATGGTTTAGGTGCTAGCAGTGTTGACGGACGGACGGGGACGTACAGATGGACGTTTTCCTTTCAGTTGGTTTTTGGGAATCAAGGACCAACAAAAAACGGGTTCTGGCTACACCACGTGTTAAGGGATTTTTTTCTTAATTTAGCAACTGGATTTATCCACTTTTTCGTCATCACGACCAGACAACTAATTTTTTGCTGGCGAAAATTCATTTTCCCCGCAGCATTATATAACTTTCCCTATACTACGTATATTACTCTATATTTAAGTGGCGTTTATTGTCGACAGAACAATTTTTATACATGGTGGTAGTTTTGCACTACAAAGCATGTATATATTGGATGGTTGGAGAGTTCAAGATTGCTTTGACCTTTCTTGCGTTATTTATAATAGTCTGAGGATTTTCCTCTCTTGTGTAACTGAGGCTCCTCTTTTGTTTTATTTACACTATCATTACTTCAACAACCTACATCTAATTACAATTACTTCATAAGCGACTCTGTCACGTCCTTATTGCTTTTATCTTCGAAATTCTCTTATCCTGAAATGACCTGACACTAAGCACAGGTGTCACTGTCACGTCCTTGTTGTGCACTGATTACTATTTACACTATTTACATTTTAACTGCTCCATCACTGCACCATCTTCTTTGACAGGGTGTAGGGGCATCGAGGGGCTTCGGGTGGTGGCGCGGGAGTTTTTAGGTGCGGATTGGCCTCCGCCAGACGATGCCCGCGGCCGAGGCGGCCCCCGCCGGGCACAGTTTTATTTATTTACACACACGGCGGTATTCGGCAGGGACCAGGTCTGGACGGTGTGCTTGTAATAGCAGGCGCCACTACGTCGGTAGAGCTAGCACCCCCACTTTCTCAAAACTCAAAAATGCTTGCGCCATAACTTTGGGCTAATTTTGGACTAATTTCAGCCCCCATTCCAAAAATGTTGGGCTACCTCCCAACACCTTGAAATTACGATTTCAAATTTTGGCCGGTAAAGCTAGCACCCCCACTTACTTAAAATTCAAATTTTTTTGCACGGTCAAAACAAGTGAATTTTGGGTTTCTGGGGGCCACTTTTCAAAATTTCGAAACACACCCCTAAATACGAAAACAAAAAATCAAAACCACCCCTAATTCTCAAATTTCAAGATTTCTCCCACCATAAGTTTGGGATATTTTTGGGCTCTTCAGTGACACCAGAAACATTATTTTGGTACCCTACAATCTCCGAAATTAAGGTTAAAAATTGTGGGTTGTTAATTTAACACCCACCCGTACTGAAAATTCGAAAATATTTGTGTGGTCGTAAACGTGCGAAATTTTTGTTCCTTTTCAAAATTTCGAAACTCACCCCTACGTACGATAACAAATATTTAAAACCATCCCAATAGCAACTCAACTCAAAAAATCTTGGGCCATAATTTTGGGTTCTTTAGTGTCATCAAAAAACACCCCGAAATCAACTTAGCAAAAACGAGGATGGAGAAGCTAGAATCTCACTATCTCAAAACTAGGAAATCCGGAGAAACTTCACACATATTCTGGGAGAATTATACCCGTACACGTGTATTTCCAACATTAAAAAAGAAAAAAATGTATTTGTTGAGAGTTTTACCATTTATTCGGACAGGATCAATATCAAGCCTTGAAATAATTACTTTAATTCATTCCTATGTAAATATCCAATATGGACTTATTAAATATTTCATACAAGAAAAATTCTCTCCAAAAAGCAGCGACGAATTAAAATATAAAATAGTTATTTAACTATACATCTACAATTCTAAAATCACAATCAATAATAGAGAAATCCAAAAATGGGAAAAGAATAATGCCTAGTATAAAAGGCAAACTACATTTTTTTCTCAATCTTTCATTCGTCAAAAAAAAAAAAAGAAAACAAACTTAACTAACAAATGTAAATATGGAATTTACTAACAATTGAACACATACCAACAAATAAGATGCGATCTTGAAATAATTTGGGCATTGTCATGTTTTTCATGAAAAAGAAAATCAAAGTAAAAAAAACTGTCCGAAATACTTACCGATCTCAAATATTTGTTGGGTTTTTTTCAAAACTAAACTACAGGTATTTCGCTTCAAGCAATCCAATGTTCTACAAATAACATGCACATTATGGCAAAAAATCGCGACACGCATATCATTTTGGGGTAGATGCATTCTTTTTGAAAAGAATTAAATATTAATCAAAACACTCTATTTTCCTGTAAAATTCAATATTTGTGTTGTTATAAAACCTAAACTACAAGGATTTCGTTCCGGGCAATTTAATGTCATATACAACACACAATAGGAAATACGGCTGTACTCTCTAATAATTTTGGACTACTCACTTTGTTTAAAAAAATTTGAAAATTAGTGTGAAAAGTATTATATAAATTTTGATCATATTTTGGTTTATCACTAAATAAACTCCAAAATACTGTACTAATTCAAAAGAGGAATTTATTTAGAATTGCTCATACATTGGCCATCAATATGTCAACTTCAAATAATTTTGGACTAGATTCGTTCTTATTGAAAATGAAAGGAATATTAATCAAAACAGTCCCAACTTTTTTCCGATATTCAATATTTGCGTTACCTTAACTACAGGTATTTCGAGTTTGATAATGTCATTTTCAAATACATGATAAGGAATACGGCTGAACTCAGAAAAAAATTTAGGCTTCTCTCTTTGTTTACTAAAAAATGGAAAATGCTCGTGAAAACTACAATATACTTCTTGACCAATTTCTCATTCCTCACAAAATGAACTCCAAAATGAATCATTTTGAATTTCGCGGTTTCTTCTCCAAGAAAAGAAAAATTCGCCTGAGAACTACAATATACATTTCACCACGTTTCCACTTCTGAAAAAGTAAACCCCAAAATTCTGTACCAATTCAAATAAAGAATTTATTAACAACTGCACATAAATTAGCTAATAATATTCAAATCTCAAATAATTTTGGGCTATATTAGTCCGTATTAAAAAAGGAATATTAGTCAAAACCAGTCCATATTTTTTTTCGATATTCGACATTTCCGTTCTTATAAAACCAGAAGTACTAGGATATGGCTCATGGCATTGGCGTGTGACATACAATACATATTAAGGAATACGATTATACCTACAAATAATTTTGGGCTTCTCTTTCTTCTCCAAAAAGGGGAAAATTCTCGTAAGAAATACAGTATAACTTTTAACTAATTTTTCATTCCTCACAAAATTATTTCTGAAATACTTTAATAATTCAAATGAGGAACTGATTCACAATTGCTCATGCATTACCTATCATGATGCCAATCTCAAATAATTTTGGGCTAGCACCGTTCTTATTGGAAAAAATTGGAATATTCATCAAAACACACCCAATTTTTTTCGATATTCAACATTTGCGTTCTTATAACACCTGAATTACAACGATTTGGCTCCTGGAAATTGAAGGCCATATACAACACATGATACGGAATACAGATATACTAATAAATGATTTTGGGCTTCTCTCTTTCTTTTCCAAAAAAATGGAAAAATTCTCGTGAGAACTAGAATATACCTTTTTACTAATTTTCCATTCCTCACAAAAAATTGCAGAAATACTTTACTAATTTAAATGAGAAATTTATTAACGATTGCTCATACATTACCTATTAATATCACAATTTCAAATAATTTTGGGCTAGAGCCGTTCTTATTGGAAAAAATTAATATTACTAAAAACTTTCCCAATTCTTTTCCAACATTTAATATTTCCGTTGTTATAAAACCTGAACTACAAGGATTCGGCTCCTTGGAAAGGCGCGTGACATACAACACATAATAAGAAATATGGTTATACCCACAAATAATTTTGGGCTTCTCTCTTTCATTTCCAAAAAATGGAATCTTCTCGTGAGAACTACAACATACCTTTCGATTAATTTTTCATTCCTCACAAAATAATCTCTGAAATACTTTACTAATTCACATGAGAAATTTCTTAGCAATTGCCCATTTATTACCTATTAATATGCCAACCTCAAATAATTTTGGGCTAGCACCGTTCTGACTGAAAAAAAATAGAATATTAATCAAAACACACCGACTTTTTTCGATATTCAATACTTGAGTTCTTATAACACCTGAACTACAACGACTTAGCTTCTGAAAATTGAACTTCATATTCCACACATTATAGGAAATACTATTATACCCACAAATAATTTTGGCCTTCTCTCTTTCCCTTCAAAAAAATGGAAAATTCCCGTTAGGAATACAACATACCCTATTCACCAGTAAGAACCAATGTTAATTGTTTCCCTTTGTACAGCCCTGATTTTCGGAATTTGAAGGCAGGGATGATTTTTTTCCAAGAGCCTAAAATTATTCTTAACTTTTGGGAGGGGTTTCAGATTTTTCTAAGGTTTTTTGATTTTGGTGTTATTTCACCCGTAAGAACCAATGTTAATTGTTTCGCTCTGTACAGCCCTGATTTTTGGAATTTGAAGGCGGAGATAATTTTTTTTCCAAGAGCCTAAAATTATTCTTAACTTTTGGGAGGGGTTTCAGATTTTTACAAAGGTTTTTTGATTTTGGTGTTATTGCACCCGTAAGAACCAATGTTAATTGTTACGCTCTGTACAGCCCTGATTTTTGGAATTTGAAGGTGGAGATAATTTTTTTCCAAGAGCCTAAAATTATTCTTAACTTTTGGGGGGGTTTCAGATTTTTCCAAAGGTGTTTTGATTTTGGTGTTATTTCACCCGTAAGAAACAATGTTAATTGTTTTGCTCTGTACAGCCCTGATTTTTGAAATTTGAAGGCGGGGATGATTTTTTTCCAAGAGCCTAAAATTATTCTTAACTTTTGGAAGGGGTTTCAGATTTTTCCAAAGGTTTTTTGATTTTGGTGTTATTTCACCCGTAAGAATCAATGTTAATTGTTTCGCTTTGTATAGCCCTGATTTTTGGAATTTGAAGTCGGGGATCATTTTTTTCCAAGAGCCTAAAATTATTCTTAAATTTTGGGATGGGTTTCAGATTTTACAATTGATTTTGAGATAGATTCTGGGTGGGCGCTGCTAGCTTTAGACTAAAGCTAGCAGCGCCTACGATTTTCGGAAATCCAAAAGAGCCTAAAATTCGGAAATAGAGCATTTAATTAGCCTCAAATTAGCCTAAAATTTTGGATATAGTTTGGTTGAGATTGGTTTCTGGGCGCTGCTAGCTTTAGATGGGTGAAACATCCGTCAGTGGTGAAAATTCATCTGGCCGTGAGTCACACGATAAGAACATGATGCGGAATCTCCTCCGACACGAGATAGAACGAGTTCGTCTACTTCCATTTGAATCTCGTGCTTCGTTGAGGAGAATTTACGAAAATGCTAAAGCTAAGGGAGTGATATAAACAGCGAATTCTGTCTTAAATGAGGTTGTACACACCGCAAGTAGAGATCTAGATGTTACTGAAATCAATCATATAGTATATGCATCTGGATATCTAGTATCTCAAATAATTTTGGGGCTAGCCAAGAACACCGATGGCGTTCAACCAGACAGAGTAAAAAGCTCCGTACCCCCATTGGCGAAAAGAATCATGAAACGGATAGCCGACACACGGCGTGAAATATCACTCCTAGACGAGGTATTTTGTACATTAAATCACTCTTCTAAAGTTGAACAAAAATACTAAAATGAAAATGACACAACAAGGTTAATGGTAGCTGAGAAGCTAAAAGAGAAAATCCAAGCATGGGCTCAACGAATTAGACGTTATAAACGTAGAGAAGATTTCCGGGTACAGAACTGGTTGTTTGAAACAGATGCAAAGAGATTCTATCGCAGTCGTACTCAAAAACCGAAGGGCAATGCTGCCTCTCGTTCAAAAGATGACGTCGAAACATTTTGAGTCAGGAATCTGGGAGGAGAGCAGATCCTACAACACAGACGCATCTTGGCTCCAATCTGAAGTTGATGCTGCGAATGGACTCGTGAAAACATTGGAACATGTTCACGAATTCTCGGAAGAGGATCTCTGCCAAGCAATTAAGAACATGGGAAACTGGAAATCCCCCGGGATTGATAAGATACACATTTATTGGATTAAAATATTAACAGCATTACATTCTCATCTAACAAAGGCTATTAATAAAATTTTAGAAAACCCAAAGGAACTCCCCGAATGGCTCACTCGCGGCTTCACGTATTTGCTACCCAAAGCGGGAGATACCTCTTTGGCAAAGACCTACAGGCCTGCCATTAATGTACAAAGTTATAACTGCAGCCATAGCTGACAAAATGTATAGACACTGAGAGAAGAACCATCCAGTTGAACAGAAAGGATATAGTAAAGGTTCCGATGGCTGTAAGGAAATCTTGCAACTGAATAAAGTAATCTTGAATGATGTAAAGAAACGAAAACGTAATTTAAGCATGGCTTGGATTGACTACCAGAAGGCCTTTGACAGTGTACCACACGATTGGATTTTGAAGACCCTGGAGATCTATCGATTTCATCCTAAACTTGCTGAGTTTTGCAAGGCTAGTGTGAAGTCGTGGAGCACCAGGTTACTAATCCACAGCGAAAAGGGAGTAGTAGAAACAAGAAGTATTCATATTAACAGGGAAATTTTTCAAGGAGATTCACTATCTCTCTGTTGTTTTGCATTAGTCTTATCCCACTATCTAGATAGTTGTCGCACACTGACTTTGGTTACAAGCTCCATGGTGATGAAAGGCCAGTATCACATTTGTTTTACATGGATGATCTTGTGTTTGTAAGGAATGAAGCGATTCTCTCCCAAATCCTGTCCGTCATCAATGATTTTAGCAATGATATCTGTATGAAGTTTGGACTTGACTAGTGTGCAAAAATCAACTTAAAAACAGCGAAAAGTGACGTCACAGATGCATTGAAGTTGAAACGCACTACTGTGATTCAAGATTTTGAGACAGGTAAAACTTACAAATGACTAGGGCATTGAAGAATGTGACGACTATCTCAAACGACACAATGAAAGAGAGAATTCGCAGGGAGTATTATAGAAGAGTGAGACTGGTCCTGCAGATCGCTCTGATCTCCAGGAATAAAATATAAGCCAATAGGTAGTTTGGCAGTGCCTGTAGACGAATACAGTTTCAGACTAACGAATTGGACTGAGCAAGGAATTCGCATCGTGGATCGAAAAACCTAGACAACTGCTAACAATGCTTCATCTTTACTACTCTCGAGCTGATGTACATAGACTCTATGTCACGTAAGGAAAGAGGAAGAGGCCTCAGAAAAAATTGAGGCCTTCTGGCACAATGCAATAACCGGGAAGGGAAAGTATGTAGTTAGCCATCAAGATGACACTCTAATGAGGCAGGTCATGAAATCTGACCGAAAAATGGGAAACAGAGGCATTGTTAGTGTAGCAAGAAGCATTGCGAACAAGCCTCTGCAAGACAAGCAGAATGACAGAGACACCGAACTTCTGATGCTTCTTAACATGAAATGTGAGACACAAAAAATGTTAAAGAAGTCGTGGAGAGACAAACCACTCCACAGACAATATTTCAAACGAATGGACAGAGCACAGATCAATAAAGATCAATCATTTATGTGGCTTAAAAGGGGAAGAATGAAGCCAGAATCGGAAACATTTCTAATAGCTACCCAAGATCAGGCCTTGAGAACACATTATGATAAAGTGGTTCTCAAAATTTCCCAAGAAATAAATGCCGCCTTTGCCAGGAACACGTAGAAATCATTGATCATATTGTCTCCGCTTGTCCAATCCTAGCAAAGACCGAATACTTGAAAAGACGCGATAAGGTGTATAGCTACCTCCACTTGCAGATCTGTACCACTCTCTAAGTTCCGAACACATACCCCAAGTGGTATGATCACTCACCAAAACCGGTGACGTCTGTTGGATTGTGTACGATATTGTACGACCAACAAATTCAAACTGATCGCACGATAGCGGCAAACAAACCGGATATAATTATCCGGGATTTTCAGAAAAATATCATTTTTACTTATCGATGTTGCTGTACCTTGTAATCAAAACTCGTTTCCAAGGAGGCAGAGAAACGCACTAAATACAAGAGTTTAGAAATAGAGATCAGTCGAATGTGGGGTGTAAATGCACAGGTCGTCCCGATAGTTATCGCTCTGGGATTTGTTCCGCAAAGTGGATGTAAGAACTTATCTAAACTCCCATGTAATTCAAAAGACTGGGAATTCAACGTATTTTAGAAGCACCGATAAATTGAAAATTTTATTTTCAATTTATTTTTTGCTACTTAGGTAGCTGATTGCAACCTGGAGTAGATATAATATTCAGTCGACTCATAACATCTTTATCGTGATGTATTAGAATAATAATAATAATAATAATAATAATAATAATAATAATAATAATAATAATAATAATAATAATAATAACTCCACCTAGGGAGTACACGACCTTGCAGTTGGTGGTGGAGCTTGAGTACCCCCATGAGCCTTAAAGCTATGTCAGTGGTAGCCTAGCTACTTCTAGGGTCTCCCTTGCTGTATAGGGGGAAGGTGAGGGGTCCGACGAAGAAGTACTCCATTTTGAGGAGAGTGGGAAGTAAATAGAGAGGGAAAGGTCATTAACCTTTGGACTTCCTGTTGTCGGCCCATAGAGGGTACAGGAGAGAAACTGGGCTGGCACACCAGGCCACTGATTAGAGTGGAGGCCCGAACCTTGCATTAGCCAGCGAAGGAGGCTGCCTTCAGCAGTCAGTGAAAATACCGTAGGGTTTAGTAATGCCGACTGGCGATCGGAGGGACTCCTTGCTGGGCCCTGCGGGGGGATGCCCCGAGGCCACTGTGGGTCGCAGTAACGGATGGCAGGAAACAACCCGAGGGTTAAGTGTGAACTGTGAACTCGAACTTGCGTCCTGCGAATCTTCACTTGAAGTCAATGAGCAAAATGAATAGAACAAGCAATGTAATGAACCTTAACGTGCCTCGTTCTACCAATGTCCCATACCTGCTCAGGAACCGAGCTAATGTCACCTTGTCGACATCTGGCCATCCCACGGATGTTAGTCCCAGGGACCCAGAGCCGGGCAGTAGCTCGAAGCCAATCGTCAGAGATGGACCCGGGATGAATTAATGGAGGTGATGTAGTGCTTTTACTATGCCAAAGCGAAAAATGGGGGCCCAGAAATAGAAGTGTTTAAGATATGGAGAGAGCGGAACCCAGATATGAGACCTACCCTAGACTCAAAGAAGCTTGCCAGTCAACGACGATACATACTCAGCATTGGAAAATTCACAGCAGAACAACTTGCAGACATCCAGAGAAACGCGGAGTATGTTCATCGATCAAACCATCCACATGACGAACATTTAGAACCATCTAATATCCCTGAAAACGATGATCCACTTCAAGGTTCATCTCTTCCAAATGAAACATCCGTCAGTGGTGACAATTCATCTGGCCACGAGTCACACGATAAGGACATGATGCGGGTCCTCCTCCGACGCGAGATAGAACGAGTTCGTCTTCTTCCATTCGAATCTCGTGCACCGTTGAGGAGAATTTACGAAAATGCTAAAGCTAAGAGAGTGATAGAAACAGCGAATTCTGTCTTAAATGAGGTTGTACAGACCTCAAGTAGATATCTAGATATTACTGAAACAATCACATCGTGTATGCAACTGGATATCTAGTATCTCAGATAGTCTTGGGACCAGCCAAGAACACCGATGGCCGACAGCCAGACAGAGTTAAAAGCTCCGTACCTCCGTGGATGAAAAGAATTATAAAACGGATAGCCGACACACGGCGTGAAATATCACTCCTAGCCGAGGCTTCTTCTAAGTCAAACCACACGTATAAAGTTCAACAAAAAATACTCCATGTTGAACAAAAATACCTAATTGATAATGACACAACAAGGCTAATGGTAGCTGAAAAGCTAAAAGAGAAAATCCAAGCATGGGCTCAACGAATAAGACGGTACAAACGTAGAATCGATTTCCGTGTAAAGAACCGGTTGTTTGAAACAGACGCGAAGAGATTCTATCGCAGTCTGACTGAAAAACCAAATGGCAATGCTGCCCCTCCTTCAAAAAATGTCGTCGAAACATTTTGGTCAGGAATCTGGGAGGAAACCAGATTCTACAGCAACGACGCATCGTGGCTCCAATCTGAAGTTGATGCTGCCAATGGACTCGTAGAAACAGTGGAACATGTTCAAGGATTCTCGAAAGAGGACCTATGCCAAACAATTAAGAATATGAGAAACTGGAAATCCTCTAGGGTTGATAAGATCCAGATTTATTGGATTAAGAAATTAACAGCACTACATTATCATCTAGCAAAGGCTGTTAAGAAAATTTTAGAAAACCCTAACGAACTCCCGGAATGGCTCACTCGCGGCATTACGTATTTGCTACCCAAAGGAGGAGACAGCTCTTTGGCGAAGAACTACAGGCCAATTACTTGCTTGCCAGTAATGTACAAACTTATAACTGTAGCCATTGCTGACAAAATGTATAGACACCTAGAGAAGAACCATCTGTTGCCAGTTGAACAGAAAGGATGTCGTAAAGGTTCCTATGGCTGTAAGGAAATCTTGCTTCTGAATAAAATAATTTTGAATGATGTAAAGAAACGAAAAAGTAATTTAAGCATGGCTTGGATTGACTACCAGAAGGCCTTTGACAGTGTACCACACGACTGGATTTTGAAGACCCTGGAGATCTATCGATTTCATCCTAGACTTGTTGAGTTTTGCAAGGCTAGTATGAAGTCGTGGAGCACCAGGTTACTAATCTACAGCGGAAAGGGAGTAGTAGAAACAAGAAGTATTCAGATTAACAGAGGGAATTTTTCAAGGAGATTCACTATCCTCTCTGTTTTGCATTAGTCTTATCCCACTATCTAGATAGTTGTCGCACACTGACTTTGATTACAAGCTCCATGGTGATGAAATGTCTGTATCACATTTATTTTACATGGATGATCTTGTGTTTGTAAGGAATGAAGCGATTCTCTCCCAAATGCTGTCTGTCATCAATGATTTTAGCAATGACATCTGCATGAAGTTTGGTCTTGACAAGTGTGCAAAAGCCAACTTAAAAAGAGGCAAAATGACCACGTCCGAGAACATTGAAGTTGATAGACACACTGTGATTCAAGATCTTGAGCCCGGTAAAACTTACAAATATCTGGGCATTGAAGAATGTGAGACCATCTCGAACGACACAATGAAAGAGAGAATTCGCAGGGAGTATTATAGACGAAGTGAGACTTGTCCTGCAGTCCGCTCTGAACTCAAGGAATAAAATATGCAGCAATAGGTAGTTTGGCGGTGCCTGTAGCCGAATACAGTTTCGGACTAGTAGACTGAACTGAACAGGAAATTCGCATCATGAATCGAAAAACCAGAAAATTGCTTACAATGCATAATGGTACTCACCCCCGAGCTGATGTACATCGACTTTATGTTTCACGCTAAGGGAAGGAGGAAGAGGCCTGAGACAAATTGAAGCCTCCTGGCACAATGCAATAACCGGGATGGGAAAGTATGTAGTCAGCCATCAAGATGACCCACTAATGAGGCAGGTCATGAAATCTGACCGAAGAATGGGAAACAGAGGCATTGTAAGTGTAGCAAGAAGCATTGCGAACAAGACTATGCATGACAACCAGAATGACAGAGACACTGAACTTCTGATGCTACTTAACATGAAATTTGAGACATAAAAAATGTTAAAGAAATCGTGGAGAGACAAACCACTCTACGGACAATATCTAAAAAGAATGGACAAGGTGCAGATCAATAAAGATCAATCATTTATGTGGCTTAAAAAGGGAAGAATGAATGCCAGAATCGGAAGCACTTGTAATAGCTGCCCAAGATCAGGCCTTGAGAACACGACATTATGATAAAGCGGTTCTCAAAATTTCCCAAGATGATAAATGCCGCATTTGTCAGGAACACGTAGAAACCACCGATCATATTGTCTCAGCTTGTCCAATTCTAACAAAGACCGAATACTTGAAAAGACACGACAGGGTGTGTAGCTACCTCCACTGGCAGATCTGTACCGCCCTCGAAGTTCCGAACACAAGCCCCAAGTGGTACGAACATTCACCGAAAACCGGTGACGTCTGTTGGATTGTGTACGATATTGCACGACCAACAAATTCAAACTGATCGCACGATAGCAGCAAACAAACCGGATATAGTCATCCGGGATTTGGAGAACAAATCGTGTTTACTTGTGGATGTTGCTGTACCTTGCGATCAAAACGTCGTTACCAAGGAGGCAGAGAAACGTCTTAAATACAAGAGTTTGGAAATCGAGATCAGCCGAATGTGGGGTGTAAAAGCACAGGTCGTCCCGATAGTTATCGGAGCTCTGGGATTTGTTCCGCAAAATTTGTGTAAGAACTTGTCTAAACTCCCAGGTAATCCAAAAGACTGGGAAGTGCAAGAAATAGCTTTATTTTGAACAGCCCACATTTTGCGCAAAGTATTGTAAAGGCACCGACAGTCCCTAGATCTGCTCCTTAGGTAGCCGGTTGCAACCTGGAGTAGATTTTAGTATTCAGCCGACATATAACATCTTAAGTCGTGATTTAGAGGAATAATAATAATAAAGGCTTTTATATATAAGTCGAGAGATACCAATGACAATTACATATACCTCCCCATGTGCTTCTGCCATGGCGACTTTTTGGTCTCAGATTAATTTGTCCATCCTAAAGCAACATTTTGATAAAGCATAGTGCATACGACAGGAAGAAGAAGCTTGTCACAACATGTCCCAGAAATGAATGGAATTGTAATTTGAAGAGAGGATGTAAAGGATCTATAAAGAGAACCCACCATTGGAAAGCTCCAGATGTAGATGGAGGAAATAATTTTTGAAGGAAATATCTGACTTGCACTCATGGCATATTGGTGAGTCAATTTCAAAATATTTTGCAAGGAACATCTGTGCTGCCAGAATTTTGAACCTTGGACGTGAGGTTTATGTTACTTAAAGGTGGAAATGCTTCTTGTCCCGAGAATTACAGACCTATTGCATGTCTACCTATGATTTATAAATTTCTCACCTCTATTATTGCCACCAAACACGATGAGCATCTGAAAGAAAATGAGCTGCTTTTGCCAGAACAGGTTGGTTGTAGGAAAGGATTTTTAGGATTCAAAGAATTATTGATAATAGATAATATTGTATCCAAGCATGTAAAAAACGAAATGTGTAATTTGTCTGTGGGATAAATTGATTTCCGAAAGGCATTTGATTCGATTCGTCATTCTTGGTTGCAGCGAACTCTTCAACTCTACAAGGTTCACGTCTCTATCATTAAATTTCTTACAGAGTGTATGAACAGCTAGCGAACAACACTGCATGTTAAGGGAGGGAAACCAAACAGATTCTTTGCGAATTTGTAGAGGCATTTTTCAGGGAGATAACCTAAGCCCGCTCTGGTTTTGCCTAGCATTGAACTCTTTGAATAGGATGTTGAATGCCTCCGGCTATGGCTATGCTTTGAAGAACCACAAGAAGATCATTTCTCACCAATTAAACATAGTTGATCTCAAGATCAGTGGTGAAGGGCCATAACAACTTCGCAGCATGCTGATACGTGTTGAAAGCTTCAGCAACTCTGTTTGTATGGATCTTGGTTTGGATAAGTATGATGTTGTTCACGTGAAGAGAGGTCGCGGCCAGAAAAAAGAAAATGAACTTTATTTGATGGAAGATTTGAGAATTCAAGAACTCATCAATGGAGATGACTACAAATATCTGGGTCTCCAGCAGCTATTGGGAACCGCAGGTGAAAAAAATTAGAAAAATGTGGAAAGAAAGGTTCTCTCTCGTGTTGCAAAGATCTGCAAGTCCTGTATTAATTCAAGAAAAAAATTACAGGAATTAACACCTGAGCTCTTTCAGTAGCATCACATGTTATGTCTTCAAAATATAAGTATTTTAGGCCAAAAATGTGTTTATTTTCCATAAAAAATACAAAACAAGTCACTTTGAACAAAAACCATTCTCCTGGGAGTTAAACCACACAATCACTGAATAAAGTTCTCCAACCGCGAAGCACCTTCCCGCCGTGCATCCACTCAGCACGGCACCGCACTGAACAGACTACCGCGCTCACTGTCGCGCGGAACAATGCATCACCTTACATAATTTTTGAAAAAATAAAAAAATAGAACAATTGATGTCATCTCATAGAGTACATTTAGCACCATCACTATCAAAGAAAAAAATTGAAGTCTTCACTATCAAAGAAAAAATTGAAGAAAAAAATTGAAGTCATTTTCGATAAAATCTTGTTTTTGTAATTTTTTTAAATTGCACATATTGCACGCAATATTGCGCAAAAACTACCAAAATTTTCGAAAATATGTGCATTAACTTAATTAAAGAACTTACTAAGGAGAATAAATTTCATCTTAATTCAAATCTCTACCCTCAATTTTGTAGTAGTAGGAAGATGCCGAAAAAATTCAAACTCTTCCAATTTTCGAAAATTCAAAATTAACTATGAAAATGGGACCAATGCCACCTTAATAAGTGTATTTTACTATATTCTTACAAGAAATTTAAAGAAGTAATTTGGAGCCGTTTTTGAGAAAATTTTGAAAAAGTCTAGGGTCCTTTATGTAAAGTACGACCACATTTTGAAGAATGTTTTTAAAAATTGCGGCGCCGCGAGAGGAACCAAATCGACCGGGGAACGTTCGTTTTGGAGGAAATCGTACACATGGTTTAGGCCAGGGCTGTCCAACTTAGAACAGCTTATGGGCCATATATCAAATTCTAGTTATGATGCGGGCTGCAACGTAATTTAAAATGCAAGCGCAAACGATTTGACGAATAATATGAAGCATTATAATACAATGATTAGTCTGTCTGCTGTCTCTACAAGACCTTCAGTAGGGCCCTAATGTTAAGGGTTCTTTCACATTTATAATCACAGTTATATCATTATAAAAATGCATAACAGAATAACTCTTAAGTGTGTGTGTAATAAAGGTTTTCAAAGCAGTCGCGGGCCGCACAAAAAGATCCGGCGGCCCGCGGGCCGCCAGCTGTGGCCAGGCACTATGGTCGTTCACAGACTGGCAGACCTACGGACGGACGGACGGACGGACGGACGGAAGGACGGATGTTTTGCTTTCAATTGGTGTTTCGGTATGAAGGACGCACACATCAGGGATTGTGGCTACACCACGTGTTAGAGGATTTTTTTCTTAATTTAGCAACAGGATTTGTCCACTTGTTCGTTATCTTTGTGCGGCAGTGAATTTTTTTCATCCGAATATTTGCTGTTTTTTTCGCGCAGCATTACAGAATTTTCCCTATACGATGTATATTACTCCCTATATACGTATGTATACGGGAAAGTAAAAATGTATTGAGATGTATGAGGGACGTTCAGGTAAAAATTTCATTATCTCAGATGTATGACAGTGTGGGATAATCCCGTGTTCTACTGAGACCTTCAATTGGTAAAACTTATTGCAATCATTGTTCACTTTGTTTTTTTGCGTATTCTCCATTGACATTCACTTAAAATCGTTGCCTGTTAATGTTCAAATATGCTCTTAATTGGATATGACCTTTATTAATATTCACATTTTTATCATTCGTAAAGGAGAGGTGACTAAATAATACTGATGACTTTAGAACTTTTTACTGGGAAAACTAATTCCAAATCGAACAGAATACAAGCATTTGTAATCTTAACAATTTTATTAAAGAACACTCTGATATCTCTGAAATGACACTGATAAGGGAAATGAAAGAAAAGGGAAATATATTCACTATACATCTTTCAAGCAATTTCCAGATAGCACGAGAAGAGTGCTGAAGAAAACATTTTCCTTGCGAGGAGACAATGATTGGAATCGATTCCGAAATTTGTGAGGTTTCATAGAACGAATATATTGAATTCAGCAAGGAAATTGAAGAGACGGGTTACATGGCAGCGAATGGAAACCTTTCCGAGAAAACAGACTCACCAAACAAAGTGTTTTGAAACACAATGAGTTACAAAATTCCTCCACAATTGTGAACTTTGTATGTTTTCATAAATATCTGATGGAGAAAGTGAGTTCCTGAAGTTGTCTTTGTTTCTCTCTCGTGCTTACTTGAACATTTGTTATTCGCCCTTCTTCTCTTGTCTTCGAATACCTATTCCTTACAACAAGGCACACTCTGCATGTTTTGCGTATTCCGAGGGTTTTTACTTCACAAATCTAGGGAAAATGCTGATTTGTAGTTCCTCAAGTGTAAACTGAATACTACTACTGGTAATTATTTCAACATTTTCTTCAAAAAAGTATTTTAGTAGATATTTGCTTTTATTTTAATAAGATATACTTCCTACTATTTTTACTGTTTTTGGTGCAGCACTTTTGGTATTTCTTCAGTTAATTTCTCTGTTTTGCTTTTATAAAATTGGACTGATTTAATTGTTAAAATATTGAATTTATTGCAGTGTTATTTGACGTAATTATATTTGCCGTTCTTAGTTGTGCGCACTACTTTTTCGAAAACCTGCTAGCGTGGTTTGGATAAGCAACATTTTGCTGCTGTAGGCTATTATTTATTATTATTTTTGCACAAATTAATGATACTAAAAAACTGAAAACCCGACTTGAATATCCGATTGGGGTGACTAATGTTTCGATAAATATAATTAATAATCATCTATCCCCACTCAATCACTAATAAATGTATCATTTCTTGCCTCTTTTCTCAAAGAAAGAGTAAATATTCTATTTTACAAGTAATTATGCACTCTTAAGTAATTGTAAGGTTAACGGAAATAACCATTCAACACACAACGTACTTTCTTAAAATTTTGATATCACTCCAATTATTTCCTGCATACCCTTCAAATACGACGCTGTCTTAATTCCAACCATTTTCTCCCAGATATTTGTTGCTCCCTAATGAGCTCCAATTATTTTGCTTCGACCGTCGCTCCCCTTCGCAACCCGAACAATGCCGTCATTTGCAGCGCCCGACGGCCGACACCGTCTCAGGGGCAGCTTCTTGCGCGGCCTCTCAGCGCGGAGGGAAATCCGATAGCGCCAAAGGGCGAACGCTGCGCCGGGGCCGCGCGCCAATAAACAATTGAAGGGGCTGGTGGCCGCAGCGGCTGGGTGCAGAGCGCGTTGCGGTCGCTGCTGCGAAGAGGATCGCTAAAAAATCGGTTTTCCGGTAATTAAATGGTTAAAAATTCTGTCATCGAAGTCTTCCGCGGCCAGTCATGCGAATGACCTTGGCCCTTCCGGGTGATCGGACTTCCGTGCTTCTCTGAGGAAGACCACGATAAGGCTGACGAAACGCTGGTATCAGTTTTCGATGTGGTGTCTCCCGGACAGCTAAGTCATTCGAAGTTAAAAATTCTGGCACTTGTTTTGTTGGATTCGGCTGTTTTCATTAGGCCCACTTGATATGAGATTAGCAAAACCCCAGTATTTTGGTAGCTGAACGGTAAAAAATATGTTTGCGGTAATTAGTAATTAAATAGATAAAAATTCGGATTCTACTGTGATTTGATTCTGCTGAGGGGACTAGGCCAGTTTGATGTATCTGCTGCAAAGCGCATTGTGAAACAGGCACCTCGAAATATTCAGCCCTTAACCCACTGACGCCCCAGCGACCATTGGTGTAATGGCCAAACCTCGCTTTCTACCCCTGAATAGCGGGATTCAAACCCATGTTGATCGATGTGGAATTTGTGGAATGCAAAGCGAGTTAGAGGCAGGTTTTCTCGGTGTTTCTCCGTCTACCATGCCACTCATTTCCTTCTCTATATGTATCGTCATCGTTATCATCATTCATCAATCAAAGCAATTCATCCCAGGTAGGGCTAAAAAGGATACGTCCTAAAAACCGTAATAAATAATAAAAGTATATTTTGTATTTTTATTTTTGTATTTTTTATTTTGCACATCCTTACTAAACATGCCTGAAATATGGAGATATATTGTCTAACACTACTGAGGTATAACCGTTTACTAGAAAGTTCGTTGTCTGCGAAGTATTTGCTGATACTTTTCGTCACTCGAGGTTTAAAATCGCTGTTATCTCTTCGCTATACTTTCCTTATAAAATTATCACAAAGTTTACTTTCCACCACTGAGTACCGGTGAATCAAACTCCCGTCGATTCTAAAATTTGTGGACGACAATGGATAATGAACAATGTTTTTCTTAGGGTTTTCCCGTTTCCTATGAATCTCCATTGAACCATGTCTGATTCCACCATTGCTCCATCACAATTCAGATTACACCATCAATAACTGAAATCAAAATAAAATCATTCGTTTACTAAAAATATAGCTACAATCGTTAGATAAGCTTACTGGCATTGTAATAACAAAGAAATTACACACTTCAGAATTATTTTATGCTGGAGATGGGGCGTGCACATTGCCGCGGACATATGCGACACAGGACAGTTCCGAAGCTGTGTGGTACTGATTATTTGGAACTTTTATCGCGAAATTGCTCTTTGCTAAATTATTCTGATAGAGCACTTCATTGCATTGGAACGATTCCTTCTATTAAAATAAATAAAACCACCACCTTAACTACACATGCCCCGTCAACTTTTGTATATACCAAGCGAGACATCTCGCTTATAAATAACTTAAAGTTGCCTTATTTGTCTCCACGTACGAAAGAATTGCATGGGTTCTCGTAGACGGGTCACATAAAGTCAACATTTGCACTACAAAAAGCAACCAGCCATGCGACCATGCTCCTAAATAGTCCTTTACTTTAGGCACGCATCAGACGAGACTAAACACAACACTCTAGAGTAGAACATGAATTTGATCCGTCTAGTCAAATCATAACTACTGGAAATTACACCATCCAGCTACCAATCCAGAAACAGAAGCTGTGGCAATCTCGACTAATCAACCAATTATCCGCCAGTAATTGTACAAACCAATGACCTGTGCACAAGCAGGAATTGATGAGAGTAGCGAAGAGACGCGCAACGAGTTCTGAGAGGTGTACAGTGTTCGGATTTGGAATGCTAGAGGAATAAAATTAAAATTTTCGATTTACCAGCGCAAATGTTCGATTTACAAACATTTACCTTAAAAACAGTGTAATAACATAATTTAATAAATAACGGCGATTAAAAGTGAATTTTTTAAGGAAATTACACATTCTTTCTCTGACTATAAAGTAATATTTTTTCGTAATTTTCACACAAGATAGATAAAATAATTTGTCTATCAAATCATTAAAATTAGTTTGTAATGGAACTTTCCTAGCCGCCTATGGTATATGATGCATGAGATAAGTTTATTGCATCTCTCCGGTGTACTTTCGCGGCGTAGAGACAAGTTCTCAACCTGTGGGCCAATGCCTCCTATAGTGAGGATTAGATAAAAGCCACCTAGGTAGCCGACCAGCAGTAGATATCTGGTGTGAGAGCTCGTTTTAGACTTTGTTCATTGGCATTAAGAATGGACAACTAGCTCCATCGAGCTTCAATCCATAAATGATGCCTTATTTTCCGCTGACCGGCTCTTCCGCCTGACCACACAATTGTCACTACGATCCTTTCACCATCTGGTAGAGAAGTAAGGTATCACTCGGGCGACGAAACAGGCGATTTGAATTTGATTAGAGGCTTCGTTTAGGCTTGGGGTCTTTTACATGCAGTAGATCTACATCATGAGACATTCGGATTTACTTTCCCTCGAAAAGAAGGCGTGCGAAGGATATTTCGATCTCAAAAATACACAGCTTCGACAGGGTTTGAAACGCGAACGTGGGTGTAAGAGTCCGATACGCTAATCGTTACACCACATGAGCTACAAAGCTAATTACATCGTATTAACTTCAGCCGTGAAGGTCGGCGAAATCGTCATAAATCTGTATTTGAAGTAACGCCCGCTTTTCGGGCCCCAGTTGAATGTGCGCCATCTGGTCGCACGCTCGCGGGCTTCATACACACTTTGCGGGCACCACAGGTTAGCGGACCCGCACTTCCAAAGTGAGTGTTGGACGAGATTTAGAAAAGAGGTGTCTTGAAGGGAGCCCGGTGGTTCAGTGCTGCAGACGTCTTCAGTATTTTTCCTTGTGTAACAGTTATTTAGATCTTTTAATAAGGAAAGAGCTTTTCGAAGCATTTTTTGCAAATTATTTGGGGATCAGAAAGATCAGAAAAGAGGCATCACAACTTGAGGAAAGAAGTAACCTTCCTATATTACCAGAGGACAATCACGCCAACATCAAGAGAAATCTACAAGAATTGGACAGGCAGGAATGGAGTAACAATGCTCGCTGCAAATTGAATGAATGAATGAATATATTTTATTGGCTTTAACCTTAATTATACGCCATTATACAATTATGTACATCATTAATCAATGAAACAGTCAGATCAATACATTTACTCAGAAACATAAAAAAAATACAAAAACAGAAATTACAAAAACACATTAATTACAAAAAGCAACATAAAACTAACAAAACTTTCAGTACATTTACATTACACGTTCACAGGTCATGTTACAATGAGTTTTCAAAAACCATGACTTTTCATAGCATTCTATTATGGAAACTTAATTATACGCCAGTATACAGTTATGAAAACATTAATCAATGAAATGGTCAATTCAATACAGTTACTCAAAAATAGTAAAATTATAAAAAACACAAAAAACACATTAATTACAAAAAAAACTAGTTAAAAAAGTTAAATATTAATTTATTATTTTCTTTGATAAATATTTTAAATGCTCAGATATTCACCTTATTCACATTCGAATTAATATCAGTTATCTTTTATTCAGTTTTGTTATTCATTTAGTTTCAGATATAGCAAATTCATTCAAATAGAGCAAATGACCGTAACTTAAAGACAGATTTAAGAAAATGAAAAAATGATTAAATATTGTTTTGATCATTTAGTCTCAATAGTTCCAGGATGTTTTGATTTTTTACCACATTGTTTCTTAATGGTTCATAAATTGGGCTCGCTGCAAATTAAGAAGTGCACGATTATTACAATCCAGCCATATCCTTCTGCAGAGCTGACCAGATTGTGTTATTTAGATGCAGAATAGGTCACACCAAGCTCACACATGCCCACCTGATCACCGGGAATTCGACTGTTATGTGTAATGTGTGTAATGTTTCCATGTGCAATAACCATTTATATCTGTGCCCTAGGTTTGAGGCTGACCGGTTGAGACATGGTGTCAATAATGATATGACAATAGTGCTAAACGACTAAGAAAAATGCAGTCGATTTCTTAATTTTTTGAAGAGCATTAATTGGTGTAATGCAATTTAAGAAAAAATGTATAAAGTATTGAAAATTGTTGTATATATTGTTAATGTGTCTGTCGCTAATAACGCTAGTAGTTGATGCGACATAAAATAAAATAAAATTAAAAAAAACGTCAATGAAGTCATGTCAATATTTCAAAAATATATTTATTATTAAATTCGCAACTGCACTTGTTATCAAATTTTAATTCCATACAAAGAAAAGGTTGAAAATAGTTGTGTCAGCTGCTAAAAAACTCTATAGAATGTGGTATTTTTGAATGTTTTGGGGCATTATGATTCGTGTCCGGCTAGAAAGGCAACTAGGTGCATTGGGCGGCATGGCGTTGAGCGAAAAGCGACGTGATCGGTTTTTGATACGCTCATGACAGAAGAGTCTGAGAGATAAAAAACATTAGGAATTTCAGAGAGAAGACTTTTAAGGGAAAGGTTGGCAAAAGGATCGGAGGTGGCTCTCATTCAGAATTTGTTTAAAGGTCGATGGACAAAAGTCAAAAAAAGGAACAACTTATTCTCGATATGGAAAATGTAAAAGGATTTCGCGATGTGCGAAAGTAAAAGTAGGACATAACTGGTACAAAAGAATTGTAAATCAACAACTAGTTTGTGCTCGTCACCGTTTCTGCTTCGTCACTGTAACTGCGCCAGGGGCGCCCAGAAAGGGTGTCACCACCTTTCCTTTTTGTCTCCCTCCCAATGTCGGGCGATGGCACGATGGGTGAGGCAGTAACCAACCACCTAGCGCCTGGTCCAACAATTGGGGTAAAATTACCTCGCGTATGGGAGGAGACGGGTGACTCGAGTAATTCTCCCTTGTTACTCGTTGTTGTGGCTTTAATAAAGTTAGGCCACAACGCACTCATATAAGAAGGTCCTAGCAGACATTCTTTCCAAGGGAAAGGGTTCAAGATTTAGTACACTGGGATAGATTAAGAACACTTTTGTCGTATGTTTTACGAAAATAACAACAAACAATATATTCTGTACTGAAAATTAGTACATCAACATAACATGAATTGACTATTAATGTCCTGTTTAAATCTGATATGCAAAAAAAAACCAAAAATTGTTACGACATGTAAGAAAAATCTAATTGCAAATAAACCCTTGAAATCTTCCAATTAAATTCAAAAGAATGGATTCAAGAATCGGAATTCCAATAATACATAACTAATACACGATTATCTCTACACACATTTCCTGAAATACACATAGAATAATACACACTCAAAATGTTGTACGTGAAATTACCATTCGTGTATAACATAAATCGATAGTATCAATACCATGTTCTATTCAAAAAAAATATCAATCTTCTACTTGTTCTAACAAATTCACTTGATTCAATTAGAATGCATAACTGTTATCGTTATTACAATGTCTAATCTTACCAACACTAAGCAAAGTTAAATTAATTTACTCTTATGAGATCTCAGACTTAAAAAAAAAACAAAATGTTAAGTTAAAAGCTACACAGTTGAACTTTGCATCCGACACAATATGTCAATCAATTGAATAATTGTCTATCTTTACTTCTGAATTTATTTTCCAGTAACACTTTTTAAATATCTGCGTCCAGTAACGAAACTGTAATTCGATTTGGCACACGGATATGTATCCAACAACTCATGAATAAAGTCAAGCAATATTACAGTTAACCATCTAGTGAAATATGATACTAAAATCGTTCTACATCTGGCCCACGTTTCTGCCGTTAACTTGAAAAGGGTTTGCCGAACTCACGATGTCTCCCGCGACGTGCGAAGCCTTGAAGTTTTTCAGGGTCGTCCGGAAAGGAACTCGAACATGAGAAGATCCCGTTGACTGCACCGTTCTCCTCGGGACTCGCGTCGTTGGCGTCGGCGTTGCAGTAACGTCCAATGATCGAATTTTATTCGAGCTGGTTCAAGTATTCTTATACAAAAAAGCTGCAATAAATCACACATTGCTTGTAACATTTCTATTTCAATTAGCTACTCGTTACATTTCTTTTCGTTTCAATTCATAGCATCACTCTTGTTAAGTATTCTTCTTTTTTTAAAAATTATCCACGTTTCATGTATTTTATTTATTCCCTCTCATGAATAAATTATCATAATAATAAGATGAGTTACCTTTTCTAAAAGCTTGTGTACTGTCGAAATCTTGAACAGGCGTGGTCCGTCGATCCAAAAATTTGTCCAGAGTAGTTCAGAGCACCTTCTCGTTCCGCTGACTTTCGGTAAAATGGCCGAGTTGGTCTCTTCTTGTTCTAAATTCTCCAATATTCGTTTGCTTTATTCCCATTGGTCGATCGCGTCGTTCCGCTGGCCGATTTCGTTATCACGCTTCTAGTACTAGTGATAAGCGCTCCTGTTAGCTTATTTTAAAACTATGTACGTCGCCTGGCGTTCTCTCTCGGTTAGTGTTGTAACTACTAGATCTTAAAATAACAGGACGCGTTTACGAAAGAAAAAACTGATATTTTCTTGCTGTAAACGGCTTTAGCGGTTACAAGGGAGGCAGCTGGAGAAACTTGGCTCACGCCCCGAATTAATTGGGACTCCAATTGGGATTTGTTTTCATTCAACGGAAATAGAAAATGTATTTACAAATTCACTCTTCCCCTTCTATCCCTCTTTTCTCTCACTTCCCTCCCTTCTCCTTTTCCCGAGACCTCTCTCCCCTCTCTTCTGTCACCCCTGTATCCTCTCCCTTCTCTATCCTCGCTATCCTCTCCCTTCTCCCCTGTATCCTCTTCTCTCTCTCTCCTCTATCCTCATTCTTATCTCCCTTCTCTCCTCTCTCTCCCTCCTCTTTCCACATCTTTCTCCCCTCTCCCGACGTTTCTCCTCTCTCCCCACTTTTCTCCTTTCTGTCCTCTATTTATTCGCTCTTCCCTCTTTTCTTCCTCTCTCTCGGTCTTCTCTTTCTCTTCTCTTTGTACTTTTAACTCCAATAACCGCTTTACGTTATGTCTGATTCATGGAGAAATGCATTCTCTTTAAGTGTGGGACCGCGCAATTTTTGTTTGAAATAAGGAATTTCCGTGAATCTAGTGACCCATGCACCTTGTTTTCTCTGGGTGCCCCTGCCACCGCCCCCTCCCACAACTGGGTGACAATATTGACCTTACGTACGGCTGAGTGGAGCCATCGCCTCCACACATGACGTCTGCAAAAGAAATCTTCCATCTATGAAACAGGCTCAATCTTTACAAAAACACAACGTAACTCGTTTACTAATGAACCGCAAAAGTTCAGTAACATAAACACTAATAACAACACATACAATTTTTATGCCCAAATTTTCGTGTTTTTAAGAAAACGATATAATCTGTATTTAAAAAACTGCGGACCGTTGATTGTAGAAAGCAATATCTTTTCGTTTTTTAAAACATTTTCACATTTACTCAACTGCTGTTTCTTACGCACAATGAATGATAATTTTCTTTATATATTTATGTTATAGTTTTCAAAGAAAGTTTAACAACACAATAAATAAACAATATATGAAAATATTATTTTTACTTACTCCATGCAGTTATAAATATATGTAGTCTACAAACTCACACTCTACAACAGTACTAATTATTTGATCTGATAATTATATCTTCCTTTTCTATAAAACAATTCCATATTTCATTCACAAGATGGTCCGATAGTAGTTCATTAAATTTCAATTAGTTCAATGAGAGCATGTGTTTGAGTTGGGCTCCGAATAATTGTTTTTCATCAACAGAATTGTCAAATCAAATACCCGACTAACAAAGAGACAAAGATTAGTGATTTCCAATTTACATGCGTCGCTGGCGCCGGCACTCGACCGACGGCGAAATGCTCTATTCCAGGATCGAAAACTATGAATCAATTGACGGCTGAATGAGGGATAATGAAGATGGAAATTTCAATGGAAACCACTAAACATTACATTGTTATTAGGGAGAGTATGTGCACAGATTTCTATTACGGAAACTCATTCGGCGTAATTAACTGGTGTACGTGAATTTATACTTATTTTAATTGAAAATTTAAGTGTAAGTTGAAAAGTGTTGAAACGAAACAATTCAGTTCAGATGTCTGACCATCGTTAGAGTAAATGGTAATGCTATACGTCCGAGATATTCGCGTAATGGAATAACTTCTTAATATTAATTACCTAATGAAGGTCCTTTACCAAGAAATAATTTTATGAGTTGCCTCTAAATCTGCCTCTGACCATCTTTCTCTGTTTTTCCTCAATCCCTCCTTTCTGTTTTTCTCTCCTTCTCTCTTTCTCTCCCATCTGTCTCAATATCACGCTTTCTCTTACGTAAAAAAACTCACACAAACCAAACCTCTATAACGTTTTTTTTAAAATTCAGTCTATAAGTAAATCTAAATTTTGTAGATGTAGTGAGTTTTACGTTTCGTTCGTAAATCTCTCGAGTCGTTAATTGTAGTGAGTGTTTAAGGGAAAGGAATTTCTGTTAATTAATTAAAACGTGACGTTAAAAATTTTGAACAAAGAATGTTTAAAGCAAAACGCAATAAAAAATCAGAAAATAAAATATTTACTTCCAATAATAATTTCCCCAACCCAGCTTCAATCTCGTGTAGATTCAAGTTATTCTATGGATTTAACAACATACCAATAGATTATTTAAGAACCATCCAAGGTATATTTCCTTACTTAACATAATGAATACTTAAAATAATGAACATAATGATAGACCATATCTACTGTGATGCATTATTCTGGGTTATAAAACATCATCACAGAAAGTTTTAAGAAACACATATTAAACAAACACACAATTTAAGAGACATAGGTGAGCAACAACGGTGGACAATATTGACGACAAATTAAAATATAAAAAAGAAGAGTAGGAATTGACTCATGTGATAAAACGACGAAAGATAGAGTTAATTTTAGTTACGGACGCGTGAGGAATTTCTGTGGATAGCAATATGAATAATAAATATAAATAAATATGAAAAGAGACCGGATGATATAGAGTAAATTTGGTGATATGTAAACAAGTAATTAGTCAATCGGAAGGAACACGGACATTCGACAATTGAAGGGAATGCGCAAAAAATACCATGAAGGAATAAATTTGGGACGCGATCGGGCATAGAAGAAGACAATTGAAAGGCGGGGATTATAATTTGCACAGAACCTGTTGTGCAATGATAAAGGATATATCGTGCTGAGTGGTGAGAGAAAACTGAACGTGTTGAGCAGTGATAGCGAATAGATCGAGTGTTTTGAAATCGTTAGTGTAGTTAATTTGCTAAAGGTCGTTTCTTCTCCGAGGTAATAATTTAATGGTAAATGAAGTTTGAAAAATGAAAAAAACGTGTCGCAGATGTAAAAATCGAGTGATTAAATTTTTAAGAAATTTTGAAAGATTATTTGGAGACGATAGCAGAAAGATATCCAGCGGCGTGATATTGCAGACGGTAGAGATGGATGCAGTAACATCGTCGTTCAATGTTCGCAATGGAGCCAAAAAGAGGTGACAGATTATTAATATTTATTTAATATGCATACAATTCAAGTAGTGTTGTTCATTTGAAGTTAAGATTCAATCATAAGAAAGTGTAAGAAGGGGAACATAGCCATGCGTGTATGTAATAATCAGAGAATGTATTGTGACATGCCAAAACAATAATCGATAAAAGCAATAGAAATGTGTATAACCCGAGAGGAATATCATTTCTTCAGGAGCCGGGGATATTAAGGTGAGCGAACAATAATGGGGGTCGCCATGAAGCGGGGGCATAGAAAATAAACAATCGGACGTTAGAGGTCAGTTTTGGAGATAAGATATATAAGCGAGAGATCAGTTGATGCGAAAAAAACAAACATTTTATGAACTAGTGGTGCTACAGAATGGCACAGACTTTCCCGTATTAGTTTTCCTATTTCCTTGGGTCTTCGCTAGCTTTTCGGATTTGCCACAAACTCTTTCTTGCCAGCTGTCATCTATCACCGCCAAAAGTACATTTTTTTGTCATTTCCTTAATTTTTCGGTTTCCTATAAGTAGAACGGAAACATTAACTTTAGAATATTAAAGAACACAAAAACCTAGCCGTAAATGGCAATTTTCTTTTAAAAAAGATGTGCCGTTCAAGAGAAAATGGCGTTTTAGCGCTACTAAAATGCAAAATGTGAAGCTCATTTTCACAGAAAATAATTGAGTTTTCAAAATACTTTGTTTGAAGTTATTTGAAGCACTTACACTCACAAATATAATAATGTGTACAAATTGCTGGTAATGTGCATATTAAATATGTGAGAGATCTTTCAAAAAACATACAATTATGTAATTTTTGAAAAAAACAAAAAAAAAACTCAAAATAAACTTTAAGCTATACTAAAGAGTGTAATTAGCACTATCCGTTACAAAAGTTTCAAGAAAACAAATGCAGCCATATACGAGAAAATGGCGTTTGAGCATTTCTGAAAATGCAGAAATTTGAGATACTTTTCACAGAAAACGGTAGTTTTTTCGAGAGACTTAACTTGATATTATATAAAGCATATATACTCGTAAATATAATAATGTGAAAAAATCGCCGATAATGTAAATATTAACGACGTGAGAGACAAGTAAAAAATTTACATTTTGTAATTTTTGAAAAAACCAACCGATAGACCAAAATGCCTTTAATGTCATTGATAGAATACATTTACCACTATCCCTACCAAAGTTTAAAGAAAAAATTTGGAGCCGTTTTTGAGAAAATCTTGTTTTTGTAATTTTTTAAAATTGCACATTTTGCACGCAATATAGCACGAAAACTACCAAACTTTTGAAAAACACTTTACATGACCTTTATGAAAGAACTCAATATTCAGAACAAATTTTATTTGAAGAAAAAATCTCTATCTTCAATTTTGTAGTTGGAGAAAGACGCCGAAAAAAATTTTCACAATTTTCGAAAATTCAGAGCTGTACGTGAAAATAGGACCTATACCATGTTAATAAGTGTATTTTCCTCTATTCATACAAGAAATTTAAAGTAAAAATTTGGAGCCGGTTTTTGAGAAAATTTTGAAAATCCACGGGGGGCTTCATTATAAAGTACCCCCAAATTTTGAAGAATCTTTTTCAAAATCTCAAAGCTTTGACTAGAATCAGATCGACCGGGGAATATCCATTTTGGAAGAAATCGTACGTGTAGTTTAGGCGCTAGCAGTGTTTACAGACGGACAGACGGACGGACGGACGGACGGACAGACGGACGTTTTCCTTTCAATTGGGTTTTCGGTATCAAGGACCTAGAAAACAGGGTTTCTGGCTACACCACGTGTTAGGGGATTATTTTTCTTAATTTAGCAACTGGTTTCATCCACTTATTCGTTTTCACGGCCCGGCAATTAATTTTTTTCCGCCGAAAATTGGCCATTTTTTTCGCGCAGCATTACATAACTTTTCCTATACTACGTATATCACTCCGTGTATACGTACGTATACGGGAAAGTAAAAAGGAAGCTTTCAGTTATTTAAGAAAGATGGCCGGATTCATTCCCTCTTTAGACGTGGTAGCGATCAGATAGAATATTGTCGGGGAGAAAATCAGTTTTGGATAAAATACTTCTGCATTAACTTTGATCAGATTAAGATGAAGTACACATTGATATAGAACTTGTATTCCATTGCGTGGTGTTCAAAGGCGTAGAATATTTTCCCGTGATACGGAAATAGAAAAAAACACAGTATTAGGGAAAGATTAGGGAATATTGTTTTTGGTAGTAAGTACAGTTACGTGTATAGGCGTCCATCCGTGACGCGAGTGATCAAAACCGCCTAGCCGAATACAAGGCCTGCCGACGCCCTGAGAGTTTGTGCGTGACGTCACGACGAGAAGGCCATGATCCATTATCTCATACTATAGTGCGATAGTGTTGTTTCTGAGCCTGTGCTTAATGTTTTTTGTTATTTAATGGTAAAATATACTTAAACCGTGCGTGTGTGTGTGTGTGTGTAGGGATATAAGTGCAGAAATTATGCCTAGTTGTGTGCGAGGGTGCCAGGCAAATTATAAGGATGGACCTCGGTTGGGTATTTTTTCGTGTCCAAAGGACGTCGAGTTAAAAAGAAAATCGATGAGAGCAATATAAATGATTTATCCCCACAACATACCCAAAGGTAAGCTACAATCTATCTTTAAAATATGTGTTTCTTACCTTCGATTATATTATTCATAGATTATTTAACTTGGTGATACATACTATATTTCTATACCTAACCATCTTTCTGTCCAATTCTCTCTGAAACTGGATTCTTTAGTTTGTTGGAAATATCTTGTTTTCTATTTCATGTGTAGGTTTGTGAACTACATTTTAACGAACGTGATGTTGAAAGAAGTAGTTCAGCTTAAGATGAGAAAACAGGGAAGCAAATTAATGCCCCATTGTCATACCCCAGGCTTGTTGATGGTGAGTTAAATAATATATTATTTGGGAACTATATATGACTTCAGAAGGAGAATAATGTAATTCAGAAAGAGACCTTAATCTTTATGCAATTATTCTTAACAGTAAAGTCCATAAGTTAACCTTGTGCATTAAAGGGTTGATTATTGTAACGGTCTGAAGAGTTGAAAGGACAGCTGTTCTTCTTGCTTAGTTTGTTTTGTGTAGTCATGATTTTTAAGGGGATCGTATGCATATTTAGTGATTTTAGGTGTCTGGCGACTTCAGAATTTGCTTCACTTGAGACAATAGAATGATTTTTTAGGTTTTCAGAGAGTACTTGTACAAAAAGTATGTAAATGGTAATTTAACATTCTACAATGTAGGTTTGAGATAACAAAGTTAATTATTATTTCTAGGTGCTGAACCGTCTGTAATGCTTGGAATACCAAAGTATTTGTCACGGCCTTCGACATCTGCTCGAGAAAGCTCGGATATGCGACGTACGCGATTGAAGAACGAGTCTTTAAGAAATGTCATCGAGAAAAGCATCGTTTCCTTTGAGACACATAATGAGAAGAATTCGTTTCATTACTATGAAGAATTGAAATCTAAAGTGTGTGACATAAGTTTACCTGCAGATTGGACGGTATTGCTGAATGAAAATTATGTAAATTTTGTTAGTGAAAGGAAACCGTCAGCCAAGAATGCTTTGTGCTATTAATGTTACTGAAGAATTGATATTATCTGCTTTCAATGACGATGCTGAAATACACTCGCTTCCATCTGGAAAACTACCAAGGAAGATCAATAAGATACATGACTTGGAGAATATTGTTAGTGAAATCAGTGGAGCTTTCTGCAATAATTGTCGCAATTTCTCCATAAAACATGTTATCGACTTGATCACCCATTTTCTTGATCATTTGGAAACAATAATACCAGAGATCCACAGCCACATTGGATTTATAAAAAAAAAATATTATTACTTCCACTACCTAAAACTACTGCAAGATATTTATGACAATTACTTATATTCTGTAGTCTTTTTTACTCGATATCACCTCATGGATATAAATATCTGAAATCATCTGGTAATTTGAGATAACCCAGTTCCTCTACTATTAGGCAAATTTGCAGCACGTTTTCCAGTAATCCCCATTTGGAGCAAGACCCTTCTAAAGCACAGTTTCATGTGTCTGGAGCACAGTGTCATGTGTCTGTTAGGTAAAAGTTTTGAAAGTGAAAGCAAACTGCGAATTCAGAATGCCATGTCCCTGATTTTGAAATCTCACAGTCTCAGTCAAGTTTCTGTGGATGTTTGTGAATTTGATGCGACTAATTTCATGTCTCAGGATGAAGACCTACACAACTCAGTGGTTCCAGATATTTTGAAAAGTAATTGTGCTGTAGATGAGGACGATATTGATGACATTCCAGTATCAACCTGTTCCATTTTAACATATATTGGGGGATACAATGCTTATGCTGTAAGAAAAAAATCAAATATGGCTATTGTAAACAATATTTATTTGCAGAAAAGTCTGGTAGATATAATATGTTGATTAATTCAAATAACAGAGGTAGTCTGTTTACCCTCATAAAGATGTTGTTTGTTGTACGTCTTATTTGTACATTATTGTGCAAAAATTAATTTCAAAAGATATAGAAAATGAATTTTTGATGGTATCAAATTATAAGAATGTAGTAGTTTCTTTAGGAGTAATGAATATTCCAAACAATCTCTTTCAAGATCATAACATTGAACACCATAACGTTAAGGACATTATTCAAAACATTATGTATGTCACTGCCAACCTACTTTTAAATAATTATTCAAAAAGAAAAACTGACCATTTAAAACGAAAAACAATGTCAGAATGTAAAAGACGCAAGCAAAAATAGTGTTGCAACATAAGACATGAGCTGTAATAAAGTGTATTAAAATCGATACATAAGTTTAAATGCTAAGTTTGTGGCGTTAAATAAATAAATAAATGTGTTTATTTTTTGACCTTTCATTTAGCCATATGCTTCAAGTTTAAATGAACTAAAAACAGAAAGAATTCTAAATGCCCCGGGAAACGATGCAATATTTACAGCGGCGCGATTGCCGAGCGGCCACCGCGGCCGGCGATTTTCGGCCTTCCTATGTGACGTCACGGAATACGTCGGCAGGCCTTGTATTCCAGGCGGTGTTGGAGTGATAAGGCAGTCAGTAAACAAGTAGTAATATAATTCAGTAGGCGATAGAGGTTAAATATCGCGCCTATAAAGGTATTAGAAGACAGAAGACATCGCAGGATATCCGAGAAGATTCTTCGTAACGCCGTCGTATTTGGGGAGGAAGAAAGCGCGCGAAAAAATCGTATGTGAGAAAATTTTGAACTTTCCAATCAAAGAACAGGTCACGACCAAAAGTTTCCAAAGCTTCAAAGCTGCATTTTGATAACTGTAATAATTCAGATTCATTTAGAATTATTAATAATTATAATAAACTCCAATTTGTTTATTTGAGAAAGAACTGATTACCTTTTTTAATAACTACAAATCAGAAGTTTTAACAGGATATTCAGATTCCTTGCTACTTCGTATCAAGGGCAGATCGGGTAATTGATTGCAGATTAACTAGGTACCAATTACTAATCAGAACCCAAATGATGAACTAGCGCGGCATTGTCTTAGGTTGAAAATCAATTTGCATATGAGAATCAATGAAAGTTGATGTAATTATTTCCTGACGCCCAAATCAGACTAATTATTAACATTTATTTGGAAGCAATTACGATCATAAATTAAAACATGGAGATAAGCCATATAGTTCAATATAATAACGTTATTGATACGAAAAATGGGAAAGTTATCCATGTTTCAAAATGGCGCGCCATGTGGGGCGAATTCGATAACGAGAAGTCTGAAAATTCGTGGATTGGCACGATGATCAGCATAGAATTTGGAAGGACTACCAAATCAATAGTTTTTAATAATATAAAGTTGAAACTGATATTGTGTTAGAATTAAGGTGTAATTAGTTATTTTTAAAATGGAGACGGGGAAGGAAAGCACGGTCTAAAATAAAAGAGAACCAGGAAAGGCCCTGAATTGTATGAGGAGGCAATACAAAGCGATACTATTGGGGATAGCAATATAGAAACAGAATCGAATATCAACCTCGAATTAGAATCAGTGCTGGAATTAGATGAAGCGCTACTACGAGAACAAGAATTGGCGGAATCACCGTCAGCAAACGTGGATCTCAATAGCTTAATTTTAAAAATGTTATCGGAAATGATCACTAAATTAGAAAGTAACAACTCTAAGTTAGAAAGTATGAAGGCAGAAATGAACGCTACATTAGAATGTATGAAGGCAGAAATGAATGCTAAATTAGAATGTATGAAGGAATAAATGAACGAAATTTTAATAAGAAGTTTGAACAAATTACGGAAAATTATAATAGGAGTTACAAGATGTGAAAGGCGAAATTAGGGGAGAAATAACTCAGTTACGGGCAGATACGTCTGTAGAAATTAGCAATATTAATTTGAAAATGGAAACCTTTAATAATCAAACGGGTCAGATTCAGCGCGAACAACAATATTTAAATAAAATAAATTCGGAATTTATAATTGTTTTAATATTATTTATAACCTGTTCAATTTTTTACAAATTCTTCAGGTTGTCTGAAGATATTATAATAATATAACATTTTTTGGAGATGCCATCAATTTAAATCATAATTACTGCTAATTATGATTATGTTTCAATAAAACACAGAATGAAAACTCGATTTAGGTAGTTAGATCTAGTTAATTAGAATTTAATAATTTTTATTATTATAAATTTTGTTTTAAGAGAGTTATTTAGAAAAGATTTAGAAATGTATTTACGGAGAGTAAAATATATCTTTGGGGAAGCGGGAACGAACACGTTTTAAGTTATAATTTTGGCCTAAATCGAAATGTTGATAAGTAGGAAAATTTGCTAAAGAGCTGAAGAAGTTTGAAGATTGAGTAATTATAAATGTCTTAATTGATTATATTTGTAATTCTTTATTTATCTGCTTGTTGGAGTTGAACTATTCAGCATTTAGAAATGTCCTTAAAAGTTTGTTTCGAATGGTTTGAATTTTCTTCATGTTTGACGCAGATGCGTTACACCAAAGTTGGCATGCGTATGTAAGTGAGGGTCATTATTGTCTTAAATGTTGAAATACCACACTCAAGTTGTAATTTTGAAAATTTATTAGTTAACGGGTATAATTTTAATATTTTTTGATACCTTTTATTAATAATATTTTGAATGGGATTTCCAGTTTAAACGACGGTCAAAATGTAGTCCTAAATATTTAATTGGAATATGATTTTCTATCCAAGGTATATTTATATTATTTATTTTGAGACATGGATGATTAGTTCTGCAAAGTGTGAAAAGTTTTGTGTGTGTTTTAGGTGGATTTATTATTTTTCTCCATTGTTGGGTCCATTTAATGGAATTGATAATTTTAAAGGAAAATGTCACCAAGTTGGAAAGCGTCGGTAGCCATCAATGTGAAAAAACTGGCAAACGCCGAAGCATATGCATAGTAGGCCCTTTAACCACCACCTCCACCACTATAGAAGGTGGTGATTTAACCAATATATAGCGAAAACATAATACGAAGGTAGGGAATGTTGAAGCAAAAATTGAGGATACTGGCGTAAGAATATAGCGGAAAATTCAGGAAGAAATAAAATTAACAAAAGAATTAGAAGAATATAGGACCGGGATAGAAACGGTGGAATTAAGTAACAAGATTATTGATTTGGAAAGACAAATCATATACTAATGGGAATACACCGACATCGGCAACATCATTTGTTCCACCTAGTCATATACGATTTTATGGAGCACCCTTTATCTTTTCTAGCAAAAATAGAAAGTTATTTCATCATAAATAATATTCCGGAGAAGATTGAAGCTACATGTCGTTAACAGGCGATGTCTCTGGTTCACGTCATCACTAGTTGACGTCGTTGTTACGGGAACCAACGAATTACAAGGAATGGAAGGAACAATATTTTAAAAGGTATTGAAATGAAAACCACAAATTTGAATTAAAGTATTAATTAATGGGCGAAAGGTTTAGGAAAGGCGGTGTGTGAAGAGAGGGCGGATATGGACGAAATTATGAGGATAATATTGCGTCAATTACCTACCAATATTCAAAATCTTCTATTGAATTCGATGCCGGAAAATTGTGGAGATTTGATCGAAAGATTGAAGCGATTTGACCAAACCTTAGGAGAGGAGAATAACGCAGTAAAACTGTGTGAATGCTCACATCAGTTCTGCATGAGATAGTTACAGGGTTAGTAAATTAAGCATGATTATTGCGCATTTGCGAGTTGAACGAACTAAAAGGAAACATACTACCAACTTTTTAGGTGCTATGCTTAAACTGTGACATATGGACGAAATGTAGGGAAGTGTTTATTATAGTAGATAGTGAATGCGTACCTTTGGATGGTGAAGAAATTATTTAAATTTATGAAAGTTCGGCAAGAAGTATAATTGAAGTAAAAGAGAAATTTGAAACTTTTCTTTACAAAAACGCGAGAAGAAGAAAAATACTAAAAGAGTGTGATTTACAATGTGGCAACTGATATAAAGTATTGGTACACAGTATAATACACAAAATTGTGCAAAAAGAATACACGTAAATCAATGCATTTTGTTTTTTGTTTATATTTCTGTTAATGTTAGTTATGAAGTGAGTGAAATTGGGGGGCGCGTGAACCACAGTAAGAAAAACTGTGAATATCTTTTTAATGAGAAAGTCTTGAAGGCGGAGATACAATAGAATAGATAGTAGTGGGATCCGCCGTAGACAGGGAGTAGATAGAATTCCTTTTCCTGGACCATAAATTACGCCAAATAGTCCACCAACGCGGAGTACTATAGCGAGTATTTTTATGCTAGTGTGTCTGCACCATGTAGAAGATATACAATCCCAAGGATACTGTTGTAAAGAGATATTTTCCTTGGAAAATATATATATTATCCGTTTGATCTTGGCTGAATTTCTAACATCTTTGAGTTGGCATCATCGATTTCTTTCAAAGAAGGTTTGAGAGGGGAGAGACTTTTGTCAGAGGTGGTAGTTACGTGTCGTCACGAGGGAAAATCCCATTTGGCCGATTGAAAGTTGCACCATCTACGACTTCCCTTCTGTTTAATATTCTGAGAAGACAAGCAAGTTCTACTTACTGGCCAGGCTGCCCTGACATATTCTTTTGAGAAGGCTTCAAATACTTAATCATAGTTACATTAAATATCTTTCGAGTTGAAGTAAATATGAGTTTTGGATGGTGTGTGTGTGTATATATATATATATATATATATATATATATATATATATATATACCTAGTAATCCATCAACATTCGCGAGAGTCCATCGCGAGTCACAAAAACCATCGCCAATGTCAAGTCCGCGAATGTTGAGTCTGTCTCTTAACGAAACTAGTGGTGCTTCCAACGCACATACTTTCTCGCTCTCCTTCTATATGGTCCTTAATGCTATTCCACTACTTCATAAACCAGCAAAAGTGTATTCTACCGGCAAACGTTTTCCGTACCGAGACCCGAAATCCGATACTCAAAGTTAACGAACCGGCACTTATACCACTACGCCACACTAGCACCGCAAGGATCGAACAGAGCCATGAAAGAATCAAACCGACCTATAAAATGGTAAGTGCATTATAAAGGAACAATTGATACGATGGTATTAACACTTTACAAATCCAAGAAGAGACGTAAAAATTGTTAAAAGCTAAACATTTGAATAAATATATACAGACACTTCCAGTACTTTTATCGTAATTATCAACATTTGTTATTCAAATGGTTTCACATGGTTTTAAATAAAGTTATAGAAAACTCAATTATTTCCTATGACAACAGAGTATTCTGACTAATAATATTCCGCGACCAGGACACGAACCGTCGAAGCTTCCCTCGGAAGACCTGTACCAATCGTCGCTGGTTAACCGCTGCGACCACTAATGGATAAGCATGAAATGCACCTATAAAACAGTGATAGAGTATGGTGGTTTCATTTCCCGCATTAGAAAACGAAAATATCCAGAGTATGTAAAAAAATGTCCTGTACGCGCTCAGGGAAAGTATCTGGGAACATCATCATTCATAACTGAAAAACAAGTTCAATTTAGAGATTAGAAAACTAAGATTTGCGAAAAAGTCTCTGACATTCTATAGCACCACTATTTTTTTAAACTTTAGGTTTTATCCACTTTTTCGTTACCAGAACCATGCTATAAGAGCTTTTCTGGCGAAAATTCGCCGTTTTCCGGCACACGATTACATAACTTTCCCTTCTTACGAAGTATTCGTTAGGGCGAGAAAGTAAAAAGGTGGGTTAGGTTCCTGGATATCTAAAAAAGAAGGGGAAAATATCCGACAAACAATTGCAGTAGAACTGAGTAAGAGCTACTACAAACAGGATTTACAATCAACATCCCAAAGAGAATAAGTAAAAAATATTTGAAACTTATTTCAAAGTCGAAAGTCATTGGATGTTAGTTTTTTTGTTTTGTTTAATCACCTTCCTCGTTATAATATCTAAATATGGAAGAGCTGCTGCTTCTATTTCTCTTTTAAATTGGAAGTTCGTTCCATGTTCGGATCACAGTCAATTTCCTTTCAATTAGAGCTTGTTGACGTTTTAGAACGCCATTAACCGATTTGAAGTTGCTCCAGGTTGGAGTTTCACTTCCATTACATTACGTTCGAGGTTCTCTTTGCTGATGATTTCTTAAAAGCTACTCTTCAGTTAAGTCATTATAATGAGAGTTGCATAGATTCTGAATGGCTTTTATGTTCAATTGACCAAAACCCTTACCTTCCAACTTGAGGCAACTGAATTTATTTTACAATTGTGTTATTCTATACATGTAAATTGACACTTAATCTTTGAAATTTTTACAGAACGCGGTACTTTAAACTCCAGTGTCTTTTGGGTTTGTTTTCCAGATTACGCTGATAAAAAAATGAAATCTGCTCGAACAAAAACGGCCAAAAGACGCACACGCGAAAGTTGAAGTCGTGAATGATAAAACCAGTAGCATTTCTGAAATCGCGAATGTTCGGAACTCGCGAATTGCGAATCCGCGGATGTCGAGGGATTCATATATATATGTATATATATATATATATATATATATATATACATATATATGTGTATATATAATATATATGTATATATATATATATATATATATATCCACACTCTCGCATGTTAAACCCCACCCTTTCCCTATACATTTGTCTATCCTTTCCATAAAAAAGGAGAGGGAAGGAAAGGAACTACTAATGTACTTATAGAATATCAAACAAAATAACAATGCAATTGATGTTGGAAACAAATTTTAAATTAAAGTTTATTCAGCATTATAAGCATTATAGAGAGATGTTCTTGGAACAATTCATACTTCCTTAAAACCAACATTTGACGAAATTATTCAGTCGTCCTTGAGAGTTAACTTTTCGCTTTCCTTGATAGTCACAAAAATAATACAAAATGTTTTTACTCTTGAGAAAGCAAAGTAAAGTAGTGCAAAAATACCGGATCGGGCAAATACAGACCTACTCTTTTCAATATTATTTATCTTTCCTTGATTTGTTATGAGGAACCGAGGGGGTTTTGGACAGTCAGAATGCCAGCTTGCTGAGGTGCGAATATTGAAAAATTATTTGTATACTAAAAAGTATTGGATTATTTTCTGGGTTCTTATGTACCTCAAGGAAAGTCATTCCGAGCCAAAAAATTATCAAACTAATATTTTCACCTTTGAGTACTAAATACTATTTTTTGCCATTAGAAACAATTTAGTCATCTTAGACCATTTCGGTACATGGGAATGTTGCTCAAACGACGTTTGCATATTGAATATCTTAAGGAACCGACACCTTTAGTGTAATATCAAACGGTATATTATTTACAATGAATTTGCAGCTGAACGTTGATGTACATGCTACCAGATATCGCCAATATTTAAATCGTGCGTTTGGACTGCGATCGTTGGCAGTTGTCGAGTGACTAGCGCTATTCTTTCTATAATTTTAAATTTAGTTGTTTTTTTTAAATTAATTCACGTAGTATTGTAGGCTAGCGCGTTTTGATTTTGTTTTCCATTTTTTTGAAGCTATTTTACTTTAGCTACTTGTTTGTTCTTTGTGTTGTGCCGTAGCACATGTTTTACCGCACATGTTTTACTCTGCTTACCCGTGCGAGAACTCTCGCATGTTACATCCCACACTCATCCCTATCCTTCTATTTTCATTCTAAGAGGGAAAGTACTTAACGAAACCTGTTTATTTGTTTAAAAATCTTGCATTAATAATTATGCAAATAAACCTAATCAGACTGTACATACCACGGTGTATACAGAAAGCGTATATATAAGATTGAGACACCTAAGCCTTCTAAGTATTTCGTTACAAAAATGACTACCAGCATCAAGGGCTGAAATATTGAGTTGCCCTTGATAGTTTTGAAGCTCGGAATCGAAAATTTATTTGAATGTCGTGAAATATATCGTCTTTTATATTACGGTGTGAAAAACGTTTCTTTGAGGTTCTGGCCTCAAAATTTTAATTTTTAAGGTTCTAAAACTTTTGGTTTAGGAGTTATTTGACGAAAACTTTGGCAAGAGTTGCGGGTTGCATTTGACTTGAATATTTAGATGCGTTTTATAAAACAAATCCTTCATATTTTTAAAGTCAAAGTACAATTCGTCACGTCTCCGTGAAATTCTCTTTCTTTTGAAACCTGATTGATAAAGATTGGTTGCGTGTGAGAGCTGAAACGGAAAGGTATACAACTGAAATAATACAGGAGACGATATATAATTACAATACGTATATCGTACGCACTATTTCATAACAAAACCAGGAGGTCCTGCCGGAGAGAAGTTGATGATAAGCATTCTAAATATACAAGTAAAAAAGAGAATGGTTTAAAATGCGGTACCAAAAATCTGAGTCAACAAAAATAGATTGTGAAAGAAATTATACTTAACAGAGCAGTTAACGGATTTCATGGAAAATATTGTTTTCATTACATATTAATTCAATTGTTACGCGTGTCCCTCGTGATTTGAATATCTCATTTAGTGCAGTAACGTTTTTTGTGGCAGAAGAGCCATTTACGAAAGTGAAACTCGTTCTGAAAATATGCAGAGCAGTTACATTTTTTAAATTATTAAAATGTTTAAAATTCCTTCCGTATACTAAATTTCCGATCGGTATTTTTTGACGTGAGATGACAATAGCTCAATCAATCGTCATCCAGCAGCAAAAACTGCTGCTGTAGAATGCATGGAAAATAGGATCCTTGCAGAAGAAAAAAAGTTCAAAAAGGGCACACGAAGCATTTTTATGAAGCTTATTTCTTTCTGGTCGCATGACGTCCCGCTGTGGCATAAGCAGTACCACATTGAGTACGAGAATTATGTCGTAGAAATAGAGTCGATGTGTGCAGGAAGAGAATAGGCGAAATAACACAATCAAATATTTGCATTTATCAAACAAAATCATAACTACTTTATTGTTTTGTGATTTTTCCCGAGTTCTGGGAATCTGACAAAACCATTGCCTCTTCTCACATGTCCACAGTCAATTTATCCGTTTATTCTAAATTAGTAATATAGATAATTTAGAACTGCACGCAAGTCATTTTTATTTTTAAAATGGAATTTTGAAATATTGTTTTAAGGTGATAACAAGAAAATGACACAAACGTCTACACACGCCACAAAAAAACCTTGAAGAATATTTTTACATTGAACTGGGGACGTTTAGGAGTGCTGATTTTCACTTCCTTGTAATTATGTTGGTGTACTCGTAATATTGCGCAGGTTGAAAGCAGATATTGCTGATTTGAAATTTCTCCGTAGAGTGAGATACCAAAGAATTCATAATGGAAAGCGCGAAATCAGGATATCCCGCTGGAAGGATGGCGGCAGTCTTCTGCCTCTCGAGCAACGGGTGAGGGGTTGAGTTGGGAGGAAGGGGTGAGGGGGAGGTATCCAGGGAGGAGATGAAGGCTGCAGAGCGCAACGAACGACAGCGCGGGGGTGTGGAAGGGTAGTGTCCCGCTGCGCCAGCCAAACAGACTGGCGGTTGACTTAATAGTCCCCCGAGAGAAGCAACTCCACGTCCTTTGGCCGTGCGCACTCGCCCGTGTAGTCCCCGGCGAGCAGAAGCTGCGTGGATGGGCAAGACGCTTATTAATACAGAGCAAGGAGTAAAGTAATTCAGCAAGAATGAAAAGAAGGGAGTAAACGAGTCAACTTCGAGGTAAAGTAGGTCAAGTGAATGAATTTGTTCGTTCATAACAATTTCTACGTTAAAGCAGTAAATTACATTTAGATCGTTGGAAATTAATGATTGTACAATACGATAAACAACTAATGCAAAATTGTTGTAGAATAGTAACATATGAGAGAATCCTGAGTAAATAAAGAACCAAGAGTAGGAAGTGTATCATCGATACATCAGGAATCCTGTATATACTATAATTTCTCTGCGAAAGTTATCATTTTCAGCAGTAAAATATAATTTGGTGTCTACCCTAGAAGAAAATTTGAAATATATATATATATATATATATATATATATATATATATATATATATATATATATATATATATCGTCATCTGTATTATTTCAGTAGTATACCTTTGGGCTCCGGCTCTCACACGCAACCAATCTTTATAAATGAGGACTCCAAAGAAAGAGAATTTCACGGAGACTTGACGAATTCCATTTTGACTTTAAAAATATGGATGATTTCTTTAAAAAGCGCATCGAAATATTCATGTAAAATGCAACTCGCATCACATGTCAACATATATCGGCAAATAACCATAAACGAAGCCTTTAGAGCCTTAAAAAGTACAATTTTGAAGCCAATGGCCTCAAAGAAACGTTTTTCACATCATAATCTACAAGATGAGACATTCGTCAATCCATTCAATTAACTTTTCGGTTCCACGCTTCAATACTATCAAAGGCACCTCAATAGAGAGTTTTCGCACCACGCTCTCCGGTTATACGTTGTCGGTTATGCTGATTTTGCTGTGACGTATTAGTGACGGTCAATAACCGAATCGTGCGCTGAGCCATCTTCTGTTTTCGCTCCCTACTTTAAACGCTATCTCTTATTTTTGACTTCGGAAGTTCCCGGTAATTTACGGCAACTTTCGCTAGTCGTGAAACAAGAGTTTCGACATAGACTAAGGATGTACATCTTTACTCTATGGTTTCGAAAAGCAGCGCGGGGAACAGTCGCAAAGAACGCGAGTAAAAAATGGATGATCTCCTTATGCTTGCTGTTCTTGACGACATAAATAGTGTGGAGGATGCTATGATTCTTCAAATTTTGAAGAGAAGAAAGAGTCAGAGAATCAGGTCATTGGAATTTTCCCGATTTAATTTTGAAGCGATTCCTTCCGAAGATTGCATTCAGAATTTTCGGTTTCATAAAAATGATCTTCCCAGGCTCATGGTGGCTCTTGGTATACCAACGGAAATGAAAATTCAGGATCGTACTATTTCTGGTAAGTCAAAAATAATGCACAGTACCGGCAAGGAAGAGGGATCAAAATCATAATGGTTATTGTTTAACTTATATTGTTTCAGGTCTGGAAGCACTTTGCATATATTTGAGGCGACTGGCATATCCGAACAGACTATGTGATCTCGAAAGATTATTCGGTTTGTCCGCCCCCTATTTATCCCTTGTGTGTACTAGTATCATGAAATTAATAAACAAAAATTTGGCCATCTATTGGACAATTTAAAAAATCTCATCTGGTTAAACAAGGATAGATTTGTTTGTTATTCAAATGCAATTTCATCATGTGGTGCACCCATAAAAAACTGTTGGGGTTTTATTGATGGAACTGCACGACCAATATGTAGACCATCAATTAACCAGGAAATGTACTTTTCTGGACACAAAAGATATCATTGCGTTAAGTATCAATCTGTTCTATGTCCAGATGGAATAATTGTTAGTTTGAAAGGCAGTTTTCCTGGGAGGATGCATGATGCAGGTATAATGCGAAGATCAGATTTTTATAAAAGAGCTACAAGAATGTGCAAAATTTCCTGATGGAGATAAATTTGTTTTATATGGAGATGCAGGCTATCCAATAAGAGAGTTATTACTCAGACCTTATTCCAGAAATAATTTAACTCCTGAACAATCACATTTCAATAATATCATGAGCAGTGTAAGATTATCAGTGGAATGGGGTTTTGGGAAAATTGTTAGGGAATTTGCTTTTCTTGATTTTAAGAAAAACCAAAAATTGATGTTGCAGGATGTGGAAAACATGTACAGAACTGCTGTTTTGTTAACTAACTGTCATACTTGCTTGTATGATGGCCAGTGTATAGAAATGTTTCAATATCTCCACCTTCATTAGAAGAATACCTGACTCAAAACCCAATATTTAAATCTTTTATTTACTTTATTGAGGTAGACATAAATTTTTTAAATTTGCCATAGAAAAAACTTTTCACAGATTTACTTATTGTATTTAAAGGAAAACACCATTAAAACACCTTTTTTTGTATTTATTGTTTTAAATGATTGTCTATTTGTTAATATTTACTTATTAGCTTTTCATTTCTGTGTATTTAAGACAGTCAAGCAATTCAAGATTTAAATTAATGTTTTATTCATGCAATGTTTCATAGCCTCATCTTCAATTCATGAATATAAACTTTTTTGAACACATTCGGAACCATTTATCAATTAAAATACTATATTATTAAAACCTCACATTGACACATATTTGAGCAAATGACTGTACTAACATGTCATGTGTATCTTTGATCAAGAATCTAAATGAATCTGCCACCCACTCACTATTGAATTACATAAATAATTTTCTTCGTTCCTTCACCAATTATTTTTTAAGAATTATATTACATCCAGTGTCAAGAAACTAAATGTTGAGGTCAAATGTGTCTTGAAACATTGCCCAAATAAAAAAATCAAAGATTTACTAAAAATCTTGTTTGATTGTCAATATCTAATGATGATCAACCAATGAATCTATTTTTGTAATTTGGATTTAATATAATGCTAAATTTATTGTTCTGTAACCAGCTTGATTGCTTATCCTTAAAATAACAGAACTGAAATAATAAAATTATTACTTTGTGAAGAACAGTTTAATAAATGAAGTACTAATATATTCTTTATATTTCAACAAATTCCATTCTCCATTTGAACATCCAATTGCAGTGAACTAAATGATAGGAATAAGTAAATTTTTTTGGTTATGCAGAGTACTATTGACGATTCATGAAAATATTTTAACATATAACAGCTTATAATTGTATTTAAAAAAATTCCTCCAATTTTTAGTTTTTAATCCTGTGAATTTTAGAATTAAAATATTTTTAATGTCAATGAAGTTATTTCTTCATTAATACAATATTTTGTTAACGCTGCTTCTATTTTTTATTAATAGAAAGCTAATAAAATTTCTTCATAATGAACTCCATTTTTTCTATGAATGATAATAAATAATTGAATGGTTTCTTTCAATTATTATTCAACAAATTAATATGGCTGGAAAAAATCTTGTATAGAGGTTAATTATAACAATTGATAAATAAAAAGAGCATTGCTTATTATTTACTGTATTTTATTTAATTCTTTTTTAACATTTCAATTAAATTTTCAAACATAGTTTGCTGCCTTCTTTCCATCTCCATTCGATGTTCTCTCTCTTCCTTTTGCGCCTGCAGTCTTGTCAGTCTCTCTTCCTTATCTAACTCGAATTTTTTTTCCTCCAATTCAATTTTCCTCCGCTTTATGTCATTTTTCTCTCTCTCTAAAGCTATTTGTTGCTCATGTTGTTCCCTTTCTTTATTTTGTTTTTCCTTGAGAAACTGTAGGCATTCTTTCGAAAGTGCCCATCTTTCCTCTTTCGATATGTACTGCCTGACGTAGAAGGAGTCCCCATGCTCTGGCTAGGTGATTCCAGATTATCAAGCGTTTCTAAGGCAGTGTCTCTTGCAACAATGCCTAGTGACCTGTCCTTTTCAGCCACCTTTCTATTTTAAAATCCTTTATCAGGTCACTTAGCTCCTGTAGGAGCTGCTCTTTCTCAGAATATTCTTCCTCAGTACCTGATCTGGAAGTAAATAAAAATAATAAATGAAAGTGTTAAGCAAAAACACTATTGATATGAATACAAATAGTTTATTGTCATTTTTATTTCTTTCAGTATCTTGTTCAACAGTTGTGAACCACATTTTCCAAAAGTAGTCCATGGAAAAAATTAAAATTTTCAGTTATATTATAAACACTATCTTGATAAATTCAAATATTTATCAGTAAATTGGAAGGTAAAGCGACAAAACACAAAAATTGCCACAACCAATACTATTGGCACTGAAGGAAAGAATTTTGAACAGTTTTTTGTTTGTAAACTTATTTACATATCTGTAAAAATATTTTCAAATTTGGCATTTTCTGTAATTGAAACTAATAATTTTTATGAAAAACTATAAAACAAAGTTATATTGAGACTACAAACAAATATACCAAAAACAAATAAAATTCACTTCCATTACAGGAACATTTCATCAACAAATAAATCAATACCTAAAACATTTCAATAAAGTAATTCAGGTTTTGTTTTGTTTATGGACTATCAGATAAGTAAAACAGTCATTATATAAATAACAATTTGAATGAAGTTTTTATTGCATGATAAAATAGGTGCACTTTATTTTACAATGCATTTCCACTTTCAATTCTTCCTTGAACAAACAGTAATCAACAATAAAATTATTAGAATATAGTATTGCTGAACAACAATAAGTTCAATAAAAAAGTATATTCTTGTAATTTACAACAATAAGTATCTTCTCATATTTTTGTGTTACTGTTGTTCAACATGAATATGTCAAAGATTTTTAATAAAGTTTATTACAGATTATTTGAAGGATTTGTGGGAACTGGTTGTAAAATAAAAAGCACCTACTATATTATGGAATAAAACTTTAATTAATATTTCTATTTCTATAATGATTGTTTTACTTACCTGATTATACTTAATTCAAGGAATTCTAAATCAATTTGTTGAAGTTCACTGGATAATCATTTATTTCAAAATTAAAAACATACAATATTTATAATGTATTTCATATCCAGTCATTTCTTGTATTATTTGATGATGAATGGAAATTAATTATTCAAGTGACAAGCAATAATTTGTACATAGTCAAATTGAGGTTATAATTATTTGTATACTGTAAACACGAAGTGTGATTCCAACGTTAACACAGAATAGCAAGCACGGACAGGTCGCAAATAATAAAACCTATAATAATGAAGTAGGTATATAATCACTTACTTTCGTAGATTGCATCTGTCCTTTTTGGTCCACAATTTTAAAAGATGCTGGACATGCTCCTTCAGAGTTCTCACGGAGAATGCCTTTTCTGTCACTTCACCGACAGTTTTGGCAATTTCATCCCATCTTGCGGAGTCTTCATACGGATTGGATCCCAGCACTTCCCTCAAAACGCACAAATCGTCCTTCATCGTAAATCGTAGTCGAGAATTCATGGTACAACAAAATACGCGATCACGCTTATGGCTCCGCTTAAATCACATGAAATAAACTTGCCGGCTATACGTAATTGCCACACGGTTATATTGTGGCGCCTTACGATTGGTTCCAGCGGTTATGACGTCATTTGGACCAATAGCGTATAACCGGAGGCCGGGGTGCGAAAACTCTCTAATAATTCAGTCCTTCCTGCTGGTAGCAATTTTTGTGGCGACACGCTTAGAAGGCTTAGATTCGACCATCTTTATTTACGCTTTCTGTTAACACCGCAGTTTGTGCAGTCTGACGAGGTTTATTTGCATGATCGTTAATTCAAGATTTGCTCTCCAGCAACAACTAGAAGTATTATTATAGTTGCAATGCAACTATAGCAAGTTGGTAGCAATTTTTGTGGCGACACGCTTAGAAGGCTTAGATTCGACCATCTTTATTTACGCTTTCTGTTAACACCGTAGTTTGTGCAGTCTGACGAGGTTTATTTGCATAATCATTAATTCAAGATTTGCTCTCCAGCAACAACTAGAAGTACTATTATAGTTGCTTGGTACCTATAGCATATGAAGATTGTTTCTTATGAGTGTAATGAAACTATTCAATTAACGTTTTTTCATGGTCTATAAGTGCTGTGTACTTAATTGTGGAAGGAAGAGGGTGTTCAGTGAAGAGTGAAGACTGTGTTTGTCTTTTACCCGTACCAATATTTTCGTTATCATTCGGAGAAATTTTCAAGTCAACGGGTTCAGACACGTAGCTTTCTCAAAAGTAAAAGCTAATATTTTTGTGACTATCACGAAAAACTAAAACCTAATTGACAAAGAATATTGAATAATTACTTCAAATGTCTTTAAGTAAGTTTTGGGAATTGTTCCAAGCAAATTCTCCATTCTCCATGAATAAATATTTATTGAAAATTTCTTTTTACACATTAATTGCATTGTTTTTACTTTCCCGTATACGTACGTATACACGGAGTGATATACGTAGTATAGGGAAAGTTATGTAATGCTGCGCGAAAAAATGGCCAATTTTCGGCGGAAAAAAATAATTGCCGGGCCGTGAAAACGAATAAGTGGATAAAACCAGTTGCTAAATTAAGAAAAAAAATCCTCTATCTCGTGGTGTGGTCAAAAGTAAGTGTTTGGAATTGTTCCAAGCTAATTCTCCATGATATTGAAGAAATATTTATTGAACATTTCTTTTACACATTAATTGCATTGTTTTTTATTTTTATTTGTAATTATGTTAGTACATTGCGTGTTACCTTTATAAATATAAAATAAAAGTATAGTAGTAGAGATAGTAGTAAGTAGTATAGATACAAATAAACTCGTTTCGTTAACTACTTTCCCTCTTAGAATGAAAATAGAAGGATAGGGATGAGTGTAGGGTTTAACATGCGAGAGTTCTCGCACGGGTATATATACGCGGAGGTAGTGGGGGAAAACTTGTGCTATGGCACAACACAAAGAACAGACTTTTTAAATTAGCTGAAGTAAAATACCTTGAAATTAATGGAAAACAAAAATCAAAACGCGCTAGCCTACAATACTACGTGAATCAATTAAAAAACAACTAAATTTAAAATTATAGAAAGAATAGTGCAAGTCACCCGACAACTGCCAACGATCGCAGTTCAAACGCACGATTTAAATGTTGGCGGAAGTAAGTTCACCAAGGGAAAGGGGGGGGATTTAACATGCGTGAGTTGTCGCACGGGTACGCTAGGATTCTATAATAAACAGAGAGGCTTGACACCGTGTACTATAATTTTCTATGAACAGGTTTCGGATGAAGAAGAACATTTCCCAAAAGAACTAGTGGTGCTAAAACAGCAGTGCTTTCTCGCCCGTATTTTAGCGTAAAATTACGCGAAACTACTCAAATTTTCGAAAATTTCTACATGACCTTACTTCAAAAATATCTTTAACCCTAGAAAGCGTAAGATATTGCATCTTCATAAAAGCGTAAGATGAGTCCAGTGGACTCACGGATAAGAACACTGTGTACCAGATATTTAAAAATAGATTTGGATAATTTCAATGATTATTACTCAGTTGTTTTCTGCTTAATATTTTTTTCAGATCCATAACTTGCCTACAATTCATTATTTGTTTTTTACTTTTCTGCCCTTGACGAAGTTACTTTCTAACTCCATGGAAGTGACATAAGAAACTAAAAAGTTAGATTCAAAACCTCATTTCTTCTTTTAGTACATTAAAGACATTTTCGTTGACTGACAGAATGTTCATCATATACATCTCCGTCGGAAAAAAATATTCCACCTGATTTGATGGTACGTTCACGCACGTCTAAAAATACCGTCGGCTGCAGACGAGCAAAATGCGCAGTCATGGAGAAAGACAGGAACAGGAATGTAGAGGGGGACGAGAAAAACAACAGGTAGCGGGACAGAGAAAGATGGAGAGGAGAGCAAGACGGAGAAGAGGGGGAGACAGATAGGAGAGGAGAGGAAGAAGGAGAGGAGGAAGGAGAGGAAGAAAGAGAGAAAAGAGAGGGAGAAAGAAAAAATACGTAAGGAAGACGGAGAGGAAGAGGGAAGGAAATAGAGTAGACGTGGATGGAATCGAGAACGAGGAGAGTGGGGAGTGGAGCAGGGGGAGGGAGACCGGAAGGTGTTAGTGGGGGGGAAGAGGGCGGGGAGGGGAAGAATTAGAGGAGAGGCATGCCAGAGGGCGACGAAGCGTTGGGAGGCGTGTATGTGGGTCGCCGCAGATCCGGGGCGACGCGACGCGTCGCGATCGATCGCCCTCTGACAATAAGGTGTTCACGAAGTGAATGACGTGCCCGTTCCGCAATCACGACCTGTTGGTGCATCGACTGAGTGAAGCCCGATACGCCTGCGCCAGAGATACGATAGACAGGCAGATTGCAAGTAGGTCGAATCGTCACAGCAAGAGATTCCACGCAACACTGCTTCTGGGCTCACTCTGTCGAAAATAAGTCCTACTGCTTAAACAATCTGATTTTTGAGATATTATAATGCTCTATGTGGTTAATGGCACCTTTTCGGCAGCTACTGTTTATCAAGGAACGTGAACTCAAAGTCAATAAAACACTTTAATTATATTGAAATGTCAACTGACACGACGTGGGGTTGAAAATCAATTTCAAACTTTTCTCGATAAATACATGACAAGCAAAAACATGAAAAAAGTACGTTTTAAAATGTGTTAGTTTAGATTTGCTTATTATTTTTATTTATAAAATGAGTGAAATCGGGGGAGGGGATGGAAAACCCAATTGGAAAAAAACTTTTTTATTGAAAAAGTGAATAAGAAACATTGGGTATTTCCAGATGGATGTAGAAGAACGGGACCGGACGGGACAAGGCGGAGCGGGGATACAATAGAAGAGATAGAAGTAGGCAACGTCTCAGGGTGGAAGTAGAATGGAATTCTTCCCAATCCTTCCCATCCTGTCCAATAAAATTTTGTAACAAATACCCCGAGTACTACAGTACTTCAACTAGTAATATCCTAAAAGGAGACATTTCTAGAAAAAATCTATTTGAATGACTCAGTGTTACGACCCGCAACGTCTAGAAATTGTGATAGTGCATTTATTATATCGGCAAGACTTGGTTGCGACCGAGAATTTTCTTTTCAAAATACACGCACAATTCGTAGATTTAGTATTGCCTCAGATTGTAAATGATCTTTCTTTTCTCAACAGTATATCAGTATTATTTATTTTACGTATATCGTTATTTTACAATATATCAGTATATAGTATTTCTTTAGACTGCAACCCGTAAACAGCATCAATTTATATTAAGTGTCACATTTCATTTAATCTTCTCGGTCTGTCCTAATATTATATATCATTAATAATCCTTTTCTCCATCAGAGATTACGAATATAACATATTCTCTTGAGAATTTACCTCTAACAAGTAATTAGGAGGATCATTCCGTTGTCCTGGTTCCTTTCCGTGGACGCGACCCGCATTCAAATAATTATGTACCGGTGCAGGAAAGCGAGCAGTCTGCATCCGTTGGCTGGATCCCTTGTGAGTTCGCTGCGCCAGCTACCACCGCTTTGCCGAGGCTTTTGTCGCGAGGCGGGCGGGAGCTGGGCGAGGCAAGGTGGAATTGGGCGACCGAAGTGGGGCGGTGAAGGGCGGCATGCAACGGAGCGGGATAACAAGGGGTGGAACGGGGGGTAACGGGAATAGCAATGTGTGGGGGTGTGTTGGGATATACGGAATGTGACGGAGTGTGACGGGGTGTAACGGGGTGTGACGGGGTGTGACGGAGTGTAAAGGGGTGTGATGAGAAGTTATGGGGCTGTGCCGGAATACGGCGGAGTTTGTCGCGGTGACTAGGGTGAAGGGGACGAGGTGACTGTGGTAACGGTGTGACGGGGTACGACGGAATGTGGCGGAGTGTGTAGTGTGACTGGAAGTAGTGAGGCGTGTGAGAGAGTGGGGCGGGTGGGAGGGAGTGGAATGGGGTGTGTCCGGAATGGGAGAGGGTGAGATGAGGTAAGACTGGGTGTGACGGGGCGTGACTGGCCTAGGGTGAGGGTGATCGGGTGTGACGGGGTGAGGCGGTGTTGTGCGAAGTGGAGCCGGGTGGAGCGGGATGGATCTTGATGGGAAGGGATGAGACGCGCGAGGCGGGTGGGGGATGGGCGGGTAGAATGAGAGGGTGTCCGTTAACCTTTGCCGACTGCGCCGCCGTCCCCAGAGAAGGGCTCTCGGAGAACTCGAGTGTTCGAGAAAGCTTTGCGACGGAGTGAGACGGAGCGCAAACACACACTCATGTTCACACACACACACACAGACACACACACACACACACTCTCTCAATCCTATCTCGTATCGATGCATCGCGTTCGCACAGAACCCGTGAGATCACTTTCATTGGTTCTGTAACTGAATATTAATCGAACATTGGGAATGAAGATCACACATCCTCCGACTAACCCCTGTTGCAATTCGATTAAATACATCAATCTGATAGCTATCAGAATATGCTACATATTATAAGAATATTGTACGTGGTATAATAATTACTACGTATTAGTGTTGTCGCTGATAATGGTTGAAGTGACAGTAAGTGTGTTGGTTTAGATTTTGAAGTTTTGAATGCAATGCAATGGTATCATTGATGTCGGTATTACTTTCATTGTAATAGAAAAGAAGATAGTAATTATAAATAAGGTAAGTGTTGCAAATATGGCCAGTGCAGGTAATATGGCCAAGTAGCGGCTATGTTGTTAGCTGAAAAGGTTTACCATAGATAGTATCAGCATGTTACCTGGGAGAGCGCAAGAAGTGCGTTAACCCCTCTACGAGGCTTGTTGACGTGCGCGTTCGCACTCTGCAGCCTTCATGGTCATGCTGAAGGCGCTCTGTCCTTGTAACTTCTTTCTAGGTAATTTTATAATTAGTTACACTTAAAGAAGGATTTAGTATTTGGACAATACACGTCTACGTTTAGCGTATTTAATGAACAATCAAAACAGATTAATGCCGTTAAATTTGCTCAACATTTTACCAACGTGGGAGTAATTTTATAACATGTTACTTTTGCTATCAATATTGCCAAGGGTGATGGATAAATTACCACCACTTACGGCCATATTAACTTCATTCTCCAGCAAAAACTCTTGCGCTATTGTTTTAAAAATAATTTATTTTCAACTCCTACATCAGACGACGTTTAAAACAATCCATCAACATCTAGACAAAATAATAAACAGGATCAGCCGGCAAAAAAAAAGAATAAAGATAATCCTGACAAAAAAAAATACGTTTCCGTGAAGAAAAAACCGGTAAAAAGTGTGAACACTGGTGGAAACAAATTCTTCGGAGAAAAATTGGGAAAGCTGGTATTGCCAAGTTTGTTATGAGGAGGCAGGTCAGGACATGCGTCGATGCAGTGTGCGGGAAATATGTACACGAAGAAAATGTAGGACTAACTATTAAATACAAAGAAACTTTCATTTGGCCAATCACAATGTAAAACTGATTAAAATATTTTTTAAGTTAACAAGCAAATACTGATGTTTTCTATTTTGTTTGGTAAAGTTTCATTGAAAAAAAAACTGAATTTGTTATCAGTAAGCCAGGAATCCTTACGTTACTGAAATCATAGCAGGCAGTATTTTTGTTAAATTAGAATGTAAAAGGGTAATTCATATTACAATACATATTAGTATAGCTAGAGGTAATTCCATGGTCGTGCTACAGGAAACCAGTTAATTTGGCAACACCACAAAACCTGCATGTGGGCATATTACCTTCACATTATAATGTTTTTGTAAAACAGCAGCAAAATATTATTGACTCACTTTTTTGTGATATAGGTCGAGTATTTCAACTTGAATCCAAAGCGTCAAATTTCTTCAAAATGCTGTTAATTTGGCAAAATGTTGAAATAGGAAAAATAGAAAAATATAAATAGGAAAAATTGAGGCGCCTAATGTTGTCATATTACCTTTACATACCTTATAAAAGTTATTATTATCACTGTTATAGTTAAACAAAATTATTAAACTAACTTGTTTGAATAAAATTACAATAGAGAATATTTGATTCGTATTGTACAAGCAAATCACGATTTTAAAAGCAACCCCCAGAAAACCCTGCAGCACACAAGGTGCTTCACATTCTGTCACTAGCCAGCGTCTTCTCACTAACGCCAACGTTCACAGAATGATGTTCAAAATTATCCGTTTATCATTATGTATAGAGCTTTACCCAAGCATTCTGACTGGATTGCGAGTTAGATCTATTTTCGAACTTCAACCGCTACATTCTGCGACCGCTCACGTGTCTGGCTCCGCTCGGGTGCCAATTGCAATCATTAGTCAGTCCTGTCCGGATACCGACTGCAACCGCTGACCTGTTGGCCGCCACCCTGCGGCTATTTACCTGCCCGCGGCCCCTGAGCGATCGCCTTTGCCAGCGCCTCGTGTCCGGATACCACCGTCAGCAGCGGCGATCCTCCAGGGACGAGCTCGAATCGTGTTACAAAATGTAATTATAGAACTTGATACGACTATATCAGCTCGTAAAAGATAGAACAGTTGAGGAATGTAGGAATGTAATGGGTTGCTATTGAGGCACGTTTGATTTGGGAGATGCTAGATACAGTTCGTAAGAAATGGACGCATGACGATAGAGTCGTGATATTTAAAGGAAAATAATTGTTTAATACCCAATTAAAAGCATCTTTCAGTTTTCAGAAGATTGGCGAAACCTTGGAGAAGATATTACATATAATTAATCGGTGTTGAAGAATGCAGAACAAGATAGCCAAATCTGATTAGCCATCCAGAACTTATGAATAGTTTATTTTCTTGCTGGAATCTTAAATTTTTCATTTAAAATTACATTCAGAGTGAGGGGAACAGACAGCGACGTTGGGTAAGTAAAAAGCAGCAGCTTGAATTAGTTTCGAAATACCCATGTTTGTTGGCGTCTACGGAAGCATACGCTGTTGCGGGAAGGAAGTTCATTAGATATGACAGGGAGAGGGAAAAGAGAGGGAGAGGGAAAAGAGAGGGAGAGGGAAAAGAGAGGGAGAGGGAAAGAGAGGGAGAGGAAGAGAGAGGGAGAAGGAAAAGAGAGAGTAGTATGTCCGCCGGGTTCTGCTAGGTTCCTATGTATAAGGATTTATACACTTTTTCGTAATCAGGGCCCGACAATAGGAGTTTTTCTGCCGAAATTTTGCCGGTGTTCCAGCGCAGGATTACAATACTTTCTCTTCTTGAATTCGTAAGGTTGGGAAAGTAAAGAGCCTTACCTAAGAGTGTCGTCTTAGGCCCTCAGTTGCGGAAGAGCAGCTCCTCCATGGAGCTCGCCCCGCGCAAGTCGTTGGGGACGGAGCGGCGGCGGCGCGGAGGCCGGAGTGCCTCCTCGTCCTCCTCGAAGGGGTCGGCGGGGACGCTGAGGGTCGGGCAGCGAGTCCACGTACTCCTGCACGCGCTCGTACGCGCCCTCCGCCCGCGCCCCCGCGGCGCCCCCGGGCCACCCGCGCTCCCCGCGCTGCAGCTCCTCCGCCAGCCACTCACACCTGCGGGCGCACGAGGAATCGTATTGAGTCCGGGAGCGCTGACAATTCGGGTAATTGGTCACGTAACACCTGTGCATGTTATAAACTCGCGAGATAACGTTTTCCACAATAGAACGTGAGATATGGCTACGACCTTCAGATCAACTTAGGTTTTCCCATCCCGGTATCTCCCCCTAATAATACACCGCCCCAGACGGAGGATACTAAGCTTCCGACTGGTCTTCCGACATATGTGGTAGTGTACTACATGTATGTGTGTTTACGGGTGTATGTGGAAAGCAAGGGACACGGATGAGGAAGGAGAGTTATATCCAATCCGAGCAGCCTCTGTAGAACAACGGTCCTGTCAATGGTTGAGTTTGGGCTATTTATGTTGCTAGGGTCGAAAATCTGCCACTCGCGGACTCTAAACCTAGGTCTTACCGACCAACGGGTTTGCAGAGACACTGATGCTGTCACAGAAATGTAGCATCGATTCTATGGCAGCCAAGTACCCATTATTTCATTTACATTTAATATTTCATGAATCATTAACACTGGTAAACTTACTCAGAAGAGGTATAGACGGCCTTGGAAGCGCCTCGGTTGCAGAGGTGGACGAGGGAGACGACGAGCAGGATGAAGGCGAAGTTGACGGCGCACGTGACGCCGATGACCAGCAGCACCTCGTTGCCACTGAAGCACGCCTCGCGCGCGCGCGGGCGGCGACGCGGCGCAGTCAACGGCAACGCAGCCAGGGGCGAGGGCGAGGACGCGGATGGCGAGTCAGAAGAGGCGGTGGGGCCGCTGCCTTCTGTGTCGCTGCGTCCGCTCCAATTCTCTATAAGGCTCTTCTGGTACCGCCGATGGTGCGGAGGAGGTGAGACTGGCGGAGATATGACGGCGGATTCCAAGACGCTACTGCCATCTTCGATTTCATCATTCTCGATCTCTGTGCGCCACTGGAGGGGACGCCGCAATGCGATGTGATGTTCCAGCCTGCGTCAAAGTCAACATCAACTCGCTACACAAACGGAATAAACTAGTGGTGCTACAGAATGACACAGACTTTCCAATATTAGTTTTCTATTTCCTTTGGTCTCGGTTAGCTTTTCGGAATTGCCACATACTCCACCTACCTGCCAACAATTACCAACGAAATATTTTTTTTTGAAATTTTCTCAGTTTTTTTTGTTGTACTAATAGTAGAACCAAAATATTATTTTAGGAATATTCAAGTAAAGTAAAATCTCTTCATAAAAAAATTTCATTGAGAAATTAGAACCATTCTTAAGAAAATGGCATTTAAGCCTGACTAAATGCAAAATTTGAAGCTCTTTTTTAAAGAAAATGTTTGAGTTTTCGAAAAACTTCATTGGAAGACTTTTGAAGCACGTTAACTCACAAATACAATAGTGTTTACAAATATTTGGAAATGTGCGTATTAACGGTGTGAGAGTTTCTTAACAAATTTACATTTGTGAAATTTTTGAAAAAATACCCCACACTGAACTTAACGTAATATTAAAGAGTGCAATTAGTACCATTTGTTCGAAAAGTTTGAAGAACAAATTTGGAGCCATTTATGAGAAAATAACGTTTGAGAATTTTAGAAAATGCTGAATTTTGAGTTCGTTTAAAAAATGTTGACTTTTCGAGACACTTTATCTGACATTATTTAAAAAATATGATCTCTTAAATAAAATAACGCGAACAAATTGTCGCTAATCTAAATATTAACGACGTGAGAGATAAGTAAATAAATAAATTTTTGTAATTTTTTGAAAAAAAGGGATAGTGCAATATGGCATATTTAATATGTCATCTCATAGAGTATATTTTACTACCATCCCTTCCAAAAGTTTACAGAAAAACAATTGGAGCCGTTTATGAGAAAATCTTGTTTTTGTACTGTTTTAAAATAGAACATATTTCACACAATATTGCGCGAAAACTACTAAAATTTACAAAAAAATGTACATTAATTTATTTTAAGTACTTTAACTCACAAATAGAATAGTGTTTATAAATTGCTGGAAATGTGCATGTTAATGGTGTGAGAGGTCTTTCAAAAAAATCACATTTGTGTAATCTTTGAAAAACCAAAAAAAAGCTCAAAAATGAACTTTACGTCATATTAAAGAGAGCAATTTGCAATACCAGTTTGAAAAGTTTGAAGAAAAAATTAGGGGCCATTATTGAGAAAATGACGCAGAGCATTTTTGAAAACGAGGAAATTTGAGTTAGTTTTCACAGAAAACAGTTGAGTTTTCGAGAAACTTTATAACAGATGACATTATTTAAGGCACATGTGCTCATGAATATAATAATGTGAACAAATCGCGGCTAATGTAAATATTTACGTGAGAGACAAGTCAAAAAATACATTTTTGTAATTTTTAAAAATGCAGAAGAATGTAACAATATGACGTTTAGACTATCTCATAGAGTACATTTATCACTATCCTTATCAAGATTTTAAAGAAAAAATGGAGCCGTTTTTGAGAAAATCTTGTTTTTGTCATTTTTTAAAATTGCCCATATTGCACGCAATATTGCGTGAAAACTACTACAATTTTTAAAAAAAAGTACATTATCTTAATGATCCTTACAAGAAATTTAATGAGAAAATTTGGAGCCATTTTTGACAAAAGTTTGAAAATGTCCGTGGGGACTGACGTTAAGTACCCCCCAAATTTGATAGACTACTTTTCAAAATCTCAAAGCTTCGACTGAATCCAGATCGACGGGGGTTTCTTCAATTTAGAAAAAAACCGTATGTATAGTTTAAACGCTAGTGATGTTCACATACACTGGACAGACAGAAAGATAGACAGATGGACGGACGGACAGACGGACGTTTTGCTTTCAATAGTTTTCTCGGTATGAAGGACGCACAAATCAGGGATTCTGGCTACACCATGTGTTAGGGGATATTGTTCTTAATTTAGCAACTGGATTTATCCACATTTTTGTTTTCAGGGCCAGGCAATGAATTTTTTTCTGCCGAAAATCCGTGGTTTTTGCGCGCAGCATTACATAACTTTCCCTATACTACGTTTATTACTCTATATTTGTAGCTATACGGGAAAGTAAAAAGTGACCAATGGTATCTAAGAGACTAAGATAAAATCATTTTTTTTGAATAATAGGTATGGAGTATATCGGATGTGAAAGTGTTGATATAGAGTTAAAGTGTATCATCGTTGGTTAGGTTATACGTTTACTGACATCTTCAGTGACTGGAATATTCATTTTAAGATTGCCTTACCATACACATTTACTTGAGATATTTCAATATTATTTGTGATGATATAATTTCATTACCACGTTGAAGGGAGAATAAACAAGGTCCTGAATTAAAAATTGAATTTCTCACGAGTTATTTGATTTTGATATGTATTTGTCGTAGAATGTGTAATAATGGATGTGCAGGGGATTGGGGCGTTCCATGTACATGTATTACATGTTACATATTCTTACTGTTACTTAAAAAATATTCAATCTTGTTACTATTAAAGAAGACAGAAATGTATGGATGATTGGCGACCAGCAATTGTAATGATAAGAGACCGGATTTTTATGTAATTACATATTTTTTGTCTTTCTACTTACCGTTCTCAAAATTGTAATCTTGGTGAATCATTGCCCTCCTAACACAATATCCAATTCTTTCGTTACATATTTTTACATATTTAGTACTATATTACATATTTTACACATTTTGCTGTTTTCACAATACTTTTTCTTATTTTATCAATTTTCTGTACTTTCATTCCATATTTTTTTATGAAAAGATTTTTTCCTACATAATTGGGGAAATATAGGTTTCCAAAATATCATTGAAACCGCGTTTTGTGACCTGTAACCTTAATTTCTGAGAAAAATTTGCGATCGCCGACGTGTAACACTTCGATGAAGATGCTATGTTAGTGTATGTTTGCTGATCGTAGATCTCGCCAGTTAGTGCGATAGCTTCTATTGCGACATGTCTGGCTGCTAAAATACTGCCCTGGATTACAATATATTAAGCTTTTACTACTGACGAGAAAGTTGTGTGACGTAAAGTGAGCAGTTTTTCTAAATGTAATTTCTTGCTATGAAAATGGTTTTAATTACAGAATTTTAATAGAAAATATTACATCTCATTTTACATATTTATTACATATTCTTACTATTTTCATTACATATTTATGTACATATTTTGACGTTTAATACTACATATTTTTCCGGTCTCTAGTAATGATTATTGGTGACGTTGCAACACGCAACGGGACGTGCCGTACATTCTCTAGCATGCACCCTAGTGCATATCTTTGGTGGAAATACTGAAATAGTAAAAAGGTTGGCATAAAATTTTGCTATAGTATTGTAAGCAAATTTCTTATTTTAAAGGTGAATGAAGTTTTGATTTCTTAAGCCAAAACTTTTCTTTCGTGTTCTTGCTGTTTTGTAGGCTGTGGATTATTGATCACCATTGTAAAACGCAATAAAGTGTGTTAAATTATTTTGTTTTGTCCCAACAAGCATTTTTTCATCCCCCGGGATCGATTGTGTTTGGAAACTCAAATTCGCAGATCAATACATAGGAGACTGTTTTTATGAACTTCAAAATTCTTATTTTGCTCATAAAAATCTATTATTTTTCGTTTTCGAAAACAATTGGGGCATTCCCAGGCATACGCAGCACAAACTCTGTGCAGTTCAATGGTGAGAATAACAAATCTCCTCGTTTATTATTCCTTTTCAAAATGTCGGAAGGAGAGAGACTGAATTCTCACAAACAAGAGAAGGCATTTTGTCTTTCTCAGATTAAATGTGCAGAAATTTCAAAAGATCTACGACTGAAAATTAACCTAATTAATTTTCTACATTACTTAATAAAATACCATTCACACTCAAATGCATTATAATTTTAGGTTCCTTTGAAATACAACATTTCTATCAAATAAAATGAATGGAAAAACATTTTCATAGAGATCATTACATATTCACTATCTCTAGAAATATAATTTTACTGTAAGAAACATTTGTGTACCACTAATAAGCGCATTATTATTTTTCTAAGACTACAAACATTATTTTTCAAATCTATTCTTAATAAATAATCTAAAGAGCATGTAGACATGAATTGTATATAAAATTGGAACATTCTAAATGACACTCACGGACGAAATAACACCATAAAATTAACGGCATTAACAAGTACGTACTGGCGTAGGCGGATTGACACATAAAGGAAGAAACGTATGGAGAGTGAGATGTTTGGATTCGTAGCCTCATAACTTTAGAGCAGCGTTTGCCAACTGATTGATAAATAGGGCACAGTTCCCCTCCGCGAGAAGGCACTTGGAGAACCAGTGCGCGCAAAGAGGGGTCGGACAACGGGGATCGACAGCCTTGGCAGTGGGCCATTTTCTGTGTTTTAGGCAACATGGGAGCCCATTTGAGCCCGTTAATTCTTTTCAATTTGAAAAAGAAGAAATGTTTCCTTTTGCAGATACTGCAACAATGGCGAAGTGTTTAGTGTGCTTCAAAGAACTGCAAAATGTTAAAAAGTTCGACGTAAAGAGGCATTGTGTGTTAAATCTCAATAACTTTATGACTTAAAATGATTTATTAACAAATAAATCTCGGCCAACTTCGACCGCCATACATACACAACTTAACAAAACAAACTTCTATAAAGGTTGCCATCTGCCATTATGCACGTCGAGAGCTCCACTGATTCCAGCCTTATGCCGGCGCTCTAATATACGGGTCGGCTCCCGCACGAGGTTTCGTGAGGCTCTTCCACATAGGCCGGGTCACCGGCGCGCGAAGTCCAGGCAGCGGGCGCTGCAGGCTTTCTGAGCGCACCCTCAGAACACTGCCTCTCACTGGCGCGCGATGCCGGCGCTCTGTGCCGCCCGTTGCCGGCGGCGCTCCTTGCCGCGCTATTTGCGCGGTGCTTTCAAATCGCCGGCCGTGGATTACATTGTGCAACTTTGCAACCAGAGAAATCCACGAGATGAAACTAATTTCAGAGAATTGACAGATAGCCCACAATAATAAAATGATTAAAGGGTCTTGCATATAGAATTTTATGGAAAAGAAGTTTATAGAAGTTTATGGAATCACAAGGATTTTCAGTATTCTCAAATAAAACTGTACATTAAATAATCAAGCCTGAAGTCTAAATTCTCTCACATGACCCCTTTATTTGTATCCATTTGTTAACATTAATTATTGGTTCGGCACTAACTAAAATGGTTAGATTATATAACATTGTATAAAATACGTGACATCACAGAGCATTGAGTTGGCAAGTGCTGCCTTAGAGTAGCCATAACCGAATGATATTCGAAGCGGCATGTATGGAAAAGTAGAAGAGTATAAGAAAAACTAGTGGTGATAAAACAGCACGTACTTTCTCGCCCGTATTTTCAAGCAAAATTACGCGAAAAGTACTCAAATCTTTGAAAACTTTTATATGACCTTCTTTCAAAATATATCTTTAAGGAACAGCTTTCATTAAGAGAAAAAATCACTAATATTTTAGTTATAGGAAGAGAGTCAAAAATATTTTGAATTTTTGCAATTTTCCAAAAATCAGGAGTTTAAGTGAAAATTAGACTTACACCATTCTCTTAAACGTTCTTTACACTATCCAACAACCAAATTTCATCGAAAACGTTGGAGCCATATTTTTGAAAATTTTGAAAATATTTCAGGAACGTATTGTAAAATAGACTCCAAATTCAATATTGGTTTCAAATTCAAGGGTCAGCAACATCAACCAGATCAATTGAGGAATATCAATTGTTGAGAAAATCGGCTGAAAAAGCCGTTAGCATTTTGCTGAGAGACGTTTTGCCGTCTTTTGATTTTTCAGTATCAACAATACCTAGAACATGGATTTTGGCTATAACACGTGTCAGAAGACTTTATTTCCTAAATTTAGCAAGTAGATTTATCCACTTTTTCGTTACCAGGGCTCTGTAATAAGAGTTTTACATAACTTTCTCTCTACTGCGTAAGCATTAGCGAGAAAGTAAAAATAAATTGTCTTCCGAGATTTTGAAGTAAATATTTTCTGTCTGAGCTTCCATTTAAATGAACAGGTTGTGTTTCGTTTTTACTTTCTTGCTGTGGAGTAAAGAGAAAGTTATGTAATGGTGTGCGGAAGAAAGGGCGAATTTTCGGCAGAAGAACTCTTATTACAGGGCCTTGCTAGCAAAATCTAGTTGCTAAATTAAGAAACAAATCTTCTGACACGTGATGCAGCCAGAATTCATGTTCTGTGGGCCGTTGATAACGAAAAATTGGATGACATCAAAACATCTATCTGTCCGTCTCTCTATCTCCCTATCCGTTCGCCTGTCCGTCCGCCTGTCTGTCCGCATGTCCGTCCGCCTGTCCGTCCGACTGTCCGTCCGACTGTCCGTCCGCCTGTCCGTCTACCTGTCCGTCCGCCTGCCCGTCCGCATGTCCGTCCACCTGTCCGTCCGCCTGTCCGTCTACCTGTCCGTCCGCCTGCCCGTCCGCATGTCCGTCCACCTGTCCGTCCGCCTGTCCGTCGGCCTGTCCGTCTACCTGTCCGTCCGCCTGTCCGTCTACCTGTCCGTCTGCCTGCCCGTCCGCCTGTCTATTCGTCTACGAACAACGCTAGTGGCTAAACCGTTCAGCCGATTTTCTCCAAAATTGGTACTACCCAATAGATCTGGCTGATGTCGCGATCCCTTCAATTGAAAACCGATTTTTTTAATTTTGGGGGGTACTTTATAAGAAGTTCCTGAAACATTTTCAAACATTTCCCCAAAAATGGGTCCATTGTTATTGATTAAATTTTTTTGTTGGGTAGTGTGAAAAACGATTAAGAGAGTGGTGCTGGTCTCGTGTTCATTGAAAAAGCTGATTTTTCGAAAATTTCAAAAGTTCAAACTTTTTATTGCGTCTTTCTACAATTAAAATATTCAGGATAGAGATTCTTCCTTAATTGAAATCTGTTCCTTAAAAGTAGATTTAGAAATAAGTTCATGTACTATTTTTCGAAAATTTGAGTACTTTTCGCACAATTTTGCGTGAAAATTAGGGCGAAAAAGTACGAGCTGTTTTACGAGTAGCAACACTAGTTATTTTAGGAAACATTCTTTATTATTTATCAATATTTACTACGAAAGTTGTATGTACATATTATTTTACCTTTCTTGTAAAGATACGACGTACACAAGACAGGACGAGTGACTGAGAAAACAACAAAGGGTAGAAAAACGAGAATTTAATAAAAGTCGAAAGAAAGAGATGAGAACCTCATTTTCATATAAAAGCTTTAAGGTAGAAACAGTTCCACGAAGTTCCACAGTATCAATCTTTTGATTTATTACAGATATCATTTTATTTGTTCTGTCTACGAAATGTAATTTTGAAGACGTCAACTTCAACGTCCAGACGAACTTTTTATTTTACCATCTTTTGATCTTTTCTAACTCATCTCGTTGGTGTACCACGGAAATAGATCACCAAAGTAAAGATTTTTGCTTTCCCTACAGCTCCTGTGGAGTATTGTTCTACTTACCCTTTACAAAAGACTGCTCATTTTGAAAAGTTTTCTTGGAGGATCTAACTTTCTCTTATACTCGACTCGGTTGTACGGAACAGGTAATATCATTTCAGACCACGAAGTTGCAAAGGAAAATATGGACCGAAGGACGTCGACGGAGTCGCTGTATGGTGGAGGAAGAGATCAAAGGAGATGCTTTTCGGAGGGACACAGGAAGGAGTACGAGGGGACATATTACAGAAAATGAACTGGAATGCCTCAAAATACGAGACAAGGCGAGGGCAAAAATGCGTGCGGTGTGTACATGAGTTTTCCATAGACAATAACAAGGAAGATACGACAACGTTTTATAGTGTTAAACATGAAAATAAATAGAAAAGCGTAGATTTCATGATGACTTCAAATGAATATTGTACATTGAAGATAACAAGAAGATTTTATCAATATAAAACAATAATAGCAATAATTATTATTATATTATTATATTATATTATCATATTACACAATTATTACAATTATTATTACTTTTATTATTATTATTATTATTATTATTATTATTATTATTATTATTACACCTGATATCATCTTGCTAGACAAAATGGAAAGACGTCCATCTTATTGACACTGCCATTCCACTCTTCCATAAGATCGACAATAGCTATAGAAACAAGATCAGTAAATACAAGGATCTAGCATATGGCGTAAAGAAAGTGTGGAAAGTCAAGAAAGTTTATGTTAGACCCATCATCATTTCGACCACAGGACTAATTCATAAAAGCGCGAAGAAACACTCACAAATCCTTCAATTAGAAAGATACCAAAAATTCAGAAGTCTATGATATTGGACACTCGCCATACTGTGAGAAAGTTCTTAGGAGACGAGCTTGACTGAAACTCAATGACTCAACTCAATGACCATTCAATCCAGCATACAGGGCCAGTGTCTGCCGTGAGGATGTGGGAATGGGGATAATGATACAGTAGTGGATGGTTTATACAAATGTGTTCTTTCCATAATATATTCAAATTTAATTTGACATCTGTTCTTACATGCAAATTTGATTTCATTTGTGTTCTGATGAAGCAAAACAAAGTGTAAACTGTTTGTAATGCGTTTTTAATCTGGATTCCGATGTATTATATAATGTCTAACATTGTCGAGGATGTTAAATAATAATAATAATAAGAAGAAGAAGAAGAAGAAGAAGACCCCTTGCTGGGCCCTGCGGGGGGATGCCCCGAGGCCACTATGGGTCGCAGTAACGGATGGCAGGAAACAACCCAAAGGTTAAGTGTGATCTGTGAACTCGAATTTGCTACCTGCGAATCTTCACTTGAAACCAATGAGCAAAATGAATAGAACAAGCAATGTAATGAACCTTAACGTGCCTTGTTCTGCCAATGTCCCATACCTGCTCAGAAACCGAGCTAATGTCACCTTGTCGACATCTGGCCATCCCACGGATGTTAGTCCCAGGGACCCAGAGCCGGCAGTAGCTCGAAGCCATCGTCAGAGATGGACACGGGATTAATTAAAGGAGGTGATGTGGTGCTTTTACTGTGCAAAAGCGAAAAAGGGGGCCCAGAAATAGAAGTTTTTAAGATATGGAGAGAGCGGAAACCCAGATATGAGAGCTAACCTAGACTCGAAGAAGCTTGCCAGTCAACGACGATACATACTCAGCAGTGGCAAATTCACAGCAGAACAACTTGCAGACATCCAGAGAAGCGCAGAGTATGTACTTCGATCAAATTATCCACATGACGAACATTTGGAACCATCTAATATCCCTGAAAACGATGGTCCTACGAAGGTTCATCTCTTCCACATGAAACATCCGTCAGTGGTGAAAATTCATCTGGCCATGAGTCACACGATAATGACATGATGCGGGACCTCCTCCGACGCGAGATAGAACGAGTTCGCCTACTTCCATTCGAATCTCGTGCACCGTTGAGGAGAATTTACGAAAATGCTAAAGCTAAGAGAGTGATAGAAACAGCGAATTCAGTCTTAAATGAGGTCGTACAGACCTCTAGTAGAGATCTAGATATTACTGAAATTAATCACATCGTGTATGCAACTGGATATCTAGTATCTCAGATAATCTTGGGGCCAGCCAAGAACACCGATGGCCGACAGCCAGACAGGGTAAAAAGCTCCGTACCTCCATGGATCAAAAGAATTATGAAACGGATAGCCGACACACGGCGTGAAATATCACTCCTAGCCGAGGCATCTTCTAAGTCAAACCACACGTATAAAGTTCAACAAAAATACTTCATGTTGAACAAAAATACCTAATTGACAATGACACATCAAGGCTAATGGTAGCTGAAAAGCTAAAAGAGAAAATCCAAGCATGGGCTTAACGAATAAGACGGTGCAAACGTAGAGAAGATTTCCGTGTACAGAACCGGTTGTTTAAAACAGACGCGAAGACATTCTATCGCAATCTGACTGGAAAACCTAATGGCAATGCTGCCCCTCCTTCAAAGATGACGTCGAAATATTTTGGGCAGGAATCTGGGAGGAAACCAGATCCTACAACAAAGACGCATCGTGGCTCCAATCTGCAGTTGATGCTGCCAATGGACTCGTGGAAACAGTGGAACATGTTCAAGGATTCTCGAAAGAGGACCTATGCCAAACAATTAAGAACATGGGAAACTGGAAATCCCCTGGGATTGATAAGAACCAGATTTATTGGATTAAGAAATTAACATCATTACATTCTCATCTAGCAAAGGCTGTTAATAAAATTTTAGAAAACCCTAAGGAACTCCCCGAATGCTCACTCGCGGCATCACGTATTTGCTTCCCAAAGCAGGAGACAGCTCTTTGGCGAAGAACTACAGGCCAATTACTTGCCTGCCAGTAATGTACAAACGTATAACTGCAGCCATAGCTGACAAGATGTATAGGCACCTAGAGAAGAACCATCTGTTGCCAGTTGAACAGAAAGGATGTCGTAAAGGTTCCTATAGCTGTAAGGAAATCTTGCTACTGAATAAAGTCATCTTGAATGACGTAAAGAAAAGAAAACGTAATTTGAGCATGGCTTGGATTGACTACCAGAAGGCCTTTGACAGTGCACCTCACGATTGGATTTTGAAGACCCTGGAGATCTATCGATTTCATCCTAGACTTGTTGAGTTTTGCAAGGCTAGTATGAAGTCGTGGAGCACCAGGTTACTAATCTACAGCGGAAAGGGAGTAGTAGAAACAAGAAGTATTCAGATTAACAGGGGAATTTTTCAAGGAGATTCACTATCCCCTCTGCTGTTTTGCATTAGTCTGATCCCTCTATCGAGGACAGCTGTCGCACACTGACTTTGGTTACAAAGCTCCATGGTGATGAAAGGCCTGTATCACATTTATTTTACATGGATGATCTTAAAGTCTTTGCTAAGAATGAAGCGATTCTCTCCCCAAATACTGTCTGTCTTCAATGATTTTAGCAATGACATCTGCATGAAGTTTGGTCTTGACAAGTGCGCAAAAGTCAACTTAAAGGAGGCAAAATGACCACGTCAGAGAATATTGAAGTTGACAAACACACTGTGATTCCAGATCTTGAGCCAGTTAAAACTTACAAATATCTGGGCATTGAAGAATGTGAGACCATCTCGAACGACACAATGAAAGAAAGAAATCGCAAGGAGTATTATAGAAGAGTGAGACTTGTCCTGCAGTCTGCTCTGAACTCAAGGAATAAAATATCAGCAATAGGTAGTTTGGCGGTGCCTGTAGCCAAATACAGTTTCGGACTAGTAGACTGGACTGAACAGGAAATTCGCATCATGGACGAAAAACCAGACAACTGCTTACAATGTATCATGTTGCCCACCCCCGAGCTGAGGTACATAGACTTTATGTTTCACGCTAGGAAGGAGGAAGAGGCCTGAGACAAATTGAAGCCTCCTGGTACAATGCAATAACCGGGTTGGGAAAGTATGTAGTCAGCCATCAAGATGACCCACTAATGAGGCAGGTCATAAAATCTGACCGAAGAATGGGAAACAGAGGCATTGTAAGTGTAGCAAGAAGCATTGCGAACAAGACTATGCAAGACACCCAGAATGACAGAGACACTGAACTTCTGATGCTACTTAACATGAAATTTGAGACACAAAAAATGTTAAAGAGATTGTGGAGAGACAAACCACTCCACGGACAATCTTTGAAACCAATGAAGAAGGTGCAGATCAATAAAGATCAATCATTTATGTGGCTTAAAAGGGGAAGAATGAATCCAGAATCGGAAGCAGCTGCCCAAGATCAGGCCTTGAGAACACGGCATTATGATAAAGCGTTTCTCAAAATTTCCCAAGATGATAAATGCCGCATTTGTCAGGAACACGTAGAAACCATTGATCATATAGTCTCAGCTTGTCAAATCCTAGCAAAGACCGAATACTTGAAAAGACACGACAGGGTGTGTAGCTACCTCCACTGGCAGATCTGTACCGCCCTCGAAGTTCCGAACACAAGCCCCAAGTGGTACGAACACTCACCAAAACCGGTGACGTCTGTTGGATTGTGTACAATATTGTACGACCAACAAATTCAAACGACCAACAAATTCAAAAAATATAGTCATCCGGGATTTGGAGAACAAATCGTGTTTACGTGTCGATGTTGCTGTACCTTGCGATCAGAACGTTGTTACCAAGGAGGCAGAGAAACGTCTTAAATACAAGAGTTTGGAAATCGAGATCAGCCGAATGTGGGGCGTTAAAGCACAGGTCGTCCCGATAGTTATCGGAGCTCTTGGATTTGTTCCGCAAAATTTGTGTAAGAACTTGTCTAAAACCCCAGGTAATTCAAAAGACTGGGAAGTGCAAGAAATCGCTTTATTTGGAACAGCCCATATTTTGTGCAAAGTATTGTAGAGGCACCGACAGTCCCTAGTTCTGCTCCTTAGGTTGCTGGTTGCAACCTGGAGTAGATATTATTTTGAGCCGACTCATAACATCTTAGTCGTGATGTAGTGGAATAATAATAATAATAATTGATTCATTTACATTATTTCCTTCCTGGGTAGTAAAATTATTTTTGAGTGCAATTTATTATTTGTGCACATATATTTATATAAATAAAATCGGTAATTTACGTGATATAAAACCCATTCAGTTGTTTTTACAATTTTTATCTCTCTGTTTGTTTGTGCGGTGTTTTCTCTGGAACGCCAGAACTGATTTCGATGCTGTTTGCACTAAAAGGAATGGTGTTTTGTCAGATATAATTTAGACTACATTTTTCCAAATATCATTTTATGTGTCAATCTATCTATCTATCGTATATCCGAAATAAAAGGACTCCGACACCATTTGATCGATTTCCATGATAGTTGGCATATCATAGCACTTGTTCGTGGAGAGAGTTTTTATGTTGTTCACTTTGTTGTAACTGTCCATTACATGGCGCTGCAGAACAAGATAGTGCTTTAGTTCAATGCGATTCCCAATCCACCTGATCTTTAATGTGGCTGGGCGTTGCCGTGTGACGCCGGGCGATGTCGAGCAGGACAGCGAGGTGGCGCGGGATGTAGGCGGTACAAACGAATGCTGAGCGATTGCGGCACGGGAACACAAGGTTGTAGCAGGGCTGACTGAGTGCGAAGGCTACAGCGAGACGTAATTCCGCTAGTGTTATATAAAGAAGGTTTGTTTATTTGCTTTTTATACAATCCACAATTTTATTGCGATTTTTATGAAAGAGTGTACACGTAAAAACAAGCAAAAAGATAATATCAGTATGGAATTTCGTAAAAATTGACACATTACCTCTTTCATTCCCTTAGAGAGAAATTTAAGATTGCATCTCTTGTTAGCTATCAATAACAACGATGATGGCTGCAACAATGGTTCTAGCAAACATGTCAAAGGGTCTAGGAGGGCGGGCCAGGTGGGGCAGATTGAATTGGGGCGGGGAAGGGTTAGAAGGGCGAGGGTAGAGCTGAGCGTGCGAGACGGGACACGGAGAGAATGGCAGGACTGGGAAGGGCAGGCCACGATGGGCCAGGGTGGGGCTTCGTACGGTAGGGTTTGACCATACACAGAATTCATTCCTTTCTCTGTCAAAGAGGTAATTAAATTTAGGCAACGCATCAACGCAGAGACGTTTAGATAGTTATGACTATGAATCTATAAAATTTTGACAAGTAATTACCAGTTTTAAAATGTTTCTTCAATTGGTTTTCTGGTTTTCATGTACAGTGAACATACGCGCAGAGAAGTTTAATTTAGTGAAATTATTTTCAGCATACTTAACGCAAATGCAAATTTCTGTAACAGAAAATATTGGATAAGACAATATGTGAACTCACCGAATTGATCTTCCCATCTGGTAAACGCGACTTTCCGTTGTCTTGGATAGTTCGACAGGGGATCCAAATAAACCTGTAAAAAACGTAAAGAAGTTCACAAAATAGTCGGGGAAAACCAAGTTCTAACATAATTTTTGTTCTGAAAAACATATTTTCTTTAAATATTATATTTTTGTCTTAACGTTTTATATATTGAAACGAATCATGATGATAATGTGTTTTATGATCAGAGATGCAGCGGCCGGCGCGCTTTAGATGCGGCCAACACTGTTTGAATTCAGAGGTAGTGGCGGCCGAGTTGACTGACCCGTTCGGAACGAGTCAGGGGAGAGCGCGGCGAGCGAGAAGGCGCGCGCGGGACAATACAGGCAGTGAGTGTGCGAACTCGGAAGAAGACGGAAGGGGTGAGAGAGAATGAGAACTTAAGAGGAGACGGGATGGGTGCGTGAGCAGGAGTTGTTGATTGAAAAATTAAGGAACTGTGAAGGTATTGTGAATGCTGAGGGAAAGTAGATCATGTAATAAGCAACATGGAACGCGTGTGATAAACAATATTTATGAGTGAGAATGTGAATTCGAAGCGAGACGGGACCAATGCATGAGCACAAGTAATTATTCGAAAGACTAAAGGAACAGTGGAGGTGTTTTGGAGTGTTGGTGGACAGTGACTCAAGTAACGATTAAGGTGGGGGCTAGCATAGTAAACTATTGTTAACGTTTAATTAAGATTTGGAACATCAAAAACAGGGTGAAGGCCCGGAGTCGGTCGGTAGACGAGCCGCCCCACGTGGCAGCGGCCGTGCTGTAAAACATCTGGCGAGAATTGTTAACAGTGATATAGTGAACATTACGTCTGCAAAGTAGACGGTACGAGAGGCGCGGACGAGATTAGGAAACCATTAAGGCAGTGGTGGAACGTGTATTGACGGCCGGTGTCACCCAAACGTTCGAGTAATGTTTTACAACAGCCTTTCTGCGCCTCGGCATGCGGCCGGCGCCGAGGACAGCCGAGCGACGCCGAACCTGCATGAAATGCCTCCTCGTCAAGGGGCCTGTCGTCAGCTGGAGGGTGGTCATCTAAATGACAGGTATTTAATGACAGATTGTGAGCAACTCATTAAAAGTTTATTACAAAGATAGCAGTGATTCGTAAACATTCCAGGGATGGAATAAATGAAAAGAGAATTACATTGTAATAAAAGTATTTTTTAAAGGAAAGTGTCATGTTCTCTGTATTACAATTCTGTCTTTCCAATGGATGTGCATGAATACCCGCAGCCCATTCACGAGAAAGATAACCTGTGCTCCCTTATCATATTAAAATCATTGTTGAATTGAACCGAAAAAAGGTTCGTTACAATATATATATATATATCACAGTATTATATATATTATACTGTGATAATTATCTTGATAATTTGTCTTGTGATAAAAGACATGACTCCTTCGTTATAAATAAAGGCGTTAGAAATATGTAAGAAGTAGAAAATAAATTAATCTCAATGTGCACAAAATGCATTACCTCACCTTCTCCGAAGTTCTATTTCATATTAGTCTGTATTTCCCATATGTAGGAAATCGAAATAGTTCATTACAACATGTGCCCGGAAATGATTCCTTTCCCAGTTACAGCCTTCACAAAGCTGAAATTCACGGAAGGTTTTTCTTTACGCAGGTTGTCGTCTTTACAGAAGAAGTTCAAAATGCCCCCCCTGCTTGAATAAAAACTTCACACCGATGTCTCATTGACCTCCGAACACGGTACCAAACTCCAGGAGCATTGCGTATGTCCTCACAAGTTGTCAAAATTCGATTTCGAAGGGATTCCAAATCAGGCACCTGAAACGAATACACCAATGATTTTAAATAGCCCCACAAGTAGAAATCTAGAGGGTTCAGATCAAGTGAGCGTGAAGGCTAAGCAATTGGGCCACCTTAACCTAACCTTCAATCAGAAACCCTTCGATCCAAGTACCGTCGAGCCGTGCAACTTAAGTGTGCGGGAGCTCCATCATGCAAGAAGTGAGCGTGTTGACGACTGATCAGTGGAGTGTCTTCATATATATGAGGTATGATGTTTTCAGGATATTTGTGTACGCCTGCCCCGTAAGTCTATTTACAAGTGCATGGCGTCCGCCACACAAGGTCACGCAGCGCTCCATCAGCAAACGCGCGCTCGGGGAAGGGATCTTACTTAAGAATTGAAAATACGGATTTGTCATAATTAGCATGCAATGAAATAACATTGTTTCTACCATTAAGTTATTATTATATGCGTATTAACATTGAAACTGTTTGTTCAAAGTATGCAATATTCTTGGTACAGTTCTAATTATTTATTCTTATTGTGTTTTGTTTCAAGATTTCATTAATATCCTGCGATATAGAACCCCATTAAATAGAGTTGAAGTAATAAACAATTTTATCACAATACATACTTATGACAAATCCTTGTTTTCAATCCTTCAGTTCCTCCAATCAAAGAAAGGCAAAAAATCTAAAAATGCGTAAGGATGGAAAGCAGAGTTTAGGAAAAACTGCAACAGTTTTGTGAATATTTGGAATGTGATTCGTATCTTCAATTGTTAAGATCTCTCCCCTTTCCCGAACGCGCGTTTGCTGATGGAGAGCTGCGGACTCTTACATTTAAAATATCTGTTAACACTAGTCGCAAAAGACGGACGGGACGGACAGGGACGGGACAGATGGGACGGACGTTTTCCTTTCAATTGGTTTTTCGGTATCAAGTACTCACAAAACAGGGCTTCTGGCTACACCACGTGATAGGAGAATTTTTTTTCTTAATTTACCAACTGGTTTTATCCACTTTTTCGTTATTACGGCCCGGCAACGATTTTTTTTTCTGGTGAAAATTGGCCATTTTTTCGCGCAGCATTACATAACTTTCCCTATGCTACGTATCTCCCTTCGTGCATACGTACGTATGGGGGAAAGTAAATATATGTGTAGCTCCATTTGAAAAAAAGACAGTTATCTCAATACCTCGTAAAATACAAGTGATAAAATAGAAATGAACACCAATTATCCCCATTCCTTCATGCACTTCCGAGAAAACTGCAATGCAATAACTTCAACCGCTCAAAAACTGCAGGAGATGCTAACGTTACGTGACTCATCTTGTGTATAAAAGCATAGAAATTAATGATTGGATTTTAGTTGCATACGCAGTTGGTGAACATATAGGGAAGCTGCTTAACGAGAATACCTACTTTTATGTTAACAATTAGCGGGGACACATTTTAGTTTTCAAATTTGTCTGTGGAGACATTTATTACATAATTTGGGCTCATTTTAATCAAATATATTTTATTTTTGCGACTTAAGTTGTACAAATTTACAGAACCAATTACCTAGCATATTATTTTCTTTTAATAGCATTTTTGTAAGGACTGCACACGCTCAGCAAACTTTTTTACTGTGGTTTATTTTTAGAGTCGTTTTACCAGAAAAATTATTGTACAAAATGTAAGCCGACGAACGCAAAAGCGTTGAGGATCAGAACATTCAATATATCGGGTAAAGTTTGTAATAAAATGACACGGAGTTTACAACATTCCAGGATGATAAACAAAATATTTTGTAGACAAGTTTCAGATGGGTGCTAACTTCTGTGGTGCAAACTCGGAGGAAACGATTTAGACATGTGAAGCTTATATGTGTATTTAATGGAATGATGTAGTCTTTAAATATAATGTAATAAAATTTAAAAAATATCTGGTACGACTTCTACTATGACTATCTGGTACGACTACTACGCAGGTCAGTGAGCTACTGTGTACATTTCTTAGAAGGTAAAACTTTTCCAAAATGTGATCACTAAAGTTAGAATACATGTACATGTTCTAATTAACTGCCCATGAAACAAAAACTCTGAGAAAAAGTACTTAGATACTAAAGATTGTGAAAGGAAATTGGAAATACAAATGAAGCAAATAGAAGGATATCAGCTCTACGAATAAGCCAAAACTTTTATTAAATCATAGAATATTTAAACTAATCTTATCTCTTCTTTGTAATTTTTGAATTACCTATAATGTACCTTAAAACTGTTATTGGGTTCTTTTTGATTATATATTAAGCATTATGTTACGCATATTTACTTATGTTGATTATTGTATAGTCGCTAATAACATGTACTGAGCTGGAAACCTCTCCCCGCCCCATAAATATGTTTGAAACACAAAAAGTTGACAAAAAAGCTAAAGAAAGATTAGAATTTGACAATATTGTTCATTCGTAATTGTAGTACACAGTAATTGTAGTACACGTATACTGCAATAGTATTCCTTTAGATGTGATCCAATCAATATGTGGTACTGGTTATTGAATAAATGGAACATATTTACAATTAAATGTTGGCTTTGAGGAGAGTATGGTCCTCAAGGATTCGCCCCTGCTGCACTAAAAAGATGCCTTTGTCTTCGCTGTGAACGTTAAATGTAGTACTTAACTAGTAGACGCACATCATTCAATATTGTGTACCCCTCAAGTAATGTGGCTTGAATGAAACGTGGATAAAATGTTATATTGTGGGTGTCTCGTCAGAATGAGCAGACCAATATTTTAATAACAAGTATCACTACCAATTTATTGAAACATTATTTTCAAGATTTTTTAGTAAACTATGTTTATATTCTAAACCATTGAAATTAAACTTCCGCAGCAATGAAAGGATTACAATATACTTAGACTTTAAAATATCATACCAGGAAAACGTACATTTGTTGAGGAAAAACAGATCTTAAAAATGTTTGATATTTGTATTAATTTACATAAAATTACTTTCATTTGAAATTTCATACATAATATGCTAGAAACAATTCACACATATTAAAAATTTACTTTTTTCATCTATATATAAGACATTAAAACACTTTTATTAAAATTTATGTTTTCAATTATTGAAGATTTAATCACTGAATATTGTTTTCGTCTAATACAATACTTTTTGTGTGTACTGTTATTTTTAAAGTTGTTGAAGCAGTAGTATAAACGAGATTATGAAATAATAAGGAATAATAATATATAAACATGTAAAAGTCACAAGTCAGAATTGTATGTCTTTATTGTTTTTAAATTTCCAAAAATAAGAAATTAATAATAATAATGACACATGCACTGAATTCCACACTTGATATCTTGGGGCATCTATCCGCATGTGACAATGTTCACGCTAGGAGTATAACGTCCTGTATAACGTATAACGTTTACTAACGTCCTGTCATGTGACGATGCTGATTTACGCTAGGAGTTCTAACGGCGTCAATCAGCTTATGACGATGATCGCATTAGAACGGAGTTGTTTGTCCGCGAGTTACGGTCGCAGTAGATAACATAAGTATCCATCCGGTGGTTTCCGTTGGCAAGGGGGAGAGGAGCGGTGTCTGCTCGTCCTCCACGCCCACGCAGCAGACGCCCAGCAGCACTCGCTGCGAGGCGGGCGCGCGCGGACGGGTGTGGGTCGAGCGGCGTCGGCGGCGAACGGTGCGCATGAGGTAGCACCCGCTCACCTCCGGTTGGGCTACTTGTTCCACTTCCTCTTCTGGGATCGTCCTCAGGAGAACGGGGATCTCGCTTAGGAGGAGGATGGCTGGAGCGGTGCGGAATTGTTCAGGGGTACATTGACTTCTCATACAATGCTTTTGAAACTGTAATTTCCATTGTTTTCGGTGTAATAATTTATATCCTTCGTATTTGTAAAGATATATATATATATATATATATATATATATATATATATATATATATATATATAGACCAATCAGTCCGTTGTTTTTATGATAGTGTGCTGTTAAATCAACATTTCCAAAGGCTCTTCGAAGTGTATAGTTTTCAATCTCCTTCATTCTGTTATTGTCACTGTTATTACCTTGATCTGTTTCCTCCAAACATTTGACACATGAATCATTATGACTAATGCTCTTCTAGATATATTTTGAATTCTCTTTCTTTTCATTTTGCTATGGAAAACCTGGCTCTTCATTTGCGTTCCATAATTCATCCTTAAATTGAGAAACTTTTAATGTTGGAAGACATACTGCTTTCTCCTCCTGTAGATAAATGTATGCCACTCTCAAGGGAAGAAAATTTTCTAATTTAGATGACGTAATAAAAGAGTTAATAAAACAATCATAAAATTGTTGGATATGTACAAAGTAGTAATCAGTCAAAGATTGAGGTTGCTGCTGCAGACAGATTCTGAGAGAGATTTCCATTTTTTGAGATGAAAAAATATCAAATTTTGCTTCAAATTTAGTTGTCCTAAAGTACTGAAATAATTTTTTATCTTACACCAGGTCGTGATATAATATGTGAAATTCCCCTTTTATCGATCTCGTGTTTAGAAGAGAATTTGGTCTTTATTCAACTCTTTGTCTCATTTTCTTTCTCCGTTATTAAAAATGAATGCATTTGATTGCTTCTTTACTTAAATTATGAATCCGTCGCACACAATACAACCCACGGACCGAGGACCCAAACTGGCTGAAACTGCCTGAAGTGTTCGTTCCGTCCCATCCGTCCGTGCCATCCCGGCCTATTGCCCGCGACCCACACAAAAACTGCCGTCCGTCTGGTCTCGTCCGTCCCAAAGCTCGCGTGGCTTATGTCGCACTTCGCTATCGACCGACTATAGAAAAGTCAGTCAGGAGGGGCACACGCACAGTTGTTCCCTCGCAGGCACTGTGGATGGTGTCTCTGGTCGGCGGTGCACCTCAGGGCTGGGTCGTTGTTTACAGCGCCAGAGTATGGCGGGAAGGAGCCAGCCGTTGCCATTAAGCCGTGTGGATGCGCTTGCCCGATACTCAAAAGGCACGAGGTTGTTTGGTCAACGTGAGGATAATAAAAATCGGCGCTACCCGAAATGGCCTTATAGATAACGCGTTCACATTACTCTCTCGCCCTTCAGAATGAACTTCTAAAGACTGTTATATAACCGTGCGCCGGAAAACGCCGAATATTTGCCAAAAATCTCTTGTTGGCGGGCCCTGGTAACAAAAAAGTGAATAAATCCTGTTGCTAAACATAGAAAAACATTCCTCTCACTTGTGGTACAGCCTGAATCAATATTTTGTTGGTTATTGATACCCAAAATCGATTGAGGGCAAAACGTCCGCCTGTCCACCTGTCTGTCGGTCTGTTGTCCACGGTAGCGCCTAAACCGTATAGTTGATTTTCTAAAACATTGAATGTCCCCAATCGTTCTGGCTGATGTCGCGATCCCTGGAATTGGAAACCAATATTTTAATTCTGGAGGGTACTTACACGAAACCCCTCGGACATTTTCAAAATTTTTAAACAAATAGCTCCAATTTTTTTATTAAATTCTGTTGTTGAATAGTGCAAGAGTCGCCCAAGAGTATGATGTGCAACTCTTTTTTGTTGAAATCACCGATTTTTCGAAAACTACAAAACAAATTTTTAAAATTACAAAATTGAAGATAGAGATTTTTCCCTCAGAAGTCTTTGCACAAAATTAGCTCTTTGAAAAGGTTATGTACATTAAAAAACCGAGCAGTTTTTGCGTAATTTTCACTTCAAGTTTACAATTTTATCTCAAAACCCACTTTAAACTTTTTCTTTAAATTTTCTCCGCATTTGTAATAAGAGATGGTAATAAATATAGTGTTACTCTCATTTTCGAATATCACTCGGTTTTTCGAAAATTACAAAATCTCCTGTATTATTTCAGTAGTATACCTTTGGGTTCCGGCTCTCACACGCAACCAATCTTTTTAAATGAGGACTCTAAAGAAAGAGAATTTCACGGAGACATGACGAATTCCACTTTGACTTTCAAAATATGGATGATTTCTTGAAAAAAACGCATCGAAATATTCATGTAAAATGCAACCCGCTTAACATGTCAACATATATCGGCAAATAACTCATAAACAAAGCGTTTTAGAGCCTTAAAAAGTAAAAGATTGAGGCCAACGGCCTCAAAGAAGCATTTTTCACACCATAATCTACAAAATGAGACATTCTTCGATCCATTCAATTAACTTTTCGGTTCCACCCTTCAATACTATCAAGGCCACCGCAATATTTCAGCCCTTCCTGCTGGCAGCAATTTTTGTGGCGACACGCTTAGAATGCTTAGATTCGATAATCGTTATTTACGATTTCTGTTAACACCGTAGTTTTTGAAGTCTGACGAGGTTTATTAGCATAACCATTAATTTCAGATTTGCTCTCCAGCAACAACTAGAAGTACTATTATAGTTGCTTGATACCAATACTTATGAAGATTGTTTCTTATACGTGTAATGAAGCTATCCAATTAACGTTTTTTCAGGGTCTATAAGTGCTGTGTATTTAATTGTGGAGGGAAGAGTGCTCAGGAAGGGTGGAAGGGTGTTCAGTGAAGAGTGAAGACTGTTTGTGTTTTACCAATATTTTCGTTATCATTCGATGAAATTTTCAAGTCATCGGTTTCAGACACGTAGCTTTCTCAAAAGTAAAAATCTAATATTTTTGTGACTATCACGAAAAACTAAAACCTTAACTGAGAAAGAATATTGAATAATTACATCAAATGTCTTTAACTAAGTGTTGGGAATTGTTCCAAGCAAATTCTCCATGATATTGAATAAATATTTATTGAAAATTTCTTTTACTCATTAATTACTTTGTTTTTTATTTGTAATTGTGTTAGTACATTGCAAGTTATTTTTATAATACGCAGAGGTATTGGGGAAAACTTGTGCAATGGCACAAGACAAAGAACAAACTTTTTAAAGTAGCTAAAGTAAAATAGCGTGAAATAAGTGGAAAACAAAAATCAAAATGCGCTAGCCTACAATACTACGTGAATCAATTAAAAACAACTAAATTTAAAATTACAGAAAGAATAGTGCAAGTCACCCGACAACTGCCAACGATCGCAGTCCAAACGCACGATTTAAATGTTAGCGGTATCTGGAAGTATATACACCAACGCCCAGCTGCAAACTCATATTGTAAATAAAACACCGTTTGATATTAAACTCAAGGTGTCGGTTCGTTAAGATATTAAAAATGCAAACATCGTTTGAGCAACATTCCCATGTACCGAAGTGGGCTTACTAATGCCTACTAAATTGTTTCTAATGCTAACAAATGATATTTAGTACTCAAAGATGAAAACATTAGTTTGATTATTTTTTGGCTCGGAATTGCTTTTCTTGAGGTACGTAAGGATGCAGAAAATAATTCAATACTTTTTAGTATACAAATAATTTTTCAATTTTCTCACCCCAGCAAGCTGGTACCCTGACTCTCCAAAACCCACTCGGTTCTTCATAACAAATCAAGGAAAGTTAAATAATATTGCAATGAGTAGGTTCTTGCCCGATCCGGTATTTTCGCACTACTTTACTAGGCTTTCTCAAGAGTAGAAACCTTTTCTATTATTTGACTATCAAGGAAAGCGAAAAGCTAACTCTCAAGGAAGATTGAAAAATTTCTTCAAATGCTGTTTTTAAAGAAGTATGAATTGTTCCAAGAACATCTCTCTATAATGTTGAATAAACTTTAATTGAAAATTTGTTTCAAACATCCATTGCATTGGTATTTTGTCTGATATTCTGTAAGTACATTAGTAGTTCCTCTCCTTTATGGAAAGAATAGACAAATGGATAGGGAAAGGGTGAGATTTAACATGCGAGAGTTCTCGCACGGGTACGCTAGTAAAATTTAAATGTACAAAATTGAAGATAGAGATTTTTCTCAGGCAAAGACCGTTGTACAAAACTATCTCTAAAAGATGTATACTTTTTTGAAAAAAACGAGTAGTTTTTACGAAATTTGCACTTGAAATTTACGATTTTTTTCAAAAATGTAAGAAATTTTTTAAAAAAATTTCTTCCCGTGACGGTAATAAATATGGTGCTAGTTCCATTTTTTAAATTTTTATCATTTTTCGAAAATTGTAAAAAAATTAAAACTGCAAAATTGAAGATATATTTTTGCCTTAGACAAACTCTGTTGTACAAATTAAGCTTTTTAAAAAAGGATGTGTACAATGTTTTGAAAAAACTAGTAGTTTTTGCGTAATTTGGGCATGAAATTAAATTTCTGCTGAATTTAATTTTAATTATAACACTGGCCGACATTTTCAAACTTTTGAAAAGTTAGAGAAACAAAACTCACTGATTCTGACCAATTTGGGGTCGCTGAATACGAATGTGTTAGCCGTTTTACTAGTTAGCTCGTATTTTTGTGTAACGCATAGTTGCCTAATTTACCGTTATAGACGTAATGAGGTATCTTGAAGGTACCGGAGAATGAGCTTTTTTGACTGCAAAAAGGGAATCAAGTTCATTTTAGCACTATCAAAGAATCAATTTTTAAAATTCTATAAATGAATTTATTAAATCTAAAGAATTAAAAAACTATTAAGTTAGTTTACTAGCATTTAAAAACTGTACTTCAGCATTAACATACTCAGAATAGTTTATAAAGTATAATGTTCAAAGATGTATACAGATCATCACTTAGTTTTGAAAAACACTATCTAATATATTTAAATGCTTCACCTACTTTGTATATTCCTTTAACGAAATTCATGAGGTCCAACTTAATGTGCAGAGGCGGAAGCAGTACCTTGCCTGGATCGACCAGAGACTCATACTTGACGTTGTTGGTACCGGGCTTAAATGACTCTCTGGGGGGCCACTCCTTTCGTGAGAAATTTTTCCCAGTATTTCTTGAGTCCCAAAGACACAAAACACAAAAAAAGTGCTTTGTAAATCCACCTTCCAGACAAATATATAATTTTGCAAATACTTTTAGATATCCATAAATTTGCCAACCAAGATCTTTGTATTTGATACGATTTAAAATGAGTGCGAGATTCTCGTTAAGTCTCTTTCATAGGAACAGTGTGCCACAGGAACAGACGGCAGCTTATTTCCATTATGAAGCAAAACTGCTTTCAGACTGTACTTTCATGAATCTACGAAAGGACACCAATAAGATGGATTGTGTTGGATTCCTAATTCATTCATCAGACCATTGATGTCCGTGCATACGCAAAGGGAATCTTTCATTCTGAAATATTCTGAAAGAGGCTCGTTCCTTTTCCAGTGATGTGTAAGTAGCTCCAGGAGCCAGTAAACACCATTCTTGGAGTCTAGCACCCAAGAATTGAGCTATCTCTTTCGTATGTTGTAAGTCTCTCGCTAAATCGTTCAATGTTGAAAGATAAAATAAGTCTCATCTTTTAAATGGAAGGGACTATCAGATCATCATTAAATATTTAATGTCCTCTTCGGTTCTCGTAGATGCTGCAATATTGATAGTTTCCTAATCGTTCGGAAAAGTAGGAGCAGGTAAATTTTCTCCATGAGGCACTGGTCTGATCACGGATTGAAAGTTTGGATATTCGAGAGCACGCTGTTCCTTCTTGCTACTTCCTGCTGTGTTGGTCATTCAGAAATAAGTCACTGTTGAGATTCTGAAGTTCTCTCCATATCGTCGGAACAGCAAAAGGCATACTTTTCTTGGTTCCTTTAAGCTAGGCCGTCAGACACATCAGACAACGCACACGACGGGCCCAGCTTTTATCCTGATCCTCAATCTTACAGTCTGTCTCTCTCTCTCTCTCTCTCTCTCTCTCTCTCTCCATATATATATATATTGCTCCTGTATTTCACCCAATGAGTGAAATACTATTTATTTCTCACTCAAGTAACATTGTGGACATGGTTACTTTGATGATAACTGTAGCTGTTCCTACTAAATGGTAGAAATTGGCAACTATGCGTTACTCAAAAATACGAGCTAATCTAGAAAAACGGGTGTCCATTTCGAATGCAGCATCCTAAAATTAATCGGAATCAGTGGTTTTCCTTTTTGTAACTAAACTGACGTCGGCCTGTGTAATTTACTATTAAAAAGGCCAATAGTAGATCAATTTTTACTTTCTTGTTCACTTTTACTTTTTAATCAATTTGTATTTTCAGTGTATTGGTCTATTTCTTTTTAAGCAGGGATTGTGGTAAGCGGTTTACAATAATGTTGATAGAAATGACAAAAAATAATTCAATTTTTTTCGACGATTTCATTTCACTTTAACACATGATGAAATAAAAAAATAAAATAGTCACAGAAAATAAATTCATGGATAACACGAACGAACAGATCGTTAACTGAAAACAATCGCATTCTGCATTTCTTTTTTAAGAATAATTTCTTGAGCTCTTCGCAGAATGTAGTTATTCAAATAATCGCACTTGATTTGCTTTTGAAAATAGTTACTATGCGGGAGCGAATATTTTCATACCAATTGTTGTAAAGAAACGCTCTTTGCTACCTGCATTCACATTTCAATTCAATATGCATACGAGTCAGCGTAGAGATTCCAGAACTCAGGGAACTGTGCACAGAGTGCAATTCTCTTCATAACACGTCACTCTGTTTTAACTGTTATAAAGTTATTTCGTATACTAGCTCCCCAAGTTTCGCAGCTTTATCGATATTTCATTCACTGTATCCAGCCTAACCAAAACTTCTTCCGTCTTCTTTTTCATACTGACTTAGGTGACTCGGGGCACTAACTCCTGTCACTGCAGTACTTCTGAACTGGAGATCATAGGGTTCGAGTTCCGAAGGTCGGACTGTTTCTGACACTAGCTACATACTAGCCTGTCTGGAGGAGAATCTGATCGGTAGTTTTCCGTGGTTTCTTCAGTCAACGTCAGGTGAATGCCAGAGCAGCCATGGTCCGCTTGCGATTTTTGCTTCTTCTTCCTTCTTCTACCCTCACCCTTGCTTAAACAAACTTACTTGCACTGCACTATCACATGGGTCGGGAGGTTGGAAGCTTAGATATTGCGCTGGTTGGAGGGGAGCCCCGCTTATGAGAAGTACCCGGTTTGGGAAACCCCCGCAATTTGATGTGCATATGGGCTCCAGATCTTCTCATCCAATGGGAGAAATACACTGCCGTCCCCCGCGATAAAATATACGCCACACTTACGGGACTAATGACCTTAGCAGATAACGCACCAGAAAACACTAATCACTCAAACAATTCTCTTTCATCTCACTTCATCTTCTTCACTTTCTTACTCGCCTCGTTCTTCTCCTCGGTGTTCCATCTAACTTCAATGCGGCATGTCAATCGCGGGATCCCTGTAGCACGCAGCGCGTAACTCACAGAAGGCAGGCGGGTTGCCTAATAAAGCAATAGGCGACAGCGATTTCCCACACTGAGTTACCATTACAATACCGATTTTATATTTTCTTCTATTTATCTTTTCCTTCGCCGTCCTATTGTCGTCATTACTTTCTACTATCTTTCTGTAGTTCCTTCCGCCACTGCTTTTCCTCCACGCGGCTCTGAGTCCCTGCTGTACCCGGCGGATCCCGCGGGTCATGTCGTCCCACGGCTGGGGGAAGGTGGCCTGGAGACGCCTACGGGCAGCGGAGATACTAGCAGGAATTGCTTAACCGTCAGGGCATGGAGGCAGGAGATGGTGAGGACTAGCTCTCCGCAAGCGCACTGTACCTCCACGCCAATGCAAAGGTTATGCAAACAAGACACAGTGCAATGGCGACTGGACAAAAAGTGTGTAACAGAATGTTCACAATAAAACCGTTTAGGTACTGATTTTCATGTCGAAATAATGAGGCAGCTTCCAACAAAATTCAGCACACATTTTTATGTGACTACACATATCATAGGATACAGTGCGAATCTGGATTAAGCGATTAACATTCACGTTACTTAAATGGGTGGATAAAGTCCGAAGTAGGCAAAATCAAGCATACTTCTGACATTAATCTGATGGAGTTGACATTAAGTTACACGATATGGTTAAGGTAGGTGAAGTACTTACGTCACCTTGTCAACTGAAGCTTACAAACTCGGGTATTCGGACATACGAATATTTCGTGATGTTTGGTGAGACTATGATAAATCCAAAACCAAATTCAGATGCGGCTGTGGCGTTTCCACATCTTTACATTTTTAAACATACGTATTCCAATTACATTATTCTAAAAATACTCGGAGCTTTGTGGAGTACATAAAAGGCAAAACATTTTTATATGGCAGAAAATATACTAATATCAAGTAATTTAAAATCAAATATATCAGTACACTAAATATCTTTACCTTGTCAGACGTTTTCTGACAAATTCAAATGATCTTCAACAAAACATTGGAAACGTGTCGGTTTTGTTTAAGAAGAGAGGTATATAACTCGTTGGCATTTAAAAATAAGTACATTCATTCCTCTAGGTATACAAAAATTTAATATTTTTGCTTTTTAAATAAATACAAAGAATAATTAACATAGAATCACAAAAATCCAATGAGAAAAAAGGTTTTTCATGGGTGAATATAATCCCTTCTGTAGTACTGCTGTTAATAAAAGATTGAATTTGTGTGGGTGGGTGGGTGTGTTCTACATGTATACATGAATATATTGTGTGTATTTACTACAGACCTGTATGTTTTACAGTTATTCAAACAGAAGAGAAAGATATTAAATTCAGTTAATCAAAATTTTAACAACCACTATCAATCATTTAATAACATTAACTAACATAAGTATAGCTTAAACATAACATTAACTGTGATTATAAGTTACAGCGCACTGAAGACACATTCATTTTGAAATTAACTATACCAGCATCGAAATAATTTCTTACGGGTAAGTAAATAATTCCAAGGAAGAGTAGATAGGAGTTTTGCTTCAGGAGTTGTTGGCGTCAAGGCATGTTCTCCAGAACTCGTGGAAGAAATTCTTGACGATAGTCATATTGACATTAAGAAATGTTCCACAACTTTCACTCCAAATCACAATTCGCAATTTGCTATGGAAGGGTGAGCTTTGAGCAATTCACTAACTTTCGGCTTTGTGCTGAAATTTGTAAGCACTTTCAAACATTCTTCTCGTTCTGTTGAAAACTACTCAGAAACACCTTACTTTACCTCGGCATCGTTTAATATATCAAGCAATGGAAATTGAAAACGTTGAAACTCAGGAACAGAAGCAAGAAGAAAACAGAGTAGAGTGGCTTCATAAAATGACACACAGACATATATTACACATATGTACATATTATCCATACATGTATATTACACAGACATATATATATATATATAGGGACCCGGGTTCAAATCCCAGCATGGCTGGGGATTTTTATCCGATGATGTCCTATTCAGGGCGATCCTCAGGTTCACTCAGCCTTCTTTCCAAATGAGTACCAATATTTACTGGCTTTATTAACAGTAAATATTGGGTAAAAAGGTGTCCGGTTGAAGCATGACGCTTGCCACGCCATCTTCACCCCACTTCCAACCACTAGAACGAACATCTACGAATACCCGTTACATTCTTCTGTACAGAGGGCCTTGGAAGTGGGGATAAACCGGAAAAAATGGCTGAAAGAGGAGTCCTAACCTCCTCTAACCCTAAGCAGGACAATCCTGCAGCACTAAAGTGCAAAGGGTAAATTAATTAATATATATATATATATATATATATATATATATATATATATATTACACAGACCTTGTTGCATTTTCTCAAGTTTCGCACTGACTTAATTCCACATCTTTTATTAATTCTGTATTTCCACTACATGTAGTGTTTTTTACAATCTAAGCAATTTTTCCTTGTTATTTGATAGATTTAGCTTTTCGGTAATCAATATTAATCGGCTTAACAATTTGCTCAAGAATTTGTAGTCTAGGTACCAAAATTATCCCTTTTTATGAAGAAAAGAATAAATAACTTTTTTCCATTCTGCCTACCTGTGTGCATAGAGGTGCATAGATTTGAACCTAAAAAATAATATATCAATTAGAAAGCAATTGACCTTTTACATCATATTTTTGTAGAAATTTACGGAAAGCTAATTTAAAATTTACAAGTTTTATCGATGTTAGTGCTTTTAAATAAAATGGTGAATGACAGGTAATATCTTAATTAAAAATAGTAAAGTTGATAGAAATACTAGTTATGAATTATATTAAGAATCTGTGTTGCAAGTTTAAGGGCAGTTGACAGTTCATAAAGTATCAGCTTAATCACACACAACTTCTTCGTGAAAGGAGCTTACTCAGCATAGACGAGACATATGCCCAGTATTGCAGATAATCATCTATCTGTGCGAACGTAGTTTCACTTAATCCATTGATTCCTATCCAAAGGCTATTCAGTGCCTGGATGAATGAGCTGCAACGTTGGATGCATAAGCACTGGCACATAAAGGAGAGCCCTACGAGATCTGAAAGCCCATTCGAATACATGCTAGTATACTGCGCAGTACTCCGTGCCTTCAACCAAACCACGGTGGGTTTAACAAACAAGACGTTTATTATATAATCATTTCATAATTCCATCGAATTAGTCCAAATTATTATTTTAGATAACACAAATCCGAGTAGGCGTCTCAAGGATGCAGCCGCAATATGGAATGTGAAACGTTCTGCAGAGGGTATAGAAATAGTGTTTAGTGTTCTAATTGATTAAATAGTGCTTCCGAGTACTAGTGTCATTTAATCTCGTATGTGTATTGCAAGTTTTTCCCCTCAGGAGTTGGCGTTGAATTTCTCTCGCTGGATGGAGAGATCCGTTGGTTTGTGGGGATTTTCCCAATCAGGTATCTCTCATCAGCGTGGCGCCACCCCAACCTGGACGGCCTCTAGCTCCGTCATTCGCCTGGTGTTGAATGGAGAAACCACGGAAAACTACCGATCAAAGCAGCTGACCGCGAGAATTATTCTCCAGAGAGCAGCTGAATTCTACCTAACTGAGAAGCTACTGTCAAAAATCCTGCCACCATCGGAACTTGACCTAGGACGCTATTTTATGTTAGAACATAGTGTAAAAGAATTATCTTAATAATTAGAATTATTTAGACAATATATGCCTACCCTCGAGGCTGAAAGTGTTATTATTCAGACCCTACGACAGAAATGATTTGGCCAAATACTACACATTTTGCATTTTATATTTTATTCACGCATTTTGAACATTATATACCGAACTTGAATATCAAATTAGTCTTACATTATAATAGTGAAATGGTATTCGTTATACAAGATGTCCCATTTAACTTGACAAATCAAAATAACTCGAAAAATATGCGACGTACTTAACAATGTCGAAGGCAAAACATTAATATCTGGTCTAAACATTTTTGGTCTAAAACATTTTTTTGATCGAGAGAGACGATCCAGACATGTTCCAGACAAAAAATTAATATCTCCAATGGGAAAATCTGCCTGACCTAAAATCAAATCTTTCTGTCCCGCCCCGTACGGGTGAGGGAGGTAACTTTAAAATCTTAAATGGAAGTTTTCTCTCAGTTTTTCATTAAAGAATTTGATTTAACATGGTTAAAAAAGCGCGGGAGATTTGAAGCCGCTTGACGTACATGAATACAAATAATCGGATCGTCTCTCGATCAAAAAATGTTTTAGACCAAACTTATGTATTTTTTAGTGTAGAATTCGAATCAGCAATAAAAAGTGGGGGTTCCCATTTAGGATTAAAATGTTGGCTTCCGCCTCAACCTCAAGGCGCGAGCCGGGAAGTTTGACTTCAGTTCTGGCAGATGTCCCCCTTGGAGATATTAATGTTCTGCCTTTGACATTCTTTAGTATGTCGCATATTTTTCGAGTTATTTTGATTTGTCCAGTTAAATGGGACACTGTATATTCGTATTGGGTCTTTTCTTTTGAAAGTCGGTATAGTTAACATGGTTACGCTTTAGCATCAGGTTGCTCTGTAGTTTTCCGTGTTTTCTATGATCAATACCAGGCAAATGCCGGAGCAGAACTCTAAAAAACGGCAACGGGCCCTGCGCGGTATTTATTTTCTCTATCTCGTCCTATCTTCCCCCTTACATACAAACACACACACACGTGCACTACACTATCTTATATTTCAGACCATTCGGGAGCCAATAGATTGACTCGGCTGGGCGGTTCCCGCTAGGAGGATTTAGAGGGACATGTACCTCGTAAGGCGACGTGTAGATGGGTGAAAGGTCACACCTTTCAAATACGGATGAAATCACCGCTACCTCCCTTGATAAAACATTAACTACACAAACTACTAATGACAGATAAACGCGGCTCAGGACACGAAATAACGTCACTGTTGTGCCTCTGACCTAGAGGTGGTAGAATCGAGATCGACGGTGGCAAGGTTTTCGATATGAACTAGATAGCTAGGTCGGATTCAGTCGCTGACTGAAGAAGAATTCTAGAGGCCGACTGCTCTGATCGGTAGTTTTACATGTGTTTTCCGATAAGTACCAGGTGAGCGTGGGATCTTTCCTTACCCTTGCTTGTCCTAACCTCATCTCTTAATTACACGTACATGCAATATATTACCACATGTACCGGGAGGCAGGTTGGGAACTTAGATTTTATCACTGGTGGGAGATACCTAGTTAAGGCAGGCATTCATCACTAATGTTTCCGTTCTGCAAAAATATCCGTTGCTCGACCCACGCCGCGAGCTGACAAGGAGCAAAGAGGCAGGGAGCGGCGGCGCGGAGGCCTGCTGCGCGGCGCGCTCCTCGCTGCGCCCGGGGGCGGGGCGGGAGGCTGCGACGGCCCGAAGTTTGCGGTCGGGGTCACCGCCGACGGGCGCCGCCTGGTGGGGAGGAGCTAGACGCTGGCTGAAGGCGGCAGAGACAGACACTGCTGGTGGGGACTAAAGAAATGCTTGTGACGGTACTGGTGTTATTGGCGATGATAAATAGGGTGAAGGTGGCATTAATTATAGGAATGATAATAGTGTTCGTGGTACTTGGTGGAAGTTGTGACAATGATTATAGCGATCCCAGTGAAGATAATGCATGTAGCGGGGCTGACTCTGGAAGTGGGCTATGAAGACAGCGGCGGTGGTAGCGCCAGTCACGGTGGCAGGTAAACATGATGTTGGTGATTGTAGTGATAGGGGTGATATTGAAAATTTTGATGGGGATAGTGATAGTAGTGGTGGTAGCGGCGTCGGACCCGGAGAAGGCTCTGGCTGTTGCGGTGACTTAAATAAAGGGCGTATCGGCGGCCGTATCGGCGGCCAAAACGGCGACCGTAGCGGCGGTCGTAGCGGCGGTCGTAGCAGCGGCTGTAGCAACGGCTGTAGCAACGGCTGTAGCGGTGGCGTTAGGGGTGATTGTGGTGACAAAAGCGGCGTTGCAGGGAGGCAGGCGGTGGTTAAGGCGTCTCCGGAGGGGCGCATTAGGGCGCCGCTCGGGGCTAAATGACGGCCATATTCGTCCCAGGCGACACCGCCCGCCTGTTGCCCTCTTGTCTCCGTCTCATTACGCGTCACGGGACCCTACGCAAGTGAACGTTGGCACCTTCGTAATAATTGGCATCGGCATTACTCATCTCGCAAATAACTAAGTTTAACAAGCATGTGTGCAAAATGTGAATAATTTAATTTGACGAAAACGAACGTTGATATTAATTTGGTAAATATAAAGTTATGGAAAGCATTGTAATGTGATAATTGTTCGGGGCTACTATACACTTAATGTTCATGAGTAGACTGTATGAATGGACTGTATTGTTGAAGTACAGTAGTCCCGAAACCCTTTGATAGCTCTTGGCGCTTTGGCGCTTTGGCGCAGGAGTGCAGGATGCATATACGAGCAAATTTCCAGCACAAACAATATTTAATAAGTAAATGCACAGTATTCACACAATAAATGCACAAGAAGCACAGAATTAAGATGAAAATTTCTCTTGGTGCATTAATACACCTGTTCAAGCGTAGTTATTGTAGTGACATCTTGGACCGCCGACCAGAAGCAGCCGTGAGTTACATAGTTCAACCAAAATTGCGGGCGCAAATACACGCAAGAGCGACAGACACAATTAAAGCGTGCGCTGCCACGATTAAACAATTTATGTGCGAGCCGTATGCAGCTCATTTGCACGATTATAGATTCTTTACACGCTACTGCGCGGAGCCCTAACACACGCGTCTATCTTGCACGGTGTCTTTATGCGGACTACCGAATTCGGTTAAGCCGAATTCGGTTGGGGCAGAGACGTTAGGAGAGGGCTCACACGCGCGGCAGAGGTGGGGATGGCGATGGCCAATTACCATTTGCCATTTGATCTGGATTTGCAAAGATCTGGCAGTTTTTGTCCGTTGCTCCTCCAACGGACCGAGCTGTGGGGGTGAGGTGGGCAGGCGGACACGTACGAGCGGCCACGCCCGTCCGTTGCCGTCCGTTGGGAGAATACGCGGAACAACGGATGTGAAGGCGATACTCAGCGGTCTCATCGGTCCCGCTGATGATCTCAGCGGTCAACGGCAGCGCTCTGCCGATTACGCAATTCAACTGTTCTGCCTTGCTTGTGAAATAAACGTATTTATTTCTGCTTTGCTGTGGGCCCGAACAATAATTTAGACGATAATGACTGAGAATTGATAATGACAGCTCTCTAATCGCGACAATTGGACATAAATTTTTGCACAGATTGTTGTCAAGTTGTAGTCAAGGTAGAATGGTTAAATCTTGTAAATTAAACATTTTAAAAAATGGATGGGATTCAATATCAACATCGAACATTTCAACGATTCTTTCCAAATGATTTTGTTACAAAATTTTGCATACATCTGTTGTATGAAAAAGAGCTGCATTATAATGCATCAAAACAGGATAGTTTATATGAGGAGAAACACATTTTGCTAATATAACAGCTTTCTAATACCCGAATAATATTTCAGCTCTAGTAATACCTGCATCAGCATAAAAAGTCCATCCACATTTTAACAGTTTGTAGAACATGTTCTTGATATCAAACCACTCATGAATTCAAAATTTGTGTTTCATTTCCAAACCTTGCCCCTCGGGAGGCTCATGGACAGCAAGCTGGCTTTCTGTCATGCGAATCCGGGATCGATTCCTGGTTAGGACAAAATAGAGCTGCAGAATCAACTCAGTCTCTATAGGTATGTGACAAAAGAAAAGGTCAGGCAGACCAAGTATGCGGTGAAGGAAATACGTCATGCTTGCCACATGTTACCCATACCTCAAGGCATGGATAAATAAGAACTGGGCCCAGACATGTGTAACATATTGTTGTTGGCGGCGTGGTAATGTGGTGTGCCAAGGAAAACTATAATAATTTCCTTAAACTAGTAAACTTCAAACTCCGTTATTTAATCATCTCACATACACTACCGTGCTAGCTCAGTCCTCTGGGTTCGAATGATGACTATTGCTTTGCCTTTGCACAATACGTCACCCGATCTGCTCTCCGTATGGAAGGCGAAAAATCCGAAAGTTCTTATCGTATGCAGAAACTAAGTTTCGTGCAAGATTGCACAATAATAATCTGTTATTTTTCCTTTTGAACAGCATCAAGTAAATTTATTCATTAAATTCTTTAACATTGCTGTAATTCTGAATTCTTTTGAAACTTTTGGTCATGACCGCATATTATTATTTGAAAATAGTTCGTACGAACATGAGCTCTCTTCCTCGATGAAGGGGATGGTGCCTCGCAGGATTCTTCCAAAATCTTCTAACGGCACCGTCCGTTACCTCGTCCCCACCTCAGGTCGACCAGTCACCGGATTCTTCTTTCTTTCTCATTGGCACGTCTTCTGATAGCGAAATATTTATAAGTTTTAGTTCGCCAATGTGAAAAATATTTCAGAGTCCGAATTCAATATCACCGAAAATTTTCTGAGTTTCACTTTCGTATTTAAAGAAAATTACAAAGTCCTACTCCGCTCCCCACAGATAATTCAGACGATGTGCACGGTCCAGAGTCGTATCACATAATGACCACCGTCCGTCTACGCCGCTATACAGGTGACAACCTATCAATTGTTTTACACACAATTTCATAACTTCCGGTTAGTTCGCCTACACAAATTTTTGATACCTTTTTGCATTACTCGGCTGATTTCAGCGCTCGGTTTGCAGATACGGGAACCTTCCCCGAGAATCGTTCATACGGTCCCATAACAACCTCGGGCGGTCGACAGTTTTTAATGTATTTCTTACCATTTTCCAAGCGTTTGAACTGAATATTCTCTATTTTTGGTATATCACACATGGAATCACCACTAGCTGGCAAAAGGTGGAGTAATTCTCCTAGACCCTAAAATGGCATATACATACATTTTCCTAACACTTTCTTGACATACGTTTCTTAGTAACCTGGTTAAGTCTCTGGGGGTAATTGACGTCTTTATGGTAGGGCTGCCTTGGGAGTGGTGGTCGCGAGAACTGCAGTAGCCCTGATGGAGAGTTGATTGCTGGAGGAGACGACTACACGAAATCTCTCTATTCCTAGGTCGCTGCCTCATCTCTTTTCATGCCTCAATTGTTACTTCTCACTCGATGCTGATGAAGGGCGAGGGTCTGCCGAGAACACGTAAAGGGAATTTCAACGGAAAAAATTCTGTCTCAGGCATTTAAGGAGGATAGCTCAAAATCTTTCCCCTTTGCCGATTTGCGTTTAAGAAGTATTTCGTAACTTCTTCTCGATCCATTGTCAATGTATAATATATTGGAATGTTTTACTCTTCCCTGCTAGTATTATTGTTCCCTTCTTACCTTTAATACAAATTACCTTTATTAAAAACATTATTACTTACCTTTATTAAAAACATTAAAACCAAATGGATGCTCTCTTAATTTTTTATGTGAAGAATACAAGCTAATATACAGTGCGCCAGGGATGTCTGTCCACACCGAGTCGAATCAGGGCCTCCTATTAAAAATTGTTTTTATGTTGGTAGTAACCAGATCAATGGGTAAAAAATGAATGGAACAACACTTCCAACATCTATTATGATTGTGGTGAGTATGCAATTTACATTTTCTTTTTTTTTGCAAGCTGCAGTTCGTGCTACCAACATAATTTATGTTAGAAGACCTTTCATCAAGGAAGAGGAGTCACTGTGGAGAGTTTTTTCTGGCGCGCAATACTTCTATAAATCAATTTTAGAGATATCAAATTAAGGTAATCTCTACCTACATTATACACACTATTATCAAGACATTTTCATGAAGTATAGGCTTTTTCTCTAACGACCAGACTATATCTTTACAAATTAAAATTCTTAACGTTATTATTTTCTACATTCTTTGAATATCTGTCTATTTCAAGTTTAGTTCTGTCATCAAAGTTTACGTCTCTAATTTTCCTTCTGAAACTACTGAGAAATTGATGATGCATTTCTCTGGGGTTGAAATTAAGGACGTCCTGTATCATGCTTTAATTCTTTCACTCCAGAAGGTTGTTGTGGAGATTCCACTTTGCTTGTAACGTAGTACAGAGATAATTCCAGAGGATTCGGTCAGCAGCGCTCCCTTCCCGTAATTCTGTCTCACTCTTTGTCTGCTGTAAGTCGCGACGCCCGAGAGAAGATTAAGAAAACCCTACGGTAGCTCAGTGAAGGTAAGGCCAGCGACCCGTTTGCTTTCAGTTCTCTGAAGCGCACTCCTAAATTAGAATTCAAACCTCTCGGCATTTTACAAGCAATATTTTTCACAAAGGATCATTTCAACAAAATGTGTCATCTATGTGTAATTTGGATTCTTTAAGCTGAAATTTTGTTGTTGTGTATTTAATATTCTTTAAATTATAGCAAAATACCCGGCGTTGCCTAGGCTTTTTATATATCCAATCCTTGTGAAAGAGGAAAAAAATAATATTATATAAACAAAGGTGTTTCAGACTATTATTTTTAATGTAATTAATTCAAGGGTTAATAAATACTAATTATCTTTTAATAAAATACTCTAATTTACTGTAAACTATCTATTAAGTACTAGTTCTGCCAATGAATATGTATCACACATTAGAGTAGCTCAGCCCGTTTTTTTTTGGCTAGTTAGGGATGAGCGCGCATATAGTCAATGATCCTGGTGGAGAAAAGTAAAACTACGGATAGCTGAAATCAACTCCATCTTAAATTCACGCCCACACCCGTGTTGTTTCTTGATCTTTTCCTAATCTGAAGCTCAGAACTCCTCAAAATGAAACATCAGCCTCACATTTAGTAAAACAATTTATTCGCTTCTAACAGAAATAAGTGTGAGGGGAATTAAATAAGGATTTAGAAGAAATAAATGCTAAGCAGTACATATTACTTTCCCGTATACATACGTATATACGGAGTAATATACATAGTATAGGGAAAGTTATGTAATGCTGCGGAAAATCGATTTCGAGATTTCAACGGAAATACATGTTTTGGGCTCCCCTGATATCGAAATATTTTTTTCTAAACGTCTGGAAGGAATGGCCAATTACAGGATAAAATTGGTGGATCTCGTGAAATTCAAACAAAGCATTACAATAACTTACAAGTGTGTGGTTATTGTTCTGAACTCCACCATTGTCACTGAAGAGGAACAGAGTTTTCACTTTTACATCAATTTCAGATTTAAGATATTCATGAATGAAAGAAGTAATTCATTTGGGCCTTGTGACAAGTTCATCCATGGTAAACTCGTGTAAAATTTTCCACGTAATTGGACATTTTTACTGATGTTTCTGACGTTAAGTGCACCATTTCTTACTCCTCGTTTCCTTTTAGGTACATTTACATCATCCCCACAAGAACTGGACATATTTTTCCTTTAGACACAGCGAGCACAACACAACAACAACTCTGTATGCATATGCACTACCTATATTAGCCAATTCTTTGATTTATTAAACGCCGTGTTTTCCAACAGTTTTGTGTAAAAATCCCACTACTCTAGAAATTGCTGTGTTTTTACATTAAACCAGACATTGACCTCAATTTTCACTGGGTTGTAGTCATGGTAGATGTGTGTATTTTACAGTAAATAATCCGTCTATGCCAAAAGAATGTTTATCTACCATAAAAACAGTTTTACAAAAAGTGTCAGTTATGGAGTTTTTAGAATCAGCCATTCAATTATAATGATCGATAAACATCGGTTTAATTTTGGTTATTACCTAACATTTTCGAACTCGCAAGAGTGAACCATTCTAGTTGAATGAGATCCACCACACAGAAAATGAGAAATGTACAATCTTCTCTATATGTAAATGAAGCAAATGAATCGTTTCCAATTTGCGTTGGAATAACGATGCTTACTTTAATCTCAGGTGCCATTTTCGTCATCAAAATAAACATTAATTTCCACGAACTTCTACGTTTCTGTTTCATCATCTGTTCTGGTTTGGGCCACACAATTTACTCCGTAATATTTTTTCTGTTGAGAGGGGAAGAAATAAAATACTGTCACTTACCTACCACCGCCCCCCCCCAGTGCGCGGTCGACCGTGAAAACGAAATCACTGGCTTAGCGAATGGTGTGCAAAATACCTACCGAGTTTGCAGCGGAATCAGTAGGGTCCTTCGGGGTACAGCTTTTTTTATGACGATGAGTGTATGACATTATATAAAGCACATGCACTCATAAATGTAATAATGTCAACAAATCGCCGCTAATGAAAATATTACGGACGTGAGAGACAAATAAAAAAACATTTGTAATTTGTGAAAAAAACAAAGGAATAGAGCAGTACGGCATATATATGTATCTTCAATTTTGTAGCTGGAGAAAGAGGCCGAAGAAAACTCAAACTTTTGCAATTTTCGAAAATTCAATGTTAATTGCAAAATTTGGGCCTATGCCACCTTCATAAGTGTATTTTACTCTATTCTTACAAGAAATTTAATGAAAAAAGTTTGGGCAGTTTTTGAGAAAATTTTGAAAATGTCCGGGAGACTTCATGTAGAGTATCCCAAAATTTTATAGAATCTTTTTCAAAATTTCAAAGCTTCGGCTTGAGCCAGATCGATAGGGGTTTCTTCAGTTTGAAATAAATCCTAAGTCTTCTTTACAAGTAAAGCTATTGAAAGCTCTTATTGATCTAACATTTTGCACTTTATGTAGCTCACTAACCTGCATATACTACCTTATACTACTCGTACGTATAGTATAAGTTAAGTTATGTAATGCTGCGCAAAAAAACGGCGGATTTTCGACAGGTAAACTCTTACTACAGGGCCCTGGTAACGAAAAAGTGATAAATCCAGTTGCTAAATTAAGAAAAAAATCTCCTAACAGATGTGTAGCCAGAATCCCTGTTTTGTGGGTCCTTGATACCGAAAAAACAATTGAAAGCAAAACGTCTGTGTGTGAACAACGCCGGCGACCAAACCGTTTAGTCAATTTTCTCCAAAAATGATACTCCCCGATCGATCTGGCTTCTCTCGCGGCCCCTTGAATTTGAAACTGATGTTTCAGTTTTGGGAGGTACTTTAAATGAAGCACCCCAGGACAATTTCAAAATTTTCTCATAAACGTCTCCAAATATTTTTTCAAATTTCTTGTAATAATAGAGTAAAATAAACATATAAAGGTGACATAGGTCGGATTCTCACGGTTAACTATGAATATTCAAAAATTTCAAAAGTTTCATTTTTCTTCGGTGACTTCCCACAACTACAAAATTGAAGATAGAGATTTTTCTTTCAAGTAAAGTGTGTTTCTCCAAAGTGAGTTCTTTCATAATGAATATGTCCTTTTTTTAAAATTTTTTAGTAATTTTCACATAATATTGCGAGCAAACTTTTCAATTTTCAAAAATTACAAACAACAAGACTTTCTCAAAAACGGTCTCAGATTTTTTTCTTTAAACTTATATTAACGATAGTGCCTGCTGTACTCTGTGATATGACTAAAACGCCATATTGCTCTAAACTTTTATTTTTTCAAAAATTACTAAAATTTAATTTTTTGGCTTTTTTCTCGCGTCGTTAATATTTACATTACAGGTAATTTATTCAAATTAATATGTTTATTAGTACATGTGCTTTAAATAATGTCAAGTAAAGTTTCTCGAAAACGCAACCGTTTTCTGTGAAAAAAAGCCCGTATTTACGCATTTCCAGAAATGTTCATACGCCATTTTCTCAAAAACGGCTTAAAATTTTTTCTTCATACTTTACGAAGAGACTATTTGCACTCTTTAATATGACGTAAAGTTCAACTTCGGGTATTTTTTTGTTTTTTCACAAATTACATTAATGAAATTTTTTGAAAGATTTCTCACACCTTTATGACGCACATTACCAGCAATTTGCAAACACTGTTGTATTTGTAAGTTAATTCATTTCAAACGGCTTCGAAATGGATCGAAAAATATTATTAAAAGAATATTTCCGTTCAACTATTAGAAAAAGAACAACTAAAGGTACAAAAAGCGTACTTTGGGTGGCGATTAGATTGCAGCTGGCTGTTTTATCCTGGGAAGCTGATTCTGCCCAGCGGGCCTGATTGCAGACGGATGAGCGAATGGATATTGGTAGCTCAGAAATATATTGAAATATTTTCACTAGTTTGAATGAATTAATAATGAAATAATGAAATAATAACTAATAATCTAGGATACAGTGACCACGATGCACAAATTCTTACAATTACTAAGAACATAAACACTGACACAATAATAATACACGCATGTGCAGAGCATTCACTAAAGTTAATATAAAATTATTTACGGACTACTTGATGAAGGAATCATGGGACGAAGTTTATAACGCTGTTGACACAAATGAAAAATATAAATTATTTTTCTCCAAGCTTTCAATTCATTTTAACGCGTGCTTTCCTCTTAAAAAGAGAAAATTAAACATTTCAAGCAAAAGTAATACTTGGATCACACAAGGAATTAGAACATCGTTTAAAAACAAACGTACGCTTTACTTTATTTCTAAACATCATAACGTATCACCCGGTTTCCATATATACTTCCGAGAATATAAAAGAATTTTAAGAAAAGTAATAGTTCAGGCAAAAATAATGAAAAACAGTCAGGACATTTTGAGCGCTAGTAACAAAACTAAAGCAATGTGGGATATCGTAAAAAATACAACCACATCATCTCGATACCTTGTAGAGAATGTTATTTTAAAGGATAATGAAAGAGAAACGAGTATTCCGGAAAAAGTTGCCAATCTCTTCAACAAACACTTTTCCAGAATTGCGTCTGATCTCACGAAGGGACTAAAATCACAAAATTCAACATTTTACACTTCCCAAAAAATTTCAGATACGATGTTTATTCCCGAAACTTCTCCCAACGAAATCCTCAGAATAGTCAGTAAACTAAAAAATAAATATTCATCTGGTTTAGATGAATTTCCAGATTGTTTATTAAAAACCTGTGCACCTGCTGTTGTATCTCAGAAACACGTGCTTTCTTAAAAGGAGATTTATTATATACAAAATCTTGGCCCACTTGGCCGCCATGTACAGATGCAACAAAACTCTAGTCAAACATTCTGCCGTCTGGCTTAAACTACGCAGCGCGCACTCTCTCTGCTGAGATCTGCCGCCGGCGCCCTTTTATGACGGCCAGCTCCCGCGTACGGCTTCCCGCGGCTCCTGCTAATTGGCTCGCTTGATGGTGCTTGAAGTCCAAGGAGTAGCCATTGCTGTTCTGAGCGCGCTTTTTGGCGCGTTCGGCGAAACTCGGCGCTCCTGCTGCCGACGCTCTGTGCACGCCGCCGGCGCTCTTTGCCGCGGCAATTTCGAATTGCCGGCCAGATACTACACCCTCCCCACCCGAATGCAACGAATAGCGGCACGCTCCATTCGTTGCTCAGGGGACAGTCACTGTAACAAACTCATAAGACATAAGAATCTGATCGCAGTCATGCGTTTACATTACGGCACTACATCTCCTCATGGTACACATGAAACTTCCTAACTTCTCTGGCATTTTACATTGTTGTTGTACAAATATACAAAAATAGCTCTTCGCTAAACGAACATTAACACAAAACAATCAACCCGAACACAAACTCTTGACGCTAACAAATTTCAAGCTACCATCTGTACTTTTGAACTAGTTACATGAGAAAAAAATAGAACAATTAACTTTGATTCACCATGCTTAAATCAATTAATACAACTCCAGTAATCTTTCACCAATTACTTTTGGCTTCACCACATTTATTTGACACACTTCGTCAAAAATGAATGCACCCAACAATTTCTTTTGTCACAGAATACATTTAAATTAAACTTTAACAAATGTGAAACAGAACCATAATGCACCCCATAACTGGAAAATCTGTCAGCTTTTTTTTTTTCTTAAACTTTCTTTATGATAGTATTCTAAGCATACTCTTTTCCCCCTTACTAGCTGAACACTTGCGAAAATTAATTTCCGGGTGCCATTTCCACTGGATACTTGAATTGTTATCCCGCGTTTCACTTTTACCGCCTTTTGCCCTAGCATTACTACTGTTTCCTGCTGTCCAACCCATGGCATAACTTTATAATGTGCACTTGACCCTCTCTTCCGTATGTTTTTGCGTCTGGTAGACCTGTCACTATTGCTCTTGACGCACAGCTCTCGAAACACACGCGCTACCTGGCCCCGTAACTTTGCTTGCTGCGTAGCACTTGAGTCACTTTTCATCACCCCCTTTTTGGACTTAACTTCACTAATTACGGGCATCATGTCACATTGTTTTCCACTGCCCACTACACTGGCATTCTCGAATTCTTGCTTAAACGCAAAGTCTAGCCTCATGTCCTGCAGCTCATTTGCTGACGCCTGCCATCTTTCTAACCGATTTCCCAGCGCGCCACTCGTTGAATAACTCTCCCTAACACAGGTTTTTCTACTGTTTACCTCATTCTTGCGCTCACTAGCCAGTTTTGTGCCTAATTCAACTTGGTCTACCTCTATGTACCCACGATCGTCTTGCACTACCCGCTTATAGTATATTTCTACCCTTTTTACCATGTCGTCATAGTTCACTCCTAACATTTTACCATCAAAAGCTCTCGCTTGCTCGTTGTCATTAGACTTGCCCTTGTGGTCACTTCCTGTGGTCCCGACTTGAGCTGCTGCCTCGGCCGCTTGCTGCCTGCCCTGTTGCACGGGCTCACCCGAGCCGCGGCCTCCTGCCGGACGGCGCTGCGTTACCTGCCCGGCTGACCTCTCAGGGGCGGCTGCCCCGCTACCTGGTGTCTGTACCTCGCCAGCCTCGCTACCTGGCTGCGCCTGCTGCTGCGTGTCCATGACCTGAAACTCCGATTCTAGCACTACCTTGCCTTTTACCAGTTTCCCTCCTAAATTTTCACTAAGCCCGTCATCTTGTGACCTATATTTACTACTTAATTCTGCTAGCTCCTGCCACGCGTTTCTTACTAGTACTGGTTTACATTTTCTTGCCGTGTCCTTTGGCTTTAACTCACTATAAATCTTAGTGCTCAATCCGTGCTGACTGCCTATTATATTACTGCTATCACTTACGCCACACATTTTCCCATATATTTTAATCCCTTTCCATAGGTCTCTGACGCTAATCACCAAGTTCTTACAGAATAACTTCACTTCCTTGCTGCTATTACACGTATCCCTACTTTTGCTACGACTATAGCTTGTGCAGTCCCTACCTTGCTTTGAGCACATTTCCCTCTTGCTTTGTACCACCGTGAACTCCATTACCCTTCGTGGCTCACTTTGTCGTCGCTCACTCGGCCCCTGCGCCGAGCCCGATGCCTTCCAGAATGCCCCTTTTGCACTTTTCTGCGTCCACGTTGCCTGCCGCGCTGCGCTCTGGACCCGCTGCTCACCCGGCCGCCTGCTTGCCCTCGCCTCGTTATCAGCTACGCGGCCTCTAGTAGTATTGCGCTGTGTCGCCCTCGCGGCGACCTTCTCCCGGCTACCACGCTGCACGCTCGGCCGGACCGCGCTATTGGTGTCGCGGCCTCTAGCCGACTTCTGTGATGCCTTCTCGCCACCATGGTAGCTTGCTGCCCCAGCGCCTCCTGCTGACGTATGGTTGCCTTCGCGCCGACTGTCGCGTCGCACCCCCCGTGCGGCTGCCTGCACCTGTAGGGGCGTCCCGTGTCTCCTGAGACGAGACCCGCGGCGTCGCCACTCCAACCGCCCCGGCCTCGTCCGACGTGTTCCGCGCGCACGCCTGCTGCGGCGTGTCGTCCAACCATGGCTTGTTGCATTTCTTCCACGCTGCCATCTGCTGCTGCACTTGCTCCTCATACTGCCGCTCCAATTCTTCCGCTTGCCCCGATGCAAATCTTATTAGTTGCAGGTTCTGCTGGTGCATAAACTGTAGCAGTAGCAGCTCTGGCTGGGCCGGTGCGTTCTTCATTTTTTCCACAAATTGTCGTTGTTGCTGTTCCAGTTTTATCTTAAAATGTTCGAGGCTTCCCTCCATGTTTATCACTAATTATTTATATCGTAGGCCAGTTCTTCACTAGAGTCTCAGCGCTCACTACTTTTCAGAATTTCCATTCCCATAGCCATTTTGCAATACCTTTTGTCAGCAATTGCACTATACTGTAGGCAAGTTTCTCCACACGAGTCCAGTTTGTCTCTCAGCGATGCGCGTACTAATTTACCTTGACGCCCATTGTTCTCTTAATTTCTCTCGTCACTGTTGCAGCGACTTACCACAGCACTTTGTCGCGTTTTCCGCACAGCCACACTTCATTCCGAAGTTTTTTCTCGTCGCCACTGTTTTATGGCGACGCCTGCAGCCACAGCCCTCACGGAGTTTATCCTCGTCGCCACTGTTGTAGGGCGACGCCTGCCGCTCCAACCCTCACGGAGTTTATCCTCGTCGCCACTGTTGTATCTCAGAAACACGTGCTTTCTTAAAAGGAGATTTATTATATACAAAATCATGGCCCACTTGGCCGCCATGTACAGATGCAACAAAACTCTAGTCAAACATTCTGCCGTCTGGCTTAAACTACGCAGCGCGCACTCTCTCTGCTGAGATCTGCCGCCGGCGCCCTTTTATGACGGTCAGCTCCCGCGTACGGCTTCCCGCGGCTCCTGCTAATTGGCTCGCTTGATGGTGCTTGAAGTCCAAGGAGTAGCCATTGCTGTTCTGAGCGCGCTTTTTGGCGCGTTCGGCGAAACTCGGCGCTCCTGCTGCCGACGCTCTGTGCACGCCGCCGGCGCTCTTTGCCGCGGCAATTTCGAATTGCCGGCCAGATACTACACCTGCCTTTATACATCCGTTAACTCACATTTTCAATGCTTCTTTATGTACAGGAATATTTCCAGATATTTTCAAAACAGCAAAAATTAAACCACTTTTTAAAAAAGGGAACAAAAATGATATTCAAAATTACCGGCCAATTTCTCTTTTGTCAGTTTTCTCAAAAATATTAGAAAGGCTTTTCTACTTACGAATGGGAACGTTTCTCAGGAAAAACAGAGCGTTTTCAGACTCACAACACGGTTTTAGAAAATCAAAATCTACGGAAACTGCCATTTTTTCTTTTCTCAAAGATGTTGCTTCATCAATAGACCAAAATGAAGTACCCATTGGAATATTCTTAAATCTCTCGAAAGCTTTTGACGTTATTGACCATAAGATCTTGCTCTCAAAATTACCTTCGTATGGAATTCGTGGTATTGCCCTAGATTGGATAACTTCTTACCTTAAACATCGGACTCAAAGAGTAGAAATACCATACTGGCAGGAAAGGACATTACATACTTATATTTCCAATTCTTTGCCAATTGTGCATGGGGTCCCGCAAGGTTCGATCTTAGGGCCTATTCTCTTTCTGTTATATGTAAACGATATGCCCTCGTCTATTAAAAATTGAAGAACGGTTCTGTTTGCTGATGACACGAATGTTCTTTGCAAAAAAGAAGCAGTAAATAGTACAATTTCAGAAGTTTCAAATTGGTTTAATAATAACAAATTAATTGTTAACGAAAGAAAAACTGTTTCAATGCATTTTTGCATCTCAAATCGGAAATCGCATGTTCCATTGAAAATGAACAATATGCAATTAGCTGATGTTGAGGCAACAAAATTTTTAGGTCTTTCAATTCAATCAAACCTCAAATGGAATGTACATATAACAGAAATCAACACTAAATTAAGTTCATTATGCTATGCATTCAGAATTCTTTCAAATTCTGTCAGCCTTCATGCAGCTCGTTGCGTTTATTTTGCAAATGTGCATTCCCGCCTGAGATATGGCATAATATTCTGGGGAAGCTCATCCTGTAGTATTCAGACTTTCAGATTGCAAAAGAAAATTATTCGAATAATGAAAAAGTGCCTTCCACGTGATTCCTGCAAGCCTCTTTTCATTGAGCTGGGAATCCTACCATTGCCTTGTCTATTTATTTACGAATCTGTAATATTTGTCAAAAATGACCTACTTAACGGAGGGAACATATTTTCATGCAATATTGATATTTATAATTACAACACACGCCGTAGAAATCACGTGCATCAATTGTCAGTATCAACAGCTCAGTACAAGAAATCAACATACAATACATGTACGTTACTTTACAACGCATTGCCAGATGACATAAAACAATTAAAGTCGGTACACAAATTTAAGTTAAAAGTAAAATCTTTTCTGCTGCAAAACTGTTTCTATACAATTAGAGACTATACTGATCGTGAAAAAGAAAAATAATGTTTAATGTAACAAAACAAAGAAATATAATGAATTAGTTTATTTTTGCATTGTATACATTTAAAAAAATATTTAATACGCCTGTAACAAGTAATGTACTTCAGCTTCCGGGTCAATGACCCCTATCTCGATCAGGTTTTTGTCCAGTTTCCCTGATCCATTGAGCAAATGCTGAGATGGCCCCTTGTTTTGCTTCTGGACGTAAATGTAGCTTCACTGTGCGCACGTTTTGTTGAGCACTCCTTTTGCTTGTAGTTCATTTACAGTTGAAATTGATTTTCTATAACTCGGGAAAAAACATTTTTCAAATATCTTTATTTTTCTAAAATAATTATTTTCTAAATTCATTCTTTCGTTTGTTTTTTTTAATAAAATTCTGGCCCTCAAGAAAATGTGCGCAGATAAATTTCTTTCCCCACACGTCATATACAGTTTTTACTGTTTTTTGACAAATAAATAAATAAATAAATAAATTAAAATGCAAAACAATACAATAATAAAACTTATAGGTAACTTAAAATTAGATGAGGGTGATTGAAAAGTAGCAATCGATAATATCCAATGAATCAATAAAAAATAAAAATAGCTGAGATTTAGTTATTTTATTTGCACCAATGACATGGTTTATCGATTGAGTTCTGTTTGGTTATGGGGCGATTATTACTTGAACAATACTAGGTATTTGAAATTAGCAATCCAAATTATACTGCCTTGAGAAATTCAGTTATTGAAAATTTACCAGATGCTCAGTTAAAGAAAGTTGTTTTTTCTTACTCATCTATGCAGTCAGGATAGCAGCAGTTGTTTTGTACTTGGAGGTCGTGAGCGTGAATGGCTGGAGTGGCATTCGCGGCAAATCCTGGATGAGGCATAAACAGTTCTACGTCGACACTAGACGAGTGGGCAGCACTACGCAGATAATAGAGGTATAGAAGTTCTAGAAGATACTCGAAGTTCTGGTAGTTGTCAATAGTTGTGTAGCACTTCAAACTTCAGATTGTTATTCACCCCTATACCGTTGATCGCCATTTACGCACGTTCAGAACTAGTTTATAGAATATTGCACGTATAAGAACGTCGCAATTTGTTAAGTAGAGATTGCACGTATAAGACGTCGCAATTAGTTCAATATTCATAGCAGCTCACGAGAAGTGCGTTCGTTCACAACAGCGATCCGGCGTCCAAGATAGTTTTGAATCGAGTGTTATGGAAAGGAATAACTTTTAACGATTTTTAAAAACTCTTTCAATGAAGAGGGAAAACGTTTAGTGACAAGCAAAGTTACCTAAAAGGCAACATGAATAGCTATTTACACAAAAAAAAACTGAATTCCTTTCAAAACACTTCAAGATAAAATAAAAAATGTGATTACACTGTCCAACTTTTCACATCAATCGACACTCTACAGCCGTGGTTATAGAAGGGATTTTTAAATATACAATGCTTCTCTCGAAACAAATTCTCGGCGCAACGCATTGTCAAGCCATTACACGTGGCCGCACAGCCTCCCAACAGCAGTTTCTTTGCACCAAACACGCCACACATTTCAGGCCAAGCCACGACGCCACGCTATCATCGTCCTGCCCCACGCTCCCTCTAGCCTCTCGCACCCACCACAGCCCCGTAATGTAACCCCGGGCTGGGCGTTTGCGGGGGCGGCGGCTGCAAGTTCCCCACCATCCAGCACAGCCACTCCAGCCCCCAGCGGCAAAATCAGGACGTCCGGGAGCAGATAGCAGGAAAATCAAATTTATTTATTTTTTTTAAGTGGGACGAGCGAAATTCATACTCGCGCCCCCATAATTCACTGCAACACCATGGAACTCCCATAACAGGCGGAAAGAATGCTCTGAGGGCGCCCAGATGGGCGAAGGTTAATGTTTCTAGGCGGCGCGGCGCCGGGAAAAATGTGCTAACAGGGAGTGAGTGGTGGTCACTTTTGTGTGAAAATGTTGCAGCCGGAGCCGGCGAAACTGTGTTAGTGTTTGTGTCCGTGGGTGGTCTGTGTGAGTGGAGATGCGTTTCCGTGGGGACAGTTGAGCCATTGACAAGTGTGTCCGAGCGCGATGGGCGCCTGACAGACGGGGGGGGGGGAGGCGTCCGTGGAAGACATCTATCGTTGTATAAGATTGACCACTGGCCAGAATATGTGGCAAGTCCGAATAGCTAGACGAGACCAAAGAAAGTAGACAACTAATACGGGAAAATCTGTGCCATTCAGTATCACCATTAGTTTAGCAAATGATAAATGAATTAACGTCTAAAATGACATTTATTTCTGGAAATGTGCATGTTTGGTTTCATATTACAGAGAATTCTTGCAGAGAAATTGTTTCTTGGATTACTTGCACATGGACCTCATCCCGTATCTTACTCTTCTGATACTAAATCCAATCTGTTATGCTCTTGAACCATACACATCCACAATACAGTATAGAATGTCAATATTAATGTTAGAAAATGCAACTTAATGTGGCCATATTGCTTACACGCTGTTCTGCGGTCATATTCTGCATCAATCGCGGCCATATTCTGTGATATTTCCGGCACAGGAGTAACAATTCTGCCAGTTCACTCAGAGCTTCAACTCAAAAATCATTTTCTACGCTCTTCCAAGTAATTCCCAATTTTTTTTCACCAGATGTCAGCTCTCTGTAAGTCTGATATTTCACTTTAGGAATGTATTCCACATTAGGGAACTATACCCCAATATTAACAATATTAAAACAAATTATTTTCTTCTCTTTCTTTTTTCTCTCTCTTTCTTCCCTTCTTCTTTTTTTGTTATTTAAGGTCGCATCAACTACTAGGTCACTAGCGAACGCTATTAGATTTAATTACGGTAAGAGGATGAAACGATATGGTGATGATAGGACGTGAAAAAACGAACACATACAATCATGCCCGACGCGGGACTCATACCCGCAACCCACAGTCCGAGATCACTATGGCACTACTGCTTTAGCGATCTCGCCCACGAGGCCGCCCCTCGCTCTTCTTCTTTCTTCCTCTCTTTCTTTCACTCTTTCTCTCTCTTTCGTTCTCTTTCTTTCTGTCTCTCTCCTCTTTTTCACGGACAAGTTATTTCAAGTTACTCATTCATTAACATTCGTGATCCCTCCCCAGTGGGTGAAATCGTGTTTGATTGACGCTGATAAGAAAACTAACTGTAAATCAAAAACAAAGGATTCAAAATATTAACCTAATTTCTGTTAAAAATATCGTAGATAAGTAAAATCCATAAACGCAGGCAATAATTAAAATTCCACTACTATAAAATAATAAATACAATGTTATATCACCGGTAATAAAGGGGAAGGGTATAGGTAAGTGTACGACTAAATGCTACTAAAACTTCTACAACGTACTATGTAGATATAGATTAACCATGTTCCGAAATAAAAAATGGTCCCCTTTTCCAATGAATATACAGTTGGAAATAACATAAAAAGAAATTACATATGTGACATTGGCCTCTGATTGCTAATATAGTGCACTGTTGTTCAGCATATTCACGTTTTGGCACAGCCAAAGAGAATCGAAAGAAGATCCGAAAGACACACACACACACACACACACACACACACACACACACACACACACACACACACATATATATATATATATATATATATATATATATATATATATATATATATGAGATTGATCAATTGATTGGGTGATGCAAAAATCATTGAATTACTGTTTTTCTTAATAACTAACCCTGAGTGAATGACTTGTACTACAGAAAAAGCATCAAGATGAGGCAAGACAAGAATATATCGTTGAATGATGTCCAGTGCTGTGACTCGAAAATTCAACTAATCTCCGCACATGTTTTCCCGAACTGGTAGGACATTTGCATCAGCTCGCAGTTGGAAGATTAAGGCACGCATACAGAATACTCCGGATCCCTGGATTGCGAAACCAGAAGCAGCGACTGCTGCTGCGTGGCCAGGTCCCTTTACAAATCGACCCTAAACGCTCGCGTGGTTAGTATTCCGAAAGCGTAACTGGGGCGGTCTCCCGAGCAGCCAGCCTGGCGTTGCGTCGTCGCCGGGAACGCGCCCCGCGGCCGCGCTCGATACTAACCAACGCGCCTGCTGCGCCGGCGTTCAATTGTTTATCGAACGGGCCTCCCCGAGGATCCAGCCGCCGTTTTGTGGTTATTGGTTTTCCCGACAGCGAGAGGAGCAGTGAGAAACCGCGAAACTGCCGGGAGAAGGTCCTTGCGCAGCACCGACCCGGGTCAACCAGACGCCTGTTGGAAAGCAGACATCAGGCATTTTACTTGCGAAGTGACGTTAAGTATTCATGGTCACTGCAGTGCCACTGCGGCCCTCCACGGAAGCGCGAGTCTCGGTGTGAGTGCAGTCGAGCGGACCGGTGCAGTCGTAAAGCGACCACAGTGTCAGGTGGTGTAAAATCTTGAAAAGTAACGTTAGAATTATCAGACATCTAAGTTTCACTTATGCGAATGCTCTTCTTCTTCTTATCTCTTAGATGACGTAGTGGTCAAGTACACAGAACCAATATTTGGTGTTGACGGGCAATTATGAACTGATCATGTAGATGAGAATGCGGACTAGAAAATGGTAGTTTACAAAATCTTTAAAGACATGGAGGGATGAGGACTCATAAATAAAACGAAAAGCTGTTACTTTCACAGTTGCTTGTACAATTAAAGATCTGGTGTATTGGCCTTGAAAAATGAATATTTTAGGAGCATTTACGTACTTTTTATTAATAAATACATTAAAAAGAATACTGAAGAAAATATGTCAGGGAATTTTAAAACACGAGTTTCACAGTCATGAAAACAGTCTATCACTCTTAAAAGAACACGTACTGTGTTAAGTTACTTTCATTCAAGATAATTAATACTGTAGCACTCTGCTTAAAATTTTATCGTTCAGAAAGCTTAGAAGTTTACAGTCTTGACGCGAATGCATTTATTTTAAGGGTAAATGAAAACAACAATAAACTTATCAAGTTTTTACGATCATTCGTCCTTGAGTTTTCTTATTCGTATTTATGGAGCAACCATGGGTGCCTTATTTCAATCCAAATCGTAAAAGATATATTCAATACGACTTTAATATACGAATGATGACAAACTTCGAGAGATTACATTTTTATAAATTGATGGGTAAAACGAAATGTTTAGAAGTCGTCATTGTCTTAGGCCGAAATTGAGTTTAGAATTTAAAAATTTGGCACATACCCAGATATCTCAATGGTATTATTAATTAAAATAATATGGAATAGTGTCTCAGTTCGAAATACTGCTACCCGGGAGCGACAATAAAAGGGTACTGTACTTCATTTACAAAGAGGACATTGGGTATCCATATTGGACATGGACGTATTAAATGCAAATATTGGTATGTAAATAACAAGACGTGGAAATATTCCAGGACAAAATAAACAATAAATATGGGACATTGGAGATTCCTAGGATAATATACATAGCTGTGATTTCGGATGTGTGCATTTGTAGAAAACAAATTTTGTAATTTGAAAGCGTCGTGTAACAAAATATAAGGAGTATAGATAGCCAATGGTGACAGATTTTAATAAAGACATTAGCGTTGAGTCAAGATAATTGATCATCGTGAAACGAGTTACAGCGAATAACAAAATTAATAATAAAAATTTGGAAAACAAACAAAAACGAAGTAGACATGTTGCACAAGGGACAACATTTTGGAAGAAGACATTAGGTCGCCGTTGCGAGCAAATCATAAGATTAATAGTCACTGTCGGGAGGACATACAAGGTTAGCTAAAACGTTTAGCGCTGTTATGAACGAAAAAAATCTTGAGTGGGTATGTCCACTTGAGGCATTAGCAAATAATTATTTATCTGAACATTTTAAGTTAACATGAGATTTAAGACATTTACGGAACATGAACAGAACATCAACATCAGTACAGAAGATTACTGGTGGTAGACAGGAATTTCGCGGAAGATTCTCAGCTTCGACAATACGGACTACGAGGAGGACATTACTTTTATAAACTAGAAGTGCCACAAAAAACACATCTTACAAGATATATTTAAATAGAAAAACACATTTTACAAGATAATTTACAAGATAGCAAAAAAATATTATTTGCAAAGAAGGTAAAAACAATCTTCTTCGTTAACCTAAAGGCCTTTAATTAGAAAAATACAAGTTAAATTTGATGGTGTGCCAAATAAATGATAAAGTAAATGTGCAAATTATAAACGCAATAGTAACAATAAATAATGTAATTGTATTATCGAAACATGGAAGCTGATTTTTAATAATAGACATACTCTGCAGAGAAACTATATTTTTTTTCTTAAAAAGGCGTAAATATTCAGCATTACCTAATACTTTCTGGATGGGAAGTAGGCCCACGTAAGTAATATAAATGTAAAGAAATAGGGTATCAATAAATCACTAGGTTTAGAATTGCAAATAGATTTCAGATTGGTTTGCATAAAATCAGGCACATAGTAATAACAATATCCAAAGATTTTACAGTCGTTTGAAATCGGCTATGCCAGCGTAGTTCAAAGTCTATTAAAGATTACATGATTAAATATTGATATTTTAAATTCGTTTCAAAATGATGCTGGCACATTTTATAACTACACTCTGTCAACAAATGTTGACTAATTTATTTGCACAAAATAGACAAACAAGTTAGAGCCATTTTAATTCTAATCCTTCATTATTAATTGATAAAATTAGTATTCAGCTGAATTAATTATTTTTACCAAACACATAAACCTCCGGAAAGTTTTGGAATTAGTTAATATGTGAGAATTTGTCACAGAATCTTCAGACTACTGCAAAATTAAATTGAGATTGTTTGACGGTTCGCATTTTTCTTAATAGATGACTGCAATAAAACAAAACACTGATTTGATTTTAATTGTAGCTATCGTTCAAACTACATTTAATATTGTAGTGTAACATTCATATTTTTCCGGATGGATTTTCACGTACTGAAGAATTTTACTCGCAAAATTGTGATTTCAAGAACGAAAAACGTACATATAATGATAAGTAAACCTCTACTACTTCCCATGTGTTCACTTTCTCCACAAGATATGATAGTTTCTGATAATTCGGTTTCATAATTCAATTTCAAGTTACATGGAAAAGAATATATGATACATTTTTAAACAGTCATTGAAGTCAAATATTTTCATTTAAAACAAAATTTCAACAACATTAACTCGTAACACGTCCGCTCTGGCTAAATCGCAATCAAAAGTAAGTCATTATTGATTCTCCATTTTAATTAAAATACTTTCGTACATTCTAATTCTGGAAAAGAGAATACGAATAATAATATTTCATATTCGGCTACCTATATCTCAAAGAACGGGTAACACAGTATCTTTTTTTAGCTGTAACAATTCACTCTCTGCCTTCTTCATTCTATGGCGCTTCAGCCAAGTTTTAGTATTGTTACGCGAGCATTAAGTTCAGGTCCTGAACGCGTTGAGACAGGACTGGTATCGAATAAACACGACGCGGCGCGGTGTTGCGTGTAACAGGCTTGGCAGCGACGCGCCACGCATATTGCTGGGCTTACGTAGATAGCTACTCAGATTCGGAATTCGAAACGAGAATTAGCAACTGATATCCTCTCTATTTGTTCACAGGCTGAGTTAAGCTCAGAGCGAGAATTACCGCTGTCTTTGCTGCGACTCAGACCATGAGGTCAGAGGCATCGAGTTCCGTTGACGGCAGATTTTTGATGCTAGATAGATATCTTGGTTGAATTCAGCCATTGGAAGAGAGAATTCTAGCGGCTCTGATGGGTAGTTTTCCGTGGTTTCTCAGTACCTCGAGAATGACGGGGCACTACCATATGATAATGATGGCCACAGATCATTACGATATTTCCCTCCTCTTCCTTGTCCTATCCTCTTGTCTTGTCTGAAGAATTATCTGAGAGTCCTACACGAGATGATTTTTCTCAAGCACCGCGGCAGTTCCCACAAATCCGCTAGGCCTCAGGTCAGTAGGACAGTTTTGCTCGACCGCGACCCACCAAGTGAAATTCGCTCTACCCTGAAAGCCGAGCATCCGATTCTCGGTTTTAGGGAAACAACTCGTACTAGTCTTGCGTAGGAAGGCAATGGGCAGTGGGTCACAATGAAGCGATGTGTAAATTTGAACGATGGCTGTATATAATATATGACGATATCGAATATTTATTATTTAAATAAAGGAGTTTCCTTCTGAAATCTGCGTCGCAGAACACCAACTCGTGTATGTTTGTTCCGAAGGAGGGCTGATACGTTCCGCGCAGCTGCAATGTGCGAGTGCCCGCGCCACGGCGGCGGCCGAAGAGGGTGTTTGTTTTAGCGGACACACCATTTCAGGTCAACCTCCTCTGGGAATTTCAAGGAACGCTGCGACTGAAAGGCGCCGCGGCCACCCAGGCTCTCTATTTACATCCAATGCAAACGAGAGCGCCGATTACGGAAATCTCCACTTAAATTAGTTGTAAAACGTTCTGGGTGATTGGAGGAGAATTTCGTACGACGCAGGGACAATCGCACAACCCTTCGCAAAATTTTTTGTATTAGAATTTTGGAGAACCTTCTCGAACGTTTGGGCGACTGGAGGGGAGGAGAGAGGCCTGGTGCGAGTTCGCGAGTGTCCGCCGGCATCAGATAGGCGAGGAGTCCCACCGTGAGCAGAAGGGGGGAGTGCGCGCAAAGTTCTGCATTATCGTTTGATGTTAGTAGAGTTTGTCTTGTTATTCTTCGAATACTCTGCTATATGCCGATGTAACTTATTGTTATACAAATTCTCTCCACTTGATCGCATTTAGCACGATGTGTGGCAAATTCATCACACCAGTTTGCGTGGCAGTATTTCACGCATCTTTTAATTACGTGGCGTGATTTTAATTATATCGGGAAGATTATAAACCGATTGGTATCGCGCGATCCGAGCACCTGTCTACTGGAGCTGAGCTGAGCTGACCTTCTTGCGGCACGCCTATGAAGCATCTTCCTCTTACCATTATTCTTTTTAAATTTCTTCTCTTTCTTTTTAGATTTCTTCTTCTGCGTTAGGGCGTAATCTCGAGGCGAATGTAAGCTTTCCTAACCATCTTAATTTGCTTTCGAAGCCACAGCACATTGTAAAAACGACCGATCACATTGTGCTCTTGTACCCTTCTATCAACGCCTTGCATATGCCGACACCACCCGCTGCCGCCACCACCGCCACCATGGGCCCATGAACAAGCCAACCGCGAGCGCGCGCAGGAAGCTCGAGGGCAGCATACTCGAGGCTGAAATGCTCGAGCGAGTACGAAAGAGCGAATGGCTTGCATTGCAGATCTCTATTTTATATATATATATATATATATATATATATATATATTGTAGTAGTACCCACTAATCTTTTGACATTGAAATTTAATTTCAAACGGCTCTGCCGCCGCTGACTACGGACTAAGATTTTTAGTTTGTGGATTCTGATATTTGTATGACGACTAGGCAATTCGTTCAGCTACCCGAAAATATGATCATTTTTGTTCTCTGACGATTACTCTTGTTTATGAATATACATTTGTTTTTTTGAAACTTTAGAACGATTTCTCATTCAGAATACAACGATTTGCTGTACAGTGTATCCCACCAGGTGTTACAAAGGATCCACGAGGTGAAATTTGTGACTCCGCAAAGATCAGATGACACGTGGATCCTCCAGTGACGATCAGGGTTTGCAACGCCTTTGGCCCTTCGTTTGAGAGAGGTAGCTACTAGACAACACAAAGTGAATTTTTCAGTGTTTTTAGCAATTCAAGGTATTGCTGCGCCGTTGTGATCAACACTCGATTCCGAATATCGCCGCCCACGGCGTTGCCCAAGCAGTTGCAATTTAAGAACGTTATAGAATATCTGATTGCTTAACAAACTTAATTGTGCTATGCATTCCATAAATTCCATAATTTGAAATACTTCACAATGCAATACATAATCAATTGATTAATTAATCAAAATTGAATAATTTCAATTCTAAACATTACAATCAAACTGCCTACGGATTCGTGCATGCTCTCCGGGCGCGCAAACGGATGCGAGACGCTGTGACGCTTCGCTCCCCTGCAGTCAGTCGAGATATGGCTTCCATGGCGCACATACTTCGCCGCTCGGCTCGCCAATTTTCTTTGTTCTAACGTTGCGCTACAACCTTTAAGTCTCTCTCTCTCTCTCTCTCTCTCTCTCTCTCTCTATATATATATATATATATATATATATATATATATATATATATATTGCAACTACTTTACCTGCTTCCGTGATCGGCCAGGCATGGATAGCTACACACTTATAAATCTTTAACAGTGATAAGGGTAACAGGGTTGGTTCTTGGAGGATCGCCTTGATAAGGTATGTGCTGGCACGTTCTCAAATAAAACCACTTGACATTTCTCAGATTCAACATTATTATTATTAGGCATTAATCAGATTTTTCCATAAACAAATTACACTATCTGGATGATTGTTCACAATTCCCCCAAGGTTTTAATTAACCATACCTCCTAAACACTACTTATTATTATCTAACTTAATGAGACAACTTACTTATTCATCTTAATTCCCTAACATTTGACGTTGTATTGTGGTTCTGAATAGTCTCGCACCATTTCCCTGCCCATTACACTTGGTTCCTCCCGTTATAAAGAATGTTTTAATGCTCAGGTCGTCCCTTTGCGTTGCCTCAACCTTCGTCCGCTCTCTGCTTCGGTCGGGTTCCACTCGGCTCTACCGGCGAGCGGCGTGCGCTCGTGTCGCCACTGACGCCGCCACCTGCCTCGAGCCGCGCCGCCACCGGGAAACTCCAAATTGCCCGTCGCTGCTGTGATGTCCCTCGCCGAATTCATATCCACCGTATCTCTTCCGCGAGGGTTCAAGTTCATTCCTCACGGCGCCCCATCACATGCACCAAGCAACTGGAGTTCGGAATACCGGGCTCTCACATGCGCGCCCGCGAGGTGCTGGACCCTCTCCCCCCCGATCATCCGAGTTCTCACCGAATATGTTAACACTCTGTTAGTTACTGCAATACTCTGTTCCTGCACTCGCATTCGTGTGCCTTAGCCACCACACCGCCCATCACTCGCGTTCGCGTTCTCACCTCATCTACCAAAAGTGTCCACCTGTTGTCAATGCAGTATCCGTTACCATTACGATATCTTCCGTATCAACTACTCATTAACAAACATTGATCACTTTTCCGAAACACATTCTCTGTTTCTACACTTCCACTAAGGTCATTTCACGCCTTCTTACGACCTTCCACTTAACAAAAACTTCAGCGTTCGCACATACGTCCAATCGCCGCCATTTCCAAGCTCTTACTGCTGCCGGTTTCCCACCCGGGGAACGAGTCGCGCCGCGCTCCGCGAGACTCGTGGCTTATTGCGCGACCTTTTTGAATGTTCCATCCTTCCTATCTGTTTATCTTTTAGCGTTTGAAGGTCTGATAACCATTAGGTTATTATATATATATATATATATATATATATATATATATATATATATATATTCACACAAGCCTTTCTCAGTGTGTTAATCTCTGCAATGAGTTACTGCAATCCCAGCTGTGCAGGTTCATTTGTCCAACATGAATATGTTACGTGTCGGAACCACACACAGCGCCATCACGTTACAGAATGTGTTATGGCAGGTACTTACTGCAATGCTTGCTGCTCCTCTGCCGCATTTCATACCACAATGCTTAAGTCTATGTGTGCAGAACTAACTTCAGTTCAGACAATGTTTCAATGTGTTTTACTGACTTGAACAGTAGCAAGTCGACTAACTATGAACAAGTGACTTATCAACTTATAATGTCTCCTTGTGACTTGAGAACAGCGAAAGAATGCTGCCAACTACACGCCATTCACTTGTGTTACAAGATGTTCATTGTTCAGTTTCAAAAGAGTGGCAACACTGTCAATCAGTGATGTGCAATATCTCTGGAGCAATTGTGAATCCGCTGGATTCTCTTCATCTTTCACCGCTTGCCACAGCATCACCTACGGTGTTGAATACATCATCATGCCAATGTAACAATTTGATTTTTTTGTATTGTTCTTTTCTTACAGATTCCATCCCAATAATTTCTGATCTGTGCAATTATGTGATTTGCGTGATTTACGTGATCATCAACCACTATAATGCTTCACACTCCTTGTGTTAATGTTTGCAATAATTGATTTGTGGTACGATATTAGATTAATTCTTGTAACTTATTCAATTATTCAATTACGCGTATTAATTTCATAGGTGTTTTTCTGAGTGATGGTGACAGAACCTGAATAATCTATTTTCAGGAAAACGCGAGACCAATAACTCACCCAATTTAATCTATTGGTGGTCCTCTAAGGTAAGTGAATTTTCCAGGGGATGACGGATTGGTCGACATGCAATGGGTCACGCTCTAACCAATTCTCAGTCCACTGCTACATGTGACCTCCGCCTTTGTGTAAGAAGGGTACGTATTCGTATAACAATGTCTGCTTTGTTCAAAGGTTTTCGCATTAGAATAGCTTGTAAATTCCTGAAGTAGTTTTGGCATATCAAAGCTTGAAGCAAACATTCTGAAAATTCTTTTCTGACCTTACTAGTCGGTAAACTACAAACATAAATTACTAGCGTACCCGTGCGAGAACTCTCGCATGTTAAAACTCACCCTTTCTCTATCCATTTGTCTATCCTTTCAATTAAGAAGGAAAGTTGTTAATGAAAAATGTTTATTTTTTTAATGTCTAAATGTAACTTCTAATGTACTTGCAGAATATCAAACAAAAATAACAATACAATTGATGTTGGAAACTAATTTTCAATAAAAGTTTATTCAGCATTATAGAGAGATGTTCTCGGAACAATTCATTAAAAACAACTTTGAACAAATTATTCACTCCTCCTTGAGAGTTAACTTTTTGCTTTTCTTGATAGTCACAAGCATAACAGAAAAGGTTTTTACTCTTCAGAAAGCAAAGCAAAATAAAGTAGTTCATAAATACCGATCGAGCAAGTACAACCCTACTCTTTGCAATATTATTTGAATTTCCTTGATTTGTTATGAGGAACAGAGGGGGTTTTGGAGAGTTCAGGGTGCCAGCTTTCTGGGGTGCAAAAATTGAAAAATTATTTGTGTATTAAAAGTATTGGATTATTTTGAGCGTTCTTACGTACCTCAAGAAAAACAATTCCGAGCCAATAAATAAACTAACATTTCACCTTTGAGTACTAAATACAATTCGTTACCATTGGAAACAATTTGGTAGGCTTAGACTTCACTTCGGTACATGGGAATGTTACTCAAACGATGTTTGCATATTGAGTATCTTAACGAACCGACACCTTGAGTTTAATATCAAACGGTGTATTATTTACAATATGAGTTTCGCACCTGGGCGTTGATGTACATACTTCCAGACACCACCAACATTTAAATTGTGCCTTTCGACTGCGAATGTTGGCAGTTGTCGAGTGACTTCTCCTATTCTTTCTATAATTTTAAATTTACTTACTTTTTTAATTAATTCACGTAGTATTGTAGACCGGTGCGATTTGATTTTTGTTTTTCATTTATTTCAAGATATTTTACTTTAGTTAATTTAAAACGTTTGTTCTTTGTGTTGTGCCATATACAAGTTTCCCCCTACTACCTCCGCGTACCCGTGCGAGAACTCTCACATGTTAGACCCTATGTTAGATCCCTATCCTTATATTTCCATTTTAAGAGGGAAAGTAGTTAACGAAACGTGTTTATTTGTTTAAAAATATTTAAAGGTAAGCTGCAATGTACTAACACAGTATCAAATAATATAAAAACAATGCAATTGTTTTTTAAAATAAATTTTCAATAAATATTTATTCAGTATCATGGAGAGTTTTCTTGAAACAATTCACAGCGCTTCCTTAAAGACAACATTTGTAGTAATTATTCAATATTCTTTGACAGCTAACTTTTAGCTTCTCGTGAGTCACAAAAATATTACAAAAGCTTTTTTCTTTTGAGAAAGCAATGTGTCTGAACCCGCTGACTTTAAAATTTCATCGAATGATAACGAAAATACTGGTACAGGATAAACACAGTCTTCATTTGAGTTGTCTCTCGGCTGTCGTACCGAACACATCGCTGAACTGGTTGTTGAGCCGCTAGTTGTGATATTTCATAACATACTGTGTCACGAGTGGTAAATTGTGTATAATTTCAGTGCGATATAGTTCTATTAACTCTATAGAATATTAACGAGTGTTTACCAGGCAGCCGTATCACGGCTTGCCTCGTGCTGCCATGGCATCCTCCGAAAAAGTAAACATAACCAAAGTTTCATCAAACGTTCAACCAAATGTGGAAGCCAAGAAATCCTACGTCAGCGCTGCATCGACTGAGATGTTCCCGACTAAAGACCAAGCCATTGTTATTGACTCTCAAGAAGGAATTACTATAAAAGATTACATAAGTAAGTTAGCCTCTATTGTTAATGCCAGTGATATAAGATTTGTGTCCCGCATCTCCAATAATAGAATTTGTGTCTTTCTCAGCACTAAACAAATTGCAGACTACATTACAGATAATTTTAAGTACCTTAACGTATGTGGCAAAGAACTATCCATCAGACCTCTCATTAGTAAACAAAAGAGAATTATCATTTCAAATGTATGTCCCATTATCCCCCATGGTGTAATTGAAAATGAACTGGTCAAAAGAAATATTCAATGTGCATCTAAAATCAGTTTTCTCAAAGCAGGTATCTCAGATCCAGGTTTTTCGCATATAATGAGCTTTAGGAGACAAGTATATGTAGACTCTGATAATGTAAACAAACTACCAGAATCCACAACTATTTTTTATGATGGTTACTACTTATAGAATATATTTTTCAACCGACACAATGACCTGTTGTACTTGCAAACAAGCAGGACATTTTGCCAACATATGCCCAAACAAAACAATTGCAACTGAAGTTCTTGAAACAGATGTGACTACTGAATCCCTTGTAGATCATAATGACAACTCGGAGTCAACCACAAGTCTTCTGAAACAATCTGATGAAACTAATGTAGCTGAAGTATCCCTTATGCACAAACAGGATGACAACCCTGGTGCTACTATAAGCCCCTCAAAACCAGCAGAAGAGTCTTTGTTTAATACAAATGAGTTCCCTGCCATTCAGAAAAGAACACTACCTTCTGAAACATCCTCACAAGAGACAAGTGACAATAAATCCATACTGCTGTGCAATAATGTATCAAAACAACCAAAGAAGAAAAAACAGAAACAAGAGAAAAAAGAAGACACTGTCATAAATGAAAATGTTTCAACCAAACTTTGGAGGATCTCATTGAACCTTTAAAAAGAAAAAATTAAGGCAATCCAGAAAAATTTCCATTAAACTTCAATCAATTCAAAAACTTTTTAGAAAACTGTACAGGTTCCAACGACCTTGCAATGGTTGTAAAAGACTACACTGATAATATTCAATCTGTTATAGATATGCTGTTGGGCACCTACACTTTCCTGGAAGAAAGATCCATCAAGAATAGGTTTACCAGAATTATAAATAAGCTGAAAATGCATGTTGACCATCAGGAAGGAACTGAATCAGGCATTTCTGAGTAAAATCCTTATTATAGTATAAATATGATCATTCTGCAGTGGAATATAAATGGTTTCTACCCTAGATATGAAAGGATTGAGCTGCTATGTAATACTTATAAGCCTGAAATACTATGTTTACAAGAAACTAACTTTAAAGAAACGCGAATAGGCAGGTTTAAAGGATTATCTGTGCTTTTACAAAAATCGTAGCTCGTCTTCCATTACCAGTGGAGGTGTTGCTATATTTGTGAAAGATCATATGAAAGTAAATTGTATTAACATTCAATCTGAAATGGAGGTTATTGCAATTAAAATACAGGTACCATTATCAATATGCATATGCAACATATACATACCCAATAGCTATCCTCTTGACATTAATGAAGTAAAGGATATTATAAGACAACTCCCTAAACCATTTATATTGTTGGGTGACTTTAATTGTCATAACATCCTGTGGGGATCTATCAGAAATGACTCAAGAGGAATCAACATGGAAAGTCTTATAGAAGAAAGTAATCTATCCCTGTTAAACAATGGTCATCCCACACATTTTAATGTGAGTAATGGACAGCTTAGTGCAATAGATCTCACATTATGCTCTTCTAATGTGACAGCTAATTGTAATTGGTTTGTTCTAAATGACCATCATGACAGTGATCACTTCCCCATCTTCATTAACATCGATACTCCTTGTTTTACTCCATACTATACACAAGAAATTAAAAGATGGAACCACAACAAAGCGAACTGGACACGCTACCAAGATAGGATTATAACATCTTTAAACCAAAATGATAATTTCGATAATATCAACAATATTGACAATATCATTAAATCATTCACAGATATCATTACTAATGCTGCCAATGAATCTATTGAATCCATAAGATCTCCAAAAGGTAGGAAGATGGTTCCCTGGTGGAATGAAAGATGTAAGGAAGCACTTAAAATGTCTAAGCGAGCTTTCAACCGATACAAGAAACACCCAACCACAGAAAATAAAATTGAATTTAAAAAACTAAGAGCTTCAACAAGAAGAACAATTAAAGAAAGTAAAGCCAAATCATGGATTGATTATGTGTCTTCCATCACGATCAACAATAACGTAAAGGACTTCTGGAAGAAGATCAACTCTATACAAGGCAGCAAAAAACTGAATCAGATTCATTTTCTACAATGTGACAATAATCAAATTCTTACCAAACAAGAAGACATTGCCAATGAACTTGCAAAAACTTTGCGAAAAATTCTAGCTCACTGAACTATTCCGAGACCTTCAGGAAGTATAAAACAGAACAAGAAAAAGAACAGTTTTTCACAGATGCAGGATGTGGCCAAGTCCAAGAATACCTTAATATGCCCATAACTATGAATGAACTGTGCGGTATATTAGAAGCCTCTAAAACTTCAGCTCCTGGACCTGATAATATACCAAATATACTTCTCAAGAAGCTCCCATCTGAAGCGAAAACAACTCTTCTTAAAATATACAATTACATTTGGACAGAGCAAACCTTCCCTAACATATGGAAAGAAGCCATTGTTATTCCCATTCCAAAACCTGGAAAGGACCCAACAAAAAGTGGCAACTATAGACCCATATCCCTTACTTGCAATATGTGCAAAATATTGGAAAAAATCATCAACCTTCGACTCAGATGGTACCTTGACTTCAAGGAAATAATTCCAATAATCAATTTGGGTTTCGGGCCAAGACATTCGACGACCTCCCATCTTATTAGCATTGATACCTTCATTCAAGAAGCATTTTCCAATAATCAGCATGTACTAACCGTTAATTTAGATATCGAAAAGGCTTACGATATGGTCTGGATGTATCGTGTGCTCTCCAAATTGCAGGATATCGGTATTAGAGGCAACATGTTTCATTTCATTAAACATTTTACTGAACATCGGACCATGCAAGTGAGAACTAATGGGTGCGTATCTGAGACTAAAAGAATAGAAAATGGTGTCCCACAAGGTTCAGTAATCAAACCCAATCCAACAATTTTATTATCCTATGCAGTTCCCTAACTGCATTACATAATATGAACAAGAATACTACCAACTCTGAAATGAAAAACCATCGTACATGAACTGTATCATGATATGACAACCTCAGGAAAAACAATCAAGCTGGTGTGGTATCCACAGCAAATCAGAACAACACAGAATGTAATAGAGAACCTGAACAGGAGAATGACAAATCCAGAAGACACCAATACAACATTAACAGCGACCAATACATTCGAAGACCTAGTAAAATACATTGGAAAAGCAATGCAAGATAGATGGAATACCAACTGGAAAACTTTAAGATCCAGTTCCCTTCATCAGAAAATAAATAATTTCTACAATCTCAAAAGTAAAAAGCATCTCAGCAGAAAAGAACAAGTAGCTATTACAAGGATTAGAACTGGACACTGTAAACTAAGTCATTTACATTTAATAGAAAGAAATCCAGCCCCCATATGTGACCACTGTAACATCCCTATTAACATGTCTCATATCATTGTCCAATGTCCCCTTTACAATTTATCGAGACAAAAATACCTACAGAATCTGAACGTGGAGTCAATCCTCACCTCTTTTGACTACCAAGACAGAGTGATCAAATTCTGTAAAGATGTAAATATATTTGTTAAAATTTAATTCAAAAGTTTATTGTGATCTATTGATGTATGAATGTTTTCTAGTGTATAGTGTATATAAATGGTATTCAATTTGTTTGTATTTCTTTATTAAGCACATACAACAATTGTGAAACTAATGTAAACTTTGAGTCGCTAATGACCTTAGTTGTCGATGCGACTATAAATAAATGAAAAAAAAAACAGTCTTCATTCTTTTCTGTGCACAAACATCCCTCCTCAAATAGGTACACAGCACTTACAGACAACGGTAAAACTTTAATTGATTGGTTTCACTACACGCAAAGAAACAATCTTCATAGGTATCAAGCAACTATAATAGTACTTCTAGTTGTTGCTGGAGAGCAAATCTTAAATTAATGATTATGCAAATAAACCTCGTCAGACTGCACAAACTACGGTGTTAACAGAAAGCATAAATAAAGATTGTCGAATCTAAGCCTTCTAAGCGTGTCGCCACAAACATTGCTATCAGCAGGAAGGGCTGAGATATTGTGGTGGCCTTGATAGCATTGAAGCGTGGAACGGAAAAGTTAATTGAATGGATCGGGGAATGTCTCATCTTGTAGATTATGGTGCGAAAAATGTTTCTTTGAGGCCTTTGGCCTCAAAATTTTTACGCTACATAAACGCTACAAACATAAACGCTTTGTTTATGAGTTATTTGCCTATATAAATTGATATGTGATGCGGGTTGCATTTTACATTAATATTTCGATGCTATTTTTTAAAGAAATTATCTATATTTTTAAAGTCAAGTGGAATTCGTCAAGTCTCCGTGAAATTCTCTTTCTTTAGAGCTCTCATTTATAAAGATTGGTTGCGTGTGAGAGCCGGAACCCAAAGGTATACTACTGAAATAATACAGGAGACGATAATGGTGTTCAAAAGATAATACTCTATTACGTGTACAACGTTTTAAAAGTGGTCTAAACACGATTGTGAAAAATAAGTATACAGACTACATTGGTTTCTCCCTCTAGTACTAAATAAGTAAAAAAATCAATTGGAAAAAAAATATAAGATAATAATTTAACGTGTACATTAACATGATAGAGCTCTCCAAAAAAATAAATAGAACATTTGGCAAAGGAGAATATACTTAGGTATTTTACAGTAATGCTTCAATTATTTATTTCTTGGTATTTTAAAATCACACAATTATATAAACGTTTGAGGAGTAAAAAGAACACAAAATACGTAAATTGATAGTTTACGTTCTGCATCAATGATATTATTATGAAACTTCCACATTTTTTGTTTGTATGAAAAAGACATGCGCACATCATAACATGAGAGGTTATGTACTAGTGTTTGCAAAATGAAAAGGGTTTTGAATATGGAAACGGTTTTGAATCTAGCGAGCACTCACGAAAGCTTTCACTGGAAACGCGTTTACAATTAGAAATGTTCCGCTGCTGCTTGTGTCTTCTCGCTCTTTTTCGCGCCCTATATGAGACAACAGCTTTTGGTTGTTTACATTTTTGGAGTAGAGTATAAAAAGAAAAATATGTTCCCCATTTTAAATCTCTTTAAAATGTGAAAAACAGGAAACTCGTGAGGAATTCTTGGTATTTTTCTAACTACCGTTTCTTTATTACATTTATCTTTGTATAAAAATGTGTATTTTGGTATACCACTATCCTCTTTAATTCGCGGAAAACGGTAATAGAATGTAACTGACTTGAAGTAACTGAGACACGAGTTATTGATGCCATACGATCGGCCACACGCTGCTTGATTCACAGATATCTTCTGCAGAAGTTCCAGTGAGGAGTTTTTGACCTGTGTAGGCCGGATCTCGACCGTAGCAATTTCCATCTTTCCCTACCTCTCAGGAAATTTCTGTCCGGTCAGCATTACGCGCGTTACAGTGACGTAGAGTGGCAAGCGGCTGTCAAACACTGGCGCTTATCTCAAGCGGCGGATTCTTCGACACAGGGATACAATGTTGATCTCACGGTAAAACAAATGCCTCACATCTGGTGGTGATTATGTGAAAAAATAGTGCAACACGTGCTGTATCTGCCACAATAGTTTGTGCTGTAACTGCTAATGAAATTTTTCCACGAAGTGGTGTTTTGTTTTTGTTGACGTTGTAGAGAAACTTACTTTCTGGATGCACCTCGTACATAAATCGAATACTTATGAGATTTATTTTCTCAGAACTGGGAAAGTGAAACTTATTCTATTTGGCTTCTCGATGACTAAATTAATACATTCCTTGGCGATGACGCAGAAATTACTGTGTAGTAGCAAATGTTATTACGTGTCGATTTGCAAACAAGTTTTGTAGTACGTTTAAAAATGTTTATTGCAGATTGTTTTATAATATAACGAGAATTACCTTCGCATGTACTATGTGATCGGCATGAACTCTTCCGGAACAGAAATTAATTTCTTTACATTGCAAATATATACTAATATACTCGTGTAAAGTGTATTGAGTTACAGTGCGATAATCTCTAAATGTACTTAACTGAAACAATGTCGATGAAACTATTGTGCTAGCTTTCTTTGAATAACCTTAATATATTTACAAAATAATTATTTTAGTGGTTCTTTTTCGCCTAGATTTACATCATAGATTCAGGAGTGTATCAACGCACAATAACTCAGCTACGCGCCACTAGAGGATGACTGAAATCCACAATTAAGTTCATGCAGAGAATTGCGTATTTATAGGACAGGACTGTTTATTTTTACATTCATTTGTCTCACTCGAAATGATTTTGAGTTTTTCTACGCTCTGTTTATAAATGTAACTTGATATTCATTTTCATTACTTCTTGGCATGAATGCATTAAGTGTACAAGAGATATGAAATTACTGGAGAAATCATTTTCTGATTCTGGTCTGCTTAACCCTTAGTTACTCGCGTGGGCGTATTTTGTACGCCACTGGAACTGTTATCGCCGTAGGTGGCAGATAACATCAGCGCATATTCTGACATTTGACCTAACCTCGCAGAAGGCATTCAGCTACATCCTCCTCGATATTCAGTTGCGTCAGATTTAGTGTATTGGCTATACGATTGTATTTCCGTTGGAAAGCGTTCGGTGGCATACTTTCTACGCCGCGCGAGTACCAATGTGAGTTTTCATTTTCTTTTAATTATCACAGGGTTTTTTTATTTACAGACGTAATTAAATTAATTTATTTGGTTTTTTATTAGGACTAATACAGAGATATATATAATTTATCGCAAAATAATTATTACATATTACAGAAGAATGATGACATGAGGAATCGTCAGAAGACGAGATTTGCGATGCTGTGTTTCTGGGGAAGAAGTAGGGCCGAGACTGAACAAGACACGTGTTCTGAGCTTGATTTTGCTAGTGATTATTCAAGCAGCAATTTAGAGTGTAGAGATGGTTTCATTGTCAAAGACAAGGTCACGAAGTGGAATAAAACACAGCTTTTCAGCAAATTTACAAAACCTGGAAGTCGTGATCATCGAGAATAATTACCTACAAAATTAACAAATCGCTTCCACATTTGCGGAAGAGCAAAAAAACGCACTGCTGCAATTATTACTGAACTTACTGCTAACTGGTACAACTAATTTGCATGCAACGACCATATTCTTCAAATGCAAATATTGTTCTGAAGCCTAATATGCTACATTTATAATCATTATTATTTAAGAAAAACCGTAATATGTATGTATTTCAAATAAAACTAATTAACAATTATATTCAAATATTATTCCGGAGTCATAGAGCTTATTTTCCTAACGAAATAAGCTTGGCGTTCAATGTCCACCGTGCAGGTACTTGTGTGAAACTAGTGGTGCTTCCAACGCACATACTCTCTCGCACTGCTTCTGTATAGTTCTAAATGCTATTCCACTACTTCATAAACCAGCCAAAGTGTTTTATACCAGCAAACGTTTCCATTCCGAGACCCGAAATCCGATCCTCAAAGTTAACGAACCGGCACTTATATCACTACGCCACACTAGAACCGTATGGGTCGAACAGAACCATCAAAAGAATCGAATCGAGTTATAAAATGGTAAATGCATAATAAAGAAACAATTGATACGATGGTACATACGCTTTACAAATCCAAGAAGAGAAGTGAAAAATTGTTAAAAGTTAAAAATTTGAAAAAATATATACAGACACTTCCAGTCCATTTATCGTAATTATCAATAATTGTGATTCAAATGGCTTCACATGGTTTTCAATAAAGTTTCTAGAATTCTCAAATATCTCTGTGATAACAGAGAACTTTGACAAATAATATTCCCCGACCAGGTCTCGACCCGGCAAAGCTTCTCTCGGAAGAGCTGTGCCAATGCTCGCTGATTAACAACAGCAACCACAATTGATATACATGACATTTGCACTTATATAATAGTAATAGAGTATGGTGGTTATATTTCTCGCATTAGGAAACCGAAATACCCGGAGAATTTAAAAAAATCCTTTAGGCGCTCAAAGAAGGTATCTGGGAAGATCATCTTTCATAACAGAAAAACAAGTTCAATTTAGAAATAAGAAAACTGTGAACTCCGACAAAATCTGCCATTCTATACCGCCACTAGTTTTTCTAAATTTAGCAACAGGGTTTTATCCACGTTAGGGATATGTAAGTTGATCGCATGCGTTCTGGTTATATTGTATTTCAATTTAACGTTGAAATACTCATAATTTTACTTAAATTGGTTCATACATATATACACAAAACAACGATTGATTTGGTATGACATACGTTTCAGAAAGCGAATAACAGAGTTGAAAAATTGTTTAAAAGATGCAATTTGGGAAAACAGACAAGTCCTGTATATTTATCCGCAATGATTCTATTCGTGAGTAGAAGTACTTCAGATGATTTTCAATAAAGTTACTACACTCTTCAATCTTTTTTTTCTGCAACCACACACTCATCAAATTAAAATCCCTATCTGGGATTCGAACCCGGCATCTTTCGAAGTGAAGCGCTGAGCCCCAACATGCTTTAACCGCCTTCACCTTTGGAGTGAGAAGGGGAATAAGTACTTATAAATTAGTCAAAACGTAAATTCCCCGTTTTCCGGCGCATGATCACATAACTCCCTGTTCTTACGAAGTATTCGTAAGGCGAGAAAGCAATAATAATTTCGAACCGTTATGGGTATGTAAGTTGATCGCATGTGTACTGGGTAAAATGTGCTTCAATTTAATGTTGAAGAACTCATAATTTTACTTATAGCGGTTCATACAGATGTACACAAGGCAACGATTGATATGAGATGACACACATTTCAGAAATCGAATAACAGAGTTGGAAAAATGTTTAAAACATGTTATTTGTGAAAACAGAGAAGTCCTGTATATTTATCTGCATAGATTCTATTAGTGAGTAGAAGAACTAGAAATGATTTTCAATAATGTTTCTACACTCTTCAATAGTTCTTTCTGCAAATTCATCAAATTAAAATCCCTGCCTGGAATCTTTCGAAGTGAAGCGCTCAGACCCAGAGCGCTTAAGCCAGCCAGCGTGGCCATTGGAGCGAGTGGCGGAGTGAAGACTTATATATCAGTCAAAACGTAATTGTATCAGCTCTATCATTAGGAAGCCGGTAATTGTCGTCATGCGAAAAAAAAAATATTTTGGCTGACAAAGAAAGGCAGCTGTGGACGGCTTACTCCAAATTATTTATACGACGATCGACATTAGAAAAATAACTACTGCGAGAAAGTCTGTGCCATTCTATAACACCGCTAGTTTTTATTAATTTATCTATTAACCGTCCCTTACACACGTGGAGAAAATTTAAAGAAAAAAATTGGAGCGGTTTCTCATAAATTGTTTTTGTAAATTTGAAGCAAAGATTACGCAAAAACTCGTTTTTTAGAAAATTCTACAAAACCCTTTTTAAAGAGCTAGTTTTGTACAACCGACATTCTTTGAGGCAAAAATCACTATCTTCAATTTTTCAGTTTTAAAATAGTTTTTTGCAATTCTCGAAAAATTGGAGATATAAACGAAAATGATACCTACATAATTATCGTTCCCTTAAACCATCCCTTAAACGTTCTTTGCACTATTCAACAACGAAATTTAATCAAAAAATTGGAACCATTTTCTTTTAACTTTGTAAATGTCCGACGGGCTTCATGTAAAGTAGCCCTAAAAATTAAAATATCGGTTTCAAATTCCAGGAGCCTTGAGATCAGTAAAAATGATTGGGGAATATCAATTTTGAAGAAAATCGGCTGAGCGGTTTAGGCGCTAGCGTGGATCACAGACGGACAGAAAGTATAAAAGGCTTACAAAGTTAAATATGCCTTAAAATATATTTACGTGAAAATAGGCGAAATAAATATTGATCATAATTGTTATTTTTTCATTATTTTTATTATATACATGTGAAAAGCCGAAGGCTGTCTACAAAAATTACAGGTGCCGCTTGTTTGTACATTGGCCAACGTACAAATCACGCTAATCGCAAAAATAGTTTGTCTTATTCAAGAAGCCATGCCGCCAGACTGCCTCGAGTTTGAACTATATTAAACGCTGGCGAGAGCTCCGGTGGCGCCTCCAGCATTTATTCGACGCGGTCGGCGCACAGCGATAACAGGCCAAGTTTCGGTATCGTTCGTTCTCGATAATGGTAGTTCCGGAACTGGCATTCTCGGACACAGTAGTATCGGCGCGCCTGGTATCGTCCCCGTATTCTTATGAAAATGCAAGGAGATCATCAAGTGAAAAATTTAAAATCATCACTTTCCATTAAAGCAAATTAAAAATAACGACAATAAATCGCTGGCTCAATGTTATAGGGTTGTATGTAGAACAGTGCTGCTTTCGAGAAAAAGGCCTTTGAAGTTTTGAGCATCCTTATATCATTTCTGTAACAAGTCTTCGTATATTTTGGTTCTAATGATTAAACTTAGGTGAAAATAGAAATGAAATGCAGCATTGGTTTCCTAATAATATCGTTTTTCAGCAAACTATTGAATATTACATTTTTACATTGGACTTTGTAATACTTAAAATCTGAATTATTTGAAGCAACAAAGTTCTATGTAGGACATTACACTTTGAAAATAGGAGATATCTATGTGTTATAGGAAATAGGCATAGAAAATATAATTGGATTATTTTTATTAAATGCACTGTAAAGCAAATTCAAACTAGTGCTCTAGCATTAGCATTATTTCTCGTATTATTGGTGACGGTTACGTAATATTATAATGCACCTTCTATCCTACTAACCATTCTATCACTCAAGAAATGCGAATGACACAACTCAAAACTGTGAAGTGACTTAATATTTTAGTAACCGTTTTCATGGAATTATTTCCAAATCTAATATCGGAAAATATATTACATTCAAAAGAAATTAAAATACTTCATTATTAAGAGATGGAATGGTTTGAAAAACAAATGAACTTTGTTATCTAGTAACTCAAAATTGCGCAAAAACTATTGTACTAATACGTTTGAAAAGTATTCATGCACATAAAGATATCTAATATTGAAGAACAGATTGCGTTATAAAAAATCTCTAGCTCCAGTAGTGAAAGTGAAGGGCATGTTCGTAAAAAATATAGTTATAAATTGTTTTCAATTTATCGAAAGTCATGAATTAAAAATGGAAAAGTTCAAAATTCTAAAAGGATCAGTTCAAATATCTAGAGAGAAAATTCAAAAATGTCATTAGGACTTCAGCCAAAAAATTAACGTATTCGTTTAAAATTTTAGGGCAGCGACATCAACGACAAAAATTGGAAAATATAAATTGTGGAGAAAATTCTGTAAATGATTTAGACTCGGGTTGTTTACAGGCTGGCGAGAGACGTTTTGAAAGGAAATATCATTTTTCGAAAGCAGGGACCCCCAAAACGTGTTTTTCGAACAAAATCTTGTGGGTTCTATGTTCACATACAACTTTGTAACTCAAAGAGACGACGAAATTGTACATAGAACTTTTGAAAAACAGCTGTATTGGCCAAACTAATGACCTCTGCCATTTTTTGATCATATTATAAATTAGATCTTACTTCAAAGAACTCAGTAACATTAATAACTCATTTTTGCAATTTTCCTGACATACAACCTTGTAACATCGGGCCAGCGAAATGTCACAATAATTACATTCGGTGAACATTTTTTTAGTTATAAAACAGCAAAACGAAGTATATTCTTTCATCTTCCTTCAATTGATTCAGTTAATAATTATTCAGATTTCTCTCCAATTTTGACAAATATAGTTTGACATCATGGAAAATATATTGTTTTGAAGTATAGTAAAAAATGAACAATTCGCTTAAAAAGCTTCAAAATAATATTCCCCGCGAATCGCTGGAGAAACATTTCTGAATTTCCAGCAGAATAACGAGTAGCTTCTGCTCATTTATAACCTTCCCATTAACGTTAGTGATCAATCATATTTCCCGATAGCTTTTGTCGCACAGAATGACAGGAAATGAATGAGATTTAAATCAGCTTCTACGTCGATCTTGCTGAAAGCTACACCAACTTCCGAATTGTGAAATAATTGCACTATTTCTATTACTTTTTCCGAATTCTACCATACTAATATGTACATATCCAGATTTGCTGTCCTTATGAAGAATAATATTTAGAGAGAAAGTTATTAAGTGATTAATAAGCAAACATTTTATTGGGGAAATTGAGTATCACACAGCTTATAAATTAATGTATAGGCCCTATATGATGGAGCTCGTAAGATTTTATCTGTAGAGACTCCAGAAATATTGAGGGATATATGATATAATTAAGAAATAAAACAAGTGATATTTGGCAAATGGAGTAAATTTTTAAACATCAATGTAGGTTTTGGAATATACCTTCATCGTCAGGGGATACAAGCAAAGGTTAAATAATGAAAACACCTAAATTAGTTATGAAATAATGGAATAAACAGAAAAAAGGTTCTTATAAAAATATAAAGTGGTCATGGCCGTAGATTTAGGACAGATGCCTTTCTTGTACGAAAACTTTGGGGGCAACTGGATAGAACTTGGTGCGAACAATAGTGCGGGGAGTAAAGCGGAAGTTACTGATAGAGGGGGTAGATGTTATGATCGATTTCAAAATAGTTTACATATCCTTCTACTGCCACTATCAGTAACTCCCGATTCTACTTCCTATTATTTTCTGTCTATATAATTTCCGTGATAAGACATGAGTCATTAGATTATTCTATTTTTAGAGAACCCAGTAGAATGAAAACTGGAAATAGGTTTTTCCAGAGTTTTTAGATAACTCAGAAAGTGTCGAATGGGAAATCCTAAATATTGGCGAAATCAAATAATTTTGAATTTGGTTCAAATGGCCGTTCGACCTCACAGCTGTCAATTGTTGATCCGTTTGAGCAAATATACTATGAGGTAAGGGTTTGAGAAGACAGCTCAGTCTGTATCCTAGGCTTTGTATGGGTCGAAGCGTCCAATCAATGAAGCATTTGGAACCGAACCATCGGAGGAACACTAATGTACCGCAGTGCAAATGACCTGACCGCATCGTAATTAAGGTTACATCCGCTTCTGTTAAGCGTCATTAGCAGTAACATTGGAACAGGGGCAGAAGAGGTTGTAAGGCCAGTCAATGGTTAAGAGTTTTAATACACAAGAAATATTCAATACGCAAATGTGAAATTCTATACTAACAATGCTTATTTCAAAATTATTATTATTATTATTATTATTATTACTAAAATTTAAATTACAAAATTATTATTATTATTTGTTTTGTCTAACTTCATCACTACAACAAAAATACACACATATCTAACTCAAATATGCTGCAACCTCTCTACGTTCACCCCAGCTCTTTCTACTCGTAAATTGATGCACAACAACCATTTGTTAAGCAGTTGTGCGGGCACCGCAGACATCCCTATTGTTAAGTTCAATCTTAAAGAAATATCAGGACTTAATCCTAGAACGTCCGGCTTTCTTATACCCAATAGAACGCCCAGCGGAGTCGTTTCAACTCCAAGCCTTCAACGATACTTCTTCAAAGAAAATATTGCAAAAATGTTTATCTGTGTTAATATAACAATATTAAAGATAATTATTTAGTACACTATGGAATTATTATGCCACATCTTAAATATATATTAAACAATTCTTGCCAATTCTATTCCGCAGAATGGAAATTAAAGAAACATCTTGGACGGAATTGGGAAAGTAAAAGGACAAAATAATATGTTGAAAAGTAAACTTTTATCTATAGTATTCTATATCTATCTCAATAGTATTTTTCAACAATCACAATAAAAATGTTATAAACCTTTAATTTTTCCGTAATACGAGTTTCACGTGTGCCAGAAAAGTAATATTGCCTTTGCATTGCGCTTCCCATACTGTTTCGCATTATGTCAACTTTATTTGTATTAATTATTTTATTTAAATATTATGTCTATGCAGGGTGAGTCACGTAATTTTAGCACCTCTTGACACTTTTGAGCGGTTGAAGTTACTGCAATGCAGTTTTCACGGAACTGCATGAGGGAATGGGGCTAAATGATACGTGAATTCATTTCTACAGTGTCAATGTATTTTACTAGATATTTGAGGTCACTTTGTTTTTTTGAATAGAACTATACATATTTTTTCAATCGATCACGATGATCGTAAAAAGACGAATCCAATGATATACATATTGTCATATTTTACATAAGCATTTTGTTGAGTAATTTTGATTTTTTTGCGGCATTTTGAGCAAACAATTTCAATGTTAATAAGCATATAATAATAAGAGGGATAGAAACAATTATATTTCTATACATACTGCTTATGACAAATCCGTATTTTCAATCCTCAAGTAATACAAATAATCTGAAAATCTGAGAGCAGAATTCAGGAAAAAACTGCAACAGATTGGTGAATATATGGAATATGTTTCGTATCTTTAAATACTAACATCCCTTCCCTTCCCTACCCCGATCGCGCGTTTGCTGGTGGAGTGCTGCGTGACCTTGTGTGGACGACGGTTTCATTCAAAATATCCGTTAAGCACTAGCCGCAAAAAATCAAAATTACTCCAAAACTGCTTATGTAACATATGACAATATGTTACATATTGTTCAATCTCGCGAACAATCTCACGAGGAAATTTGCTACAAGGGTGCAACCTCTAATTGTCTTTCACCCGCGCGGCCAACAGTTTTCGGCTGCCCCACCCTCAAAGTCTCTCACGGCAGTCCAGAGCATATGCTTGTAGAAAACACAGATGTACGGGCAATAAAATAATTTTCGTTGAGTCCTCTCTGCCGCGAGCACCGAACCGCCGCTACTCATTGTACTGTAAGCCGGGGAAGGAACGAACGGTCATAAACGCGCGCTGTGCCCAAGCCGGCGCGCGGCCGGCACCCTCTACCTGCCCCTCTACTCAGCCTTCGGCGGCCAGATGTGTTAGCAAACCTTAATAGAAATCGCTAGGAGCCACCTTCACAATATTGGCGTTAAGCTTTCACCGACAACGGACACATCTCTAGGTAGTCGCGCCCGTGCGGCCGCCCCCGTCTTTCCACCCCCGTCTCTCAACCGGCGCACCGCGGTTCACGTGGGAAGCATACCCTAACATTGCTAATGAGATCCAGCCATCGCGAGCACCTCGTGTCGCGCCAAAGTCACGTGACACTCCAGACAATCACAGCAAATAGCGAGCAACTCTTGTGGTAACCCTGCGTCTCACCGCATGTATAGGGTAACTGCAAATGTCACGTGATCCCCCCCTCTACACTGGGAAACATACGCCTTCCATAAATACGGCAAATTCGCGCCCACGCGCCACTCTCAGTCAAACTTACAATCAACTCTCCGTAAACTATTTCAATCAATCACTTCTATCAGTCGTTTCTACGCTGCTATTTCACTGAAACTACAGTCAATACTCTTCAGCCAACTCTCAGTCAAATATTTCAATCAACTCTCCGTAAAATATTTCAATCAATCACTTCTATCAGTCGTTTCTACGCTGCTATTTCACTGAAACTACAGTCAATACTCTTCAGCCAACTCTCAGTCAAATATTTCAATCAATCAGTCGTTTCTACGCTGCTACTGAAACTATTACAGTCACGTCTAGACTACTACAGTCAAACTATTACCATCAACTTCTACGAGACAATTGACACATTTGTCAATACACCGGATGAGTGTCAATGCTCGCTCCAATCGTCAGACAGCCTGCGAACGAGTCAGCTGTTCTTGCTTTGCCTATCAAGGCTCCCACAATCAATCAGCGCGGCCAGCAGACCGCGATCTACATTCGGGCCACCCGTGAATCCGCCTTCACCTGGCCAATTCACCCCTAACGGGCCGCTCCAGTCAGGCCGAGTAAGCGCTCATTGTGCTATCCAGGCCGCAGCCGCATCATCTGCAGCCAATCTCAACCGACGGCGTACACACTCAGCCGTCTGCCCTGGGTTGGTGTTTGCTGTACACTATCATCAATCTGTAAGTAAAAGTGAACTTCAAGAACAAAAGAAACTTAAGCTGTATAAACATTCATTGGTCCTCCGACTTACTACTAAATTACCTAATTATATAACTAACTATCTATTTCAAGAATTAAACTTAAGTTCATTCACAAGTGTACATTGCCTTTCATTTGCTTCTAAAGAAACAATCCCCTGAAACCCGTACTGATTCTGTATATAGTTGCATTCGCAGCACGGAACCTCCCACCATGTTGCATCTACTACATATATCATTGGATTCGTCTTCTTACGCTCGTCATAATAGACTGAAAAAATATGTATAGTTCCGTTTGAAAAAACAAAGTGACCTCAAATACCTCGTAAAATACAAGTGATAAAATAGAAATGAATACAAGTATCACTTAGCCCCATTCCCTCATAAACTTCCGTGAAAACTGCGTTGCAAGAACTTCAACCGTTCGAAAGCTACAGGAGGTGCTAAAGTTACGTGACTCAACCTGTATAGTAAACATATGTGTTTTAAATTTATGTTTGCTTCACACCTATAGAAACTTGATGTTCGTTCATTACGGAGTTTTCAAACAAATTTAATTACATGTTCTAAATGACACGTAGTTCTTCTTTGGGTTGTATTTACTATCTACATTACTAACATTACAAAACAGTACAGAATATGTTCAGTTGTATGATTCAAACTTTTAATGCCTTGTACGGACCACAGTTTTCAAACACATTTGGTAGAATATTATCCAGACGTTTATCAACACCCTTGTATTCTAACGAGTAGTTTACGGCTACATTTTTCAAGAGTTTCCTCTCGGTATTCAATATTTGCCTACAATTTCCAGTGAATTGAAAACAAATTGACGCACACCTTTTTAGTGATTATTCCCCACAAGTCACAATTGTGTTCTGTTTTTTTTCAATTCTTATACCATAAACTGTGTAAATACATCGAGTTTGAAAGGAAAATGATGACGTGTAAACTCTGTTCATCTGGCATAATACGACTACAGATTGTAAATGTATCACTTCACACTCGTACTAAAGAAAACTTATTTTTCAGATAAAATCAGCAAAATTAACCATTATTACTTCTCAAACCTCTCTTATTTGAAAAGGATGATTCATGAGACAGTGAATAAAAACGAAGTATATCCGACCACATCATCACCATCTGGAATCGAAATTGCCCTCCAGTACACTAAACGTGTCTTCTAAACTCGGAACATTCCCCTTCATATAAATAATAAGAAGAAATATTTTGTTGTTGAACCTTTATATGATAACATTCTTTTCTTTCAAGTGACAATAATTTGATTTTTAAAACAATGATGTTTTTGCTGTACCGTGACGAAACACCTTCGTGACAAGACTTTACATGTATTACAAAAGAAGACCTGAAAACCATGTAAACAGGAAAGAATGCTCTCATATTTCTTAAGAAGGAATCTGAAGTATTACGAGACACATTAAACAATTTTCAGCGTTGAAATATATGAAACAATCCACAAGATCGCGTCAGTATCCAAGGAGACGAAATGACGCCTCGCGGGCGTTCTATGTAAATTAGATAATTTTCCATGAAATATGTTCATTACAAGGTTCAGTTCTTAACATACTGTAAATAGTTGAAATTGATGAAAAGTTACCAATTACAAAATTCTATCTTCAAAAACAAATAAGTTACAAGAACACAGAGAGCGCTAGGGGTCGAAATGACGCCTCTTGGCGTCCTAGTGTTAAACAGAAAATTAATGAAGACTCGGAACGAGGGTTACGGTTATAAACACTGATAGTCAGCTTCTTTCTGATGAAGCACATACAACCTTCACTTTAAATAAGCAGCGTTGTAATATTGTACATAAACGTTCACAAATAAAAATAGTGGTGACTATTTCACTCATGTCTGTCCGCGTCGTAAGTAGCCAATGGTAAGCCTGGATATATTCAAATTAAACCAATCTCAGATGTTTATCGCCATCAGCTTGTTTACCTTTTTTTATCGCTGTAAAACCTTTGTTTACCTTTTTAGCAATTGTTTCACCTCCAAAATAGCTCTTGTGCATCAATATAATATTAAAATGTGTGGTTTTGGTAATGCGTAAAACTCTGAAATAGAATCTATTATTAAAGATTCAGTGCCGAAAAACAGCAAAAGGAACAGAAAAAGTGTGAAAAAGAAATTTCAAGAATTTTGTCAAGACAGAAAATACAAATAGACAGCACAAACTACAAATGAAGAAATTACACATGTTTTAGGCAATTAATATACGAAGATTAGATTGTGAAGAGTACAAAGAATATGCTACCAAAACTATGTGGAACGTTACAACCAAAATTATTCAGGAAATATTTTAATGAGTACACACGTGCGTTCAATCCATTCGAAATTGACGAATTCCGCTGCTAATTCATCTTGTACATCTTCCATTTCAAATACTTCTATGGAAGACCAAGACTTGGAAACCAACTTCCTACAACTTTAATGATTGTGCTTTTAATAAATGTTCTTGTCAGTAGCCTTGTTATAATTGTTTTCCGAACGTTTATTACCATAAAATTTAAACATATTTGAAATCATTTTCTGCATTAAACTGTTATTCAAATGTTACTTGATTATAAGTTATTCCAGGAGGCAGTGATAAGTCGGAACTGAATGAAAGGTTTTCATTTTTCGGTTGTAATTTTGATTAATATTTCCCTTTTTCGTAATTCCTGTGATTTAAATTATCCTTTCAAATCATGTAATGTGTTTATTCGTGAAATAGTCATAAGTAATATCACTCGAAGTGCTGTGCTAGCCGGTAAATTCACGACTCGCTACGCGAGTTACGTTACCGCGCATGGATTTTCCATCGTGGCGACGCGTGCTTGTTCCTCATGGTGTTGACCGTGTTATGCTAAGTGCTACAATTGTCGTCCATCGGCCGTCCATAGTTGGCGAAATCGTAGGAAATCTTTCATCATTCATTCACTCACTACCTAAAACCTCATAACCAGCTCACAAAGTCATCTATAACCTCTCTTGTATCCATTCAATACAAATTGAGTCACCTACAGAGGTTGCCCCGTAAATCCGAAGTAAATGCTTCCAAGTAGAAGCAAATTCTCGATTTTATTTACGAAAAGTAAGTAATTGCTCCTCGGACGAGCAGTTACTCACCAATGAAGATCTTGCTCAAAATAAGCCCACTCACGTCCTTTATTCACTCTGTTTCAAGCAATTGCTTTGAAAAATCGAGAAAGAAGTAATAGCACATTTTTACTTTCCCGTATACGTACGTATATACGGAGTAATATACGTAGTAGAGGGAAAGTTATGTAATGCTGCGCGAAAAAAGGCGTATTTTCGGCAGAACAAAATTCGGTGCCAGGCCATGTTCGGTGCCTAATTCGATGCCTAATATGTCATGTAGCCAGAATCCCTGTTTTGTGGTTCTTGATGCAGAAAAAAAACTGAAAGCAAAACGCCCGTCCGTCCGTCTGTCCGGTGTATGTAAACATCACTAGCGCCTAAACTACGCGTACGATTTTTTCCAAATTGAAGAAACTCAAATCTTCTCAGAATCTCATGTTATCTTTAAAACGATTCGCAGATGTATTTATGTAACTCTTTCGATGGATGACATGTCTGCGATAAATCGTTGGCTCGCAGTTTGTCGTTTCCATTTAGACCCAACTGCTCTGAACATTCTGGAGTACGCGCGTTAGGAAAGCGAGACACGAGAAATCCCTCCCGAAAACAAAGCGACAGCAATCCCTCTCATGCGTAAGTGGCCACATCGTTTGCATTTCCACAGCTCATCGATAATCACTGGTAGCTTAAATCAATGCGAAATCAGACTGTGTGCGGAGTAAATTTAAATATTGACTTTGGTGCAAACTACTGCGGCGTGGCTGGTCCAACACAAGTACGTAGCATTGTGAAGTATTGGTCGAACCAGAGAAGAGTCGAGAGAGCCGCAGTGCCGCCAGTGGTATCACAGCCGGCGACAAGGGATTAGCTACTGGGACGGCGCTGCGCGGTTTTGCACACTTTAAACCTTTTCCCTGAGTTTAGGTGCCGCTGGCGATAAATCCATCTGGTGTCTCAAGAACGGCGAATTCCGCAATTTGGGTAATTTACTCGGAGTAATCGGCAAGATAGGGAACATGAGGAATTTAGTATGAAGGAAGGAAACGAGAACTTCTCAGTGTGTTTGAAACTTATGGGAAATGAAATAAATGGAGTTGGATCAATCTCAGGCGTATCAATCCCCTATGTACTTGTAGTAATAATGCTAATTTATTGTGGTTTTTTGTTTATGAGGGTACTTCAGCACGCAGTTCATGCTTCAATACAATTTTATTGAATCATTCGACTTGCATTAAGATTCACTATGAGAATTAATGCTGCCAAGCGCTCCTAAGCATTAACGGACGCGCGGGTTAGCAGGTGTGAGAAAGCAGTGAACCCAGTTTCCTCACATACGTTCGTCAATGTCGTGTGTTTTTTTACAAATTTCAACCAAGGCTAGCAACGTGCCTCGTCGCGCGATTTCGGCAAATACGGGTTTTCACGACTTGAGACGATTTGATTTCACAAACATTCAAGAATATTTCAAACACACTTATTTGATTGGGCAATTAGTTCCCACCTCTAGGAATCAAAATTATCTTGCTTCCATGCATTCGTGGAGCAACAAGGTTATTTGGAGGCAATTGGCTCCCCGTGGTGCCCGAGTATGACATACACCCGCAAAAATCTACCTGTCTACCTGTCTGCAATTCTGAACTCTTTGTCAATTATGATAATTGCACAAACGTGCACTTCATCTTAAGTATATCTGTAATAGTACGATAATCGCCTAAGTGCATTGTTCGCATTGTTCTCAAACTGAGTGTTACAAGCTATAAACTGTGAAATGGAATGTACAACTCGGTGCAAGAGTATCATTGTGACCTCAGCGTCCGTGTTCTAAGCAAATTGCGTCTTGAATACGCAAACTAACTCCACTGTGATAATAAGCGGTGTATTTCCTGTTCGCGCGTCTGAGTCCATTCGTGTGCTGCAAGGACTACCTGTCTTCCAGTCTGACTTGTCAAAATTTCGCTATCAGTCCCATCTCTGTAAAATGCTGTCTATTTCAGGTGCCGTGATGTAACGATTGTGAATAAATGTTCTTTCGTCTTAATCGAATATATGTGTGGGTGTGTTGAACGGAGGATTCCTTAACCTACATTTTATTGTAACCTACTGAACTCTCTTAGGGTTTCAGAGGCATGGGCTACATTACTTTTGCACATATCTGTAATATGCAGATGAGTCACGCAACTTTAGCATCTTCGGTAACTTTGGATCCGTTGAAGTTATTGCAATGCAGTTTTTACGGACGTGCATGAGGAACTCGGACTAATTGATACGTGTATTCGTTTCTATTTTATCACTTGTATTTTACGAGATATTTGAGGTAACTTTGTTTTTTCCAATGGAAATATACACATTTTTTCAGTCTATCATGTTGACCGTAAAAAGACAAATCCAATGATAAACATTTTGTCATATGTTAGATAAGCATTTTTTGAGTAATTTTAATTTTTTTGCGACGAGTCTTTAACGGATATTGTGAATGTAAGTCCGCCACACAAGGTCACATAGCGCTCCACCAGGAAAAGCGCGCTCGGGGAAGGGAAGGGATCTTTGTATTTGAAAATGTGAAAAAGCGGAAGCATGGGAAGCAGAGTTCAGGAAAAACTTTGCAACAGTTTTATGAATATTTGGAATATGTTTCCTAGCTACAAATACTAAGATATTTTCCCTTCCCCGAACGCGTGTTTCCTGATGGACATTACCTCTCTTGGAAGAACATCGGTTGTTACACTTTATCAATGTTGGAAGTCAGGGAATTTCCCTGTAACATGTAGTGTATACATCCGGAAGAGCTCACCCAAGACGCATAGCTCAAAAATATTTGATTTTTATTAATTGTGCGAAGTAGTGTCAGAAAACGAATTTTAGAGCGTCTAAGACATAGAATGTGTCATGCCTACTCTTATGACATTTAGAGTCTTCACGAGAAAATGGAGGACCGTTACTCATAGAAAATTATTGGGAGCACTAAAACTGAAAATGATTCAAAAGTTAATTTTTTGCCAATATTTTTGCCTTTCAATTTTCATGACGAAATATTTGCAAGACAAATATTTTTGGATATAAAAATATTCATAAACTAGTTGAATATAGCGTCGCCGACGCTGTAAACAGTTTTAAAAGTATTTTCATACGTTGAAAATTTCTTTCATACTTCATTTGTTTCATGCCTAGCTTTATTCAAATATGTTCTTAGATTAGATTAGATTAGATTTATTTAAACTGCAATTGGGCATAACCCGGTGGCAGCTAATTACAAAAACATAAATAAACACAGCCTTTCAGTAATATAGAACACTAAAACCACTAATAATAATAATAATAATAATAATAATAATAATAAAATAATAATAATAATAATAATAATAATAAGAAGAAGAAGAAGAAGAAGAAGGTAATATAACTAGCAAATCGTCTCCTGTATTATTTCAGTAGTATACCTTTGGGTTCCGGCACTCACACGCAACCAATCTTTATAAATGAGGGATCTAAAGAAAGAGAATTTCACGGAGACTTGACGAATTCCACTTTGCCTTTAAAAATATGGATGATTTCTTTAAAAAAGCGCATCGAAATATTCATTTAAATGCAACCCGCATCACATGTCAACAGATATCGGCAAATAACTCAAAAACAAAGCGTTTTAGAGCCTTAAAAAGTAAAAGATTGAGGCCAACGGCATCAAAGAAGCATTTTGCACACCATAATCTACAAGATGAGACATTCTCCAATCCATTCAATTAACTTTTCGGTTCCACGCTTCAATACTATCAAGGTCACCTCAACATTTCAGCCCTTCCTGCTAGCAGCAATTTTTGTGGCGACACGCTTAGAAGGCTTAGATTCGACAATCTTTATTTACGCTTTCTGTTAACATCTTAGTTTGTGCAGTCTGACGAGGTTTATTTGCATAATCATTAATTTAAGATTTGCTCTCCAGCAACAACTAGAAGTATTATTATAGTTGCTTGATACCTATACCTATGAAGATTGTTTCTTATGCGTGTAGTGAAACTATTCAATTAACATTTTTTCGTGGTCTGTAAGTGCTGTGTACTTCATTGTGGAGGGAAGAGTGGTCAGGAAGGGTGGAAGGGTGTTCAGTGAAGAGTGAAGACTGTGTTTTACCTGTACCAATATTTTCGTTATCAATCGATGAAATGTTCAAGTCAATGGGTTCAGACACGTAGCTTCCTCAAAAGTAAAAAGCTAATAATTTTGTGACTATCACGAAGAACTAAAACCTAACTGACAAAGAATATTGAATAATTACTTCAAATGTCTTTAAGTAAGTGTTGGGAATTGTTCCAAGCAAATTCTCCATGATATTGAATAAATATTTATTGAAAATTTCTTTTACACATTAATTGCATTGTTTTTTATTTTTATTTGTAATTGTGTTAATACATTACAAGTTACCTTTATAGATTTTAAACAAACACGTTTCATTAACTACTTTCCCTTTTAGAATGAAAATAGGAGGATAGGGATGAGTGTGGGGTCTAACATGCGAGAGTTCTCGCACGGGTACGCAGCGGTAGTGGGGGAAACGTATGCTTGTGGGGCACAACACAAAGAACAAACTTTTTAAAGTAGCTAAAGTAAAATAGCTTGAAATAAATGGAACACAAAAATCAAAACGCGCTAGCCTACAATACTACGTGAATCAATTAAAATACAACTAAATTTTAAATTATAGAAAGAATAGTGCACCCGACAACTGCCAACGATCGCAGTCCAAACGCACCATTTAAATGTTGGTGGTATCTGAACGTATGTACACCAACGCCCAGCTGCAAACTCATATTGTAAATAAAAAACCGTTTGATATTAAACACAAGGTGTCGGTTCGTTAAGATATCAAAAATGCAAACATAGTTTGAGCAACATTCCCATGTAGCGAAGTGGGTTTACTAATGCCTACTAAATTGTTTCTAATGCTAACAAATGGTATTTAGTACTCAAAGATGAAAACATTAGTTTGACTATTTTTTGGCCCGGAATTGCTTTTCTTGAGGTACGTGAGGATGCAGAAAATAATTCAATACTTTTTAGTATACAAATAATTTTTCAATTTTCTCACCCCAGCAATCTGGTACCCTGAGTCTCCAAAACCCACTCGGTTCTTCATAACAAATCAAGGGAAGTTAAAGAATATTGCAATGAATAGGTCTGTTCTTGCCCGATCAGGTATTTTCGCACTACATTACTTGGCTTTCTCAAGAGTAAAAACCTTTTCTATTATGTGACTATCAAGGAAAGCGAAAAGCTAACTCTCAAGGAAGATTGAAAAATTTCTTCAAATGTTGTTTTTAAAGAAGTATGAATTGTTCCAAGAACATCTCTCTATAACGTTGAATAAACTTTAATTGAAAATGTGTTTCAAACATCAATTGCATTGTTATTTTGTTTGATATTCTATAAGTACATTAGTAGTTCCCTTTATGGAAAGGATGGACAAATGAATAGGGAAAGGATGGGATTTAACATGCGAGAGCTCTCGCACGGGTATGCTAGTTATATACTAATTGTAGTAATAATAATGGTAAAATAATGATAATAATATAAAAACTGACTGATTCATAAAACATTAAATTACATTAAGAGAGAAAATAAAAGTAATCGTTCGATTTGTAAAAGAAAATTTCCCGACATCCGTTCTCTGCTGTCTTAAATTTATTTTGTGCCTGTGATCCACTTTACTGATGTATGTAGGAATACATAGCCACCGATTAATATCTTTCCAAACTGGATGACCATTATAAGCTTTATACAAGGCGCAGAGTCTTGCTACTGATCGCCTGTTTTTGAGTGAATCCCACCCTGCCGTTTTCTTGTCCCTGAAAGTAAATTTAGCTGCCCTATGCTGAATCCTTTCCAAGTGTTTACACTGCATAATCTTGTGCGGATCCCAACAAATTGTTCCATATTCCATTATTGGACGAACAAGAGATAAATAAGCAATTTCCCTCGCGTTTGCCGTACTCTTTTTAGGATGCGCATTACAAAGTGAAGAGATCTCCAGGCTTTCCCTACAACAAAATCTACGTGTTTTTTCCAACTTAATTTACTATCGAAATGAATTCCTAGGTACTTGCACGAGGAAACTCTCGGAATAATGTCATTATTTAAACGGTAATGTGTTTCACTGTAATTATGACCCCTGCCAAAAGTGATGGATTTACTTTTAGAGCTATTTATGGACATTCCGTTATTTTCCGCCCAGTAATATAACGCATCAAGATCCTTTTGCAGTATTTCTTCATCTCTTTTCGAGTTAATACTACGATATATTATGCAATCGTCTGCAAATAGCCGAACATTTGAGGTTAATTGCGCCGGCAGATCATTGACGAAAGCTAGAAATAGAAGGGGTCCAATGACACTCACCTGCGGTATTCCTGACGTAACGCTTGCCCCGGAAGATAACTCTTGTCCAATTCGGACTTTCTGTTTTCTATCTCGCAGAAACTCGCTAATCCACGCCACCACCCTGGGATCTATGCCTGAATTCATTAATGTCTGTACAAGTCGATCGTGTGGAACGACATCAAATGCTTCAGCAAAATCTATAACTACTGCATCTACTCTCTCGCCCGCGTCAATTTCATCTGCTAGATCCTGAAATAGCGTGACTACCTGACTTTCGCATGAATAACCACTCCTGAACCCGTGTTGCCCATCTTAGAGTCATTTTTTAATTTCCCATTCTTTCTTAATGTAACTCCCAATTAGATGCTCCATAAGCTTGCACACCACTGACGTAAGACTTACCGGCTTTTAATTGCATAATTTAGTTTTGTCACCACTTTTAAAAATTGGTACAACAAAGGCTAATTTCCAATCTTCCGGTACTTTTGAATTATTCAAAGACACGTGAAAAATTCTAATTAGGTACGGTAATATTGCCTTTCCTGCTAGTTTAATTAAATCCACAGAAATGTCATTTTTCAAAGACTTTACTTTATTCCATAGAACGTTTACTTCAATATTAAACTGATTCGCAACCGAAGGCCCATGAATAAATGGATGGTCCGTACTATTTTTGAAAACCGAAATAAAATACTTATTAAATGCATCCGCTTTTGCCCGATTGTCAGTAATTAGCGTGTTTCCATTTTCGCGAATAACTGGGATATCCTCTTTATTTCCTTTCCTTCTACGAACATATTTATAAAAGCCTGTCCAGTTATTTCCCTTCCCATCAAGAATATTCTTTAAATATGCCTCCTGATCAATTTTCTTTTCGCGCTCCAATTCTTTTGAATGATTTCGAAAATATTCATATGCTCGCTACTGCGCTTTCTGTTCTTAAATGCCTTTCTCGTTATCCTCTTCATTATCCTAATTTTTGCATTGTAGTATTCTGGATCCGGATTATTTTTTAGAATTTTGCACGGAACAAACTTTTGCAAAGCTTCGTATATAATATCTTTAAACACGCCCCATATTTCTTCCATACCACCCTCTGTTCTTAGAAAGCGGTCATATTGTTCCCTAAAGAAACCTTGAAGCCCGCTTACATTTGATTTCTAGTATTGCCGTACTTTCGTTCCTATTGTAATGCCTTTCCTTGAAATATTTCCGTCTAAGTCAAGAAGAACCGCTTTGTGGTCACTAATACCCTCAACAACTTCACAAGATATGAAAAGTTCTTTCGGCCTAATTAGGTAGACAACCAAACTCGCATCCTGTCGTGTTCCGGTCCGAACTACCTGGATAAAACCCCCTTCCCAAACTAGTCCGTTCACTCGATTTTGGAGTTTCCCTTCGCTCACGGTTCCCACCCAGTTTACGCTCGGAATATTTAAGTCGTCTCCAATAACAATAGGATGGCCATTTTCGTTTCCCGTTCTCTGAATGATGTTATCTAAAATGTCATATCCATCGCTCGGAGGCCTATAGCATGCAATAATTTCTAAAACAGTTCCTGACGTAATAATTTCTATTCCCATCATTTCAAACTCTCTACTGACCCACTCTAATCTAATATTAATGTCCTCTTTGACGCAAATAAAGACTCCGCCCCCTCTACTATTTCTATCCCTCCTAAGGATCTTGTAATGGGAATGAAAAATTTCAGAGGACCCGATTTCCTCAGTTAGCCACGACTCAGTCCCTATCACTACGTCGGGATCGCAGGCATCAACTAGATTCCAAAATTCTATTTCTTTATTGATTATACTACGACAGTTCACCTGCAACAACCTAAGGAACCCCTTCCTCACCTGAAAGTGTTCTTGAAAGGGCGCGTCCCTCGAAGTCGCTGCCGCTGTCGTCGCCTCCGCCGCCGTCGTCTCCGCCCTCGTCGTCTCCGTCGCCGTCGTCATCGCCGTCGCCGTCGCCGCCGCCGACGACACCGCAGTCACCGCCGTCGCCGTCACAGTCGCCGCTGTCGTCGTCGTCGCCGTCACAGCCGCCGCCGTCGCCTACGCCAGCTCAGTCACCGCCGCCGTGTCCGCCGCCTCCGTCGTCTCCGTCGTCTCCGCCTTCTTCACCGTCACACACGTCTCCGCTGAAGCCACCGTTACCGGAGTGAAACCCACAGCCCCCTCTCCTATCGCCGCTGCCGGTAGATTTAATTTGGCCGCGGAACGCGAGACCGGCGGTCGCTCACAGCGTCAACGGGGGACGGGAGGGCGTGTGCAGAATTCAGCTACTCTAGTATAGAGACCACTGAGCTTACTTACAGTATCTGGCATTCGGATTACCAAAGAATAGCAATAGTTGTTAATGTTATAGTGCCGTTCAAAAATTTCCAACACCATTGGCCCTGTATGTTTCCTCCATACTGGATATGAACTGGTAATATTGCAATTTCAAAATTATAATCACCGTAAACACTACTTGCAGGTATGGATGATTATAAACCCCCTCATATTCTATACAGAACACGTGATATTTATATCATATTTTTCTCCCGCCAATCCTCATTAATGATCGGCTATTGGTATGCTAAACACATTGTTTGTGGAAGTAAACAAAACTCACTCGCTGGTAATCTGTTGCTAGGTGATATACGAAGATTAAATCTGGCAGTGCCTGCTCCTGATGCACCCACCTACTATTCCTTCTCTTCGTCAGTGCAAGCTAATATTCTAAATTTCGGCGTTTCTAGCAACATTAGTTTTAATATGCAAGTCGAGATTCACATCTTCCTGCAATGCGATCATCGTCCCGTAATTTTTTCACTCGGTGCAACTCCAGAATACATGCGCCCCGTTCAACCTGATCATTTATGTAATGTAAGCTGGCCATATTATCAGATGCTAGTTACACATCTTCTACCTCCACTTCCATTACTTCGAATTACGTAGGAAATCGACAGCGCCATTAACTTACTAACTCATACCATTTTAGATGCCCGAGACTTAACGGCCCCCATAGTCCATCAACGCTCTTTGCTTCCAGCAATACCACCTGAAGTGAAGAAACTGGTAGATTCTAAACGATATATTCGAAATCACATCGTCTAAAATCTTACTTAAATCTTCTAAGTAAAGTTGTGAGACAACTCTTGGCCTTCGCCCACGTGCAAAAACGTCATTTCCAAACTCAAACGGCAAACCCATCTGATCATACTCTGTTAAACATAACCCGACGTCTTCTGCGCCAACCTACCAATCTACCCACCCTTGTTACTCCAACTGAAGAAGCATCTTCTTATGATAATTGCAATATATTGGTTAATTATTTTGCATCAACCTTTACTTCTTACCCTTCTTAAAATTGGCAACACGATAAACATATTCAAGAATTAATTGCACGACCAGAAATAACAATTCCTGAATGCCCTAAATTTGTTTCACCATCTGAAATCATCAAATATCTTTCACTAGCAATCCCCTAAATTACCAAATTGCCATGATCTTAATATCAACTTGTTTTAATAAAACGCCTTCCCCTAAAAGTAATCATATATATTACAGCAATATTTAATGTGGCCTTGAGACAAACGTGCTTCCCTGATAAATGAAAACATACCCACATTATTCCCATTTTAAAACCTAGAAAAGCACAAAATGATGCAACTAGCTAACACCCGATTAGCTTGCTACCCACAATGGGAAAGCTATTTGAAAAAAGCCTAAATTCGTACCTCAGCTCCACAATACCACACCATGTCATCAGTTGGATTCCAACCACTTTTATCTACGTATCATCAAATCTTACGCCTAACTGAAGATATTATCGAAGGGTTACATGACCATAAGCATAGTGCAGAAGTTTTTGTAGATGTAGCTAAAGATTTCGATACCGTTTGGCACCCAGTGTTAATTTTCAAATTACGAAGTATAGATACTCCAATATATCACTCACGCATCATTGAATGTTTTATTACCAAGTGAACATTTTCTGTATGTCTCTCCGGAACTCTCTTCGCATCCTTTCACCATCAAAGCAGGAGTACCCCAAGGATCCACGCTCTCACTTACTTTATTTAATGTTTACACATCGGATATATCAATCACCCAAAATACAGTATTAGCGCTCTTTGTTGTTGAAGATGTATTTTATCCCTCAAATGGCAATCTTGAATCTGCCTTGAAGGATTTGCAACATCACCTCAAATTGTTCTCTAACTAGGCCAAAAAATGGCACATTGAAATAAATCCAAATAAAAGCCAGGCAAAAATATTCACCCACCGTAGACCTGATGTCCCCCCAAATTTCACACATACCACTCTCAAAACATCACCTGGCTCCCTTCAACAAAACTGTCAAATACTTCAGCGTTCTGTTCGATAAATGACTTACACGGCGGTAAAATATTGAACACCGAATAGCTCTAGCGACTAGAAGAGTCCACCAATTGTATCCGATTGTCAAAAAAGCCATGTCCCCTACAACTACATTGGCTACTAACTTCTATAAAGCAATGATTCGACCCACACTTTTCTATGCTTCCGCAATATCAACAAAATGCAATTTTTTCAAAATAAGATTTCTACGCACCATTACAATAGCTGCCTTGTACATTTCGAATGCGCATTTTGTTGACACATTTGTCCTGGCGCGGGCTATACACAACTTTTCGATCAGCTGGGCAATCCTGGAGAAAACTAGCAGCTTCCCGCCCGATTCAAGCGCTCCATGGTATTGCAGTGAATTATGGGGGCCAAAAAATGAATTTCGTGCCTCCCAATTGAAAAAAAATTGATTTCCTGCTGGATTCTTCAGTTACAAGCTTTGCCTCCAGGGCAAGGACTGTCTCCGTTTGCGGCTGACCCTTTGCGTCGGGCGAGCGAGCCACCACCACCACCACCACGCCGCCGCCGCCTCTCCCTCTCCCCCTTCCCCCAGCGGCGGAGAGGGAAGCCGCCTCCGTCAGCTGACGACGCGCTTTAGCACAGCTACATTTGTACGCTGTTTTGCTAATATACACACAAAAGTGCACATAAAAGATCACCTGTAAGGTGTTTTCTTTTGAAAAAACAAAAGAATAGAGAAGGATGGCGTTAATGTCATCTCATAGAACACATTTAGTACTACTCCTACAAAAAGTTTAAAGAAAATATTTGGAGCCGTTTTTGAGAAAATCTGCTTTTTGAAACTTTTAAAATTTCAAATATTGCTTGCAATATTGCACAAAAACTAGTAAACGTTTCATAAAAATGTACCTTAAGAAAGAACCTACTTAAAGGACCTTAAAGAAAGAACTTACTTTGGACAACAAATCTTATTTGAAGGAAAAATCTCTATCTTCAATTTGTAGTTCTAGGAAGACGCCGAAAAAATTTCAAACTTTAGCAATTTTCAAACATTCAGAGTTAACCGTGAAAATGGAACCTATGCCACCTTATTGAGAGTATTTGCCTCTATTCTTTCATAAATGTAAAGACAAAATTTAGAGCCGTTTTATAGAAACTTTTGAAATTGTACGGGGGCTTCATGTAAAGTACCCTCAAATTTTAAAGAAAGTTTTTCAGAATCGAGGCGTCTCAAATGGACGCAGATCGAGCGGGGAATATCCATTTTGAAAGAAATCGCACGTATGGTTTACGCGCTAGTGTAGTTCACAGACTGACAGACGGACAGACAGATGGATAGAGGGAGAGACGGACGTTTTGAAAAGACCCACTTATTCAGTTTCAGGGGACCCCAAAACGTGTATTTCTCGAAATCTTGAAATCGATTTTCCGCAGCATTACATAATTTTCCCTATTCTACGTATATTACTTCGTATATACGTACGTATACGGGAAAGTAAAAATTAGTACTCTCCCAAGAGAATAAAATTTCTGTAACGTAGCCTTGAAATACATATCAGGAATTGATCATATTAACGGAAATGAAACATATTATTACGTAGGGGTACGAAGCCACGTTCAAATCTTTTATGGACCATTGTCCATCAGCCTACTTTGCCCCCCCCCCATGCGTGCTCTATTGGGATCATGAGTTATAAACATTCTGTGTCTACCGATTTGAAAGAAACATTATTGTACGGGCGTAATTCTATGGCTAAACCAGTTATGCTACAGAATGGCACAGATTTTCCCGTATTAGTTTTCGCTTTACATTGGCCTCGGCTAGCTATTCGGACTTGACACATACACTTCCCAGCTGTTATCAATCCCAGCCCAAATTCCTTTTTAAAATATTTTCATTATTTGGTTTATGAGTTTTCATTTAAAACACTTTAACTCACAATGATGATTGTGTTTACAAATTGCCGGAAATGTTAATATTAACAGATTTAAAGATCTTTTAAAAAAGTTACATTTGTGTAATTTTTACAAAACTAAAAAAAATACCCAAAAATTAACTTTACGTCGTATTGAAGATTACAATTAGCACTATCCGTTCGAAAAGTTTGAGAAAAAATTCGAGCCATTTATGAGAAAATGGCATTTGGGCGTTTCTGAAAAAGCGGAATTTTGAGCTAGTTTTCTTAGAAAACTTTTGAGTTTTCGACAAACGTTACTTAACATTATTTAAAGAACATATACTAATTAATACAATAATGTGAACATATCGCCGCTAATGTATATATTAACGATGGTACAACTCAAAAAAATTAATTTTTGTAACTTTTGAAAAAACAAAAGAATAAGAATCATGTTTTTGTTATTTTTTAAAATTACAAAATTAAAATCTTTAATTTTGTAGTTGTAGGAAGAGGCCTAATAAAATTCAAACATTTGCAATTTTCGAAAATTCAGAGTTAATCGTGAAAATCGGACGTATGACACTTTCATAAGTCTATTTTACTCCATTCGTGTAAGAAATTTAAAGAAAAAATTTGGAGCCGTTTTTGGGAAAATTTTGAAAATTTTCAGGGGGTTCTATGTAAACTACCGCTATTTTTTAGAAACATTTTTAAAAACGTGGATCCTCGAATGGAATCAGATCGACTGGGGAAAATTCATTTTGGAAGAAATCGTAGGTTTGGTTTAGGCGATAGTCTTGTTCATAGATTGACGGACGGACGGATGGACATGTGTAGATTTGCCTTTAGGCCCCGTCCCTGAGCTTTCACTCTTACCAGGGCAATGTTCCGTGTTCTGGATGTGCACAGTAATTGCTTTATATGTTATGTATGTGTGTTATGCTTGTCCTATTATTCTTATGTATGTGTTTTATGTCTGTGTTGCAGTATTTATATTGTAAGTGCATCAATTTGTTGGTCACCTACCCGGGATGACGACAGCAGGGATCGTCATACGGATCCTTTAGCTTTCGTTACCGAATGCAGGCTAACGTTCGTCGTCACGGGAAGGCCGGTGATTCGTCTCGTGTCCACTTGCTCTTATTGCCGCAACTCTCCTTGGTTCTGATGCCATCAGCCGCACAAGGTGGCTTGGAAGTTGTGTAGATATATGCACATTGATATATTTATATGAAAACATGTTTATAAGTTAATCCAGTAATATTATAAATGAGTACTTTCGAGGTTCTGATACAAGTCTTATTGTATATCTCAAATGTCTAAAATAGTTTCTCGATTTTTGCAAATTTTCAAAGATAGTGTTTCAAAACGTTCTAAAATGTCTTTCTCTTATATTAGTTGGTCATAGTTAGCTGTATCAGGTAGAATTCCTGAACAACGCCAGAACGACAGGCGATGTACTGCGTGCAGCTCACATTCAGTTAACACATGTTCAACAGTTTCGTCTGACATTCCACACGGGCACGTGGGGATGTCTGTTAGGCCTCTTCTACACAGATACTCGGAAAAGAATACGTGGCCAGTTAGAAACTGCACTGTTTCTCTTGATGGTTTAAACCATTTACCCTGTACAGGAATGGACGGACAGGCTGACGAACGGATGTTTTGACAAAAAGCACTTAATCGGTATCAGAGGACTCCGAAACTTGTCTTTCCGTTAAAATCTCGGCATCGATTTTCCGCATCATTACATAACTTCCTCACAATACGTGTACACAAAAGTAAAAATTTTGTGTATACATACGCCGATTTGAGAAAATCTTTTTTTTTAAATTACACATATTGCACGCAATAGTGTAAGTCTTCAATTTTCTATTTGAAGGAAGAAATCGAAAAAATTCAAACTTTGCAATTTTCGAAAATTTTGGATTTATCCACCTTTTTGTTATCAGGACCCAGCAATGATTTTTTTCTCCCGATGATCCACCGCTTTCTCGCGCAGCATTACATAACTATCCCTATACTACGTATATTATTACTCCGTACAGACGTATGGATAAGCGAAAGTAAAAATATAGCTCACCTTCACATTTTTAAACATTTTGTAACCAACCGTCTCCAAGCATTCAAATTCCTTGTCCAAAGAAGACGATATCATTGTAGAGGCAAACGACGCAGTTAAAAGGATACACAGAGCGGGTGTGAAGAATCTGCGTCGCCGGAAAGGGCAGTGTCAGCCATGGGTAAAACTGTGATAGCGCTGTGGGCGGCGAGACGCGGGGTGAGCGGGGATCGATCGCAGGACCGCGCCCCGCTCCCCCCCAAACACCCACCGCCCACGACGCTTCGGCCGGGCAGCACACCACCCGCCCTGGCACTGCGATCCTCCTCGCCGCGCTCGCCCCACCTACAGACTCTTCTACTACGACACACCATCCAAACAACCCCCATCCGTAGCACTTACCTTTTTACAGTAAATTCTCGTTAATACGAATTCCAAAGGACTGAAATAATCAATGTTCTTGTTACAAAATTTAATTTTATCATATTTTTATTCTCTCGAAAATCTCTCTTGTGGGTGCTCGGTACCGAAAAAAAAATGAATACAAGAAGAGCCTCTCCGCCCATCCGTCCGTCCGTCCGTCTGTGAACGCCACTAGCGCCTAGGACATTTTTCAAATTGAAGAAAATGTCGAGCTGGCTCGAGTCGAAGCTTTGAGATTTTGAAAAACTGTCTTCAAAATTTGGGGGAACAATTTCACGATTCACTCTGAATTATGGAAAATTTCGAAAGTTTTAATTTTTTCGACCTGTTCTTACTACTACAAAATTAATGATAGAGATTTTTGCAAATAGAAATTGTTATCCGTATTGAGTTCTTGCATTAAGGAAAAGTTTTATTTTGAAAACCTACATAGTTTTTGCCCAATATTGCGTGCAATACGTGCAATTTTTTAAAAATTCTTAAAAACAGCTCCAGATGTTTTCTTTAAACTTTTGATATGTATTGTTCCTAATGTACACTATGAGATGGCATAAAAGTCATATAGCTCAAGTTTTTTTTGTTTTTTAAAAATATACGAAATGAAATTTTTTGACATGTTTCGCACGTTCTTAATATTTGCATAAGCGGAAATTTATTATTATTTATATATTATATTTATGAGTACATGTGCTTTAAATAATGTCATATAAAATGTCTCGAAAACTACACCGTTTTCTGTGAAAACTAATTCAAAATTTCGCATTTTCAGAGACGCTCAAATACCATTTTCTCAAAAATGGCTCTAAATTTTTTCTTCAAACTTCTCGAAAGAGTAGTGTAAATTGCAATGCTTAATATGAGGTAAACTTCATTTTTGGGTGTATTTTTGTTTTTTTTAACAATTACATAAATATAATTTTTTTGAACGTTCTCTCCCATCGTTAAGGTGCACATTTCTAGGAATTTGTAAACACTATTATTTTTGGAAGTCAAAGTGCTTCAAACGACTTTTAATGAAGATTCTAGAAATCACAAACGATTCCTGCGAAGAAAAGCGTTAATTTTTACATCTACAGTATCGCTAAACACCATTTTCTTAAAACCAGCTCCACATTTTTCAAAGAATATTGCAATTTTAGTTGCTAAATGTTTGCCATAATTGCAACGAGGTCTTACTGTTCTTTAATACTTTACATAATATTGTCCGTTCTAGCGTTAACAAACCAGAAAAAATTAAGAAAATGAAAAAAAATGTACTTGGGTGACGATAGATGGGAGATGGCAAGAGTGTGTGTCAAATCCGAATACCTAGCCGAGACCAAAGAAAATAGAAAACTAATACGGAAAGTGTGTGCCATTCTCTAGCACCACTAGTTATATATACCCACATTACGAACATTTCTTTGGCGGTACCCTCATTTTTATTTTCCCGTATACGTACGTACTTACCGAGTGATATACGTAGTACAGAGAAACTTATGTAATGCTGCGCGCCAATTTTCAATGGCCAATGGCCAATTTTCGGCGAAAAAAAATTAATTGCCGGGCCGTGGAAACGAACTAGTGGTACTACAGAATGGCACAGACTTTCCCGTATTAGTTTTCTATTTCCTTGTGTCTTCGCTAGCTATTCCGAATTGCCACATACTCTTTCTTACCAGCTACCATCTATCACCATCAAAAATACATTTTTTGTCATCTTCTTAATTTTTTCGATTTCCTATTGCTAGAAAGAAAATATTAATTTTAGAATATTAAAAAACACAAAAACCTAGCCCTAAATGGCAATTTTCTTTTAAAACTTATGTGCCGTTTAATGAAAATTGCGTTTTAGGCAGGTCATATAAATGTTTTTCAAAATTTTAGTAGTTTTCGTGCTATATTGCGTGCAAAATATGCAATTTTAAAAAATTACAAAAACAAGATTTTTTTAAAAATGGCTCCAAATTTTGCTTCAAACTTTTGGTAGGGATAGTGGTAAATGTACTCTATCAATGACATAAAAGCCATTTTGGTCTATCGGTTGGTGTTTCAAAAATTACAAAAAAGTAAATTTTTTACTTGTCTCTGACTTCGTTAATATTTACATTATCTGCGATTTTTTCACATTATTATATTTACGAGTGTATATGCTTTAAATAATGTCAAGTAAAGTTTCTCGAAAACACCACCGTTTTCTGTGAAAAGTAGTGCAAATTTCGGCATTTTCAGAAATGCTCAAACGCCATTTTCTCGTATATGGCTGCAATTTTTTCATAAAACTTTTGTAACGGATAGTGCTAATTACACTCTTTAGTTTGGCATAAAGTTTATTTTGAGTTATTTTTTGTTTTTTCAAACATTTAACACATAAATGTAATTTTTTGGAAAGATCTCTCACATCTTTAATATGGACATTACCAGTAATTTGCAAAGATTATTATATTTGTGAGTGTACGTGCTTTCAATAACTTTAAATAAAGTATATTGAAAACTCAAAAATTGTCTGTGAAAATGAGCTTCAAATTTCGCATTTTTAGTAACGCTAAAACGCAATTTTCTTTAAAACGGCACATAATTTTTAAAAGAAAATTTCCATTTAGGACTACGTTTTTGTCTTCTTTAATATTCTCAAATTAATATTTCCTTTCTGCCAAAAGGAAACCGAAAAATTAAGAACATGACAGTAGGGTCATTCCACATTAAATCAACACAGTTATAATTAAAATTTTACCTCACCATTTTAGATTCAGATGAAATTTGACGCATAGGTAGTATGAATAAATAATAAGAAAACTACAAATTTTGAGTAAAATATTTCCACCCGTTTGTGAAATACAGCCATATAAAATTTTCCTCAACGATTCATTTTTCTTAAATGTTTAGGTTCCCAGTATCTAGTTCATCAACTGAAAGGTGACCTTAATTTGTTTATTTTTGGTGATAGGTTAAGTTATATACATTTCCTTTCGATATGCACAGTCAGTGAAAATATGCAATTGCATGACGTTCCGCGGTCTAATAATAAATATAATTATTATTATTATTATTATTATTATTGTTATTATTATATTAAATTTTTGAAGCTGAGCATTTCAAAAAAACTCAAAATCAAAATTTTAAATTCAAATTTGAAAACCTTTTGAACGCAACCCCCAATTGAGTTGTATACCATATAAAAGTCCATAAAGAAAGCTGCATATGTCACCTGTTTCAGCTCTTTACCTTGATTTGGTAAGTTTCTACATCAATTTAAATATTTTCGGGAACCCAATTTTGCAAAATTTTACATGGCTATATTTACAAACGGGTGGACATATTTTTCTCAAAATTTGTTGTTTTCTTATTCTTCATTCATACCACCTATGTGTCAAATTTCAACTGAATCTGAGATGGTGATGTAAAATGACTGTGTTGATTTAATATGGAATGACCCCAGTAGTATATTATGAATTAGTTTATAATGTTGTCCTTTTTTGCACGAATAAGAAGATATTATCGAACGATGTTATGAGTGAGCTCGGTAATATCTTCTTATGAGTGCAAAAAAGTAACATTGTAAACGAGTTGAATACACTATTTTTTTGTATAACAGTATGATGATTTAAGGAAGCGAAATTAATTTGTATGTTAAGTTGTAATTCATAGTTGTAGTAGTTTTCGAATTCATGTATGATGTCATGGAATGCTACCTAAGCAACTAATATGTTTACAAATGGCAATTAGTTTGAAACTCACGATTCAAAATAGTTACGTAATTCTGATTTTGTAAAGCTCCGAGTACATATCAAAGGAGTCAAGAACTTCCAATAATTTATGCAAGGATTTCCGGAATCAGAGAATATTGTGAGTACTGTGAATTTTCGTTTATTTCATTCAATAATTAATTATAGCTATTTAGTTTGTTTCTTTCGTGCATTTTCTGGAATTACATGTAGACTGTTGCATGTAAGTTTTTTCTATAATAGGCATTAATAATTTTAAAGTTCATTATAAATATTTCAATGCACATTTCCGGCCATTTGTAAACACTATTAAATTTGTGAAAATAAGTGCTTTGAACGACTTAAAATGAATTTTTTGGAAACTCAAAACTTTTGTGTAAAAAAGAGCTTCAAATTTCGCATTTACAGTAGCTCTTAAACGCCATTTTCTTGAAACAGCTCCAAAGTTTTCAACGAAAATTGCCATTTTGGGGCAAGGTTTAACTGTTTTTTTATTATACTTAAAATAATATTTTTGTTCTACGATTGGAAAACCGAAAACTTAAGAAAATGTCGAAAAATGTAGTTTGGGCGGCGATAGATGGCAGCTGTCAAGCAAGTCCGAAAAGTTAGCCGAGACCAAACGCAACAGAAAACTAATACGGGAAAGTCTGTGCCATTCTGTAGTTTCGCGTAGCATTACATAACTTTTCCTATACTAAGTATGTCACTCCGTGTATACATACGTATACGGGAAAGTAAAAATTACAAAAAAATTTTCTCAAAAACTGCTCAAAATTTTTTCTTTAAAGTTTTGGAAGGGTTACCACTATATGTACTCATATCTGGGATAGTGCCTGAATTTTTGTTTTTTCAAAAATTACAAAATTGAAATTGTTTTTACTTGTATCTCACGTCGTTAATATTTTACATTTACGATTTTTTCACATTATTATATTTACGAGTATATGAGCTTTATGTAATGTCATTTAAATTTTCTCGAGAACTCTACCGTTTTCTGTGAAAACTGTCTTCTGTCAAAACCGTTTTCGGTCAAAACTCTGCATTTTTAGGAACGCTCAAATGGCATTTTCTCAAAAACGGCTCAACGTTTTTTCTTTGAACGTATCAAACGAATAGTGCAAATTGCACTTTTCAATATGATGTGAAGTTCACTTTGGGGTATTTTTTGTTTTTTCAAAAATGACACAAGTGTAAATTTTTTGAAAAATCTCTTACATCTTTAATATACACATTTGCAGTAATTTTTAAACACTATTGTATTTGTGAGTGTAAGTTCATCAAATGACTTTAAATGAAGTTTTTATAAACTGAAAAGTTTTCTGTGAAACGAGCTATTTGAAAATTAATATTTTCGTTCTCCATTAGGAAACCGAAAAATTAAAAAAATGTCAAAAAATACCACTTCATTTAGCACATTAAAACGTTTGTTTTACCATCAATCACTGAATCACTGTTTCTTTACGAACGAATCCTTTATAACACGGACAACGACCTTAAAGTTGCGTTTTACTTCGTGAACCCATATCGATATTGTTAGTAGTGGAGCGATAGAATGGCACAAAGTTTGTCGCAGTAGCTTGTTTTTTTAATCTCATTAGTCTTAAAAGTTCTATTGTTTAAACCGTTCTTTACTCTCTCTCCTTACACACACTTAGATGCCCTAGAACTATCACATATATCGGGAGAACAGTGAGAACTTAGAGCTTACCTCGATCGAGGGAGATATCTGAAGAGGTACCAGTAAATATCTTGCAAGCCGTCTTGCAGGTCGCGGCGGATCTACCTCCCAGTGAGAAAGAAGCACCTCCATTTCTTGGGATAAAACATGCACTACAAGAACGGGACTAATGATGTTCGGGACATAGCAGTTGGCGCGCCGAGAAGCATCAAGCAGTCCATCAATCGACACTCATGTACGCCTCGCTGTCCGTCTCCCGTCGTTTCCCGAATAGCCGAGCTTTGCCCCGTCATCGTTCCGTTAGCTATACTGCGATTTTTGTAGGAAGAGCTCTCAAGGCCACTCAAATCCCATCTTCGCGATGGAATATGTCACGGCATTTGGCGTCTTTTCTCGGTCTTGCCGGTAGAAGTCGCAAGATCGCAAGCACTGCTTCATACGGTCGCGATCGTGCGAAATCTAGCGGAACGACTGTGAATGACACGAAATGCCGTGACATATTCCATCGAGAAGACGGGATTTGAGTGGCCTTGAGAGCTCTTCCTACAAAAATCGCAGTATAGGTGCCCCACCTCCCGCATCCAGTGATGTCTCTACAGCGCACCGTGGGCCAGAAATGCCTCAAAGCTGGCCAAAAGTCCAAAAACTCAAATTACACCCCTGGCGCTGAGATTTCGCCTATCGTGTGACTAATGTCCACCCCTTTCATTGACATAAACAAAAATTCAATGCACCGTTCTAAACCTTCGGAACTGAGCTGCAAAGTTGGGTTCAGTTTGCTTCTGATTTCTGTCGTGACGAATATGAAACAGAAACCCCATATTGGTACAATCAGTACTCAGGGACTTTGCAAGATATCGATCTGCTGAATATCATAGTTTGTAGAGAGAGATTTTCTTATTTTCCAGTAAATACTATTTCCATTTTTGTGAATAAATTTTTAAGTTATTGTTATAAATATAAATTTGCACATTTGAATCGTACAATAGAGATATCGTAATTTTCTTCGAGGCTTTTAGTTGTTAATTTCGCTTATTTCCGGTTTGAGACAAATTGTTATAAGAAGGAAAAAGTGTGAGGAAAATGACCGTGTTAACAGATTACAGCACATTACAGCGTTTTGTGAGATATACGCGTTTACATTTTTTTCTACGTAGTTTGCACTGCTTGCACTAAGTACTGCGGATTGCGTCTTCCTCGCATAAGTCACTTCCTGACGTATGTTAAAAGAGTAAATAATATTTTTAAGACTTCTAAGACGATTTGTATTACAAAACATACATTTCTTCTTTTTAGACGAATTTCTACTAAATGCTGAAAAATGAGGTATGTGAAATGCTGTTGGAGGCTCGCAATCGCCGCGACGCCAAATTACCGCCATTAGTCGTCTTTGTCAATTTACTGATACTGGGAAAATATCAAATGAGCTATTTACAAGACAACGGCAAACTATAGTGACTTTGCCAATTGGGACAAAAGCAATAGAAAGTGTGGTAATTTTTTTAAAGAAAATTCAGCTTGGTTGAATGAAAAATTTATTTTGCCATCTTATATTCCTGCTCCAGAAGATCCCGAAGATTTTTCAAACCTACGACGTCCATCGACTTCATATGAAGCAAATAGTGAAGGAGCAAAAGAAGGAAAATAAAAAGCTATTCGTGACACCCATTCTTCTCCCATGTTGATCTACACCAACCCAATGCGTCTGCGCTTCGAAGGGTGCAAAGGACGTAGCTTAGCTGATGAAGGAGACCTTGAGAATTCCAAGCTTACATGTGCACTCAGTACACTCCCCGAATTCGTTCAACGAACGGTCTTAGTGTGCCCCACATATAACGAAGTAGGGTCTGCTAAGGAACAATGTTAGCATGACTTCACTTTACAGAACTGTTATCGAAGTAAATCTGCAGTCTATTCTACCATACTGCTTTTCGAATAATTTTCGCTTACCAAATTTCTTTCGACGCCCAGCTCAAGTTTGATAAGCAAGAGGGGTTTTGATGGCAGTACTTGACACAAAGATTAAAAAAACAGGAGGCTATTTCAGTAATACAGATATGTTTATTAACTGTTTTGTATCGATTCTACTTTGTCACTTCGTAAGAAAGAAAAACGGTTTTATGGCAAAATCATTAACCTCCATAAATTCGTTATTGCAGACCAATTAAGCTTCATTTCCGAAACAGAAGCAGCTCACTTAATTAAAAATAACGAAATAAATTATGCAAAATAAAATTAAACAACTTGGGTCTACTCTCGATTGACGGCTTTCTTTGTAATGTGGTTTCCACGACATGCTACTTACTACGGCAGATGGAAAGGTACAAAGCACTTTGACAACAACTTCATTGCAGAAATATATTTGTAAAGCAACTCCAAAGAAAATGAATGATTTAAATGAATTATTGATAAAGATGAATTTTCTTCTTGTCCTGAAAAGGAAAGTGAAAGTACGTCAAGCAGCGAAGATGAATTAGCAGGAAAAATTCACATAAAATATCCCCTTGAATAAAATATAAATATATATTTCTGTTGAATAACAGATGATATTACTTATTTATATGCATTCCATTAACCATTTATTCAATTCCCTTCCATTTCTTTCCCTGTAAATGCAGGAATTTGGACAGGGGAGTTTTGGCCAGGTTTCGGCTCTTCCTGGCCCAGTGTGCAGCGCCTCTGACCGGATGTCCGAAGATTCGAGTCTTGAAGGTGGTAGGAATTTCGATACTAAGTAGATACATTGAACAAATTCAACCTCTCTGTGGAGGAGAATTCTAGAGGTTGGTTGCTCTGATCGATAGTTTTGTATGGTTTCTTCTAATAACAAGGCCACGGCCCGCCGCGTTATCTTTCTTTGCCCTATCCTCATTCCTTACTTACATTAAACACTCACTTCTCAACCACATATGTCGGGAGACCAGTCGGGAACTCAGAGCTAATCGCCGCCGGGGCAGTGGCTAGCTGATGGGAGATGCGTGGTTGGGGAACACCTCGCAAGTCAATCTGCAGTTTGGTGCGGAATATCACCGTCCATCGAGGGAAGAATTCCGCTATCTCTCCTAATAAAACATGCATTTCTCTTACGGGACTAATGACCATAGTAGTTGGCGTGCCCGGAAATCCGAAATAATTACTTCGCCCCGCCACTCGTCGCCCCTCTCCGCGGTTGCCGCTCTGCTACTCTCGTCTCGTTTCAACACCCCACAGCTCCCCACATTGCCGCTTGCCTTCTCTCTCGTTGAGCGCGTCCGCGCGGGGCAGCGTCGTGGCACACACGCGCCCGGGCTGAGCTCGTCGGCCTCTGCCGCGTTTGCACCGAGTCAGCAAGGACACGTCGCCCGCTTTCACGCTCTTTCGTACGCTGCGCACACGGAAGCAGCACTACATGTTTTTTCTGTGCTCACAGACAAAATGTAACCAACACGAAATGACATCAAATGCGTTTTAACATGAAATGCGATACAACCGTTTAAAATGATGTGTGTCACATTTATTTGTAATATTCTGAAATAACGTACAAACGAAATTTGAATGGAAGTTGAACTATTTGATTTACTTTTATTACATCAAATGGAACCCCTGTATTTTCTACCAAACTAATGAATCTTGCATTTCCGGTATTGAATAATAGTGTAAAACTTCTAAGTATATTAGAAAGTACATGAAACTTAAACAACATGTACGCATTTATTGTGCAACATACAAACAAACTAGTGGTGCAACAGAATGGCACAGACTTTCCCGTATTAGTTTTCTATTTCCTTTGGTCTCGGCTAGCTATTCGAATTTGACACATACTCTTTCCAGCTGCCATCTATCGCCATCCAAAGTATATTTTTTTTACTTTTTCTTAATTTTTCTGTTTCTTAATAGTACAACGGAAATATTATTTCAAGAATATTAAAGAACTCCGCCTATATGGCAATTTTCTTTGAAATATTGGAATCATTTTTAAGAAAATGTCGTTTGAGCGCTACTGTCAATTCGAAATTTGTAGCTCTTTTTCACTGAAACTTTTTGAGTTTTCGAAAACCTTCTTAAGAAGTCTTTTGAAGCACTTCAACTCACAAATCTAATAGTGTTTTCAAATTGGTGATAATGTGCATATTAAAAGTAGTAGAGATCTTTTAAAAAATTACATTTGCAAAATTTAAAAAAAATGCAAAATGAACTTTACTTGATATTAAAGAGTGAAATTAGCACTATCCGTTCGAAAAATTTGGAGACGTTTATGAGAAAATTGCGTTTGAACGTTTCTAAATATGTGACATTTTGAGCTAGTTTTCACAGAAAATGATTGAGTACTCGAGAAACTTTATAGGGCATTATTTAAGCACATGTGCTCGTAAATATAATATTGTGAACGAATCGCCACAACCGTATCCGGTTCCACCAATGCCACCGCCACCACACCACTGCCTCCGGCGCCATTATCACTACCACTTCCATGACCACTACCACTACCGCCACCATTACCGCTACTACTACCGCTTCCACTACCGCCACTACTACAGCCTCCTCTATCGCCTCAACTACCGCTACCACTACAGCCACCATTACGGCCACCGCTTGTGCCAGCGCCGCCGTGGCCGCAAGTGACGTCGTTTGTCGAATGTTTTCCTTGGCCTTTGGTTGCTTTTGCCCGATCCCACCGCCTGCGCCCCCGCCTGCCCATTGGAAGCGGCGAGCTCTGCGCCTGTCTGCGGGAGGGCGCTGTGGTCTCAATGTTGTAAGGGACGTCTTGGCGACTGTTTTCAAAGAAGCGGTGCTTGTAGGATTACAGCTCTAACCGGATCTTCTGGGCGTGTGAAGAGCCATCCGCCAAACAAATTCCCATGCATCGTATTTGCAATTCGTGCTCACGAAGTGTTCAAGGATTCTTTAAGGGGATTTTTCCACGGACTGAAGTTTAGTAAGTTTGTTCTGGCAAAGAAAGTTTACAATGCATTCAATACCAAAGCTTTTCTAAATGTAAAGTGTGTATAAAATTGTTTCAGATCCGTTTGTAAAAAACTGAAAAGAAAAATATTTCTTCAGATAGTTTTAAGTTAAATTCTGTCTGGGTTTCTTGAAAACCCTATCTATAATACACTAATAAGTATCATGAGAAACAAATGAACAGTAATAAAACTATCTCTGGTTTTTAGATGGAGACTAATTATGCTAAAAGTTATACTGCATGAAGACTCAGAGTGAATAACAATAACACAGAATGATAATTGCAAACATAAAATTTCACCTCGTCTCATTCTAGTGTGTCTGGATATTTTAAGCTGAATAACGGAAAAAGTGTATCTGATGAGATAAGTTAACAGTAAAAGAATCTGCCCTAGTGAAGAGTGTAGAAAAATAAGGTTTTCTAAACGCGTCGTGGCGCATTGTTAAAGTACTTCTGTAGTATAAATTATGTAGTCGAAATTATAAATAGAATGCATGCAAACGATCAACACTTGAAATTTGATAAACATATTTGTGTGCTTTTCCAGAGTAGCAGTGCATTGAGAACCACCAACTTTGTAACTGGAACCAAGTCGTGTTTACCCAACCAACCAAGTGCTCTACTAGCGAGGGGTATGCTTGCTTTTGTTATCGTCAACTTTCAAAATTAACTGTAAGGAGTCTAAGACTTCTGGAACTTTTTTAACAAGCTGAATGTTATGCATCGAATTAACTGATGTTGAATTTTTTCTCCTTGTTATGCGAACCTCGGCCGCTGTTTAATAGTAAGTATTTTTCATGTCAGTTTCATGGTAAATATTTTGCAGAGTAACACACAGAAAATTAGGCAAGTTTCAGGTCATAGGATGCACAAGTAAAATAAAAATGGAATACTGTAAACAGAATTTAAACGAAAAACAGACCAAACGTAAAGAAATTTTGATAATGTAGAAAATATTGTTCACCTAAAAAAATATGTAGACTAAAAATTGAGAGTTTGAGAACAAGAGCTGTTAAGAAAATGGGAAATCTTATGAAAAGGAAAGTGCACAGTAGCGCGCAGTAAGCTCCGAAAATGAGTTCTCCAGACTACACACGCATGCACTTATGTTTCCCACGAGAACAAGAGCGAAGACGCGTTCCCCGGCGGCAAGTGCTTCGGGGTAACACCAGAACTTGACGAGGGCCTCATTCCCGCGCAGTGGTGTCTTCAGAGTCGACTAAGTTCGGAGTGCGGAACAAGAGTGTTTACAAATTGCAAATTATCTACACAGAATTACACTTGCATCACCGTTACTACTACAGTCGAACAATGTGCAGAGCGAACTTTCTTTAAACCAATTAACCTCGTTACTAAAATGTAATATTTCTCACATTTCTTTATAACTGAATTTTTTTATCTTAACTGTCGTTGTGTCAATGTGAATACCGCCATTATTAACTACTCTCTAGTACTTTACTGTGAGGTGCGTTCAAGTTACAGGGACTCCGATATTTTTCTTAGGAATGGGTGCACATAGAAATCGTGATTTAGATTGAAATACGTACCGACATTTTGTGTATATGTGTCTGATCTGGTAGTTTTGTAGAACTCAGAGAATTCTAGCAGCTGCAGGCAAAGTGAGCAGTGATTTTAATACGAGGAATGGCGGCATTTTCATTTCAAGAACAACGAGTAATCATTCGTTATCTTCATTTTCGTGGTGTGGCTACCATTGGAATTCATTGACAGGAGTGAAATGTGAGGTGATGGTGTCATGAATTGGAAAAATGTGGATTGGTGGGTACGAAAGTTAAAAAAAGACCGAATGTCGTATTGACACGAGATGACACCTTGAAGGGATTTTTTTTCAACAATTGTGACAATGGGTTGACATGGATGCCATTTTTCTATCCTGAATCAAAGCGTCATTCAGCTCAATGAAAGCGCTCACATTCGCCGCTATCCAAATAAATTCATTGCAGAAAAAAATCATGGCTGCCATGTTTTGGGACAGCGATGGTGTAATCCGTACTCATTGTGTTTCAAAGGGCACTATGGTGACAGGTTTGAGCTAACAAGATGTTCTGGAGAACAAGTTCCTTACGTAGACGAAAAAAAACAAACCCGAAAAGGCTACACGTGCGCTTATTCACCAAGACAAAGGACCAGCGCATCAGACGAAAGCGATGCAGGATTTTTTTTTTTTGAAAAGAACTTTGAAGTAGTTTGCTACTCTCGTAACTCACCTAACCTGACTCAGACTGATTTTTGGCTGTTCCACCATGAAAGACGCTCGCGCCATGACTAAACATTCTCCACCGATGCCGCTGTTGCATCGGCCGCCATGAAATCATGGCATCGACTTGTGAGAAATGTGTACGATTGTAGAGAGATTGCATGGAGAAAATAACATACATTTAAATTTTTAATGTAAAAGTGAAAAATAAAATCAGAGACTCTAGAATTCTGAATGCACCTCGTACATTCTAAGGTTTTGAATTGAATTGTATTTCACCGGACAAATTGAGTCCAGGAAAAGGTCAATTATTAATTCAAAACAGAATACTTTATTTCCTATAATTCTGTATTAATTGTAATTCCAATCAAACTTCGGAGTTTCTTAATGTATGTATTTATCATATTAGTAGTAACATCTAAAGAATTGTAAATATTGCACTGTGTGACGAGTTGCATTACATAGAAGGCAGAACTAATTGAAGGTCAATTTAAACTAAGCTTGAAATCAAAAGAAAGGTACAAAAATAATATTTTCTTCCTAGCAGTAAAAACAACACTCAACGTCAATTATCATAACAAAAAGAAATGAAGAGTAAATATAAATTGCCAAGGTACTTTTTAGCTTTTGATGGCATTTAATCAGAAAAGTTGAAAAATCAATAGCAATAGGAAAGTTAAAGAAAGTGACAAACATGATGTAGAAAGGCTTCGCTCCAGTCTCTTGAGGAGAAGCGCGTCGCCAGAAGAGGCAATGGCGTCGTAAGAACCCAGGTGTGAGACCAGATGAGACAAGGCTCGAGCGAAAATGCGAGGAGCGACATTTCCCACCACCGCGAGTGCTTTGAAGTAGAACCAGAAGTTGTCGCGCGCTAGGAACTTCGCTGCTAGTGGAGTGTGCGCGGTGACGGAGGCGGCGGCGGCGAAGTTCATGGTGCAGGCGAACGCGAGCATCCGTGGCGAAGGCGCCGATGGAGGTGGGGTCGAGGGCGACGTTGGGCAATGGCGGAGATGAAGTGGGAGGAGACGGAAGAAGAAGTGGTGGCTGAGACGGGCTTGTAAGTGGCGGTGGCGGAAGCGGAGTAGGTGGCAGAGGAGGCCGCGGAGGCTACGGCCGTGAAGGCGTGGCGGTAGAGCAGGAGAGGGGAAGTTGGGAACGGGAGCGCGGGGAGGCCGTGTAGTTGGCGAATAATGAGATGGAAACAGAGAGGCGCATGCGGAGATGAGCAGAGCAGAGAAGAAGCGAAGTAGAGCAGAGACGAAGCGGAATTGAGCGGAGACAGAGCGGAATGGAGGAGAGACAAAGCAGAGTAGAGTAAGTAAACGGTGCGGAGTAAAGCGAAGGATACAAAAGCGGAGCAGAGGACGACAAATAGATGGAGCAAAGGCGTAGATGGAAATGGAAACGGAAGCGAAGGTGGAGAAGGAGACGAAGCTAGAGGCGGACGCGGTTGCGGAAGTTGAAGCGGAAGTAAAGCCAAAGGCAGAGGCGGGAGAAGGGGCGAAGGCGGAGGCGTCGACGGAGAAGACGAAAGAAAGAGGTGGCAAAGGCAGAGGCGAAGGTGGATGAGAAGGCGCAGTTGAAGGCGATGGCGGAAGACGAGGAAAACGCTGGAGGTGGAAGAGGTAAAGACGAAAGAGGAGATGAAGTCGGAGGCGTAAGTAGACGAGCAGGCGAAGTTGGAAGCGGAGGAGGAAGAGGAAGCGGAGCTGGCGAGGAACCGAAGTGCGCGGGCGACTTGGCGAAGTCGCTGGTGTCGCGACCCGCTTCGGGCGAAAGCGCCGGCTATCGGCTCGTTCGAAGCTCCCGGAGTGGGAAAGCCTTGCGTTGAGTCGCGTCCTCGCCCTTTATATGGCGTCGCCGACTGCCTGTGGATTGAACTGGGATTTGAATGAATCCCCAAGGTCTTGCGCGGGCACTGCCGCCTCGTTCTTGTTGTATGCAGTAAGGGGGAGAACATTTTTATACCTCATTTTACCCATACTTCATTTTAAATATTTCATTACTCTAATCCAGCCAATTAAAAGAGAAAAATCGCATAATGAATTCTATATTCCTGCAGGAATATGCGTAAGAAATAACTAGAAGAATTTATATTTTAATATATTTGTAGATTGTAACGCTCTCCAAAATCAACATCGACATTTTACTGGGTCTAGTCTAAATTATATATAAACTAGCTGACCTTGCAAACGTTGTTTTGCCATATAAATTATTCCTAGGATTATTTTAGTAGAAAAAATGGCTAACTTATTGTCAGTGTTTGAGGATGTGGTATATATGAGTTGAAGAGGCATGGAGCGCTGTGAACGATGATGGAATATAAAAATAACACAATACCAAATATTTATATTTTTAATTTATTGTAAATTATTTTTGAAATGATATACATTGCTAATTATAATAATTCTACTACAAAAACCATATTAATCCCTCAACGTAATAGAATGTACAATATTTTTTGTTATCCCATCTTTAGCTAACACAAATAAATTGGATGGTTTGCCCACTCGAGAGCAAGCCACGTATAATTGACCGTGTGAAAAACATGGTGTGCTCAAAAATAAGCCACAAACACACATCGTTGGTCTTGAGTCTTATTGATAGTCATCGCAAATGACAATCTTAACGGAAATTGACGTTGAAATTGAATTGGCTGTGGGTATAATTGGGATCCGTGGCAGTAATATATTCTCACCTCAAAATTTGCCATTTAAAATGATGGCTTCGACAACGTTTTTCATTACAGTCCTGCAAACTAATCATAAATTATTTAAAAATTACACCAAAATAGAAAAAATGATAATTGTAAAATTACGATTAAAGCCCGCACCATAAAAATAATGGACCGAAAACTGTAGTGAGAGAGAAACGGCTTATTGTGGGAGAGTCTCATCCCTACTCCGTGCTGTTACTGGTCAGAAGCAATGTTGCCAGATGTGAAACTTCCGATTGCGAAGTTTTAAGTTCGAAAATGCGGATTTCTTCTAATGAATGCGGATTTACTATGTATAATATAATTTAAAAATAGGGGAAAACATAAATAATTCATATATCGACATAGAAATCCGTTTTATTAATTAAATAAATGCGATACTGCCTCACTAAATTTGTTATATGTTTGTTCTCACTATATATTAATGTTCTCAATTCACCCAAGAAATTAAAAAAAATAAAATATCAGTATTTTTGTTATAAATGTACATTCAATTTATTTTTAATCTCGGTTTAATATGAAGCCGAATAACGTAATTTCAACATTTTTAATTTCAATATCCCGCGAAGTGCATCATTTCTCCGGCTTGAATAAATACAGTAAGAATCCGAACGACGATCCGTATTCTTATTTGGCGTATTCGATAACGACTAACCAACTCGTTGTCACCTATTTGTCCTCTCAATATCAAACAGTAAGACAATAAAAATCGGAGTTCACGACAACACCTTAGTGCTTGGTAATCAATTTTCGAATACGGCAATTGGATAAAACCCTAATGATTAGTAGATGATTGGGGTTTTATTGCTTTCTACTTTAATCGAATAGAGAGAGACAGCATTTTAAACATTCAAACTTTGTGAACCTTAGTTAGAGGGACATCTAACGATCGTTGTAATACCTAAGGAAATGGAAAACGTGCATTTTAATCCACTATCATGGAAATGTGGATTTTTTAGGCATCCTCATCGCTTAATGCGGATTAGGTGTTAATAATGCGGTATAAAATGCGGAAATGCGGTACATTTGGCAACACTGGTCAGAAGTGACGCCGGTAGATGCTTTGCGGGGATACTGATCAAGTGATAATTACATCATTACATCATGTAAATGAATCAGGGTTTTCTTCACCTATTGTTGCACTAAATGGCAGTAAAAACGAAAATCTATATATTTAAAGACGACAGAAGAAAATAATTAACGCTAATAAATAAATCTTCCCTAAAGAACAATAATTTAAAAAATTGTTATAAAATACATGTACACATTTTTAACTCCATTTTGCATAGTCGAAAATGTAATATCAACTTCCGAAGGCTAACTAAACATAAATTAATTAAGGCTAATTAAACATTTCGCAGCAACAAACATCACAAATTATTAAAACAAAGTTCCTTGTTTTAATGTCATATCTACCTGTAGTCACATAGTAATTGCTGCGCTTTTTTCCTGCTAATTATAAAATTAATGATATATTAGACTAATATGCTTAAGACTCCTCAAATCTAACGCAACAATGATTCGCGGAGAGAAACATTTTTCTAGCTGAACCCGGCAGACGTTGTTCTGCCCCTATATCTCTCGTTCTGCGTCTCTCTCTTTCCCCGTCTCTTTTTCTCTTTCTCCGTCTCTCTCTCTTTCCCCGTCTCTCTCTCTTTCCCCGTCTCTCTCTCTTTCCCCGTCTCTTTTTCTCTTTCTCTTTCCACGTCTCTTTTTCTCTTTCTCCGTCTCTCTCTCTTTCTCCGTCTCTCCCTCTCTTTCTCCGTCTCTCTCTTTCTCCGTCTCTCCCTCTCTTTCTCCGTCTCTCTCTTTCTCCGTCTCTCCCTCTCTTTCTCCGTCTCTTTTTCTCTTTCTCCGTCTCTCTCTTTCTCTCTCTCTCCGTCTCTCTCCGTGTTATTCACATTTAATAGCAGATTCTGCACATCGCTGAGCAGGTGCGTAATATGGAGAAACACCATATAGCGGGTGAAATGCCGCTGTGTGAAATACCTACCGTGTGTAGCGGGTTGTCTAAAACGTTTTGTTCGAAAAATTAGAAAAAAATGGGGTGAACCACCCTTATCACTAAGGCGCATAAAAATAAATAACAACCTATTCTCAGACCTACTGAATATACATATAAAATTTCATCAAACTCGGTCCAGCCGTTTCGGAAGAGTATGGTAACTAAAACTGACACGAGAATATATATATATATATATATATATATATATATATATATTAACGAATTGTTATCACCTCCGTGATAACAATGCGTTCCGATAGACTATGAATTTAAACTACGCGGCAGCGGCCGACGCGCCTCGGAGTCGTGTAAGGGAGAGAACCGGAGTCGGAGTCGGTTCGGCGCGAGGGGCCGAGAGCCGCAAGACGCGGGCAGTAAGAGAGAGAACGTTCTAGGGTGCGGATGTGCACGGTAGTGGAGAAAAGTTTCTGGAGTACAAATGCGCGAAGGGGGACGACAAGTGCCTCGGATGAAGTGACTCAGACTGTCGATGGTGAAAGTAATGCACGTAGGCGTGGTGCCGCAGAATTAGGAAAGTTTTGACTACATAAAGTAAGTAACGGACGCGGAATTGTTACTCGAGAAGTGAGGCAAGACACGTCGACCAAGAGATCGTGGTAAAGTGATGGAAGTGGGAGAGAAAACGGAACAATCCATCCGTGGTCGAACTGAATATTAGTGAATCCGGTGAGCCATAGACTAGAATAATTGCTGGAGTTGGAATTAGCGGGCGAACACTGTAGTAACAATTGCAGCAGCGTTGGATAGCACGACGACGACCGGGAGTGTCGTGAGAACGCTGGCGGAGGGACTCCGGTCTCCCGAATGCGGCCGAAGCTAACGAGTCTTCCCGAAGGGCTTGGCGGCGAACGGCGCGTGGACGGCTGGCCGACGAGGCGGGCAACCAAGGCGGCGTGGCCGGACCCCCCTCCCCTTTCGTCGGCCCTCCCGGCGAGACGAAGAGGCCCGAACACATCAGCGCGGCGCCCGGTGCCGGCTCGCCAGCGGAAGAGCAGTGGAGGAATTCGTTTCTCAGGTTGGAACGGCGCAGGTAGAAGGCTGGGAAGGGTAGCTAGGGAAAGGCAGTTTGCCCTTGAATAATGTTAATTTTATATTGAGGTTTCTTTTATTGTTTTCTAATGAAGCTAAGCATAGGATAAGGAATATTAAAAGCCACTTAATTGTAAAACCACTATATCGAGATTTCTTTCGTTGTTCTCTAATGAAGCTAAGCATAGGATAAGGAAGATTAAAAGCCACCTAATTGTAAAACAACTATTGGTATAATAAAAAGGAAAATTTGTCAACTACATTTTCTAGTGCATGCATGATCGTAACCGAAGCCCATTCCCGAACAAGCATCCCGGTCCCTTATATTTATTCTTAATTTTGTAGAGTCAATCCACGACTCGTTGCACTGGCGCCCGAACCTTCTGGACTCGGTAAACTAAGTAATGTGGCTCTGGTGAAATCATGCAAGCAATGGGAATTAATAGTGTGGGTATTATCGAGATAATAAGATAAACAGTAGGACTGCATTTGAAATATATTGAATTATGGTGACATTAACAAGCAGTTATTATAATTACTTTGGAAAACAAAAAAGTGTGTGATGAATACAAGTTGTTTTGAAGTGATCCAGTGCATAGATGTAATTTGTTAGCTAGGAAAATAATTGCCAGGCAATAGTAATAACTTAATTTTGATTTGTTATTTATGTTTATGTTTGATGTGCTGGGTTTCCGGAAAGGATCAAGTAGTAGGCATAATAATGCAAAAGTGTTTTCTAAGTGGAAAATTTATTTGATGCTATTGTTTTCTGGATAAGTGTGGATATTTCTTGTTTGTATGTTTAATGAGAATAAGAGGTCACATTAAGTAATACATTGCTTGGTGGTAGCTAAAAAACAAAGCATTCTCAAGTGATTGAAAGAATTTTGTTCAGTGAAGTAATCATTAATAGTGCATCATAAATGTTATTTTATTGTGTAAGATAATGGGTGAATTATAGGTGGATTAAAATAAGTGAAGTATTAATATTGTCATTTTGAAAACAAAAAGGGGGTTCTGCAGCAGAATAATAGATAATGCTAGTAATAGGTAGTAAGTTTGTATACTGGTGAATTCATGTAACTTTGGAATGGGCATTGATAATAGTGTCTAACAATTTGTTTCTTTTTTGTGGTTCAGATTGTAAGCTTAAAATCATACCAACAGCAGTGTTTAATAATTTTATTGGGTGATTCAGATTATATGAAGGTGGTGCTACAGTGTTACTTGTATTATGAAAATCTATTTGCAGGAATTTATATTAATAGCAGTGTTTATGTGGTGATTGAGATTATGTGAAGGGTGTTGCTAATAGTGTGGCATATATTATGGCAGGAATTTATACTAATAGCAGTGTTTAAGAATTTGTTTATTTTGTGGGTTAGATTGTATGAAGGATATTGCCGGTAGTGTTACATGTACTGTGGTGTTTTATAATTTGTTTATTTGTGGTTCAGAGTGTATGAAGGTGGTGTTCACAGTGGTAGGGGTACTATGAGAATTTACTTGCAGAAATTGTGCGAACGGTAGTGTAATAATTTGTTATGTGTGGGTCAGACGGTATGAAGGTTATTGTTTGTAGTATTATGAGTATTATGAAAAGTTATTTGCAAGAATTTGTGAAGGTGCTACCATGAAGGTAATGGGTATTTAAAGTATTGATGTTTAAACAGATTGCAAATCATAGAGTGTTAAAGAGGATATGCTATCTTGTACTCCAATGTTCATTTGAATTTGTTTATTGGGCGACAAGTGTGTAAATGTAATGGGAAGAATGACGTTCATTAAGAGGGTTCATGATATGTAAGAGTTTGTACATGTTAAGAAGAAGGATTTTGTGTACGGTCAATTAAAATTGAAAATTGATGCACGGTTGGTAAAGGGGCATAGTTTTGGGCGAATATAGCCATAGAAATAGTAACAAGATCACGGTGAATGTAGGTGGAAGGAGGAAATAGGCAGAAGTTTAGGAATAGAAACATTACCAGGTTGTCGGGTAGGTAGGTAGTGGGAATATACGAATTAAATAGGGAACGAGGTCATTAAATAGCAAGATGGCGGCCCAACAGAGGGAAGCGGGGCAGCCAGAGAGGAAGGGGAGGATGGAGGATAGTGATGAAGGAATAGGTGGGAGCACATTGCTGAGAGGTGAAGATACAGGGAATGGTAGTGGATGGAGGGAGGACACGGGAGAAGACTTCAGCCATGAATTCAAAATTACATCAACACCGATCAACCAGATTGAAGCAGGAACATTGAATCGAGAGATGCAAGCAAGTACTCAACCGGACATAATCCAGATGGTGAGTAAGCTGATGGAACAACAGAAAATGATAGCGGAAGAACAGAACAGGAAAGCGGAAGAACAGAAAAAGCTGATCGAAGAACAGAACAGGAAAGCGGAAGAACAGAAAAAGCTGATGGAAGAACAAACCAAGAAAGCGGAGGAACAAATGAGGGGGCTAGTTAAGGAATTACCGGAAGAACAGAACAAGAAAGCGGAGGAACAAATGAGGGGGCTAGTTAAGGAATTAGCGGAAGAACAGAACAAGAAAGCGGAGGAACAAATGAGGGGGCTAGTTAAGGAATTAGCGAAAGAACAGAACAAGAGAGCGGAAGAACGGGATAAGAGAGCGGAGGAACGAATGAGGGAACTAGCTAATCAAATAAGTCAAGTAGCGACACAGCTTGAGAAGCAGGAAAGAAAACTGGAAACACAAATGAATACAATGGCTGAGGAAATGGAAATTCGTTTACAAGAACAATTCAACGACCAGCTTGGGGCACAAGACAACAAAATTGAAGAGACGCGAGCTAGATGTCAAGAAGACGACAAAGCAGTTGAAAACAAGCTTGGGGAATACCAGATAGAGGTATGAGATAAAATTCACAAGGTGGAAGATAAAGTAGCATCATTGAAGTCGAGGGTAGACAGCATGAAAGAGGGTCAAGCATTACCGACGATTGGAGGCGGAATGCTACCAACTAATCTCCCTAAGTCATTAAAGTTCTCGGGAGACGCGAGGGAAAACCCGTACGCCTTTTATGCGAGCAGCAGAAAGACATTTGGATATTATCAACACCTCGGACATGTGCAAAATTCAACTGCTGTATTTAATGTTGGAAGGAAATGCCCGGACGTGGGCCGACGCATTCACTGTGTTCCCCGAGTCATGGAATGAATTGAAAAAACGTTATTTGAAAGATATTGGAATGAGGATATCCAGATCAACTACAAACTCAACTTCATGAACAGCTTCTACAATCGTTCTGCAGGAGGCCTACCTGATTATGCAACGAAGAGAATTATGGATTTCAAGTCACTGACCCCGCCTATGAGCGACCAAGAAATTATTTGTGTTGTGACGAGACAGTTTCCGATAACGATACAAAACCTACTGCGTAGTATCGACCACACGGATTTAGAGAAATTCCAGAATACGCTGGGAGGATATGATTTAACGTTCGCCAGTGCACCAAAGGATAGAAATGAAGGGAAAGTGAACGCAGTGAGGATAGAGTACGATGGCAGACGAGGAAGAGGCGGCATGGGGCCCGCTCCGAGAAACGGCAACGCTTCGGAACAAATGTCGCGGCCCAGCACGAGTAGAGATGAGGGGACCAATTTAAACTAGAAGGGTCCGTGGTGAAGGGAGACCCCATCACGGACGAAAGAAGGGAAATGTCAAACGCGGTCCCCATTAACATCATTCAAACGGTGACCTACGACGACCAGCCGTGGCAGAGGCGAAAGAGCTCAGACGTTCGAATAAGAAAATGCCCCACGATTAGAGTGATGTGTGGAGGGTTAAGTACTGAAGCGTTAGTGGAAACAGGTTGCACGACTACTGTGGTGTCGGAGAAATATTATGAAGAGTTGTTGGCGGAAGGTAAGCAGGTGATGTGTTTGCCCATGAATAGGGCGTATGTAATAGGAGCAACCCAAAAGAGGTCGAGCCCCATTACGAAACAGATTATGATCAATGCAGAAATCAGCAACCAAAGGTATGAAGTAGTAGCGCTGGTAGTGAAGAATTTATTACATCCGATGATCCTGGGGACAGATTTCTTATCAGAACATAGGGCTGTGATCGATCTCGACAGAAAACTGGTGGAACTAGGAGGCCAGGAAGTTGAAATGGACCAAGGATTGGAAGAAGGCTACGAGGTATGCTCGGGAAATGTAGTGGAAGAATTAGAAGAAAAACTAAGGGAACAAGTCAAGCAAATAGGGATATTGGACAACCAGCAGAAAGATCGATTGCTGAAGATATTATTGGACAACAGGCAAGTGTTTAGTAAGAATCGAGCCCCAATTAAAGATTACAAATTCAGAATTCAACTTACTGATTGTACCCCGTTTCGACAGCGCAATTATCCTGTCCCATTAGCACTGAAACAGGAAGTAACTGAATTGTTAGCAGCAATGGTGGAAGACGGAATTATTAAAAAAGCACCAACACCATACACAAATCCAATAGTAATTGTCAAGAAGAAGGATGGAGGGTTGCGATTATGCTTGGACGCCCGCCGACGAAACGCGGTGACGATACCATATAGAGATGCGCCGCCGGCCGTGGAAGAGATTTTACAAGGATTTGGAGGCAACATGGTATTCTCAAGTACCGACTTTAGTAAGGCATATTGGCAAATGGAAGTCGAGGAAGAAGACCAGAAATACACGGGATTTTCGTTCGAAGGCATATGTTACGTATTCTGCCGAGTCCCTTTTGGTCTCCGCAACAGTGGGGCCGCACTTATACAATGCGTTGATCGAATCTTGCAGGGACGTATGGCAAACCGAGTAATGGTATACGTTGATGATATTGTGGTACGGGCAGATTCCGTTGAACAACATTTTCGAGATTTACAGGAGTTGTTCCAAATTTTGACACAAAATAATTTGGTTCTCAACTTGAAGAAATCGAATTGGTTCACACAGAAGATTGAATTTTTGGGGTACATAATATCGACAGACGGAATATCTCTGAAACCAGAAACCCTGGAAGAGATACGAAACATACCGCCCCCCAAAACGGTTAAGCAAGTACGCAGACTCATCGGGACTTGCAACTATTATGCCAGATTTTGTCCGAAATTAGCGGATGTTATGCACCCATTTTATCAATTGCTGAAGAAGGGATATAAGTGGACATGGAACGAATCTCATGACAAGGCATTCGAGAAGTTAAAGGTGATGTTTTATAACAGCTGCTTCATAACTCATCCCGACTTCTCAAAGACTTCTATTGTGCAAACGGACAGCAGCGATTTTGGAATTGGGGCTATGTTGTATCAGTTGATTGATGATAAGGAGAAGATTGTGGCGATTATCAGTCGCATACTGAAGGGACCAGAACTTCGATTTTCCGCAACTGAAAAGGAGGCAAATGCTATTTTTTGGGCCATATCAAAGTTCAAACCATACCTGAAAGGTAGGCACTTTAAAGTGCGGACTGACCACCAGGTATTAACATTTTTGAGTAGATGCCACCTCCAAAACGACAGATTACATAGATGGGTATTGGCATTGCAAGAATTTTCATTTGAGGTGGAATATTCTAAAGGGGCCCAGAACCACCTCCCGGACCTGTTAAGCAGGAAGGAACCGGATATGGACAAAAGATACACAAGTGCAAAAGAATTTCAGGTGATGGCGATAGATCTTGGGATTGCTCGATCCACAGTCTTCGATTGGGAAGATCTAAGAATAGTGCAAGAAAGAGACAATGAAATTTACAAAGTTAAATGTTTTAAAGAGGGCCGGATCCAGGAGGACGATCCGGACATTGCGGTATTAAAGAGAAAGCGGGATCGATGGAAAATTGTGGACGGCGTGGTATTGGTCAAGGTTCAAGATAGCCCAGAAATATGGAGGATTTGGATGCCTAGGAATGTGACTAACGAATTGATTAGATTTGCACATACATCATTGGCGCATTTTGGGGCGAAGAAGGTGTACCAGACTCTTCGGTCATTGTGTCACTGGAGAGGGATGGGCAAACAAATCCGGCAAGTGGTAGGCGCATGTATGACATGTCTCAAAGTGAAGTATCCCAACAGGAAGTATGACGGACCAATCCAGCCGATTTTGCCGGAGGAAAGAACGACCTGGCGGCTTTGGATGTCTATAGGCCGTTACCACGGACGATCCGGGGTAACAAGTATATATTTGTTATACTAGACGTATTCACAAAATTTGTCCAAGTGTATCCTTCTAACAAAGTGAATTCAAGGAACTGCCTAAAATTGGTGCAGAAGTTTATTCATATAGCCGGCCCATTCAAGAGAATATTATCGGATCATGGGGCAATGTTCACGAGCGTTGCAATATATATATATATATATATTTATATATATATATATATAATTTTTGGGTGTCAACAAATTGAGATATTGTTAACAGTGTTTGAAAATAACTCACTTTTCTTCTTCCGGATGAGTCCCTTTCAGTTTTTACACCACGAGCGGTTACTTAGAAAATACGCGAAATAGAGTGAGCAACTTTAAAGAGGATGATTTAGATTCAATGTTAGAAACTCTTAGGACATGTAGGGAGATCAAAGATGATCACTTTTTACTAATAATTATGTGGTGGGAAATTGCATTGAAAGTTACACACGCTACATTTCTGACATTGTATCTCTGATTGGTTGGCACTTATCCTGCAAAATATTTTCCATTGAAATAATAAATACACAAATAGAAGCGTTACAAAAAATGTTAACCTAATCTTATTTCTAGTGAAAAGGATATATTTTCTTGTTTTGCCAGCAGAAATTTCTGTCATTGAAAATCAACTGTAACCACGATAATGATACTCTCGTTCTCATCTTCGACGTCTATTTTGTTCCTTGCCTTGCCATTTGCATTTCTCTGTGGCGTTAATTGTCCGGATCGCCATCTAAGTGAGACCTGATGCAGTGGAATGTATTGAAATGTACCAACAACGTCTCGTCAAAGACTTACGAGATCGTTGGCATCATTCATCTAAGATGGTTATAATCGTGACCCGTTCCGAACTTATATTAAAATTTTGTGCGCCAGGAACAGGTTACGTTAATTAAAATGACCTATGCTTCCACAGCTAATTTCAACAAATGTATAAATGTCCGGCTAGCTGGGTCAATGGCTCCCGTTATGGATAATCGCTATCGCCTAGATAGCCGATTACTTGATCTGCCAACTGTACAGTATGGCGAGGAATCTGAAAGGGAATAATTATCGATTTCTAACTATTTAACAATTTTGATTGACTAAATGAAAATCTTTTCATTTCCAAAAGAAAAAAATTCAACAATTTATTTACACTATTAACAATTGTTTTTGTCCTTAGGTCATGACCTCGTTTTAAAATATATCTTTTGTACTGCAGTAATTATTTACCGTCTTGGTCGCCGACGCCCCGCAGTCTCTTCTCACTTGAATGTAGGCGATCCCAAGTTCCGCTTCTCTCTTCTAATCTTGCGACGTTGCCGACGCATCCAGCCCTCACTGACTAGAATATCTACCGGTTCTTACTTGATATTCAGAGTTCCTAGTCTTCCCCAACTAGTGGTAAAATATTAAAGTCCAACACCGCAATATAAGAAAAAACTTTCAAAGTCCTAATCGAACTTCCCGTTGCACATCAACTTCCAGATTCCGAAAAACTATTGAGTCTCACTCGAAACTTACAAGTCCTACTTCACTAATGTTGATCTCGCGAGCGATCTTTACTACTCGACGACCACTATCAGAATGTCCAGTTCTCCCTGTTCTTTCGCCCTCAACGCTTCGGTATCCGTCCTTCGTTCCTCTTTTTTAAAACAAAACGACAAAATTAGACAGTCTATTCTCCCTTAGCCAATCCATTCATCTCTTATCAAACCAAGTAGCCACGCCCCCGACAGTCATTCCTTTTCTGACCAATCACACATTATTTTATTTGTCTATCTAGCCAGCGCCCCCATCTCTTCAAGGCCTGAATGCAGTTTGTTGACCTTGCCAACCACTGCGCCGGCGTTGCTAAGACTGTATATCGCCATTTGCATACCCTTTTGTCCACCCCATTTACAACCAATATTATTAACAAAATATTATATATTTTGGTATATCACAGTATGGCACCTCTGTTCCCTCACAGTTACTCAGACCGAAAGACTCTTGTAAAAGGACTAAATAGAAAGTGTGCAGCGAAATACCCCTCGTTGTACTGAGCTGTTTCGTCCATATCACAAACATTCGCCTACATTTCCGTGAAGGTGACACGACGGCCGTTGTTAAAATATTTTCTAGGTTATGGTAAATTTAGTTCTTTTTAGTCATATTACGGAGGAGCATGAAACCAAGCTAATGCAAAACTCACGACCTTGAGTTTATAAAGTTTGTGATATTGCTAGTTGTAGCTCATGCTTTCATTACTTAATTCCATGGTTTAGACGGATATTCATTGTGAGTCTAAAAGTAATAATAATAATAATAATAATAATAATAATAATGAATACAGAAGAACAGGTAATCATTGTAATATTACTTAATTTCTGTAATAATAAACCTTTTTAAGGTATAATTAAACTTCATACATATCGATTACATTCTCCTATATACAGACATCAGAATCCCTGTGATAAAACGAGAATCTAACGATCGCAGGAAACGTCGTGTATTTCTAGTTTATTGTAATTGGCGAACGTTTGGATGGTAATGACAAGCAACATTGTTTGACATTATTAAATTAATATATTAATCAGACAAATAATATCAGTAGCTAAAAGGTTTGCAACGTTGTTTTGAAAACAACTGAGTAATTGTTTTCCCATCACTCAGTTGCAGGCAATTTGCCTTGAAAGAGTACAGTAACAACTGTACACATCAGTAACGTTACAATTATAAATAACTTTTTTGCATAATGTAGAAAATGTTTCTCCAATCGTTGCAGTTTTGAGTTAAAAGTGTTACAGAACCAATTTAGTAATAACAAATTTCTTTATATAAAGTGAATAATAAATTATGTCATTCCCCTCTTCTATATTGTAAATAATTTTAACGTGACATTTTTATTGGAACAAAACCCGTGTTCATGTACAACAATAACAACAACGCTTTGAAAATGACAAATTTCATTTAAAGTTTGTTAATATAATTGTGTTATTTTATGTTTTTAGCACTTCATGAATATTTGTTGTAGACAATATTAAATGTTAACACATCAACATTAAGACAATTTATGAAAAACCGTCTTTATTAATGTCTTCGAAGAGTGGCGCAGTGTAGTTAACATTTGCTCACGTAATGAAGAATCGGATAAACTGTTTATAACAAATTTTATGTTATTACGGAAGCCAATCACAGTACTGACTAAAAAGAAATCCGTGGGACCTGCTGTAATTCCCGGAAAAATTCTGCGATTGGGAGGGGAAGTCATGATTCTGTATCTTGCATTCTCAAGTTACTATTAACAACGATAAAGTCCCAAAAAAAGGAGACCAGGATGGCCAAGGAGTCTAAGAGCGTGTTCCGACTCAGCGCTTTTGTTCGAAGGGTCGCAGATTTGAAACTCGCCTTGGGCATGGTTTGTCTCTTGTCTGTCACGTATGTGTTGTCGCGGAGGGCCTCGAGTTCAACTGAACCCAGATCAGAAGAGCCCGCAAGGGTGTTCGTGTCTAGTGTACGGCCGAATATGCGCCCTTCGGGGCGTAATGAGTAACCGGCTGTTAGCTGGAAAAAGCTCTAGGGAAAAAAAGTCCTCGAATAACTGAAAAAAGCTACAGTGGTTCCTATTTACAAAGGTGAAGATCAGTCATCAATATCCAACTACAGACCAATTAGCTTAACATCGGTAGTACGTAAACTGTTAGTACATCAAATTGCCGACTACTTGCGACGATCATGGAACAAAAATAACTTCCTGGTTCAACACCAACACGGTTTTCGTCCAGGCTGTCCTTGAAAAAGTCAGATAGCTACCATATTGCCGATTTACTCGACCAATGAAAAAGAATTGATGCAATAATTATAGATATTTCTAACGCTTTCAATTTAGTTTCTCACGACTTCCACGTTTCTCACGTTTAGGGACGCTCCTTTTTCGTATGTATGATATTGATATCGGTACCGAAATTTGATTAACAATCACTTTTCGCGGACGACTGCAACGGATTTCGAAAAGTTAGAGAAAAATCCGACATTGATAAGTTGCAAAATGATATTGACGAATTGATGAAATGATCCCATGTAAACGGAATGAAAATTAATCCAAATAAAAACAAAATTAGTTTTCCGAAGGCTTGAACATAGGAAGCACTCCTCTGTATAATGGGTAGAAATAAAATCCCTGATCCATGGAAAGCTATCTGTGAGTGACCATTCACACAAAATACAATGCTGAAAACAAAGAACAGTTATAGGAAAATTCAGCGTTGTGATTAGGACCATTGTTGACTAAGGCAATTTACATGCAGAGGTGCTAGAGACCCTTCCCAGAAGCACACGAGTTGCGCATTCGAGATTTCTTAAGAGCGCAAGTGTAAAAAAGTGATACCCAATAAAATGCAGTTAAGACCAACAAAACTATAGCCAAGTGCAATGTATATACTTACCGTTAATGAATAAATTGCTTATTACCGAGGGGTGTTGTAGTGAATTGAAGTAAGGGAGTTGGGTACAGACTAGAGATTGGCACATCTCATCTATTTATTTATGCTTGTCTATTTGCGTTCTAATTTCATTTCATTCTAGTTTGTTCATTAGTATTATCTTTCTTCAATATTTGTGTGTATTGATTGATCTACTTTTTATTTTTTTACTTTTTTATTAACTACCACCGAATATACGTTCATTTCATTACATTATTATTTTAAATGATTACATTACAGACAAAGAAGTAAGCCAAGGATTTTTCAATGCAGCGTGTGAATGATTTTTTGCACAATGGAACCAGACCCAGAGAAATGGAAGATTAACCAGAACAACATAGCTTTGACATCAAAACGGTCAGATTAATACATTGTGTTGTCACTGCGGTGTAAGTATTTATTGTTCAAAAAATATAATAATATTATTACCATCATCGAATTTCATTACTAATAATTATAAAATATTGCAATGCCGATTATCAAGAGCATGTTATATTTTAAGAACGTTTTCTAAATAGAAACAATTTGCTATTTATTCTGTTTTTTTTTTCAAATTTCTTCAGATTTTTATTTCGTTATATTCTGTAGTATATATTTTACAATGAAATAAAAATGTTTCCTGAAGTAAAAGGGCAATCAGAATTAGTTTTTCGAAAAAGAAAAGCGATCACGAGGTATTGTGAAGTGGGATTACTTCCCGTCCTCGTTAACGTTCTTCCGTTGAAGTGAAGCAACTCTGAAGTAGCCTCAGGAAGGAGAGCAGTTCGAGTTTGCTCGAGTGGAGTCTTCGATCCGCCGGAGATCTGCAGAGCGAGGACACACGTCGCGCCGCCGCGCGCGCCGCCCGCCGCCCGCCGCTCGCGGAGCGGAGCGGGGCTGTTGCCGCCAACTTCGGAACCAGGAATAAGGTTCACACTTCCGCGGAACTTCGTCTACGACACAGGGTGGGCCCTCTTTCTTCTACTTATTTCTTTTACTTCTCGTCAACCTTGTTTTGTCTGTTAGGTGTGAGTGCTCGCACATTCTGGTAGAACTTTTTTTAAATGGTTGAATTGATATTGAGTTTTTAAGAAACTTTATATTTTTGTTAGGTGACATCTTTGTTATCAGTAGGTTTAAAACATAAAAAATATTCTTCTTTTTTTAGTAATGACCATTTCAACAAAATAATTAAAAATTAGTCGTTCTCATCAATAATTAACCCTCCGGCGGGAGCGTAGCGGCACTCAAAGCTTCATTCTTACATTTTTGTTGATTTCGTGTAAATAATGGGTGTCGCACTATTGAGCTCATTCTTCATCCATTATATTTTCAACCGGATGACTCTAAAATCACGATTTTAGACACTGCCGTTCGACCGTTATTCATTAGTTATTCAAACTCTGCAACGGTTGCGGCACTCGGTACCGCACGCGCTTTGTCATGTAAGTATAATATTTGCGTATTTTATCCATTAGAATTCTTACTGATGTTTGCTAATTGAGATTTATGACCCAGATTTTGGAGTACTAACTATTAATTCAACTTGAGGTGCGTTGTTTCCGAAGAAACAAGTTTTCACCATATGTAAAACCTACCAAGACACGGAGGGAGCGAGTGATGAACCATACTCACATTAATATTGTTTTTTTTTATTTTGGTATTTAATATAGTGTATGTATGTAATGTATTAAAATATAAATAAAGAATATTTCCTTCAAATTCCATAAGAAAAGTAATAACTTTTGACGCGGAAATCAAGATGATAAATGCGGCACGCCGGAGGATTAAGAGCAATATAAAACAAGTTTTACAAATAAAGTGAACTGTGAAAAAATGAAATGTTCTGATTTAACAAGTCTTAGTTAATACTTTTTTATATTTTATTTTGAGGTTTGTTTTAGAATAAACATTTGGCAGAATTGCACACATTTGTGCGTATAAGTAAACGAGAGAAGTGAGTTCTATTGACCGTACTCCATTAATATTTATTTAACATTATTAAGTTATTTTTTAACATTAACATTATTTAGTTCATACTTGAAGTTATTTCTGAAAGGAACTTCAATGAATTTGAGAATCAGAATGAGAAATTTTCTCTTGTCATTAATTTCCTTTTAAGTGAGATGGGTTCAGCAAACATTCTAGAGAAACATTGTCTTAACCTGCGATTTGTAGGTATGCATTTAATCTACGTTATTTAAGAGAAGAAAATAAATAATTGGAACTGAGCCAATGAACTGAAACTAGAAACAAAAAAATGGATTGAAGGTTTTCTATTACAATGTAGGTAACAACAAGGAAAGGACTTCTTAGAATTCATCCTATGAAAGAGTGAAATAAAACTTTTCATTTGATTAAATCCGCAACGCCTCAATGGTAGTACGCTAATTTGTCGACTAATTACTTTCTGTGACGATGTCGCACAATGTGTTGAGGATGGGAAAGTATATCTTCACAATTTTGTAACCTCATTGATGATACATCAGCCCGTTCTCCTATTTTGAGAAGTAATGAAACGTACACTGTAATGTTCCTCGCAGAATATTACAAGGCGGCCGTTGCGACGTAATATCACTCCGCCACGTCTTCCAGCGCAAGAGCAGGTGCGGCCGGAGGAGGCGGGGCGGGACGGCGCGCATACGAGGCGCTCTGGCCGCGTGCCAAACGTGCCTCGCTCTGGTAGAGCTGTCTCGCAACGGAAGGGCTTCCACCACCCACCCGCCCGCAGGAACGCGCCCCTCTGCCTCTCACGAGCACGGGTGGGGGAGGAAGTGGGGGCGCTGCCACCGCCCCCTCCGCCGCCAACAAAGCAGCTGCCATCGATACCGACTCCACTACTAACACCGATGCCGCTGCCACCGACAACAACAACACCGTTGCCACCACTTACAACAACTACGCCGTTCCCAACATAAACAACGCAGCTGTCGCCACCACCATCAACAACAGCAACAACGCCGTCACCATCAACAACAACGCTTCCGCCAACACCAACAACAATTCTGCCGCCACCAGCAACAACCCTGTGGCGAAAGCCACCGACAAATTTCTGCGTCAACAATTTCGGTACAAACAATTCAACGCCAACAATTCAGCGAAAACAAAGCCACGCCAACAATTCTTTGCGATCAATTTTTCGCCAACAATTCCTCGCCAGCAATGTCACCATCAACAACAGTAATTGAATATTTTAAGGAGAAAATTTATATTCTAAAACATACGAATTAATCCAAAGAAAATGTGAATTTATTTGCTTTGTATTTTAGTTAACTGACAAATAAATACATTTCTTTGTGAAATAGACCACAAATTGTATTCTCTTCCAACCTTATTAAGTTAAAAAGAATTAATTTGTTATTCAAGAAGCAAATATAGAAAAATATGTATGAACATGTAAGTATGAAGTCAATGCAAAACAATACAAATAACGAAAGTTACACTGAAAGTACGAATTTTCACATTTAATTTCTACCTGGAAAGCGGAGCACAGTAAAAGACAATTTTTGCCTTCCGTAAAACAGTGCGGAAAGATGCGGAAGACGCCGCGGCTTCTGAGAAAAAAGTAGAATTCATTTTAGGTCTACAAAAACTAGATGTAATGGGCATCCGTAGGCTATGGAATTTTCCATCAGCTGTTTCAGACAAAAGAGATTAAACTAATTAAAAAAGTAGAATTCATTTTAGGTCTAGAAAAACTAGATGTAACGGGCATCCGTAGGCTATGAACTTTTCCATCAGCTGTTTCAGGCAAAAGAGATTACACTAATACAGAGAAAATACCGCTACTCTCTGAAGTAAATTTAAAAGAAAACATATTTAATGGCCCTGATGTAAGAAAATTACTGTCAGATGCAGCATTCAAAAACGCTATGAATAAAAAGGAGAAAGCAGAATGGATATCTTTCTGTGAAGATATTTCAAAATATCTTGGTGACAACAAGAATTACAATTACCGAAACACTTTGGCTAACACGCTTGAAGCATACTAGGAACTTTGTTGTAACATGAGTATGAAAATTCATTACCTGTTTTCTCGTCTAGATTATTTCCCTGCAAATCTAGGATTTTTGAGCAAAGAAAAAGGCAAACGATTTCCCAAGGATGTGCTGGAGTTGGAAAGGTAGCACCTGGGACGCTGGAATATCAGTGTGCTTGTAGACTAGTGTTGGATATTACAGCGTGAAATAGGTGCCTCAAGGTAGGCAAAAGTAACAGGAGGACTTTCTCAAGTAAGAATCAACGGGTGTAAAACTTTCCAATAGTGAAGTAAACAAGACAAAATAGAGAAAAAAATCTCCAGTGACATGTATTAACAACCATACACATTAATTTCAGTAGGTTGTGGATACTAAATATTGTTTTTTCTTTAAAATTATTATTAATTAAAAAGTATTATGGAAACGTTTGAGATGAAATTAACGTAATTATACACTACATGTAAAATGATTTCGTAAGAAAACCTTACGTGCTGGAAGTAAACGGATTGAAAATTAGGATTTAGCACATCGATGTTACATAAAGTCACGTATTTTACATTAGGCAACAAACAAAAGTTCAAATTTGCAGGCTAGTGTCATCTGTGCAGGATCGATCAAATCTAAATCCACTGTTCTTCTATTCCCATTATATCCCTTTCAATGCGACCTATCAGAGCCCGTGCATACAGCCTTCTTGTTGATGGGATGACACTCAAGCCCCTGTAATTGGCGCAAACAGCTTTGTTTCCTTTCTTATAAAGTGATGTAATATATGCGCATTTCCAATCTTTCGGTACGGCTTCTCCTTTCATTCATTTATTATATATTTCTGCCAAATATTCCAAGGCAGAATCAGGGACATATTTTAACAATTCAACAGGAACACCTCCAGGACCGGGAGCTTTGTTGTTCTATTTATTTATTTATTTATTTATTTAGTCAAAAAACAGTAAAAACTGTATATGACGTGTGGGGAAAGAAATTTATCTGCGCACATTTTCTTGAGGGCCAGAATTTTATTATTATGGCTATGTTCTTCATAGCCATTAGCTCTTTTCTTATTTAGTGGACACTTATATCTTTGCATGATTTATTAACACAATGTAAGGAATAATCTATACATTTAAAAGTAGTCCGTGTTTCTATTAAAAGAGTTTCATAATATTTTTTCCATTGCTTTTCAGTTATCTGGGAATATGTCCCTTTCTCTATATTATCTTTTTTAAAAACACTGTTTTCCAAGCTGCCCTCGATTTTGAACCACTAACTAACTGATCTATTTCACAGCATTTCTTTTCCCAAATACGTTTTAATTTAGCTACTTCCTTTTTTTAACAAGGTAACAGTATTTCCTGTAGATATTTCTATCTAATTTTTCATACACATGTTTCTTTTCCTTAAGGACATCTTTTATTTTTTCCTTCCACCAGTATTCCTCCATTCTAAATCTACGAGACAACGTACTAGACAAGAGTACTTCGCACTAAGACTACTAACGTACTATGACAAACTTAGAACTTCTAAGACAAACGTACTTCGTACGTTTCGTACGTACTTCGTACGTTTCGTTTTCTCCCCAATTGACAAGCGGCTTTGTGTAAGAATTCCTTCAGGAAATTGTACATTTCTTCTGTGGATCCTTCAACTTTCCTTTCGATCTTTTGTGCCAATCTTAACTTGTAAAGGAATATGGTGGATTCATTATAAAAACTGTCAAGTTCATAACTCGCTTCCAGTTTTGTTTCCTGTTTACCTGTTTTGTTTCCTGTTCACTTTTCACAATTGGTGTTTCTTTCTTCCTGGGTCTAAACCAAGCTATTATTTCTAAGAGGTAATGGTCGGACCCAAAATCAGACCCCTTTTAACACGGACGTCCATAATTTTCAAACGGCATATCTGTCCAATAATGGAATAATCAATAATTATTTTTTAGACCTTTTAGATTTGAGTACTTTGTCCTTGTATACTTAAGGATATCTTTGGGGGGGTAAAAGCCGTTCAGTATCTTTAGATAGAACTGCTCACATATCTCAATTAGACGAGTACCATTTTCATTTAACACATCTTCTCCATATTGATCCACTATTTGATCATTTACTTTTCTCCAAACTCAATTTTTTTAGTTATTCAAAGTAAACATTTAACACTTTCATGATTTAAGAATTGCCATTACGCTCGATGTTCTGTAGCATGGGTTGTTGATACAGGTTCTTGATAGTTTTTAAATAACAATCACAGTGCGAAGGACAAAGTGTGGAAAGAAGGACGAAGAGGGCACGGGGACAAAATGAGGAATGAGACAAAACGGGACAAGGGGACAAATGGGTCAAGAGGACAAATGGGTCTAGGAACATCGAGCGTCTTGCGAAACATTACGAAGTCGCGCCCTCCAAGAACGAAGAAGCTTCGCGAGGCCGCTTTGAAAACATTGTTATGGTTCAACCACCGATACTTGAACCACCTGAGATAAGTAAACAGTTCTGCTCTGAGAAAGGATTTTTACTCCTCCTTATTTAAGGGAATGACTCATTCCCTTCATTCCATGAAATGTCCGCCACTGGTATAAACAAATAGTAGAACGATATTTTTTCCCTTAACGTAACTTTACGGGAAATATTCAAAGTTTCCGCAAGAGAGCAGCGCAAAGATTTGAGTTTCGTAACTGATCGTGACTCCCGAGAGCAAATAAGTATTTTAAGTGGCTGGGAAAATGTTTTACACTCTTCGAGAGATTCGGAGATGCAGGAGTTTTGTGAGAATTTCAGATGGGCGAAGGAGTACGAAACAGAATCGAGAAACATTGCAAAAGAAATGTTGTCACGCACCGCACGCGGTCCCCGGCGGCGTGGGAGCACCGGAAATCCGTGAGGGCGGCCCGGGCCTAGCTCAGTCGGTCAATTTTGTTACCTTTCTGAAAATAAGCGGTGATGGAAGGAACTGCAAGGTGCAATACAATGACAATAACAATTTGGGTGACTGGTAAACACAATAGAAGGTTTATTTCCGCCTAATGATAGGCCGGAGAAGTTACACAAGGAATTGTAGAAGAAATGCCCTACCTAGTGAGCTCTGATTAGGAACAAAAGAAACTTAAATCTAAGAGAAAAGCAAAAATAAATTCACAATGCAATTATTATACTGATTACACAAAGGAAACGATCATTCGCCCTCTGAACTGGCGATTACGTGCCTCAGCGTGGCACCGCAACTCACAAAAAAAGTCTTTGTACGGTCGTTGACCAAATACAATGCCTGATGATGATGGTGCTGAACAGGCGTCAAATGGCACCGGTGGCAGCTGGTCGCGGCGGCGGCGGCGTGTCGGCCTCTCAAAGCCGAAGGGGCGCTCGTCGGCACAGCGGCGGCGTGGTGGGCTGCGGCGGCGGCAGTTTCGTTGGCCCGAATCACGAGCAATCGCGTATCTCACGCACAAAGTCACACGGCGCGATCTGAGAGTTCCAATAAGTTCTATGCGAGCACAAATCTCGGAGAGTATCGGTCTAATTGCCAGTGGTGGCAGAGTTCAAAAATTGATACTCGGAAAGAATTTCTCCCGGCTATCGAGATTAAGCAAGACAGAATTGGATTGCACGGGGCAATCTCAAATCGCTCCCCAGAGCACGCGATGCCGGAGGTACCTCGACTTCTCTCCTCAGCTCTCGCCACCCAAGTCTCTCGTACCCTCACTTTGTGTGTTTTTCCACTCTTTCCCCCCCCCAAATTTTCGCAGATATTTCGAAATCATCCCTTCCCCACAGAATTCTACCCCTGATTGGTTGAGTGTGATGGCGTCTTAACTATTTTTTTAGCCAACCAGCTCCGGCGATTCTGGGAATTTTCCTTACTCTGTCTCATTCCAAAAGCCCTCTTCGTCTATCGAAGAAAGTAGGTCAAGAAGGGTGTGAGACATGATCGTTGTACCCCCGAAGGTTGCAGTGAATTACAACTTTGAGCTTCCCAGCGCGAGTGACAGCCAAAAAAAACGTGACGGGCACGCGCCGCGAACCTATTCAAATAGTTCTGGGGCGCCTGAGGTCCCGAACAAAAGGTCTCCCCTCGTCCCCTAGTGCCATAAACATTCGTGGAGGGCGCGTGTCGCGCGCTCGCGGGCGGGGCAACGGGGCGCGGTAGCTTCTCTCTACGCACTAGCCTTCTGCATCGGCATTTTATTTATGAAATTAATTTGCAGAAAAACTAGCGTACCGCTACAATGTAAATACAATTAACAAGTGTGTTGAACTTTCTCTGTGAGGCATTGTCTACGTTGTGATATTATCTGGTTCAGAATCTCCAAGAACTTACTCATCAAAACGTCAAAAATACTTTATATTGTGACGATACCGAATATTTGATAGGAAAATTGATTTAAAACATGCGACGTAGTAACCCGTCGCAAGCCTACGCAGCGCCTTCTTTGTGCGCGCTAGGTCGGGCCGATTAGCGAAGCGCACGTGCAGGAAGAGGTCCCTCGCGCCCCTTTGTCCGGCAGGGCCAGTGCGTTCAAGAATTATGATCCGACCGGCGTCCCGCTGGCGCCGCCACCCCCCCGGGCGACCAGCGGCACCGCCGGATGTTGGAGTGAGAGGGTTGGGCGGAATATTCCATCGACTACGGTCAGAAAACACTCCCGGACATTGGTCGAAATTAAAGTAAAACGCAATAGCCTTTAGCCAATAGAGATGAACTTTTCAAAATTTAAACCGAAATCATTCCAGAACTTTCGACGAAGGAGGAAGGAGTGGGGGTTACCGAAGCTTCGCGGGCAAGTGACAAAGTGAAATTTGGGGCAGAAGGGAAGAGACGGTCTCAAGAATAGGTTCGGGGAAGACGGGTGCACGCACCTTGGCGGTGCGTCGTTCGGGGAACAGACGCCGCTGGCGTAGACACCTCCGCAGTGTGAGAGACAGAACTGTTATTTTTTTTCTTGGTGTGCTGTGTGTGGTGCGAAACGCGGAATTGCTCCCGACGGATGTTCGCTACCATCCTGTGGGGCTTTGAATTATTAAAGAACTATTGTTGTAGCTAGTGCGCCGTTACTTTCGTTTAGCGCAAAGCAACCTCGCTCAGCTGCCTAAAAGAGACAATCGCTGCATGTGCGGAGCAGTTTGTGCCGTGCACGATCGAAACCATTCAACTCGGCTTGCGCCACCGCGACCGCGACCGCCGCAGAGCTGTTCCTCGTGCTGGAGTCTCCGCCCCCCACCGGCGTCGAGTACGGGTGCCTGACCTCGCCCTCTCGGCGAGGATCCCGCCTCGTCAGCTGCGACCCATTGCTGGCACGGCCTTCACCGCCGGAAAAAGGGAACTCCGGTGACGTCACCCGAAGGTCGGGCATCGACTCTACGAAGTCTTCCAAACACGGTCTGTTGTCCACTAGACTCTTGTGAATGGCCCGGATTACAGACCTGTGCCCCACCATAAGCGAGCCGCGCTGTGGCTGTTGAAAGAAAAATCTCCAAAATTGTATTTGCTTCTTTTTTGTAATTGTATTTTAATTGTGTTATCTTCTAGTACGTAAGAAAGTAATTTAAGTAAAGGGAAATCTGGGAGGGGGGTAAATTCAAGCTGTTTTTTTGGAGTTGCGGGACAAGTAAGAAAGAGGGGAGGGATGTTTTTGAGTTTGAGGGGGGAGGGTTATTAGTAATAGGATTTTATATTTTTTTTTGCATTTTAGTTAATTAAATTTATTTTTTTCTCAAACCTCAATGAATTTCATTTGGCAACCAAGTAGCGTCCATCCATAGGCCCCCATTTCTCTTAGAGAATCACTGCTCCTGAGATAGCCCGGCAACTGCATCAGGTGAGTGAAGGTAAGAGGGGATCTTGATCGTCAGATCGAGCCTCGACGTCACCCGCGAGGGCCCGCGCTGCTTGACAATATGTAAAACAGAATGTTTATATCTATATCTGTGTGTGAATAGGGAGAAAAAATATTGAAATTACCTGAACAACACGATCTCAAATTGTGGCTGTACAATCCGCCTTTGAGGTTTATTCAGTCCTTCCACTTGTGAGATATAATAGCAATGATTCAGTTGGTTCAAATTTACTTTCGAATCTGCCCTACATATTTACCATAAAAGGCAGGTATTTCTTTCTCAATGCAATTTACTTCACAATTGAAACGAAAGATTGCAGGATACGCCCAATCCCCAAATATTTTCAAATTAGGTGCTTATGAGAAATATTGCGCTACAACTTTCCAACTCAATTTTTATACTTATTGATTTTTATTGTTTGTAAATTTTGTGCGTAACTTAATTCTCTTCCAGATCTGTAAGTGATGTCATTCACACAGTCATGTACAAGTCACTCCGTATTGGCAGTACATCACTGGATACGAAGCTCATGAGTCTTGGAGAAGTCATTTGACAGTTACTGTCCCAAATTTAGCTACATTAATTCCAACTTCTTCTTCTAAAGCAAATAAGTGATCCATTGCAATGTGACGATACATCCGTCATTTTTGATTGTCAATTACGAGTAAGAATATAATTGAACTTTTAAAATCGAAGGTATTTTGATTTTGTAACTGTTTACTTAAGAATGCAATAATCGTATTAACTTTCCACGTTTTGGTTAGGATTAACAGCCAATGATTCTTGTCTGTTAAAAAAGCTGTACGTCCATAAGTGAGAATGATTAACTCCATAAGGAAAAATTTAAAAAGAAAATAATCATGAAACAGTTAAAAATAGTAAAGAATGTTATCATAATTTAAATCTCGATTTTCAATGGAACAAATGTGACACAGATATTTCCGTAAAAAGACACTGCTCCCAGACTCGCACCGCTTCTGCTTGCTCGTTTACACTATATAAATTCCGAGGGGAGAAACGAACGGAGTCAGGGGAAGTTACCCGTGCTAGAAAGAGCGCCTGATTTCCCAGGCATTCAAGGAGTTAGTACAGGCGGGTTTGACACATAAGACCTATACCCTAATTTCGTTCTGTCATGCTCTTACATTTTGGATTATATAAATACTTACGTTCTACGAAGTGGAACTATAATTCCTTTCAATTTGAGTGAGGAATAATTAATTATGATGAATCAGTGATCGTTATCTATATTTATCTATACTATACTACTACTATTACTACAGACCTGCACAACGCCTGCAGGCATTGCGCGGGCATTCTGCAGTTAGGAGCCAGCCGTAGCCGTTTGCCCGCGACAGCTACGAAAGTGGAAGTAGTGGGGAGAAGGCAGGTTTGGGGGTAGGGGGGAAACCCGGAGCGGGATCGACGCGGCGCATAGATTGAATCCCTAGGCGTCTAAAGTAATGATCCGTGCTGTGAAATGATTTGACTACTTATTTAAATGGGCGATATACCGTGTTTCTAGCTTCAAGGGTCGTATTTTACTGTTTATGTGCTTCTGTGCATTGCTAAATATCGACATATTTTTATTTATTTGTTTATATTTTATTTATTACTTTATGCTCATTGTAAGTCATAAACAATATTTTAAGGCAAAGACCGCTTTTAAAAATGTATAATGTAGTTTTAACTTACAAAAATTTACAATTTAATGTTTGATTTTTCACCATGAATGTTATAGTCTCCAAAGGATACTATAACGGAAGAAATTGTGAGCGGTCTCTTACATCGAGATTGATATAAAAGTGAAATAGAGACAATTCTAAGAAGGATAATGTGTGACAGCAGATATATTTGTGACCATTTTCCACTTATTATGAAGCTGAATAAGAGATACCAATGAACAAACCCTTTTTACGATATTTTACGGTCAATCATAACATAATTATGAGTCTTGTTAAAAATAGCGCAAAGTGCTTAATCTTTTTCATACGATGTCGCGTACGACTATGAATAAATAGTGTTCGATGATTTGAAATTAGATAATGTACTCTTGTCGGAAATTAGAGCAAAAATTAATCATGATTTTTTAAGAATAAGTATTGACAGAACTGTTTTAATCAATTAAACATCATTCATGAAAAATAATTTATTACTGTTATTACCAAACCTCTTCTAGAATGAGTATTATTCCCACTAGTGCCTTGCATTCGAGCATTTTACTCCAGTAAGCTTGCTGCACCAAAGAGTTCTCCTTTAGGACGCCAGATGTCGCTGAGGTGCGAATTCATACGAGCATCTGATACCCGGTCGGGTATGCCATACTCGAAAGCACTTCGAGGTACTACTCGGCTTACAATGATGGAGAATGAAGAGAAAAGTATGTTAGAAAACAAACTTTACAGCAGTGTATACAAGCTAAAGTAAAAAATGCGAGAAGTGAAGTTTGGAAACAGATTTTATTCGTTGTTTTATTAGTCATTAGTTATTATTTTAAAAGACAAGAGAAACCCATTGTCACCTGAGCAAGTGTGTGAAATTTTATTGATCCATGACGCCCAAATGTGCATGAAATCTTAATAATCAAATATTATAAAATGTTATTTGCTTGTATGTACTTCCTACTAAGTTTGCTGCCTGTAGTCTTTGAAATTTTATACTTTTCCATATCTGCACAGGCAGTGAGCGCGACACGAAATTTGAATTAGTTATTGTCATAATAGTGATAAGCGGAAAATTTGCTCATACTTTCGTAAGTTTCCGGCCCACGCCTTGTGAAGCGACGCTCATCTTTCGATTAGTGACCTGTAGGTTATCTTGTTTCCGGTGCGGCTGCGAAACTGCGTCCTATGTACGCGTCGCGCCTTGCCACACCGAACTTTTGTAAATACAAATACACTTTTGAAGAATGGTAAAATATTTACTATGTTAATTTAACACATACTTATGTTTTGTATTGCATTATTTTTTATTATTTTGTATAACAGACGTAATTTTTGTATTATATTATTAACATTTTTGAAATACTATTTCGAGAATAAAAAGTATTGTTACACAATACTTTATTTTCGAAATTAAGTTCTATTTAGAACTACGTCGTTGTCATGTTTATTGATAATTTTGGAAGGTCTTGGGAATAACATGATTAAAATATTAATAAATGGTACTAAAATATTTGCTAATTCTTAAAATCCAAAGAAAATTTTTGTATTACAACAATGTAAAGATTAATTTGAATAATGCCTTCCAGTACGATTCAACTCTGCATTCGTTCATCGTTCTTACAAGTTCTGCAAAGGAAAGCAGTATGAGAAGGTGCTGATTAAATATTTTCTCACGCGCGAGCAACCACTTTATATTTCAATACGATTATCACATCCACTCTTCCACTGGCTTTTAGTGTCTTGAATGCTTCCGTGAAGATTAGAAAAGCATAATGTCTCGCCTTGATCGTGTTTTTATAAGCAGCAGTGTAAAATTCATTGCAGAAAAAATTGCTAACATTAAGAGAAATGCGGAATATGATCTTCAATCAAACTACCGACATGACAAATATTTAGAACTTGAAAACGATAATCTCGTTGAAGATTCATCTCTTTCCAATGAAACGCACGTCAGTGGTGAAAATTCATCTGGCAATGAATTACACGATAAGGAAATGATGTGAAATCTCCTTCGACGCGAGATAGAACGAGTTCGAAAGTTCCATTTGAATTTCGTGCACCGTTGGAGAGAATATACGAAAATTCCAGACCCCAGGTAGAGATCTAAATATTACTGAAATCAATCACATCATATATACAACTAGATATAGAGTATCTCAGACAATTTTGAGGCCAGCCAAAAACGCCGACGGACGACAGCAAAACGAAGTAAAAAGTCCTATTCTCCCATGAACGAAGATAATTATAAAGCGGATAACGGACACTCGGCGCGAAATATCACTTTTAGCTGACACATCTTTTAAATCAACGCACACCTCTAAATTTCAACGAAAAATATTCAATGTTGAACAAAATTACCAAATTAAAAATGATACAAGCAGGCTAATGGTAGTTGAGAAGCTGAAAAAAAAAATTCAAGCATGGGACCAACAAATTAGTCGTTACAAAGGTAGAATAGATTTCCGTGTGCAGAGTAGGTTGTTTGAAACAGACGCAAAGAGATTCTATCGCAGTCTGACTCAAAACCGAATGGCAATGCTGTCACTTCTTCAAAAGATGACGTCAAAACATTTTGGGCAGGAATCCGGGAGGAGAGCAGATCCTACAACAAAGACGCATCATGGATTCAATCTGAAGTTGATGCTGCCGATGAACTCGTGGAAAAAGTGGAATATGTTCACGAATTCTTGAAAGAGGACCTCTTCCAAGCAATTAAGAACATGGGAAACTGGAAATCACCCGGGATTCATAAGATCCAGATTCATTGGATTAAGAAATTAACAGCAATACATTATCATGTAGCAAAGGTTGTTAATAAAATTTAAAAAACGCAAAGGAACTCTTGTAATGGCTCACACGCGGCATCATGTATTTGCTACCCAAAGCGGGAGACAGCTCTTTGGCGAAGGACTACAGGACAACCACTTGTCTGCTAGTACTTTACAAAGTAATAACTGCAGCTACAGCTGACAAAATATACAGACACCTAGAGAAGAACCATCTGATGCCAGTTGAACAAAAAGTCTTATGGCTGTAAGGAAATCTTGCTACTGAATAAAGTCATCTTAAATGATATAAAGAAATGAAAGCGTAATTTGAGCATGGTTTGGATTGAATACCAAAGGCCTTTGATAGTGTATCACACGATTAAATTTTGAAGACCCTGGAGATCTATCGATTTCATCCCCGACATATTGAGTTTTGCAAGGCTAGTATGAAGTCGTGGAGTACCAGGTTACTACTATACGGCGAAAAGGAAGCAGTAGACACCAGAAGTATTCAGATTAACAGGGATATTTTTCAAGGAGTTTCACTATCCCCTCTGCTGTTTTTCATTAGTTTCATCCCTCTATGTAGACAGATGTCGCATGCTGACTTTGGTTACAAGTTTCATGGTATGAAAGATCAGAATCACGTTTTACATGGATGATCTTAAAATGTTTGCTAAGAATGAATCGATTCTCTCCCATATGCTGTGTGTCGTCAATGACTTTAGCAATGACATCTGCATGAAATTTGGTCTTGACAAGTGTGGAAAAATTAATTTAAAAAGAGGCAAACTGAGAACGTCAGAGAGCATTGAAGTTGATATCCACATTGTGATTCAAGATCTTGATTCAGGTAAAACTTGCAAATATCTGGGTATTGAAGAATGTGAGACCATCTCGAATGGCAATGAAAGAGAGAATTCGCAGGGAGAATCACAGAAGAGTGAGACTGGTTCTGCAGTTCGCTCTGCTTTCCAAGAATAAAATATCTGTAATTGGTAGCTTGGCGGTGCATGCAATAGAGTACAGTTCCGGACTAGTGGATAGGACTGAACAAGAAATTCGAATCATGTATCGAAAAACCAGAAAACTGCTAACAATGCATCATGTCTCCCACCCTCGAGCTTATGTACATTGACTTTATGTGTCACGTAAGGAAGGAGAAAGAGGCCTCAGACAAATTTAAACGTCCAGGCACAATGCAAAATTGGAAAAGTATGTAGTCAGGCATCAAGATGACCCTCTAATGAGGCAGGTCATGAAATCTGACCATAGAATGGGAAACAGTCATTGTTAGTATAGCGAGAAGTATTGTAAAGAAAACTATGCAAGACACGCAGAATAACAGAGACACTGAACTTCTCATGCTACTTAACATGAAATGTGAGGCAAAAAATGTTTAAGGAATCACTGAGAGACAAACCACAATATCTAAAAAGAATGGACATGGTGCAGATAAATAATGATCAATTATGTGGCTCAATGGGGGAAGAATGAAGCCAGAATCGGAAGCAGTTCTAATAGATGCTCAAGATCAGGCGTTGAGAATACATGATAAAACGGTTCTCAAAATTTCCCAAGAAGATGAATACCGCATTTGCAAAGTAGAAACCATTAATCATATCGTCTCAGCTTGTCCAATTCTAGGAAAGACGGAATACTTGAAAATACACGACAGGGTGTGTAGTTACCTCCACTGGCAGATCTGTACCGCCATCGAAGTCCGTAACACAAGCCCCAAGTGGTACGAACCCTCAACAAAATCGCCGACATCAATTGAACTTTATGCAATATTGTACGACCAAAAAATTCAAATTGATAGCACGATAGTGGTAAACAAACCGGGTATTGTATTCAGAGATTTAGAGAAAAAATTATTTTTACTTATAGATATTGCTGTATCTTGCGATCAAAACGTCGTTACCAAGGAGGCAGAGAAACGTCTTAAATGCAAGAGTTTGGAAATCGAGATCGGCAGAATGTGGGGTGTAAGAGCACTGGTCGTACCGATAGTCATGGTATATCTGGGATTTGTTTGTGTAAGAACTTTGTTAAACTTGCAGGTCATTCAAAGGACTGGGAAGTGCAAGTGTTAGCTGCATTTGGAACCGCTCACATTTTGCCCAAAGTATTGTAGAGGCACCAAAAGATCCTAGATCTGCTCCTTAGGTTGCTGGTTGCAACTTGAAGTAGATCTTATGTTTATCCGACTCGTAACATCTTTAGTCGTGATGTAGAGGAATAATAATAATAATAATAATAATAATAATAATAACTCCACCTAGGGAGTACACGACCTTGCAGTTGGTGGTGGAGCTTGAGTACCCCCATGAGCCTGAGAGCTATGTCAGTGGTAGCCTAGCTACCTGGTAGGGCCTCCCTTGCTGAATAGGTTGAAGGTGAGGGGTCAGACGAAGAAGTACTCCATTTTGAGGAGAGTGGGAGTAAGTCAGAGAGGGAAGGGTCATGAACCTTTGGACTTCCTGTTATCGGCCCATGGAGGGTACAGGAGAGAAACTGGGTTTGGCACACCAGGCCACTGATTAGAGTGGAGGCCCGAACCTTGCATTAGCCAGCGAAGGAGGCTGCCTTCAGCAGTCAGTGAAAATCCCGTAGGGTTTAGTAATGCCGACTGGCGATCGGAGGGACCTCTTGCTGGGCCCTGCGGGGGGATGCCCCGAGGCCACTGTGGGTCGCAGTAACGGATCGCAGGAAACAACCCAAAGGTTAAATGTGATCTGTGAACTCGAACTTGCTACCTGCGAATCTTCACTTGAAACCAATGAGCAAATGAATAGAACAAGCAATGTAATGAACCTTAACGTGCCTTGTTCTACCAATGTCCCATACCTGCTCAGAAACCGAGCTAATGTCACCTTGTCGACATCTGGCTATCCCACGGATGTTAGTCCCAGGGACCCAGAGCCGGCAGTAGCTCCAAGCCATCGTCAGAGATGGACCCGGGATGAATTAATGGAGGTGATGTGGTGCTTTTACTATGCAAAAGCGAAAAATGGGGGCTCAGAAATAGAAGTTTTCAAGATATGGAGAGAGCGGAACCCAGATATGAGACCTACCCTAGACTCAAAGAAGCTTGCCAGTCAACGACGATACATACTCAGCAGTGGAAAATTCACATCAGAACAACTTGCAGACATCCAGAGAAACGCAGAGTATGTTCATCGATCAAACCATCCACATGACGAACATTTAGAACCATCTAATATCCCTGAAAACGATGATCCCCTTCAAGGTTCATCTCTTCCAAATGAAACATTCGTCAGTGGTGAAAATTCATCTGGCCATGAGTCACACGATAAGGACATGATGCGGAACCTCCTCCGACGCGAGATACAGCGAGTTCGTCTACTTCCATTCGAATCTCGTGCACCGTTGAGGCGAATTTACGAAAATGCTAAAGCTAAGAGAGTGATAGAAACAGCGAATTCTGTCTTAAATGAGGTTGTACAGGCCTCAAGTAGAGATCTAGATATTACTGAAATCAATCACATCGTGTATGCAACTGGATATCTAGTATCTCAGATAATCTTGGGGCCAGCCAAGAACACCGATGGCCGACAGCCAGACAGAGTAAAAAGCTCCGTACCTCCATGGATGAAAAGAATTATGAAACGGATAGCCGACACACGGCGTGAAATATCACTCCTAGCCGAGGCATCTTCTAAGTCAAACCACACGTATAAAGTTCAACAAAAAATACTCCATGTTGAACAAAAATTCCTAATTGACAATGATAAAACAAGGCTAATGGTAGCTGAAAGCTAAAAGAAAAAATCCAAGCATGGGCTCAACGAATAAGGCGGTACAAACGTAGAATCGATTTCCGTGTACAGAACCGGTTGTTTGAAACAGACGCGAAGAGATTCTATCGCAGTCTGACTCAAAAACCGAACGGCAATGCTGCCCCTCCTTCAAAAGATGACGTCGAAACATTTTGGTCAGGAATCTGGGAGGAAACCAGATCGTACAACAAAGACGCATCGTGGCTCCAATCTGAAGTTGATGCTGCCAATGGACTCGTGGAAACAGTGGAACATGTTCAAGAATTCTCCAAAGAGGACCTATGCCAAACAATTAAGAATATGGGAAACTGGAAATCCCCTGGGGTTGATAAGATCCAGATTTATTGGATTAAGAAATTAACAGCACTACATTCTCATCTTGCAAAGGCTGTTAATAACATTTTAGAAAACCCTAACGAACTCCCCGAATGGCTCACTCGCGGCATCACGTATTTGCTACCCAAAGGAGGAGACAGCTCTTTGGCGAAGAACTACAGGCCAATTACTTGCCTGCCAGTAATGTACAAACTTATAACTGCAGCCATTGCTGACAAAATGTATAGGCACCTAGAGAAGAACCATCTGTTGCCAGTTGAACAGAAAGGATGTCGTAAAGGTTCCTATGGCTGTAAGGAATCTTGCTTCTGAATAAAATAATTTTGAATGATGTAAAGAAACGAAAACGTAATTTAAGCATGGCTTGCATTGACTACCAGAAAGCCTTTGACAGTGTACCACACGATTGGATTTTGAAGACCCTGGAGATCTATCGATTTCATCCTAGACTTGTTGAGTTTTGCAAGGCTAGTATGAAGTCGTGGAGCACCAGGTTACTAATCCACAGCGGAAAGGGAGTAGTAGAAACCAGAAGTATTCAGATTAACAGGGGAATTTTTCAAGGAGATTCACTATCCCCTCTGTTGTTTTGCATTAGTTTGATTCCTCTATCAAGACAGCTGTCGCACACTGACTTTGGTTACAAGCTCCATGGTGATGAAAGGCCTGTATCACATTTGTTTTACATGGATGATCTTAAAGTGTTTGCTAAGAATGAAGCGATTCTCTCCCAAATGCTGTCTGTCATCAATGAATTTAGCAATGACATCTGCATGAAGTTTGGTCTTGACAAGTGTGCAAAAGTCAACTTAAAAAGAGGCAAAATGACAACGTCAGAGAACATTGAAGTTGATAGACACACTGTGATTCAAGATCTTGAGCCAGGTAAAACTTACAAATATCTGGGCATTGAAGAATGTGAGACCATCTCGAACGACACAATGAAAGAGAGAATTCGCAGGGAGTATTATAGACGAGTGAGACTTTTCCTGCAGTCCGCTCTGAACTCCAGGAATAAAATATCAGCAATTGGTAGTTTGGCGGTGCCTGTAGCCGAATACAGTTTCGGACTAGTAGACTGGACTGAACAGGAAATTCGCATCATGGATCGAAAAACCAGAAAACTGCTTACAATGCATCATGTCGCCCACCCCCGAGCTGATGTACATAGACTTTATGTTTCACGTAAGGAAGGAGGAAGAGGCCTCAGACAAATTGAAGCCTCCTGGCACAATGCAATAACCGGGATGGGAAAGTATGTAGTCAGCCATCAAGATGACCCACTAATGAGGCAGGTCATGAAATCTGATCGAAGAATGGGAAACAGAGGCATTGTAAGTGTAGCAAGAAGCATTGCGAACAAGACTATGCAAGACACCCAGAATGACAGAGACACTGAACTTCTGATGCTACTTAACATAAAATTTGAGACACAGAAAATGTTAAAGAAATCGTGGAGAGACAAACCACTCCACGGACAATACCTAAAAAGAATGGACAAGGTGCAGATCAATAAAGATCAATCATTTATGTGGCTTAAAAGGGGAAGAACGAAGCCAGAATCGGAAGCACTTGTAATAGCTGCCCAAGATCAGGCCTTGAGAACACGACATTATGATAAAGCGGTTCTCAAAATTTCCCAAGATGATAAATGCCGCATTTGTCAGGAACACGTAGAAACCATTGATCATATTGTCTCAGCTTGTCCAATTCTAGCAAAAACCGAATATTTGAAAAGACACGACAGGGTGTGTAGCTACCTCCACTGGCAGATCTGTACCGCCCTCGAAGTTCCAAACACATGCCCCAAGTGGTACGAACACTCACCGAAACCGGTGACGTCTGTTGGATTGTGTACGATATTGTACGACCAACAAATTCAAACTGATCGCACGATAGCAGCAAACAAACCGGATATAGTCATCCGGGATATGGAGAAAAAATCATGTTTACTTGTCGATGTTGCTGTACCTTGCGATCAAACGTCGTTACCAAGGAGGCAGAGAAACGTCTTAAATACAAGAGTTTGGAAATCGAGATCAGCCGAATGTGGGGCGTAAAAGCACAGGTCGTCCCGATAGTTATCGGAGCTCTGGGATTTGTTCCGCAAAATTTGAGTAAGAACTTGTCTAAACTCCCAGGTAATTCAAAGGACTGGGAAGTGCAAAAAATAGCTTTATTTGGAACAGCCCACATTTTGCGCAAAGTAGTGTAGAGGCACCGATAGTCCCTAGATCTACTCCTTAGGTAGCTGGTTGCAACCTGGAGTAGATTTTATATTCAGCCGACTTATAACATCTTTAGTCGTGATGTAATGGAAAAATAATAATAATAACATTTTGCTACAATTAGCTTGGAGGAGCAGCGCGTGTGATTGTCAACTGTGATTAATTTCAGGCGTGAGCAAATACACATCACTTCACTCTGGTTATTCAACTTACCTTGGAGGAGCACTGGTGATAGATTAATGATTGATAAATTGCAAGTCACCAGCCATGCGTTCCAGAAATTGATCTCCTAGTTATCATCATCAGTCGGAAATAAATTAGGGAACCTATAAAGTTAAAAAGATTGCCAGAGATTCAAAACCTACAGGAAAACGCTATCCAGGCAGACCGAAGAAAATATGGATCAAAAGTTCGATTTCCATATCTCCTGAATCATCCTGACGGTGAAGTATATAGAAAAACAGGTGTTAACCTCAATAAAGGAAGAAGATAAAGTTAATACATATAATTAAATTAAATAAACATTACAAAGAAAATTAGGTTGACAGTATTGCGATGCCTTGTGAAGGCATACATTATGAAATCGAATGAGAATGCAGATGGTGTAGCTGAACATGTTATACGCCATCACTGAATCACTGAGAAAAGTTAATAATATTAGTTCATGTATGTGGCATATGCAAAAATTAACGAAATATAAAAAGAATCACATTGGAATTAACAGTAATGCTGTAAGAGAAAGACATGTGATTGATACACTTGACGTCTGGAGGTGGCACTGAGTTCACAATGTATGTCATGCGGCATGTCGTGCGGCGGATGCGGAGACAGGAGCAGGGGTCAACGGAGGGTGACCCGCTGACTAGATGCTTACTGGCCCCTTACGAAGCCCCAGGAATACAAGAGTGTTACCTGCCTTATAGCTAGCAAGCTCACAATGCAATTGAAGAACACACACCACACCGATAGTGCACAATTCGCTTGCCACGATAGACTTTCTAAATTTTTTCGATAATATGTACATTCTACTGATCTGAGGTCAGCCCTATGCTTCCCAAAGTTTACACGTTGGAGATGAGTTATTTTGTTCGCAGTTTGCTGATAGATGATCACCTGCACAAAACACACATGAAATTGTATAATTACAATTATTTCTACTCTGTCCAAAGTCTAAACACTGGTAACATTGAAGGGGGCCCTTGGTTTTCTTTCTTCTTTCTGGTTTCACAATGTTATTACCTATTTGTTTTATTTCTAACACATCCTCCATTTTGTGGGTTCCATCACAGTCTACTGCCACTACTGGGATGGGGGAATTGTTTTTATACAGTCAAGTAACTTTTGTAGCTGAATTGAATTGATTATTGATTTCAACTAAAATTTCATTTTCTGTGATTGATGGATGAATGTTTTTTATCATTATTAAGAATTTTTTGCTGATTTTATCCGAATACGTATGAAATTGTTTTTCGGTGGTCAGAACATATGTAACTGCTTTTCGGAAGTCGGTCACTGACTGGAATTGGATTCGAATTTTTTAATTCTTGAATTCTGTAGTGAAGTTGCGTGAGACGTTAGATTTTATTTCATTCACGAGGGTAACTTGATTACAAAATTAGTAATAAAAATTGGTGGGATTTTATTGTCTTCACTTAAATTATCTGGGGTCTCCTCGTTTAGCCAACTAAATCTGTTTTGGATTTCTACATTGTATTGATTTTGTAAGTTAGATTAGATTAGATTTATTATTAATTCTGCAATTAAGTATCATTACTTGGTGGCAGAAGTTTGACCCTGCCGGAGGCTGACTGTCTGTGGTTACACGTTTTAGATCTCTAAATAATGTCTCGCTTTCCTTGGATTTCCTTGGCATCTTGTTCTGATGTAGTTGGGCTGACGCAGCAAACTGCTGTGACTTCGTTTGTTCCTCGGGATGGCCTGTTGATCCAGCCCCGAATTGGTTGTTGTTACTTGCATGTTGCTAACGCTGATGCGGTATTTCGGAGTATTGCATGATGTCCGTGAAATTAACGTTGCCTTCGCCGGGGTCCACGTCAGATGAATCTTCTGAATGATAAATCGAATTTAGGACTTCACTGACCATTCGCTTTGTGCTGGATAAATCATTGTTGTTCATTCAACTACTAAAGCACTAGTAGTGAATAATTATGACCACTAAATACTGTTTCGAACACTGTCACCACTGTTTCCTAAAGTTCAGAGCGAAGTTGAGTTACACTTTCACACCTAGCGATTCTAGCTGCGGTTAGCAGAGCGACTGCTGCGGCCCGCAGCTGAAGCGAGAATGAGGTACAATCTTACTCACGCGTATACTTCATATTGCGTTGTTAAGATGTTGCAATACGAGTGCGAGCTCCCCGCGGCACGAAGGTACTCAGAGCGAAGATTTGATCTCGGCTGATTGCAAATGTTGCGTCGTAGACGACGCGATGCGCTGTCTGGCGCCGCTTTTGGCTCTAACCAATCAGCGTGTGCGTAATATAATTATGACAAGTTTGAAAGTGAAGTATCTTTGATTTGTTAATTAGGTAAATCATATGATCATGTAGAGTTTTAAAAGTTAAAAATTACAATGTGTTTTAGAAAGCTAACTTATTAAGATAATTGAATTCTACGCGCAACGCCTCGCATTGTCGTGGGTGATTCCCGTAAAGGCGCTCAGGCGGTGGTGCCAGGCGGATCATCCTTTTCTCGGAATCTCGAGTCGATATGGCGAAGGTATTTTACTAATAAATAAAATGCATAATGAAATTATTGCACGAGTAGCTTAATCATATGCGATGGGTATATACAAATAAATGATAAATAGCTTGCTTGTTCGAACATAGCTGATTGCCGGTGGTAACCATCCCAGATTTACAATCAATTTATTGCGCGATTAATAAAATATATACAACATCATTGCTTCAATGAAGCCGATTGATGGATCCATTCCGTACGTTGTACAAAGCAAAATATGATCTTTTGTTATAATAGATACAATCAACCTAGCAGTCTTGGATCTTTTCAAACTTATTTCCCTTTTTTATTTCCCTTTTTCCCACTTTATAAGGACAATAAGAGAAGAGTAAATATCATTCACGGAGTGTAGATACCGGAGAGGAGAAGCGACGGCCCTGAATGAATTGCGGCCATTCTAAGAGCACTGAGCGCAGGGGAGCAATCAGTCCTACCTGCGCGTGTGCGGAGGGCGAAGGCGCTGCCGGGCGGCGCTGAGAGCAGCGCGAGCGCCATCAGCAGCAGCAGCGGCGGCGGCGGCGGCGCGCGGCCGCCCCCCTCGGCCATGGCCGCAGGCACAGCCCTGGGGGCACACCACGCCACCGTCAACCTTAAAAGGCCATTCCGGTACCCGGAGAATGGGGGGGCAAGGGGCAGCGCCGGTTCCCGGAAGAAATTGCAATATAACTGAAGACCGGCTAATGTGGCTCAGGCTGTTCATTGATATATTTGAAGTGCCTCTGACTGGGAAGCCTTAGAATTCGAATTCAAATGGGGGTAGGATTTTCGACACGAGACAGTGCATAGATAAGTCGAATTCAGCCGCTATCTGGAGGAAATTTCTATCGGCCGGCTGCTCTGATCGGTGGTTTTCCGTGGTTTCAGCACCAGAGAAATGCCGAAGTAGTACCCTAACATGAGCCACGGACTATGTACGATCTCTCCTTCCGCTTGTCCTATCCTCACTCCTTCCCTACCCACACTTACACTTACATGCACTGCACTACCACACAAATCGAGAGAGTAGTCGGGAGCTTAGAACTGGTGCCGGCTAGGAGGCGGTGACCCGCTGTGGTCTCCCACAATTGGGATAGCCCCTTAAGCCTACATGTAGGTCGGCACCGTATCTAATGATCAAGCAGGGAAAGATAAGTGCCAATTGCCAAGATAAAATCATGCATTACACTTACGAGTCTAATGACCATGGCTGTTGATGCACCCGGAAATACAAAAAAATTTATCAAATGTAATTTAAGGAAAATTGTGCACATTTAATCTGGCGAGTTTTCCTCGTACTACCCGGATATTTATTTAGTATCAACTTCTAACTTTCATCTTACAAAATCTTATTTATTCATTTAATTCAACTAATACCCTATTCATTCGCCGAGGTCTATCCATCGTGAGAAATTTGTTTTGTGGGTTGGCAGGACCATCCGTACGGAGTCGCGGTTAGGCAAATTAAAATATTTATCTTATTTATTTATTTGGATTCGGGAATTACCCTTACCATTACCTAAATACTAATACTATTATATTCTGTTTCTCTTCATCTTAAAACAAACAAAACATATATAGCACTTTCCCATAGCAATAAAAAATAATAAGCAATAATAAACCATTACACATTTAAATATTCTCATTCAAAGATCGTGATTGGATTAACAGTAATGCTGTAAGAGAAAGACAAGTCATTGATACACTCGACGTCTGGAGGTGGTGCTGAATTCACAGTGCCATGGGCGTGGAGCGCGGCATGATCAGAGTATCGACGTGTCTCTGGGCGCGACACGGGCAATAGGTTTGGCACAATGAGCGTTGTAACAGCAGCAAACGGCGTATCTTATCTCCACTGACTCCCACACCATTATTTACATTAACCACGTACCTATCTTCTTTTAATCTTCCTTTGCATCCATGGCCAGGTAACCCTTATTATAATAATAATAAATAAAAAATATATAACAAAACTTGATCTTCCAACAAAGCTCATATTAATAGTGTCCCCTTTTGTCACTTTCACGTTCAGAGTCCACTGTCTTCTTGACCGTCGAATTCCACGTTAAGTCCAAATTCCATTTCAGCATAGTCCAATTACACCTTAGTCATCATATTTGTAATGTTCTCCTGCCCAAACAAGATTTTTACTTCTTTGACTTAAAACATTTGGACCATTAACAATGCAAATTAACTAAAACCCATCCGATAATCACCATGTCGGAACACCTTCTATCTCCATCCGATCGTCACCGATTCGGAATACCTTCTACCTTCTTGTTCATAAAACGTGCGATTCTTCGGTTTACCTAAAATGCGCAATACTGTCTACATTTCATTTCCTCCTTAGTTTTCCTGCGCTGGTTTTCGCCTCCCTCTCACGCCTTCTCATTTCTGATTGGGTACTGGTGTCTAAGCATTTTATACTGGTTATTCCGTGACTGATCAATTCTTTCGTTCTCTTATGTAATTACTTAATTTATATGAAAATTGTTCACGTGTCCATTTGAGTTTATAATCACAAAATCATTCACTATTTTCCTAGTTCATTTGATACATTACACTTAAGAATTTAATCAGTTTACAATACCTTTAAATTATTATTATTTACGCAGTTGCAATCTGATTATCTTAGATTCCCCAATTTTGATGTGTTTACTTTTAAAAGATGCGTAATTTCACTTACACTGATGAATCACCATATTAAGTCACTTATATATGGATTTAGCAAAATTTAATAAACAGCCAGTTTATGTTACAATCTTTCAGTTCTTGAGCTATAGAAAAGTCATAAACATTTCCCACATATTTTGTATGGGTGGTTCTTTCTGAGGGGACTAAGAAGACAATGTCCATGTTTGAAAAAACAGTTCAGCATTGACAAGTTCCTCTGTCAACTGTTATCCATACAGACAGATACTAGATATCAGTTACCATATAGTACCAGTTATCCATATAGTATACCATATAGTATAGCAGTTATCCATACAGAAAATACAATTGCAACGTGTTTGTAGGTAGATCTGCCGATAAGAGAACGCTGGAGTTTTCATGAAATGATTACGCACGGAGACGGTTTCGAATTGTATTCTAAACATCGAATAAATGTTGAAAGATGAAACTGTCACTAAGGGTTAAGAATGGTTTTAATAACAAAAGGCGTAAACGATAAATACAGTAATTCTTTATCTAAACCAATATATTGAAAAAACTATGCTTAATGTGCAAATATGAAACTACCACAGTTGTTTCGCGGACTATTAAGGAGCGTCTACACTGGAGCAGAAACCCCGAACGACGAAACTGACATTCGGCCAGCGAGCACCTACTCGCCTAGTTTGTCGTTCTGGCCGTTGCAAACTGTTGGCGCCAGCAGCGTTCGGCGTCCGCCGCGGTCTGAGAGGAGTCAGTCGAGATTGTGGTCGGCCCCTTCGCCAGCGGGTCTTGGCAGGGCCCGCTGGCTCGCGATGGGCAGAACGGTCAGCTACAACAACAGGCGTGGCGGGATACTGACTCAGGAGGATTGCAGAAACCAAGAAGTCATTACGAATTGAATTGTGAGAATTTGATGACATTTTTGTGTACATTTAGATAAATCAGAATAAGCATAAGAATAATCAAATATTCTCATCATTCCTTCATTATAATTAGTGTAATTTCATTCACTCGCAGTACAAGGACAGTCTTGGTTTTTATGTCAGTCGAACAGTAACAGAAATATCAAACACTCCATAAAATACATTGCAAGCCGTCATATTTTCCAAAATGCCTTTGTTCTGAAAAGCCGCAAGCTTTTGTTTGTATTTATTCATGAAAAGCAAAATAAAGTTGTGAAGATTTAAACACGTTTTTGAAGCATTAAGTACAATATTATTATAAGTTTTTTTTGTTTTATTTAATTCACAAATGTTCCTGCTCTGTAAACTTTTTCTAGGTTCTGATCCCAACAAGCAACAGAGATAAATATTTCAGTACTTTGAGAGATTGAAGATAACAGAGCTAAACACGCTCAGATACCTAACTCTTTACATCATATACAGGGAGATCAAAAGGGTAAAATACAACAGAAAGCGTATAATAGAAATTCTAACTTTCTAAAAAAATATAGAACTTTGAAAGAAGATTTAAAACGTTTTCACAATTCACATATTTATGAATTTTTTCCCGTATCTCCTAGAAATCATCGAACATAAAAAACGTATTCTAAAACTTCTCCCTGTATATTCCCGGGCAAAACGAGCTCACATGTGTAAACAGGACGCTACTCGAGAAAAGAAATGATCCCCTTGATATCGCGCCTCTTTCTCTGGGCGCGACACGGGCAATAGGTTTGGCAGAATGTGCGCGAGGGGAGCGCTGTAACAGCTGCAAACGGCGTATCTTATCTCCGCTGACGCCTCTCCGCGGCCCGGCTCTGCCCGTCTCGCCCCGCCCCACCCCGCCGCCCCGTCTCGCCCCGCCCCGCCCAGCCTCGCCGCGCTGTCCCGCCTCGCCCCGCCCCTTCCCGCCCCGTCCTGCCCCGCCCCGCCCCGTTCTGCCCCGGCCCGCCCCACCCCGCCCCGCCCGGCCCCGCCCCGCCCCGCCCGGCCCCGCCCCGCCCCGCCCCGCCCCGCCCCGCCCCGCCACACCCGCTCAGCTCAGCCCGCCTCCCTGCCCGGCGCCCCGCGCTGTGAAGTCGTTTCCAACCCTATCTCACTCGAGCGGTGCGCGCGAGCCGAGGCGTGGACGGGCTGACGCCTGCCACGAAGGCCAGGAGCGCTCTGACGCCGCGCTGGAAAGGGGATGAGCCCTTGCGGAAAATCATGTTGCACCCCACAACACGCCTTGTCAGTGCAGTTGAAGCGTGCGGCTGTACAACGGGACAAACTACATTGAGAAAACGTTTGGATGGAAAAGGCAAAGAGAAAAACAAAAATCTGCGTAATACTGAATTTACTTAACCACACAGGACATGTGAATTGAGCATGCGTCTCGTGGTTCCAGTCAACTTCATAATACCTAAAAGTTTGTCGTCAAAACTGAGAATCTCTTTCTGAGAATCTCTGAGTCACAACAAATAAGGCAACAAAACTAACTAACGCAAAACTAAACATTGTATTTATGGTTAAAAAATAACATTTTGGAATAAGAAATACAAGTGTTAGAAGCAGGCCCAAAAAAGACGGACGTGGGAGAAACACGTCACTAACAGACTTATTTACACATGTCACATCATTTCTCTACCTAGAGACCAAACACGGCTCGTATAACTAAATTGAGCAACCGCACTCTCTGGCATCATTTCCTGAGAAGAAATAAACAAGCTCTAAATCTTGATATTTATCTCAAATTTCCATTTCCTACCAAGTTGACACTTGTGCCGTAGTTGATATATTGTAATTTATAATTGTAGTTTCTTCTCTATTATCCAAATAATATTTTTGGTTTGTCAGCAAGCGGCTGACAGGAAGAGGGGTCTCCTTTATCAAATCAGGGGCTTCAAATTGTGATGATGCCACTGCAGAGTTACCGATACTTATTAAAACATTAAATCCTACAGCGCGAAACTACTGACAATTAAAGAGCGCCAATACGTGTTTGGTTATGAATTATCCCTTAAAAAACGTGTCTCGCTGTACTTACTTTTCATGTGCGTTGCGCGTGTTGTGCAAACATATTTCGTAATTGCTTTCATTAGAGGTATTTGGCATAAAGGCTCGCGGTAAAGTACTTTATAAGATAAACGAATGGTAATAAGTGTCATTATTACCATTCGTTATCCAAATATTAATACAATGAGTAGGACGTACATATCTAACTCTACATGCCCTAATCTGAAGAACGAACGACCTCACACTCATGTATCTGCAACAGGCAACATTGCTCTCCCCACCTCCAATTGACAAATAGGAGTATTATTCGCACAATACATTCTCAGTTGAATTCTTTTGTTCCAAGAATTTATCAAGGTGCACTTGATTTTGTAATTGTAATCTGTTATTAATATTTAAACTCCGAATTCACAATCCTGTAAATAATTGTTTAAGGGATCAAACGTCAAACATGTGTGAGGCTAGCTATTCTCAATTTTACAAAATCGTCAAGAAAACTAGGTCAAATTATTCGGTTCTGCGCAATTTCGAGAAACAACTAGTGGTGCTACAGAATGGCACAGACTTCCTCGTATTAGTTTTCTATTTCTTTGGGTCTGGGCTAGCTGTTTGGACTTGACACAGTCTCTTGCCAGCTGCCATCTATCACCGCAAAAAGTACATGTTTTTTACATTTTCTATTTTTTTCGGTTTCCTAATAATATAACGGAAGTATCAATTTTAAAATATTAAAGAACAGTGAAACCTCGTCTTAAGTGGCAATTTTCTTTGAAACATTTTGAGCCGTTTTAAAGAAAATAGCGTTCAAGCGCTACTAACAATGCTAAATTTGAAGCTCTTATTCACAGCTCAAGTTTGAGTTTTCGAAACTCTTCATTTGAAGTCACTTGAAATGCATCAACTCACAAATACAATAGTGTTTACAAATTGCAGGTAATTTGAGTATTAAAGGTGTTAGAGATCATTCAAAAAATTACATTTGTGTAATTTTTCCAAAAACAAAAAATTGCGCAAATTGAATTTTACGTCATATTAAAGAGTGCAATTAGTACTATCCGTTCTAAAATTTTACAGAAAATTTGGAGCCGTTTTTGAGAAAATGGCGATTGAGCGTTTGTGAAAATGTGGAATTTTGAGTTAGTTTTCACACAAAATGGTCGAGTTCTCGAGAAACTTTTCCTGACGTCATTTAAAGCATAATGTACTCGTAAATATAATGTGAACAAATCGCCGCTAATGTAAATATTGCTGACGTGAGACACAAGTAAAAAAAATTTTCTAATTTTTGAAAAACAAAAGAATACACCAATATGACATTTATGTCTTCTCATAAAGTACATTCGGCACTATCTCCACCATAAGTTTAAAGAAAAATGTTGGAGCCAGTTTTGTACTATCTTGTTTTTGTAATTTTTTAACATTGCAAATATTTCGTGCGATATTGCCAGAAAACTAATAAAGGTTTCAAAAATGTAAATGACGTTAATGAAAGAGCTCACTTTGGAGAAAAAATTGTATTTGAATGAAAAATCTTTATCTTCAATTTTTGTACTTGTAGGAAGACGCCGAAAAAAATCAAACTTTTGCAATTTTCGGAAATTTAGAGTTAACCATTACAATCAGACCTATGCCATCTTACTTGTATTTTATTCTATTATTACAAGAAACAAAGAAAAAATTGGAGCCGGTTTTGAGAAAATATTGAAAATGTCCGGGATCTTCATGTTAAGTATCCCCAAATTTTGAAGAATGTTTTTCAAAATTGCTGTGTCTCGTGTGGAACCAGATCGACCGTTGAATATCCGTTTTGGAAGAAATCGTACTTATGGTTTAGGCGCTAGTGTTGTTCACAGACACCGGACGGGCAGAGGCAGACGGACAAACGGATGGACAGACAGAGGGATGAACGTTTTGAAAGGAACCACTTTTTCGGTATCAGGGAACCCCAAAACGTATAATTCCGTTGAAATCTCAAAATCGATTTTGTTCAGCATTACATAACTTTCCCTATACTACATATATTATTCCGTATATACGTACGTATACGGGAGAGTAAAAAGTTTTTATGGACTTTTTTCGCAGCTGAAACATAATTATCTTAAGTTAGAATAAAACAAAAAAAAGTAATTGAAATGATCGAAGTCATCCTTCGTGTGTTTGAAAACTAATATTTTCCAAGCGCAAATATCTACATAACGCACCGCATTATTTTATAATTCATTTACAATAAAGCTAAATTAAGCATTATAGCAAAACACACTGCAATAAAATGGAATGTCTTGCAAATCAATTATTATTTTTTTCCGAACTAATGCCTTGAGACGGAGCTTTAAAACGGATTTGCAGACAATAAAGCCAGTACTAATGTGTACTACGATTAGTAATTATTGAAAGAAACTGTATCAAATGACCATATGAAAATATTTTCAGCAGATTTCAATTTATTTGCGCTTTGTTAAAAATTGGCCTCTAAGACCTTACGATTTTTTAAAAATTCTTCATTATACTTCGCAGAATTCATCTGGAGCGTGTAACTAAAGCGACCTTCTTGCTCCTTTTAATGCCCATTATGCCCCGCTCTCAGTCTTCTTCACGCAATCTATCATCACGCGTTCTTGCTTTAAATTGGCTTCACTAATGAAACACCTGCCGCTCCTAAAACGCCTCCCCGTTTAATGGTTCACTCAGGAAGATCTCTTATTAGAAAGTTGTCACGATTGGTTAAACCCTGTACTTAATGAAACAAATATTTCGTTATTTCTTGAAATGTGTAAGCAAAATACTTGCTTAAGTAATTTCCTTTCATTTAACCTGTTGTCAGGCACATTTCTCGATGAATGTGTATAGTTCTGACGACATATTTGATATTAATCTTTGGGAAGCAGCGATAGTGTACCACTGAAAATAGTAGTAGTAATTGTTGTTGTTCCTACAGTGGAATGGAAGAACAGAAAATCATCATATTAAAGAAACAATAATATAAACAATTCGAAATAAATAATCTGATGCAACAATGTATTCAATATACATTTCAATCTTTTTTTTAACAAGAAAAGACGATTTTATCATATTGTTTGGGACTGAGGTATTTGACAATGAGAGTTTTAGCAGGCTGTATTCATTTTTCAATGACTAGGAAATTGATATTACTAAATAGTATATTTAGTAATTACAAATTAAATTATTGTGTTAGAAATATATACATTAATTTTCTAAAAAGTATACTGCAAGTAGTGAAAGTAAGCAACAATATTCTGAACTTTCTTCCCGTCGACAGTTACTAGGCTCTTTTTCACGTCATGCGCAGTAATTAATATTACAATATGAGTTTCTCGAAGTAAAAAGCTGAAAAATATAACCGTAAATAATTTATATTAGTGTCAGAGAAAATGTTCAGTAAATAAAAGATGACTGACAATATTGTTGTATAGTTAGAATATCAAACGAAATAACTATGAAATAACAATAAATCATGAAATCATGTCAAGTTATGAGTCATATGAGAATTCAAAATTTTATGTATTTTTTAAGAATTGTTTGAAATGATACACAATAAAATGAGCTTCCTAATTTATGCGTACATTTAAACAACCCGAGGTGCACAAGTCTCTTTTGGTGACATTTGCTCTGTTTTATGTTTCGATTATTCATTAAATTTCTTATAGAATCATTTTTCAATCAACTTTTAGTCGTTATTTAAAGAGTGGCAACTGAATCCAAATATCAAAAGCTTAAATGAAATTTGGAATCGAGAAAAAAAGGCAGATAACCATTTTAGACTTTTTGAGCTGTACATATGCTAACGAGATTGTGCCTTAATACGACATTTTGAAAATATAAGGTTATGCCTACTAAAAGGTCTTAAAAATATATTTCATGTTGAAAATAAACTGTTAAGAGGAAACTTCAGGATATAAAACATAGACTATACAATTACTGTAGATTAAATAAAAAAATATCTCACTTGATTATCATAAACTGCGATTTTAAAATAAGAAAACAACATTCTTATTTTCAATATATTATGTGTCAGCAATCTTGAGATTTTGTCTGCAAAGTATTCGAAGTGTTGTTCTCTAAAACGATTGATTGATTGGAAACAGATTTAAAAACAAGTATGAACAAGAAGCAAATGAATTTGTAATTTCGTCAAACCTATGACTTTAAATAGTACATCTGATGTTTCACAATTATTCATATGAATCTAGTTGTGTTGGCCTAGCTGGAAGCGAAAATGTGTCTCCGAGTGCTCCTATGCTACCCTCTCTTACCAAAGGCCGCGAAGTAACTGTTGCGTCAGCTGGCGGGTGGACGGCGGGGGCGGCGGCGGCGGCGGGGGCGTATATGTGGCGGAGGCGGCGAGCACGCTCACCCCATCCCCCGCGCTCCTCCCGCGGCAGCGAGCACGCGACTGCCCGTACGCCCGCCCACCCGCCAGTCGCTCCGCCCCGGCGGCCACAAACCTCGCGGAATCCCCGGCGGCGAGGAGCGCTGCTGCGATCTAGCGGTCTTCTCGGAAACATCAGCCGCGCGCTTCCCAAGGTTTCAGCACGAAGCCTCGAGCCTTGTGGTGCATTTACGTTTAGATCGCGATCGATGGATCTCATATAACTGGCCGTCATGTTTTGAATTGCAGTCGGATGTAGCAGGACGTGTAAGGGAAACTCTCTTAATAAAAATTTAGTCGAAATGAAATCGTGAGCATAAATTATCTACATATATAAAACAGGGATGTTGGTTCGCATACAAGAGCAACACTCCAACACTGTTGGACCGATCTCCATGAAAGTTGGCACTTCTACGTGTTTTTTTTTTTTCACCGAGAAGGTTTAAGTGTTGTTAATTCTGTTGTAACTCCACTACATGGCACTACATATTTACTACTTATCCAGTACATATTCGAATCAAATGCAACCTGCAACACACTCGGCAGTATTTTGAATCTATATCGTTAAATAACTCCTAAACTAGACGTTCTAGGGCCTTAAAAACTAAAATTTTGAGGCCAAAAGCCTCAAAGAAACGTTTCTTACACCGTAATCTACAGAATCTACATACAAATGAACTCTTCCTGAACATTCTATTACATTTTTGCTGGTACGGCGCCTCCCGATTTTACCTCACCTGCTTAGAGACGTGCAGAATCTGCAAGTAGATGTGAACGAGAGGGACAGAGAGCGGGAGAGCCAGACAGAGACAGGGAGAGGGTGGAAGGGAGGGAGAGACAGTGAGAAACGGAGATGAAAGGGGAAAGAGGGAGATGATGGGCAGATCAACTTCCGCCGGGTTTTTCTAGTTAATTATATGCACTTATCTTCTTGATTGGATCGTCATCAACAGTTGTATAAAGAGATGGTGAAAGTCGGGAAACACTGTCAGCTGTATACTCCTGTCAAAGTTTTTAGAATATATACATTTTATTTTATAATGCTATTGTATAGCCCTTCTAACATCATCTTTGTTCCACAGAGAGGGATGACTATGTGATTCAATGTATTTTGTTATTTAGAGAATATAAATAAATCGTTTCAAAGGTATTCATTAGGACGGACGCAGTAGTACGAAATAATATTGACAGTTTCACTCACGTCCGCCCGTGTCTTAAGTAACCAATGCTCAGCAAGAATATATTCATAAGAAATATCACAGCACTTCAAGTGATATTTAGTGTGACTATTTTACGAATTAAGACATTACATGATTCGAATAGATAATTGAAATCACAGTAATTCCGAAAAAAGAAATATTACTCAAACTGGAATATTGAAACTTTCATTCAGCTCTATATTATCACACTGAAAACTAGTGGTGCTACAGAATGGCACAGACTTTCCTGAATTAGTTTTCTGTTTTCTTTGGTCTCGGTTAGCAATTCGGACTTGACACATACTCTTGCCAGCTGCCATCTATCGCCACCCAAAATATTTTTTTAAAACATTTTTTTATTTTTTCGGTTTCTTAATAATATTTATATATTAATATAATTAATATTTATAATAATTTATATTATATTAAATATTGATATTAATATAAATATTTAAATCTGATATTTTTCGTTTCAAAAAAATCCTGAATGTAGAACTCTACAGGATAGTTCATGACCATCTGATCTTTCTCTTGTTATTTTCCCATTTGCAGAATTTGAACTGTTCAGTATCCAGGAAATTATATATATACTGCTCAGTAATTTCTCGCGTGTCTATTTTTTATAAGCTCCTACATTATTATTTATGTTATCCGAACTCTTAATTTGGAAATAAAGCATTTTTTCTTGTATCTTACGTTCGAAAGTGTAATTTATGAATATTTTATTAAAGCGTTTCCTCCACTGAAAATTTAAGGATATAGTGTTTTTCTACTACACGTCGAAATTCTTCTTTTAATTGACGGTTATTTTCATTATTAACAGAAACAAAATTTTAAGGATTATTTTACACGAAGTGTACATTTGTTCATTTGTAGCTTCTCTGGATATATATTTTCTACACACTGTCGCAGCAACTTTTCCCAAAACAACAATGCTACACATGCAAACTGAACACGCATAAACCTCTTGTTTACATACTCAAGAAGTTAAATGCCAGTGTAGAGTGTGCACTCTACTTCAGTACATAGAACTGTTCTGATTACCACCTACCTGTTTCTCATTGTGGATGGGGAGCAGGAAATTAATAGCTGATACCGAAGCGGCTATCCGAGGGCAGGCCTCTGACTACAGGAGCCACCCCGTTGAAGGAAACCAGACCGACAGTCCAAGTTTCAAGACTGGTTCTCAACGCCATGTAACCGGAGAAGGAACAAGGTATTATATTTGAAGGCAAAGACCACAGCACTCCCCTCGAAAGGTACCTAGAAGCTTTAGCAACGATTGTTCCGCCTAGTGACATCACGTATGCATCAAACATATCAAGTAACAGGGTGTGTGTATTTTTGAGAACTAAGCAGTTAATAGATGAATTAACAGAGAAGCACAGGACTATTAATATTGAGGGCTCCTCCCAAAATATTCGGTCTCTTGCACGGAGACAGAAACGTATTGTAATTTCAAATGTTTATCTTAAGATCAATAATGCAGTAACTGACGATGAACTAGACCAGTGATTGCCAACTGGGCAAGGAATGGCGTCGGAGCCTCTTTGCTCTCCGAGATAAGGTGCTCGGAGAAGAGTCCTGAGAAAAAGGGGCAGACGGCGTTCGCGGTAATGAAAACCTTGACAGTGGGCTTTTGCCGGTATTTCAGGCAACAGGAGTATAAAAACATCTACACCCGTGAATTTTATTTCTGCTAGGGAAGAAAGGTTTCCTTTCATAGATACTGGAATAATGAAAGTGTGTTTATAAGAACTGCAATATGTTAAAAAGTCCAACCTCAGATGCATTATGTATCTTTGCAACCCAGAGAAATCTGCAAAATTAAATAAATTCCGATAATTGACATAGGTCATATTCAACGGTGAATAAAGGAACTTTCTGATTGAAGATTGCTGCAAATATTCTGAAAATCACGAGGATTTACATTCTCAAACAAAACTGTACATCAAAAATAATCAAGCTTGGGGTCAAAATTCTCTTACGTGAACCCCACCGGCAGCTATTTGTTAACATTAAGGACTGTTTCAGATCGAACTAATTCGTTATATTATATACTATTGTATAAAATATTATTGTCTCAAAATGTCAAAACCGTCTTTTCCAAAAATGTAATCCAATAGAAGAATGGAAGTGAAATTACAGTACTGGTTTTCATGAAGAGTCGGATATTGCTTGAGTTGTGATATAATGTAAATTCCATTACATAATTCTTCACATTGTTATAGAATCAGCAACATTCTAAATAATAATTACCATTTAAAAACATGATTACCGATTTTCCAAGCGAACGTTTTCCCCTACTCCCGTCCCATCATTGGAACACTTTGTGCCCGCCGCCGTGTCGGGCTCTGCCTCTGCTCAGCGCTCAGCTCGGAGAAAGAGATAAAATTTCTGTGACGTCACAGATTGAGTTGGCAACCACTGAACTAGACAAACTAAAAGTGATACGCAGTTCTCAACTGTCTTTTCTCAAAGCTGATTTTCGTAATGAGCAGTGCACTCATATCTCAAGTTTCCGTAGACAGGTGTTCGTATCGAAAGACTCATTAAGTAAGATACCTAAAGCCATATTGATCACATACAAAGGAGGAAGAAACTGGATTTACATGCATAACTGATTTATTAAATGCTTTCACTGCAAGAAAGAAGGGCACATTGCCAAAAGCTGCAAAAATATAGGAGACATTAACTCCAACCAATCGGAATAAATAATGTAAAACAATGTAAACCCTGACAACGAACAGAGACAAGGTACGTAGTTACCAGAATTTCCCCCCACTCGGCCAAGGAAAGCCTGTTAAGAGAGCCTTATCACAAATCACAAGCACTCTCAGCAACAATTCAAGTGAACTTCAGGAAGGACAATTGAACCGTCCTCAAGGGAAAATTAACGATGCAGCAAAACAAAGAAAAATAATTGTGGAGAATGAAATGATGAAGAATGGAATGTGAACGATTTATACACTACATACGAATTTCGGTTGATCCCGGGTTTAGGTTGGCACGGTTTCTTTGGTTTATTTTGTGGTTCATTATTTCTCGTGGTTCCCGTGACGCGGTTCACTTGAGAGGTCGCGAATAATTTTTCTGGCATTGATTGATTGGGCCAAAGTCATTTAAACCAATGCATTTTGATATTACGAATAATTTATTCTTCATACATTATTTTTTATAAATTTAAAATATAAATTCTCATTTAAAATAATACTTCACATTCTTATTTTTAATATAATTATCAAAATGTGGGTTTGCCTGCCACTTGAACTGAACTATAAATATAGACATGGGTTTAGTTATTAAAAAGCCTTCTATTAACACATTTAGTTGTTACTATAACTACTAAATTATTTATTTTAAAATTACATGAGATTCGAGAAGTATTTGTTGGCGTGGATCTGCGTGTTATTTTTCATATTTTTCAACTCTTCTTCTAATGGGTTTGTGTGTCTACTGAGATGGAAGGTGTAAGGTTTTACTTTTGATTTGCGTCGGGAGGGAAATTAGAATGGTGTCAGAGAGTGGGATTGCTTGTGTCTCGTAGTGTATGTTATGTTTGCAAGAGGAAAATGAAATTTACTCTTTGAAACAAATTCTACTGAAGGGACATGGAGTGTAATTAAGTGGGCAATTCCACGCCACAAAATTGAAAGTGTTTTTGATAGCTACCTCTCTGAATACACGTGTCGTAGAAAGTGGAGAAAGTGTTAGCAAAAATTCTGTCATTTTTTCAGTGGCGGCTCGTGACATTTTTTCCTGGTAGGGCCAGGTGTAAAAGCACGAATATAATCTCAGAATCAATAACTTATTTAATTAAAGAATCATCATTTAATCAATTGTTTACTTAATATTATTTATCGGTTAATTGTGCCTTTAAATCTATAAGTTTTCTACAAAAAACAGAAGTAGGAATTTTTATTAAGTCACCTAATCAAATATTGGTATGTCAATGGAAACAAACGATTTTTTACAAAAATTACGCTACTGCCATAGCTTATCTTCGGAATGATGAATCTTCGAAAAGGGAACGTGACGTAAAATTAAGACAAGTTGACTTCGACTTGTTATGCCAATTGTTTAATCGGCTTGCAGAGAAATAAAATCCGCTACATGTCTTTCTACATTTCCTTCAAATACACTGCATAGATATAATTTAGTAGCTCTTTCTTTGTCATGTGTGAGTTATATATATAAATAGAAGAATTGTTTAAATGATCATCTAACACACTATCTAGATTGCCGAACTATAAGTCTAAAAACTTGCCACGGTCTTTTGAATCTTCAGATTCATCATGCCCTTTCAATGCTACTAGTTCATGAATGACGAGTACCATGGTACTTAACTAAACACTCAGTTATTCTACCTAAATGTCTATTTTTTGCAACTTGTTCATTATGTTTATTGATTGAAATTTTCATCGCCGAATCAATCTGTACAACAATGTTCACAGTTCCAAATGTTTTAAATTTGCAAGCATTTTCTAAATGCAATTCCCTTTTCCTTTTTTTTATTCTTTCGTTCAAATGTTTCAGATCCTTACAGCCTACTGTCGTTCACAATCCCTCACCAAATAAAACAATAAAAGCAAAATTAGCTTTGTTTTCACTCACAGTCAACCATGATTTTTTTCTGAAACCTCGAAATACAGAATGTTTGTTTCTTCTTTCCATGAATTGTGCAAATGATAAGTCAATCGGTTGATGTGCCCCTAACCGTTTAATATAATTTATTTCTTCACATCTGAGTGAAGAAAACGGAAAACAGTGTAATGAATCCACTGAGTTCATCATACAGCGCGCAGAACTTCACGCACACTTTGAAAACGGCGCGCTCAGACTGCCGTTTCTCTGCGAAGGGTCCGCTGGTGCGGGCCCCTAGGACAGCTAAAATTAGCAAGCAGTGGTCGCGCCCAGTACGAAAGGGCGCTGACCTTGTAAACGGAGTGGGGTTACCGGTTTGGGGCCCAAGCAGGCCGGGCCCCTTGAGCATTACTAACGCTATCTTTGAGTGCGGCAAGGAACGATGACCCTCAATTCTTGGTTATTGGGACTTGGAATGAGTTCTAGGGACGAATTGTCGATCTTCACGAACAAAGAATTCCAATGAAGAACTACAATTATAACAAAGATATTACTGTAAAGATATATAAACAGTTTTGTGCTTTATTAAATATTGGTGAGGCCCTGCCCCTGTGGCCCCTTAGGACGAGCCGCTCCTGTATTTTTTAGAAATATTTAAAAAAATTAATTTCAACGAATACATGAATGAATTTTTAATTTTTCCTATAAAAATAATGCTATCTTTAACATATAATGTAGTATTTATTTAAAAATAGACGAGTTGTTTTTTTAGTATTAAAATGGAGGCTTTGAGAGGAGATAATCTCCCAATAATAAACGTTAAGCAATTGAGTAAACCCGGTAAACCTCAGTCAGGATAGCGGCTTAAGACCAAGACACAATACTCTGCTAAGAACACAATACAAGTAAGTAACATTTTCGGTGCACACAAAATACACAGAAAGAAAGGGAAATATTTTGATTTGAATAATATGTCTTAACATATGGCAAAGGTTGCAAGTAATGATGAACTGAAACAGAAAGATTGCAAATTAGTGAAACACATGTAGACAAAATTAAAGATATGCAGATTATAATCTCTTGAATACATACACATAAGAGCAATGCTTATGCATAATCACGCACTCATAACACAGGTATGCTCAAATGTGTACTGAAATAAATGGATGTAATAAATGTAACTAACGATAAATGTGCACATGTGTGGACAGTCCTATACGTAACTAAGAATAAATGTAAAAGGGAAATAAGAAGAGGAGCGATATTTTTGTGTGCCAGGAGATTAGTTCACTTTTAAAGTTAAACAATTAGATAATAGTGATGAATTAGAGGAAAGAGGGAGTTAAGTAACCTAGAATGAAATTTAAACGTAAGGGAGAAAGGAAACAAAAACACGAGTATTTTAGTGATCCAAAGAGAGAGAGGAGAGAGAGAGAAATGTGAAAGAATGAGAGGGAAGTATTTATTTGAAAAATGGGGTAGAACTTTGTACGATAGGTAAGATTGGAATAAGTATGAGATTTGTCACAGCGCTGAAGCAGAGTGGCGTCCACCTAGTACTGAGTTAGCTCACACCCATTTTTCGCCCCGAAGATACGTGGCAATTCCAATTTCTGGGATTCAATTAGCAATAAATTATCTGAGGGTTTCCGTCGAGCTACGACCCAAATTTAACTGTGGGTGCTTGGCATCGCGTCAAGCCAACTCACATCCGTTTTCACCCCGAAGATACGTGACAATTAATTTCCAATTGTGGCAATTAATTACTAATAAATCATTTGACATGTTTCATTCCGGTGTGCTGATATGGCTGTTTTGGATTCATTTATGAGAAAATGGCATTTGAGCGTTTCTGAAAAAGAGGAATTTTGAGCTTATTATAACAGAAAACTGATGCGTTTTCGAGAGAGACTATGACATTATGTGGGGCACATGTACTTGTTAATCCAATAATGTGAACAAATCGCCGCTAATGTAAATATCAACGACGTGAAAGGAAGGTAAAAAATATTTTTTGTAATTTTTGTAAAATCAAAAGTAGAGATCAATACGACGTTTATGTCATCTCATAGGGTACATTTAGTACTATTCCTATCAAAAGTTTAAAGAAATAATTTGCAGCCGTTTTTGAGAAAATCGTGATTTTGTAACTTTTTGAAATTGCACATATTGAAAGCAATATTAAAATTTAGATTTTCAAACAAATGTACATGACCTTAATGAAAGAACTTTGAAGAACAAATCTTATTTGGAAGTAAAATATTTTTCTTAAATTTTGTAGTTGTAGGGAGACGCCGAAAGAAATTCAGAATTTTGCAATTTTCGAAAACTCAGAAGAAACCATGAAAAGCGGACTTATGCCAACTTAATAAATGTATTTTACTCGATTCTTTGAAGAAATTTGAAGAAAAAATTTGGAGCCGTTTTTGAGAAAATTTTGAAAATGTCCGAGGTGCCTTATGTAAAGTATTCTCCAAAATTAATGAATGTTTTCCAAATTTAAGAGCTGCGACTCAGGCGCTAGATTTGTTTACATACACCAGACAGACAGACAGACGGACGGAAGTTTTGAAAAAACACTTTCGGTATCAGGGGACCCCAAAACGTGTATTTCCGTTGAAATCTAGAAATCGATTTTTCTTAGCATTACATAAGTTTCCCTATAATACGTATATACGTGTATAATATCCGTATATATCGTATACACACGTAATCCGTATATACGTGTGTATACGAGAAAGTAAAAATCGTAGAAAGTGAAGCTAACATAATATAAAAATCGGGAAAGTGAATGGAAAACTGGTCAAATGAGCGCTGGTTCCTGCAGCAAAACCATGAAAACTAGAAATTGCTCTATTTGAAACTAGTATCTTCATTTTTCACTTCCATCACGTATACTACATATAGTTAGGAGAATGGAGTCTACACACATTGTACTGTATGAAAACAGTGTATTCGAATGGGATGTTTGATTACTCCAGGGATAAAAGGTATTTTCAGATAGTAGTTTAGCAACAATAATGGCAATTTTAATTTATATTACCAGGGACGCCTCAACTAATATTTCATCTACTAACACAATTGTGTATCATTTCCATCTCCAGCCAATTTTCTCTTTTACATTATGTTTGATACGCACGACATTCATATCACACAAACAACACCCACAATCTATCTAAGAATTCTAGACTCGCCCAAGACATCGCATGTCCCACGGCATGAACTCGGAATCTCGTTCCCGAGGTGGCTGAGTGACCGCTCAGTGTCGTGGTTTCCCCTCAGGCAACTTCCTTCACCATCTGACCTTCCGTTCTTTCTTCAGCGAAGCCTCTCTCGGCGAGAGTGGGCGGAGGAGCCGCGGGGCAGAGGACGGTGGCGAGGGCGCGGGCGGGGGTGAGGGCGGGGGCGAGGGCGGGGGCGCGGGCTGCTCGGGTCAAGCGCGGTTGTGAGGCCGGGAGAGCAGTGAAGGACGCGGCGTCGCCGCCACAAGGCGACCGTAATTAGAGCCCTAGCGGCGAGGTCGCGAAACCTCCAAGCACGAGGCGGAGAGAGGCCGGCAGAGTGGAGCAGAAGGAAGGTCTAGTGGCCTGCCTCCGGAAGGGTCAGAGGCAATGAGGGGCAAGTTGCCAGAATGAAGACGACGTGCGGGCGAAGAACGGAGGAGAAATTAAAATGAGACTTTGAGGGGAAGGAAGTGGGGGATTCACTGAACTAGCAAAGGTGCGGCGACATCTACTCCAGAATAGTTCAGGATAAAAATGAAGGTATGGAGTGAAGTTTTCCTACCCTAGGTGCATATGACATACATTTAAAACGTTGCGTCATATATAGTCACAAGCTACAAAATGATAATTTTACAGGATGCTAAAAATGAATCATGGGAACATATATGTGAAAAAATTAATAATTATATGAGGAACACTAAGTCGAAATAGGCCTGGAAAGTAATAATAAATATGAAAACAAACGAGAAAACATACACGAACTTACAGCTAATAAATATAGACAGATGGAAGGCATATTATGAAGAACTTTTGAGTGAAGATCGGATAGAGTTCCTGGAATCTTACATTCCTTCGAGGGTATCAAATCAAGAGACTGAATAAATAACACCAGAGGAGGTCCTGAAGGCAGCAAATAGTTTCAAAAATGGAAAATTCCCTGGACCAAGCGATGTTTATATAGAACTCATAAAAGCCGCCCCAAGCATATTGTTGGAACATCTCACTAAACTTTTTAACCTTTGCCTTAATGGATATGAAATTCCAGCAGATTTCAAGGAAGGATTTATTACAAATATCTTCAAGAAAGGCAGTAAGGATGAATGCGCCAATTATCGAGGCATCACGATCCTTAGTTCCATTGGCAGAGTATATGGTAAAATCATTAAACCCAGAGTGGAAAGGGAACTCTCCGAGACGGAGGAACAGAGCGAATTTCGTGCTGGCAGATCGTGTATTGACAATATTTTCAGCCTCAAACAGGTTATGGAAAAGGGACTAGCCCGTAATATGGAGACCCATTTAATATACATCAACCTACAAAAGGCTTATGACTGTGTCCCTCTCTCAAAAATGGGGCAAGCAATGGAATACCAGAATGTAAACCCCAAATACATTAAGGCCACACAACATTTACATTCAGGAAATGTCAGTTCTGTTAAAATTGGAAATCAATTATCATCTAAATTCAAAATCAGTAAGGGACTGAGGCAGGATTGCTGTTTAACACCTACACTTTTTAAAGTCTGTTTAAATGGGGCGTTGAAAAACTGGAAGAATACATGTAGAAGTATGGGAATATGTATTGATAAAAATAAGCTATATTTATTACACTTTACGGATGATCAAGTTCTATTTGCAGAAGATGAAGACGATGTGTACTATATGATAAGGAGGCTGAATGAAGAATATAGGAAATTGGGGTTGCAAATATACTTTATGAAGACTGAATATATGGTGGTAGGGGGAGTAGGGCGAGATCTGATGATGGAAGATGGATCTATTGTGAAGTGCTGCCATTCTCACATATATTTAGGAACAACAATATCTAACCGTGGGGGGAGCGATGATGAAATAAAACTACGGATAACTAAGGGAAAGGTTGCAATACGACAGCTACACACAATAATTTGGAACAAAAATATTTGAAACAATGTAAAAAGAGAATATATAAAACTATTGTTGAAGGTATTACTCTGTATGGCTCAGAAGTGTGGTAAATTTCTAAAAGAAATTAAGGAAAATTAAAAGCAATGGAGATGGAGTTCTGGAGGCGTAGCTGTAATATAAAGCGAACAGATAGGGCCAGAAATGAGGAAATTAGGCAATGCATGGGAATCGCTAATAACGTAATTGACACGATAGAAGGCAGACGTCTAAAGTGGTATGGACATTTTAGAAGAATATCAGAAGAAATATGGCCAAAGAAAATTTGGCACTGGAAACCTCTGCTGCACAGAAAAAGGGGAAGACCAAGACTCTCTTGGAATGATGCAGTAAGGCAGACAATGCAAGATATATGCATGAAGGACGACGATTGGCAAGATAGAAGAAGGTGGAAGCTCGGATGCGAGAGATGCCGCATGGTGCAGTTCCACTCGCAAAAAAAAGATAATTTTACCAAAATACTAACTTTTTAAAATTTTTATTGCTTATCAGGCAGGATAAATGCATTTTGAATAGAATATCGAAATTTTATGGAGAAAATAGTGATTCATTTCGTGATTGTAGGGTGGAGTAAGTTGGAAAATATCAGGATTATCCTGCTCAAACTTGAGCAGAAATTTGTGACAGTAATCAGATCAGTAATCAGAAACATGTAAGCAACAGATCTAGGTACAGGTATGTTATTTCATCTTTCGGATAATGCCAGTCTCTAAGCATTGGTTATTTTAAAAATAATTTCTCTCGATCTAGATAAAGTACACTACTCCTTACAAAAACCCGCCACTGAAATTCTATCTTCTCAACGGCACCGACAAACTTGAACACCCCGCGGCCAGGGGAGGGGCGCGTTGAACACTCGCTAGCAGGTACACCGCAGCTGTGTGTGATTGGTGCAAAGTCCCAAGGGGCAGAAGCGACGCTGTCTCAGGGGGAGGGGACCCAGTTCACTTACGCATGATGCAGAAATACCGTAGTATTTCCCTGCCGAAGGAGGGATTTTGCCTACGCGTACGCCATTACGAAAAAATATGTTTGAGCGGGGGCTTTCTGTCCAGAATTACTCTCAATAGACCAATAAATATTTAGCATTTTAGCAACAATTATACAAACTTCTAGCAATGAAATTATAACTCCTGTCAAACTGCTGTTTTAAAATATTCATTTCAAGCATAATTTGTGGATCTTTCCCGGTCGTTTTAACGCATATTTCGAATTTGTTTATAAAATTGTTAATTTGCCGCAATGTACATTTTTAAATTGAAAGTCTTGAATGTGCTTGCATAGTCTCTCGTCTCCTGTCTTCCGGTCTCCCCGATGTAAATGTGACCACAGCTACACGGGATGGAATATACTCCGGCGGCTTGGAGCGGTGGAAGCTGGTCCTTGAAGCGCATCAATGTTTGGCCAATCTTCTGGTGTGCCTTGAAAACTGTCTTAACATTTATTTGGAAACATCGGTGTGACAGGCACCAAGTGAAATTGGTTTATGCAATAATGGGTGATGTGAGTGGGCGAAAGCGTTGACAGTCATGGTAGCTTCCTCCCTGAGCCTCTTCTATCACTCGGTCTAGTTTTGTTTAGTTCTGCCAAAGCGGTCGGCATTTAAGGGGCATTTTTGGATATCGTGGCGGTCTGTTTCTCTCTTTGCATATTTTTCGTAGCCGTATGCGAGACAGTTTGTTTCTCTTAGTAGTGGTCTGCAAGACGGGTGTTTCCATAAACGCTCTTGGGCAATTTACTCTAATATTTATTAAATATTCTTACTTTCAAAATATTGTAATGGATTGCCCAATTCCTTCGAATGAGCCCAGCTCAAGAAGAGAAAAAATTAGAACCCTACTCAAGCTATGCTTCGTGTATGCAAACCTGTTGCAGGGACTAACTGCAATGTCGCCTTAGACAATTGATTTAATTTTGTAGAAGTTATTGCTGAACTGATGAAGAAAAAACTAACTTCTTGGGACAGTATAAAAGGACAAACATTTTTCCTGATGAATTCCTTGCTAACCCACAAAAACCAGTTGGATCAACGCTGTACTGATTTAGAGAACGGAGGACGCTGTACGGATTTAGAATAATTTCAATGTTTTACAACAATTAAAACTTTTTTCAATATGAATGTTTTTCAACAATTTCAATGTTTTTTAAAAATTTCTAACATTTTCGATCTTTTTCAACAACTCCAATATTTTTAAATTATTGTCATATTTTTATAATACAAAATATATTTTAGAATACTCTAAAGAAGTAGAATAATTTATTGAAACAGGTCTATAATTTATTTTACATCCCACATTCAACGCCCAATAACAAATGGCGGTCTCTGAGACCGGTGTTTCTCTTTGCGTTATAAAAATCATGTTTCCATATACGTGTTAATCTAGAAGCGTCCGAAGAGTTTGTCTATTCTGTGCGTGACGCCTTTGATGTACGGAATTGTGGCAATTTTTCTGTTGCCGGTGTCGAGGGGTTCCCTTGATGTAGGCGGGTCGTAAGTGAATTTGAGAGCCCAGTTAACGGTAGATTTGCTGTATCCATTCACGGCAAAGGTAGCTTTAAGTACTTCGCATTCAGTGGGGATGCTGTCCAGGTCGCTGATTCTAGCTGCGCGGAAGGCAAAGATTTTCATGACGCCATTTTTCCTCGCTGAGTAGTGGTGAGATTCGGAGTAAAGATAGCGATTAGTGTGGATGGGTTTCCTGTAAGCCATGTGTCCTAGGCTGCCATCGTTCCTCCTACTCACCAAGTCGTCCAGGAAAGTTAGCTGACCATTCTTCTCTGTCACCATCGTGAATTTTATTTTCGTGTGAGCACTGTTCAAATGCTTCAAGAATTCCTGAAGGAAATTCGTCCGTGAGGCCATATCACGAAGGTGTCGTCGACGTATCTTACCCACATTGTGGGTTTGAGGCGAGCGTTATCCAGAACCTCGATTTCGAAAGCCTCCATGAAGAGATTGACGGCAGGACGTGAGCGGGGAACCCATAGCCGCGCCCTCCACCTCAGCATAAAGCATCCTCCAAAATTGGAAGAAAGCAGACGCCAGGCAAAATTGCGCAAGATCGGCCCATTCTCTAAGGAGACCCCGTGTCTCCAATTTCCTTCTGATGATATCTGCTGCCTCTTCAACCGGAACCATGGTGAAGAGTCACGTAACGCCAAAGCTGACAAGGATGTCTGTGCTCTTCAAGCGCCTCTGTTTTAGCAGATCGATAAAGTGATAGGAGTTCCGGACATTCGACGCGATATCCTCGGTTAAGGGGCGGAGCATGTCTGCGATGCCACGGGCCAATGGGTATGTGGGCAAATTTACCGCACTTACAATGAGACGTAGAGGAACCTCTGTCTTGTGTACTTTGGGTAGACAGTAGAGGCGTGGTGTAGCACTGTTGCCACGTTTTAAACTGGGTTTTATTTCAGGCTCAATGCTGGATAAGTTGTTGTCCCTTGCAGCGACTTCTCTCCTAGGTTTCCGTAAGGGGTTGTACCGGAGCAGTGTGTAGGCCTTGTCCTCGCGCAAGATTGCCACTTTGTTGTGGTATTCTTCCGTACGCATGATGACGATCGCGCTGCCTTTGTCAGGTGTGATAATCACGATATCATCGCGTTGGCGTAAGGCGCGCACGACGAGCTCCTTTTCTCGGGATAGGTTGCTCCGCGATGGCTTAGCCCGCGATAGGATACGGGCAGATTCTCTCCGTATGAGGTCTGCGTCCTCGTTAGGTAGGACGGTGATGGCGCACTCAATCCCAGCGGTGATGTCAGATGTGGGGGTCCGTGTAGATACGGTGCCTAGTTCAGGCCTTTGGCGAGTATGGACAAGGCGCTTTTATCAAATTCTTCACCGGTGAGGTTTACTCCCACGTTTGGTTAGTGCTGCACCGTCTGCGGGTGTTGTTTGTCCTTGAAAGCTTTGAATTCCCTTAGTTGACGTGTCTTAAACGCGTGTTCATTGGCAGTGTACTCAGCAGTCGCATTATCGACAAGTAGTCCAGTCCATATTGTTTAGTTTAGCTTCCAATTCCAGGTGTAGGTGGAACAGTCTCCGCGTGTACGAGTTCAGTTCTGGTTTGTCTAATCCTCTCACGGAGGAGCGCAAAGCCAGAGGAGCGTAAAATGCGCTCCGCACGTCATGCCTTAATATGATGGTTTACCTTTAGGAAAGCCGGGAGGACATATTCGTCCCTGCAGCACAGAAGAAACGCAAGATGGCAGAGATTGCGGCTGTGTTTGTCACGCAGTTTCCCGCATTTTTTACACGTTTTGTATATATCATCCCTATAGAGGCGTGTTACGTGATGTCAGATGTACAGTTTTGTGTGAGAATGTTGCAAATCCTCGATTGCAATCCTGCATTTTTGATAATCTTCAATCTGCAAATTCCTTTATTCATCCCAAGACTGCGATCTATCTCAATTATCAGAATTTATTTAAACTCGCAGATTTCTCTGGGTCGCAAAGCTACATAATGCACCTATAGGTTAGACTTTTTAACATACTGCAGTTCCTTCGAACACATTAAACACTTCACCATTGTTCCAGTACCCACAAAAGGAAACCTTTCTTCCCTAGCAGAAATAAGATTAACGGGTGGGGATGTTTTCCCACTCATGCTACCTGAAATACCGACAAAGGCCACTAAGAAGGTGTTCATTCCCGGCCACCGCCGTCTGCCCCTCCCTCCCACCCCCTTTGCTCGGGGCCCTTCTCCGAGCGCCTTGTCTCGGAGGGCAAAGCGGCTCCGACGTCATTCCTTGTCCAGTTGGCAATCGCTGCTCTTAATAACTGATGGTGTGGCGGGTTGCGTAGAGCTTCTTTTTCAGGGGCGTTTGAGTCAGCATAAACGGATAAAATCATCATCAACAACGCCCTCATTTTCTGCCTAAGTGCGATAGAAATACGCACATGCCCATTGTACTGTGCCTATATTCTTCGCGCAAGTTAACGCAATGCGTTGACAAAGTTTTATTGCAATCTGAAAACCGATACGGGAGAGCATAACATACGAATAAAGAAACAAACATTGATATTTATGTATTAGATAGAATCAATCCCTTGCATATAAAGGTCTCCTTTTTGCCCATTCATCCTGCAATTATTATGCTATTTGTTGAAACAAACACAATATTCTTCATAAATGATTTATACTGTGCGTTGTAGTCTGATCTCGTTCAACCAATAATTATAATTCATCGTAATGGAAACATGACTGTCGAAGCGCGATAAAACGCCGGGTAAAACGCGCGATCAGTCACCGGAAATTGTACTTATCACGTTTGTCCTCTCCAACTGGTTAACAGAATGAATTTATGTATTGATTTGAATTTACTATTCCATGGTAAGTATAGTTTTATGTATGTAGGGTAAACGGTACAGTGATTGGCCACTTAAGAGTTGTGACAGTATTAACTCATTTGAGAAGTAAAATTTTGAATATTTGCTACTAACTTTCTACTGTCCAATGGTCCTTTTACTTATCCCAACCGTATGATCTATCGTAAAACGAACATTAATTATTAATTAATTTTTTAGTAGAAACGTGTCATTTCGTACAGTGATTGGCCAACATGACGACAGTGACTGACCACTGAATTATTTCTTTCAGAAACAACTGGTATAACTATATATTTAATTAATTTATTTATTACCCATGAAAACACACAATTTGCAATACATATATTTAATATACCTTTAATATTTTATTTAAGTGTTGTTGGGGTAAATTGCAATATTCTCTATTTTCAAATCTGAACGTATTCGACTAAATTCGTATGTCAGATGTGTCTTCTGGACCCCAATACAGATACGTGTGAGATCATTTATTTTGTCATCCAAGTTACAAGTACCCTCGAGTACCCGCCGTAGCTTCTTCCTACTCGTACGTCTCTCGATGTATCCTATAACTTCTTATAATCACATTCTGATGCTGACACACAAACTCTGATACACGAACGCTGACACACGAACAAGCGGCTGTCACTGATCTGTGGCTTGACCGTGTAGTGATTATGGCATGTCTTCGTATAACAGCATTACCCAGCCTTTTCCTGGAGGTTTTTGTTGAATAGATTGGGCCTTAGTTTAGCAACTAAAAATTGTGGAACGCTATTCTACAGATCTTCCTCAGAAAATCATTCTATGGCAAGTTCACGTATCCATTTAACAGATTGGCTTCTTTGTTAGACAAATTCTATCATGTGTCACATGACCTAGTGTTTTGTGATGTGAATTATTTAAACGGAACTGCAAACTTGTTCTAGAAACATCAAATGATTTTGTAGCAGAACGCACATATTCCCTGTTACTTTTAAGACATTTGATGGCATTGACCATGGCTCCTGCATTATACTCCTTCCTAGGCTTCTTCGGCATTGTAAGATCACTTATTTCAGGCCAATGCCGTATTTACGTGAATGCAATAATATTAAAAATAATGTGACAACAATCATTAGCAGAGCAGCCAATAACACAATCCACGCACTTTCGAACATACAGTCATTGGCCACTCCCCTGTATCACTAAATATGCAAAGCTAGGATTCTTATTTTCAGCTGATATCATTGTCACTTAATAGCGTTTGTGTTTTCTGTCATATCATTGTGAATTACTTACCGCCGTAATCAACAAACAGCACTATTGGATATCTGGTTTCTAAAGAAAATCTTAAGAGATTGTTACGTACAATGAACACACACTGCACTGTTAACAAACATCCACCATATTGGCAACAGTTGCACTCTTGCGGTCAAAGTAAATATTGAATAATACGCAGAAAGCATTCCTTCGCGCCATTTACAAGCAACATATTAAAACCCGACGTTAGAACAAGCATTAATTCCAATTATACTTGAAGTGGCCAATCACTGAACCGTTAACCCTATAAAATTCAATCATGCAGCGTAGAGCTACCATATTCTCATTATGTAAAAAGAGAACATTTCTAATAAAAGAAAGCAGACAGTTCATAACAAAATTTAATTAAATAATTTATTTTCCCTAAAGACGAAATACTTACTACTACGGATGGCAACAGAAACGAAACTAAGCAAAATTAGGCATTTCGTTACTGTTTCTTGTGCACAGAAACTAACGAAATTAAAGTTCAAAGCGTGGTGAAGGAATCCAGTGGCTTGTAACGAAAGTTACTCTGGAACGAAACGTAAATGCAGCTGGGAATATAGTTTCGTTACAGGAACGAAACTATGTTATCATGGGAGTTTAGTTTCTGTACAGGAATTTTATTCAAGATTCAGTTTCCTTATTTTCAATTCAAGACGTCACAAAAAGGTTTTAATTTCTCTCCGAGTGTCATAACTTGCAAGTACTGTTTTGGCGACCATTCATCATTGAGACCTTCCATGACCTCACTGCAGACGTACTCGTGGGCCGCGCCGCCTCAATCAGCCCATCTGTAGGCGGTGTAGATTGCCTCGGAAGGCAGGCATGGCGGCAGAAACGTATGTTTACGTCACAGGTTCGGACATACGAGGAGGTCGAAGAAATCTGACACCGGTTGGTAGACCTTGTACGAGTATAACGTTCCTTGCGGTGCCGAAGCAACGGTTTTCCAAACACAACGAAAATTTGAACAGAGTTCGAAAAAGAAAAGCACGTGACCCCGGATTTGCAGAACGGCTATATAAATATGAATGGGTTATTGTAATAATAGTGATAAGCGGAAAATTTGCACATTCATTCGTAAGTAACCGTCCTACGTTCACATCGCGCCTAGTCACGCAGAACTTTTGTAATTCCCTTCCACAATTGTTTTAAAGAATGGTAAAATGTTTACCATGTGGATTTAACACATACTACCCATTTTTGTTTTATATTGTATTATTTTTTATTGTTACTTTGAAAAAACTTTTCAGTTTTGTATCACATTATTAACATTTTTGAAATAAGATTTCTAGAATAAAAAGTAATGTTACACAAGAGGCTATTTTATTTTGGTAGATTAAGTACTATTTAGAAGTCGTGCCTTTGTCATGTTAATTCATAATTTTGGAAGGTCTTGGGAATAATATGATTAAAAATATTGAAAAATATTACTCAAATATTAAAATACCCACTAATTCTTAAAATCCAAAGAAAATTATTTGTACTACCTCTATGTGAAGATTAATTTGAATAATACCAAAATAAATTAAATAGCCATTTGCATTTAATTTTTCGTTTACCAGTCAGGAATTACTATTTGAAGTACAATTCTATGTTGTTGTAATATGTCCTCTAGGTGCACTTTGCACCATTAACTCTACCACTCAAAAATGAAACACGTGAGATTGACTTCTATCTTCGATGTCTCCAAGAATTACGATAACGGCTTCCAGCCCCGCGAGCAACGGACACTCGAGTATGCACTCGGACGCGAGCAACGGACACTCGAGCAACGACACTCAAGTATTCGAGGACGGTATGCTCGAGCAAGTAAAATCGAGTACGAGCAAGTAAAATCGCGAAGTGCAATGCTCTAGTGCAAACCCTAATGAAAGCTTCAGTCTAAACAAAAAATAGAGATTCGTTTCCAGTAGACAATTAAACGTGATTAGTAGGACTGAAAATGATTTTAATGTGTATTTCAAACGAAGACTAGAAAGAAATACACATAAAAGTTAAGAAAAAACATTTAAAAAGAAAAAAAATGTATAAAAAGGCATTTTCGTCATAAAATACCAAAAAAGGCAAAATAAAAATTAGTTAGTATGTTTAATTTTCCTTAATACCAAAAAGGCAAAATAAAAATTAATCAGTATGTTTAATTTTCCATAATTCAAATACAGCAAACCCTCGTTAGCACAAACTCGCTTAATAGGAATTTCGCCGTAATACGAACAAAACGTCGGTCTCTGCAAGGGATTATGGTAATACGAACATTTATAATACTCGGATAACACGAATTTTTATAACACGAACTCCAATTATTTCGGTCCCTTTAGAATTCGTGTAAACGAGGGTTCACTGTGTTAAGATTTTCAAGTTCAGTCTGCTGCGATATAGTAGTGAATTGCCATAGCAATGGGTAACTTAGCAACAGCTAAGGGATGTATTGATTCTATTATAAAATGTGTTGTTTCATGTACAATCATCTGTATTGAAATATACATGTGTTTATTCAAGTATCGTCCTCTTATTCGTATACGTTAATTAGTGCGCCCTCTAATAGGTTACGAGCCCAGGCACACGAAGTTCATTAACGTTTTAGAGTTGAATGAAGAAACGCCGAAAGCAATCATGAATGCTGGTGGTATCGTGCGTATCGAAGCACTAGGACGTGACAACTATGATACATGGAAAATGCAAATGTGAGCTTTATTAATAAAAAATGACGCATGGGGATACGTCAACGGCGACATTAAGAAACCTGAAGATAGAGAAAAAGTCACGACAATAGAAGCATGGAAAAGAAATTATGAAAAAGCATTATCGGATTTAATTTTGTCAATTGGTCCCAGTCAACTGAAGAATATAAGAAATTGCACGACATCACGAGAGGTATGGTTGAGATTGGAAAATAATTTTCAATCAAAAGGTCCCGCACGTAAAGCTACACTTTTAAAGAAATTAACACTTCATAAAATGAGCGAGGGCGGTGACGTGCGTGAACATCTCGATGTATTTTTCGATACAGTTGACAAATTAGCCGATTTGAATATTATTATTAATGAAGATCAGCTTACTATTATGCTATTGTACTGTTTACCTCCTAGTTTTGAAAGTTTTAGAATCGCAATAGAATGTCGCAACGAATTGCCGAAACCTGAAAACCTGAGAATAAAAATTATTGAAGAATACGAAGCTAGAAGAAACTCAGTTCCTACTTCGTCGGATCAAGGAGCTCTGTTATGCAAGAAAACTTCGAAAAATAATAAATACTTCAATAAAGTCTTCAATAACTTCAAAGATAATCCAAAGAAGGGGAAGCCTGTCTTCAAACTTCGATGTTATAAATGTCATGAAGAAGGACACAAAGCTTCTGAATGTCCCCTGAAAACACAGACTGGAAAATCAGGTATGAGTTTTTTATCTACTGAGCATAGTCAATTAGGACACGAAGCTTATAAAGTGGCAGATAGTTTTGCAGATGATACATGGTGTTTAGATAGTGGATGCACATCTCATTTATGTAAAGATATTAACATGTTTTCTAGAATAGATACTCGTAATACGGGCAAATTGAAATTAGCAAGCGATGCCCATATTGAAATCAGTGCAAAAGGAATTGTCGAAATGACTACCACTTCGAATGACAGAAGGAAATCAATTACTTTACATGATGCATTACATGTTCCTGCATTGAGAACAAATTTATTATCCGTTGCGAAAATTACAGATCAAGGATATAAAGTTATATTCGATAAGAATGAAGCAATTGTGCAAGATCGTGGAGGACATACAATGCTGACAGCTCATCGTACACAGAATTTGTATCATATAAAAGGCCTACCCATCGAAAATAGTAGAATTGTGGAACCTACACCTAATATATTAGAAGAATTTCAAGTGAAAAATGATTCTGTCCACATTTGGCATAGGCGTATGGGTCATCTGAATTTCAAGGATCTCATTCATGCTTTCAAGAATGGAACTGTCCGAGGTATGAAGATTGATGACACTATAAACGATACAACGTGTGAAATATGTATTCAAGGTAAGATGACGCGACCATCATTTCCTAAGAAATCGAACCGCATAAGTGAAACTTTAGAAATTGTTCATACTGATATCAGTGGACCTATGCGCGTATCTTCAAACGGCGGAGCTAAATATTTTATTTCATTCACCGACGATAAGTCCAGATGGACTGAAATACGTTTCTTAAAATGTAAAAATGTTGCTCTAAAAGAATTCAAGACGTTTAAAACATTGGTTGAGAGGCAAAAAGGAAGAAAAATCAAATACTTACAATCGGATAACGGTGGAGAGTTCATCAACAAAGAATTCGACGAACTCTTAAGGTCTGAAGGTATTCAACGTAGATTATCTGCTGCCTCTTCTCCAGAGCAAAACGGCGTAGCAGAAAGAAAAAACAGAACTCTAGTCGAAGCTGCCAGATGTCTACTACTACAGTCTGGTCTACCTTCATCTTTTTGGGCTGAAGCGATTTCTACAGCAAATTTTGTAAGGAATCGTTGTCCTACAAGTAAACTTGAAGGTAAGACTCCTTTTGAGGTCTGGAACGGTCGCATTCCATATGTTGGTTATTTGAAAGAATTTGGATGCGAGGTATTTTGTTTAAACCGTAATCCAAATAAAGGAAAATTTGAAGCTCGTTCCAGGAAAGGTATTTTTGTCGGATATTCTGATCAATCAAAGGCATACCGCATCTGGATACCTAAACTTTCTAAAATTGAAATAACTAGAGATGTGAAATTTTTGAATGAAAATCGATTAAATTCATTTCACTACATATCGAGGGGAAGTGTTAAGATTTTCAAGTTCAGTCTGCTGCGATATAGTAGTGAATTGCCATAGCAATGGGTAACTTAGCAACAGCTAAGGGATGTATTGATTCTATTATAAAATGTGTTGTTTCATGTACAATCATCTGTATTGAAATATACATGTGTTTATTCAAGTATCGTCCTCTTATTCGTATACGTTAATTAGTGCGCCCTCTAATACACTGTACATACATAAATCGCCTTTAAATATTTTCGTTAGAATAAAATAGGAATTTTCCTAAAAATGCGATGTCTAATAATAAACTAATGATAGAAGCATAGCCAGACAAATATACAGGGAGAGAATTTATATGGTCTATAAAAATATCAAATATGTAAATATATATATATATATATATTATTTTAATAAAAATATGGAGTTAAACATGGACTTTACATGATTACAAATGATAATGGTAAAAATTTTTTATTGTCAGTTGATAAACCATTATCTTTAAATTCTGAAATGTAAGTTCTTAATTTTAAACTGGCTGACTAAGCTACTTTTGATATTTTACACTGGCTTAAAGGAGCGATTAATAGAACTGAACGTTCTGACTGGATTGTAACTGAAAATGAGTTGCTGTATACGTATACTGGTATTTATTTACAGCTGCACTTGAAGTAAATCAGTTGTTGACAGTTTCATGGAGGTCTCAAAGTCATCTGTCAAACAAATCCATCGATTCAACGCACCTTCGCGACCCCATTCGCCTCGTGGGACACTTAGACCCCTCAGACAGGGCCTCAGGGCCGGAGAGTGGATCTACTCCTCACATAATTAAAAACATTAACAGTTTTTTAACTTGCTTTCCCATTGTCAATTCTCTCTAATTTTTAAAAAACTCTAATGTTTAGGGAATTACTGAAAATATTTAAGCTCTTACTGTTGAGATGCATTTTTAATATTTAATGAAACTTTACTGTTAAGTATAATATGCTATTTGAATTATGGAAAACATATAAATATTCAAATATGTGCAAAACCCTGCCGCTTATCGAAGCGCGGAAATCGCCACGTGCCATCGTCTTGCAGTCATATTCTTTTAAGCCGCGGCGCCGCTATCAGAGTCAGTCGGCAGGGTGTTCATTGAATTGGACGGCACTGCAGATCACTGAGGCGTAGGACTCCTGAACTCTCTCCCATTCACGGCGAGCGGCGGAGCGGCCGTTACGAGGGAGGCGCGCGGTGGAGGCGGGGTGGTAAGGGCACTGCCGCTTCTCGGAAGCGCTGCTGAGAGGCGTCGTTGGAAGGGGCGTGAGCCCGCGAGAAACAGGATCGGCGGACCTAGTCCCCCTTCTTATTTGAGGTATTTCCGTAGTAATCCATACGAAACAAAAGTTTCTACTTCATGTCCAACCATGCATCCAGCATGCTGAGTATTGCGAGTAAAAATTTACAAGAGCCACAACATATTTTAAGAGTAATTAAATTATCGATTGAGGATAGAATAAAAAGTACATATAATCACTGGTGTTTATATAGTTCTGAAACAAAATAAAGTAAAAAAATGTAGTCGGGGGTACAACTCCTCTCAGTGGCCCTCTCCCGACTTTCGTTACTTTTCCTCCAACAAATATTAATAACTAAACTAAATAAAGAAATAACGTTTCTTACCCACAGAAACGAAATTCACTTTCGTTTCAGTAAAGAAACGAAACTGTCTTCAATGATCAGTTCATTCTGTACCAAAACAAAATTCGCGCAGACATTCGTTTCGTTACTTGTAATGAAACTAAACTCACGAGAAAATAATTTTGTTACAGCAGCGCAGAAACGAAACAGTTTCGTTTCTGTTTCCATCCCTTCTTACTAGTGAAAATATAAATACTTCAATCATTGTCACCACTACCGCAAACATACAATTAGGCCTACTTCATTTTCATTGCTGTCTTTTCTACTTTTTTACCAGAAGTATTTCGTAGATGATTAAATATCTCTCAACAATTAGAACTTTGTTTTTCTTTGCTTTGAACTTAGCAACAGACGCTTTGAACTTATGATGTAATACATCATTTAACAAGATTTTTCTTTGTGGCAACCTCCTCGAAATATAAAAACAATACGATATACAATATGTTCTACCAGCTGATCTACTGTCACATCTTGTGACGTAAGGGTAGATTGTAGATATAGTTTATTTATGTACTTATATGTACTTATTTATGTACTTATATATATATATGTATATATATATATATATATATATTGTAATGGGACGGTCGTCAGGTTTTGTCGTGTTTTCATTATTTTATTTCGAATAACGTTAGGAGATTCCGAAAGCTGATGGCCAGGAAAGTTGCACTTTGCCGCGAACCGCGCGTAAGCAGGCTCCGGAAAGGGACCGTTCGCTATTGTGTAGGCGCGGTCTCAAGCGGGGGGGGGGGGAAGAGTCGCCGGAGAAATATGTGCACCGCGCAAAGAAGCGTCGCGACGCGCCTATTTCCGTTCCGAGAATTTCCGAGACGCCAAAAGTGTCATATAAAGACGCAGCGCCACCGGCCACCGATGACACCGCGATTGGAGGCACACACCACGTGATCTGGAGGCGCCAATGGCCGAAAACAGAGTAGGGGTGGACCACATGATCTCGCGACTTGTAGCCCGCAGTCGTCTCCCTCAAGGTTTCATTACGGAGAGGATGACGAGAGAGTAAGGTTTCATTACGATGAGGGCGACGAGAGAGTAAGGTTTCATTCGCGAAGTAGGCAACTGGCGATGGTCTTTCCGCTGTGAACGCGGGCTCACGCATTGCTGCACTCCGCTGTATGTCACGCCTTTTACCGCGAGACTCTGCCCTGCACGCTACATCGCTGGCCGTCCATGTGTCGCCTGGGCCGGGCCGCACGCTGGACAATCGCCGTGAGTCTGGTCAATGACTGCCAGAGCGACCGAACTCGGGCTAGGATCCGCCACCGCCGTCTTGGGCCGTGCAGCCGACGCCCGAGGCGCCCAAACGCCGCCCGCTGCTCCGCCCGCCCAGTGGAAAGGGACGAGGGAGGCCGGCGCCGCCGACACCACCGGGCCGTGCTGCGCGGGACGTGAGCCGCCGCTTGCGCCACCGCTCGTCCTGAGCGAAGTCTTAAAGCGCTCAGTGGACACAAGAGTGCAATTACTAAAACAAACATAACATAACATTATATTCACTTATTGTCGCCTGCACTTTGCCCGTAGATAGTTGTTTTTATTAGTTTACCCTGAAATGCTCAAGAAAACGGCATATATTTATTAGAATATTTTTTTTCAGAATCACCCCCGAAAGCATGTCCCTTTCCTCCTAACTCACCTGTATGTATGCCTGTAGACAGATAACGGAATGCAATCATAAACTGTAAATTAGAAGAAAAATAATTTTAAGTTCCTTGTATTTCTCAATGAAATTAGTATAAAGGGGTAAAGCGAAAAAAAGAAATTGTATTGTTTTCTCTCTCTCTCTCTCTCTCTCTCTCTTTAGGATATTGTAACAGTGCACTGCTCGGTGACCAGGCAAAGATTGTAAAAGGAAAGTTTCTTTTTTTAAAGGATAAGATAGTGAATTAAAATTTTTCCTGTTTTTGCATACAAGTATACTATGGTTGTATCGCAATCTATCACACGGCTACAAACTTTCAAAGATTATATTGATAGTTTACTGTACATTTACTGTGTTTTTCTGTTGATCATAAATCTGCTAGTAGCACGGTTCCCACCAGCAGTAAATTTTCTTGCAACCCTGAGTAACCAGGGATCCTTTTCTCCCAGAATTCAGAATTATAGATCCAGTTGCAGGTTTTACTTTCATATTCACTATTCACAATATTAGGCAATATACCCAAACCGCCAAAAACGTTGACGTAATTACAAAGGCGAAGTCTATTGGGCGACGCATGTTGGCGTACACCGGAAGCAGGCACGCGCACAAGGTTACGAGTATTCCACTGTCTAGTCACACAATGAAAGCACCTAGAGTTTCAGAAACGGGGAGTGAGGGGAAGGGGGTGGGGTAAGCTTTCGGCACTAGTTGCGTCGTCTGACAGACGACGCCTTTGTAATCTAGGGTTAACGCAAAATAAAATGTGTATAAGTACACATTAATTTATTTTTAATCTCCATGTTCTGTTTCTCTTGGTGGAAAAAAGTTGTAATGTAACCAGAATTAGCAATAACCAGACAAAACCAGATTTAAAAATAATTTCGATTGCCTAACAAAGCAATTTTTAGTGAAAGAGGACGAAGGGATATTTACAACACCCCTTTTTTCACGCTCACTAATTTCGGGCTCACTCAATTTCCTTTGTAGACCACATGAATAAATTTCTGCTCAGCCAGCGCAGGGATCCGGTGCGAGGGCATGGCGTCAGGGGAACAGTTTGACAGACTTTGACATGGAGAGGGGCCTAGCTCCGGTGCAATGGGCATGCGTATTTTATATATTCATACGATCGGTAATTGCAATCGATACAGGGTGTCCGGGGAGGAAATGTCGAAACTTCGAAAATTAGCTCTTAAGACAATTCTAAGCATACTTTGTCTTATAAACTACGTGGATATTCCAAGTAGTTGAGCCGCAAAAAGTTCTAATGAAAAATTGCACCTCACTTAAGTTCGAATTGTAAAAGTTCAAAGTAAAATTGCATGAGCCGCACTAAAGTTCGTATGCAAAATTGATTTCTAGGCAAAACTTTGCATTATGGAAGCGTAGAAACACTCAAGAAACATAAGTTGTTTATTATTTACATATATTTGTTCAGAAAGAAAAATTAAGCGAGAAATAAAAAGGCACCCAATTTACACAATTCGACTGCTTTTTTTATTTCTCGCTCAATTTTTCTTTATAAACAAATATATTCATTACTTTTGTAAATAATAAACGATTTACAATTGACATGTTAATAATGAACAATTTACATTACTACAATTTACATGTTGCCTAGAAATCATTTTTTCAAACCAACTTTTGATGGCTCATTGCGGCCCAAGCATTCGGAATATCCACATAGTTTATCAGACAAAATATGCTTAGAATTAAGAGCTTATTTTCGAAGTTTTGACGTTTCCTCCCCGCACACTCTGTATATATAAAACACGATGTTGGTATGTATATAAGAGCAAAACTCCAACACCGTTGGACCGATCTCCATGAAAGTTGGCACTTCTACATGTTTTTTCACCGAGAAGGTTTACGTGTTGTTAATTCTGTTGTAACTCCACTACACGGCGCTAATATTCACTACATATCCACTACATATTCACGTCAAATGCAACCTGCAACACGCTCGGCAGCATTTTGAATCTATATCGTTAAATAACCCCTAAACGAGGCGTTCTAGGGCCTTAAAAACTAAAATACTCAAAGAAATGTTTCTCAAACCGTAATATACAGAATGAACTCTTCGGGTCCGGGGCTTCCCGATATTACCTCAGCTGCACAGAGACGTGCAGAATCTGTAAGTAAATGTGAATGAGAGGGACAGAGAGAAGCAGAGACACACAGAGACAGCGTGAGGGAGGGAGAGACAGTGGGAAACGGAGATGGGAGGGGAAAGAGGGAGATGAAGGACAAAGCAACGTCTGACGGGTTTTCTTGTAATAATAATAATAATTACAACACTACTCTTATTCGCCTACTCGGCGTGCCACTGTAAACAGTTCTCTTAATAATAATTGGCAATGATAATAATAATATTAACGCGAACGATAATAATTTTATCTTTCCTTGTCACACATTGGGCAGCCACTGTAAACATCTCCACGTGGTGGGATGTTTATTTTTATATAATAAAAATTATATCTAATTCGCCGTGCGTCGGAGTGCCTCTGAATACACGAGCATGGGCCCCAAACACTTTAAACCGATTCAGATATTTTTTACGATCGTGATAACGGCAAAGCCGCCTTTACAGGTACAGTGATTATCTCTATTGTGGGATACCACTGCAAATGATAAGACGTAAATATCAATTTCAAAGACACCATCAATGGTGCGCTGAATTATTTATTTTTTCTGTTTTCCTGAAATTAATTTCCTTCGTCAACTAGCTTTATCCGTGGACTATCCAATGAGGTATTCAATACATACACCAAAGAAACAAAACACATAAAAATTAATAATAACACAAAATATTGCTTTCACACCCACACCCACTTATCCTTTTAATACTACATTCATTCTGCGCGCATGTTTATTTTCCTAGCATGGCCATTCAAAGTTATCATTACCAAAAAGAAATCTTTTTCGTTTCATATTAAAATTTTAAAAAGCTTGATCTTGCTATAATATCCGTGCGTTCACTCCGTTAAATCAAAGAAAGTTAATTCACTTCCCTGCAAATTCTGCAACGCTGGAAATTCCGCTGCCAATTACAACTCCATTTTCTTCCACTGCTGCCAGAGATGTGAATTCCATTTCACCAGCTCACACCATAGCTTGAGATAACATTTTCCGTTAGAATCCCGATACTCATATTCGGAATACGAAACTGTTTATCATTTTCCACGCAAACACACGATGCGTCCTCTAACAAAAATTATTCATCTGACACAAACTTGATACATTCCCCACGGAAACTCTTTCTCGTCTGACTCTCTGGTAAAATTGTATTCACCACGAAATCTTTTTGAACTACAAACTATGTGTTTTATTTGACACATTGTTTCAACAAGAATATCACGTTTTCTAATTCCGTTTGCTTACTTACTCACGTCCGGCTCTTCAAGAATTCATCGGCAAAATTGAAAGAAAGTTCCATTCTCTAAAAGCCTTAAAACTGTCTCTATTTTATTGTTTCCCTATCATCCACATTGCTTCTAACATTCAACTGTTCATTGGCGTCATTTTGTGCTATTGACATTTTCCAAAATCCATGCTATTCTACCATTGTAGTTCTCGTTTACACCTAACTTAAAATAAACTATTTTATTTGTTTACGTTGGCTGGCTCGGACTATGCTAAATTACGTGATATATGCGTCATAATATACACATTTCCGACGTCACTGCACTGTCATTGCAACAATACCATGGCTTCCATTTATGGAAATTATGTTCGTAAATATGTTTTTCCTAGTTGAACCACTTGTGAACTGTCACATCATCCAGCGTGTGGTTAACCACCTCTTTAACCTTTTCCACGTGTTCGGCGTAGATTATATCTGCATCTACCCAGCTCTCCCACCAAGTAGTAGAATCTAAGGACAAAGGAAGGTCTTCCATCTTCTCCTTGAATGTAGAAATTCTTTGTGGAGCCCTGCAAAATATCTTTTTTTTCTGGTTGATAGCTTCGTTGATATTTGGACTGAAATCATAGTTCTCTTTTCTCCATCGATTCAACACTCACCAATTCCTTCGATTCACTTATTAATTTTGTCCTTCAATTTAAAATTATCCATATTCGCTTTCGTCTTAATCGTTAGGGCACCACACAACAGAATGATATAATATCGCCATGCCCCAGTTTGCATGACGCGAGAACTATTTTTTCGCGACTCGAGAGATCGGTAAGTTCGCGATAGAGGGAGGGTGAGAGACGCGTCTTGCTCCCTGTGAGGTAAGGGTAGGAAAAGAGGAAGCCTTGCCCCTCATGGTCAAATTCCGAAGGATTCCGAAAGAACGTGCAAGGTATCAAGTTTTGACGATAAACCAAAGACAACGGATGACAGTAGATATTACTTCTATGGCGCTGGTCTTCAGTAGTCTGAAATGAATTCTACTAACGTATTTGAAGCAATAATTAAGGTAATGTTTTGTAATAATAAATATTTTTATGTGAAAATTAATATTTTTGCTTATTTTAGGCAAAAATAAAAAATATATAAAAACGTTCACTTACATATGAAAAAAGCCCTAAATAACCAAAATATGCATTATATGAAACACTTTTCTTAGCTTACCTCTCCATTTTTTCCACGAAACATACACATTTGAAGTTTCGGGAAGATATGACTATTAACAAAGAAGATGCAATTACATGAACTTCTCTGCTCGAATAATTAAAGTATTGAATTTGTGATTCATAAGTTGACAATGCAATTAGATATTCACATTTACATTTTAAAATAAGTTTATTTCGAATTTGATTTCATTTTTTAATTTTAATGTTTTTGAGTTAGGATTTCTTAAAAAACAATGTCACATTAATAACACATATTTAATAATATCCAAATATTTCACATTCGAGACTGATTTATTGTTATTTTATTACGTACGTGCTCAGTTTCCCGAAGATGAACTACCGCAAATATATTTATGCGAAATCCAATACCATGTGTCATTACCAACAAAAACACCCTGTGGCATTTCCAGCTGCAAATAAAAAGCAGAAAAAATATATCACTGTTGGCATTCGTGTTCAGCAAACGACTGGTTGCCGGCCGGGTAAGCTAGTGTTTTCCCTCTATACTCGGAAGTGTCAATATCTACTTTCCTATACAAAGTAATGTTCTCTTCTTTTCTTTTCTTTCTCTAACATCTCTCTTAGAAATGTTCAGAAGAATTATTAATTTCATTATAGAATATAAAAGTACCACATGAGAAAAGCTCATATTCCATAATCTTCCTCTTCGTTTGAATTCAATTTCCACTCAAACTGCGCTGCACCTGGGCTTCATTATTGCTGAACATTCCGTGTGACGCAGGGCGAGGCCGAGGTCAGGTCAGCGGCGCGCCTTAGTAAAAGAGAGAGTGACAGAGACACAGAGAGGGACAAAGAGAGACAGAAAGACGGAGATAGAAAGAGGCAGAGAGGGACAAAGATAGAGATAAACAGACACTAACACAGATAGAAACAGAGACAAACAGACAGACATACATGGACAGAGGCAGACAGAGAGACACAAAGGGAAAGAGAGAGACAGAGACTGTCACACAGAAATAGAGAGACAAACAAAAAGCGGTGGAGACAGACAGAGGTAGACAGAGACAGAGAGAGACAGAGCCGCAGAGAGATAAACAATCAGAGAGAGACCGAGATGGAGAGAGACTGAGACAGAGAGACCGAAAGAGACAGACCGAGACAGTGAGATAGAGACAGAGACAGATAGAGACAGACAGGGATAGACTAGGGGTGACACGGAGAGACACGGAGAAATATCGAGAGACACTGACAGACTGAGAAAGGGAGGGACAGGGACAGTGACTGAGACAGACGGAGAGGGACAGAGGGAGACAGAGACAGACAGAGACAGAGTCAAAAGGGAACAGAGAGAGACGGAGAGACTGAAAGAGAGACAGTGAGAGAAGGGAGAGGGAAGGAGAAAGAGGGAAACTGATGTGCAAAACGTCTGCTGGGTTCCGCTTGTTCACAATGTATTGCAACCACTCTCCTTTTAGAAGTGCCATCAATTATCAATGTCATTGTCTGGCAATTGTTTTACAAAATAGTTATTTATGAATATAGGGCGATAAGTAGATATTTTTGCCCTGACAGGCGCTCTCGGGATTTGGAAGACACCTGAGGCGCAAAAATGTCTATAATGCCCGTGGAGCATACAAAACTTTATTGTTTACAAGTTCGTTGCTGAACCAAACGAGAATTCGAAACATTTTGCATCTAAAGTCAAAAGTCGCATTTTAATCGCCATTTCTCAATATGACGTCATTTAAACAAAACAGTTTATATCTAATTACAATTGCATAAACGTTCGACTCATTTTCATTTATTCGAAAGAATGAAAGAATATCGTGAAGTTAGTATGCAAATTCTTGCACAAGATAACAAAGCAACTGACAATAGTTTCCACTAACACATTGAGCAATATATTAAAATGATTGTAGAGTATTTGATAGAGATTTGCATTTTCCGCGATGTTTACCGACCAGCGTTCGCTCGCCTCTCTTCTCTCGAGACCACGCGCTCGACTGTCCTTCGCAGCTGGTTGCGGACTCCCGGGAGCCGGCGGCCCACCGAGACTCGGCCGGTCTCGACAACCGGCCGAGACTCGACAACCGGTGGACCCCGTTCAGACGAACTGCGCCACGTAACAATCGGCCGACACGTCGGAGTAAATACCTAATGCCAAGTTTCAGGAAAAGGAAGGAGTATTGAATGGTTTTTAAAATAAATGACCAACAATTTCGTTTTTTCAAAATTTAAAATATAGACGAATTTTAATATTAATTTTCAAATAATAAATTTTAATATAAAAAAAGAAAAAAAAGCTTGAAAAATCGACTCCCAGGACGCACTGGAGAACCTCACGTGGATCTATTGCAGTTCTGCCTGTGACTTCAAAGAAAAGGCATTCAAAAGTTTAAGAGATAAATTCCGTTCTTTGTAATGACTAGGCATCGGATGTTTCGGAAATTGCCTATTTTATTCTAATGAACATAAAATCATTAATTTTCTTTCATTTTATATGGAGTAAATACAAATGCTCTGCTAAATTTAGATGCAAGTGCAATGAAATATATTAATACCTTTCACTTCCACTTTTGTATTTTTGTTTTCTTTTTCCAAATATTTTTGTTTTTGGTGTTGTTGTAATTTTCAGGCATCTGAGACGCAGGTCTTAGCTTCTTAACCCGGCAGTAGGCGCGCGGGGTGCCTCAGTCACCCTAGCATTGTTTTGAGTTCATTGTACTTTTAGTTTTATTTATAACCTTGCGAGCTTCTCAATACCTTTCGAGGAAAGCTTTGTGCACATATCTCGACCCTTCTCTTTCAACTGCTTTCTGCCCTTTCCTGGAAATTACGTCGCAAAGGCGATGGCGCGCTGTATGGGAGCCATCGAGTCACCTCGCACAACCTTTGTTATCGCTTCCTACCACGCTGAGCAATAGTTCACCGAAAGGAAGGGGGTCTCGTGGAGCTTCACTCCACAGAAGCCAATGATTCACAATTTCAGCTTTTACGATTTTTTAATTACAATGAATCGCTTATCTTGTATTGAAACGTAAAATAATGGAGTAATTGAAAAACATTGTACTCGCACATATAAAACTTTATATGCATCATTTCGTAAATACATACTTTTGCCGAATTTAAAATAACGTTAAACGTGTGTATATAATAGTAAATAATGTATTTTGAATTATTAAGTTGAATAGGCTGATGTGCCGTGACCGCTATTGTTTGGCCGCCGACTGAATCGACAAATACAGAGGCCATGGCGACTTACATCAACTATTTCACAATAAATTACTACGCCCAATGACGACAAGACGTTTTGACGCAAGGAAGATAGTACCCACCTCATTTTTGTTTAGCATATGCTTTTTTCTTATATACTCGTGAAATTATGACCAAATATTCATTGTATTTAATAAATATGCCTTATATTCGCGTTTGTAAGAAACATAAAAGACATTACAATTTGTACGCAACGAATTATCTTCCCTTAAGCACTATAAATATAGAAAAAAAATAAAAAATTATTTTCAGTCTTTGTTTGCCTTAATTCTTTCAAAAAATGTATTGTTTGTCTCTATAAAGTTATTTCCAGTCAATCGATAAATTGTTACTTTTCAACAAATTAATCGTTTAATTGAAATTGTATATTTTTTCGATTACAATGAATTGAAAGAGTTGCGATTACTTCATGCGGCGACTTTATATCCCGTACATGAATTGAGGGGCGAAGCTACCGTGCAGTCCGGTGCTTGGTCGAGCGGCCGAGCCGCCGAGCGGCCGAGCGGCCGAGCGCTCGAGCGCTCGGGCGCTCGGGCGCTCGGCGACCCCCGAGTCTCGGCGGGAGCCGCAAGCGGCCGGTCGAAATGTCCGTTAAACAGCTATCTCTTTCCCCCCAAGCAAGGACCCCCTCCCTTCGCCGAGCGTCGGCGCGGAGCCCGAGAGTCTCGAGCGGTTGTTTTCGCCTGATTGCAGAGCTCTAGTATTTGAGAGCTATGAGGAAAATAACTGTGAAATGCGCTTATGAAACCGTATTTTTTGGCACTAGATACAAAAACGTAAGATATTTAGAGTATTTCATAACAACAAAACTGACATTTTGATGATGCTGATTGATGTGCCTTATACATTTTATTACTTCTAGTAGTACAGCTACTCAAGAGGCATATATGTCTCTAACAAAGGTGATACATAACGGTGAAATACGAGTGTCTGCTGACTAGGGGACGAATTTTGGCGACTTAAGTTTGCCAAAAAAGATCAATAAAAAACTCTTAAAATACTTTATAGTAAATGCCTTGAAAGCAAAAAAACACGTACATTTATTTTTATACCAATTCAAGTGAACAACTGAAGCCATTAGATATGTTAGTGAGTAATTGACGTTTCTTTCTTTCAAGTGAAGCCAGCAGTGCAAACTTTCGATTTTAACTGTTCATTACCGGGAAATCTGTCTTTAGTTATCCCGAAATCCACTGACCCGACAATGGCGCTAATAGGGAACCCAGGAACTTTAGATTACATACAACGGCAGACTTTACAGTTTCTGAAAGATTCGAATAGACTACTCAGTAATTCTGTGAGAGAACATTTGTTCCATCTCCTAAATATTATTTGTAACAAGTACCATCAAAATTATATTTAATTCGTTCAAATCAGCGAAAAATGCTTTTAAAATGTCTGAAAAGATGAATCGATGAAAAATGCAACAAAATTCTTTATGAAAATGGGTCATTTGTGTTCGGGCCCACAGCAAAGCAGAAATAAATGCATCTTATTTCATACAACGCAAGGCAGAACGGTTGATCGGTAACCGTCCAGCGCGCAGCCGTTGCGCCGACAGACCACGCAACCGGATGCCGCCTATGGATTCTCAGAATCGCACGTGTTACGTGTTGCGCGTTACAGCGCGCAACGGACGGAACTTTCTAGAATGTTCTATCGCCAAATTTAAATGGCAGCTTGTGATAGGCCACTGCTATCCCTCCACTGATGCGCTCCAGCGCTCGCGATCCTGACGATCCTCTTGTCGATAAACCGCCAAATCAGTTTCACAGAAGGCGACGCGAGACCCACACGTCTGTGGCTCGCGCGGTGGCTCCGTGCTAATGGCACGTAAATCTTTCTTGTGCAACCTCGGGCTGTTCACAGTTCGCACCACATTCAGTAAGTTTTCATGACAGGAAGCATCCGTCACTTTTGTATAAAGAATACACACGTTATATATAGTAGTTGTTTGTTTCTTTGCATTGTTTCTTTAATTGTGCAACCTAGAACTGCTTCCGGTCAGCACGTGTAAGGTATTTACCAACATTTGCAGTGTGTAAAGCGCCTGCATCAGACTGCTTGGACAAAGTGCTAGCTAGTAGTGCACTCCAAGTGTGTTTTACTGTGTTCTATGTACTGTGCTCATGTAAGCAAGAACTTGAGTGATGTGTTAATTAAATTTAGTTTGTGCAAGAACTTCTCTTTCTATAAACCCTGAAGACTCCTACACCAATTTGAGTTTTCAAAAATCTTCGTTTGAAGGTATTTGAAGCACATACTCTCACAAATATAATAATGTTTACAAATTGCTGATAATGTGCCTATTGACGATGTAAGAGATCTTTCAAAAAAATTACATTCGTGTAATTTTTGCAAAAGAAAAATAATTACCCAAATTGAATTTTATATCATATTAAAGAGTGCAATTAGCATTATCCATTCCAAAAGTTTGAAGAAAAAATTTGGAGCCACTTATGATAAAATGGCGTTTGAGCGTTTCTGAAAATGCGGAATTTTCAGCTTATTTTCTCAGAAAAATGTTGAGTTTTCGAGAAATTTTACTGGACATTATTTAAAACACATGTACACATTAGTATAATAATGACAACAAATCGCCGATAATGTAAATATTAGCGACATGAGAGACAAGTAAACAGAATTACATTTTGTTTACAAAACTAATGAATAGAGCAATATGGCGTTTATGTCATCTCATTAGCACTATCCCCTACCAAAAGTTTAAAGGTAAAATTCGAAGTCATTTCTGAGAAAATATTGTTTTGAGAGATTTTTTAAAATTGCACATATTGCTCGCAATATTGCGCGAAAACTACTAAAATGTCAAAAAAATTTACATGGCCTTAAAGAAAAAATTCAGTATGAAGAACAAGTATTATTCGAAGGAAAAATCTCCATCTGCAATTTTGGAGTTGGAGGAAGACGCCGAATAAAATTCATTCCGGTATTTTCGAAAATTCGAAGTTAACCGTAAAAATCAGATCTATGCCACCTTAACAAGAGTATTTTACTCTATTCTTACAAGAAATTTTTAAAAAATTGGAGCCGTTTTCGAGAAAACTGAAAATATCCGGGGGGCTTCATGTAAAGTATCCCGAAAACTTAATGAATGTTTCTCAAAACCTCAGAGCTTAGACTCAGTCCAGGTACAGAGGTTTCTTCAATTTTAAAGAAATCATACGCAGAGTTTAGGTGCTAGTGTTGTTCTTCTCCACCGGACGGACGGGCAGACCGACAGACATTTGCTTTCAATTGGTTTTTCGGTATCAAGTGCCCACAAAATGGATTCTGGCTACACAACGAGTTAGGGGATGTTTTCCCTTAATTTAGCAACTGGTTTTATCCACTTTTTCGTTACCACGGCCTGGCAATGATTTTTTTCTGCCGAAAATTCGCCATTTTTTCACGTAGCATAACATAACTTTCCCTATATTGTATTTGCCAAAAGACCCACGATATTTTTCTCATGAAAATTACCAGGGTAAACAGACTTATTTGGTCATTCAGAACCAAAGAGTAGACGTCAAAGCAACGCGTCAACAAATGTAGGGATTCTTTGCTCTATATCAGTGATATTAAACAATGTCTCTCCAAGACCTTATCGTAATGAGAGGGAATAAACGTGAAGGAGGCTTTGGGAATTCGTGCTTGGGGAGACGAAAGCTTTCAAGTTTGTCTTATGATAGCCAGCAAGCAGATCACATCGGATGATCACGGTACGTGGAAATTTTATTTTATCCGGATTTAATTTGTTGGGAAAAAGGATTCTGAGGTGACGTTTTGGAAGTTCATTCTTTTAAATCAACGTAGTAGTATTATTCAAGTGCACAAATATTATTATTCAAAATCTTAAAGGAGAAGTTTGTGTTTGGGGGTGAGTTCATTTTAGGGGTTTTATTAAATAGAATTTGTGTTGCCGAAGGGTTTAGATAGAGTAGCTTCGTAGCTGGGTAAAGAAATATTAATAACATCAGTGGATGACAATAGCAGTCGCCCATAGGGTTCTAGATGGAACCGAAATTACGTCGGTCGCGTCATGATGCAGTATATCGAAGGGTTTAAGAAATTTATCGAATAGCGATATCACGGGACTTCAACTATTCGCGGGGAATAGAGACTTCACGGACCATCGGAGACGTCACTTGGACTGCACGGGAAACCATCTGAGAAGATTTTCAACCGAGATAATAAATGTTAATTGCTATTGTTTTCTAAAAGAGAAAAGGCTGAGAATTCATTACAGTTGACATCAATTTGACAGTAAGTTTTATCTTTCAGAGAAATTCCAGTGATCGTGATTCTGTACAGAATCACTCGTACATATACAACAGGTGAGGAGAGATGTATGTCAGAACCCACGGATGTAAATGAAAGTGATCCATTAATATTAAAAAACTAGTGGTGCTTCCAACGCACATACTTTCTCGCTCTGCTTCTATAGGTCCTTTTTGCTATTCCACTACTTCATAAACCAGAAAAAGTGTATTATACCAGCAAACTTTTTCGGTACCAAAATCCGACAACCGAAACTCAAATTCAACGAACCGGCACTTACACCACTACGCAACACCAACATCGTCTCTGTCGAACAGAACCATGAAAGAATAGAACCGATCTATAAAATGGTAAATGCATGATTAAGAAACAATTGATACGACGGCAAAACGCTTTACAAATACAAGAGAAGTAAAAAATTGTTAAAAGTTAATTATTTGAACAAATATATTCAGACATTTCCAGGACATCATCGCATGCCTTCTGGATATATTATACTTCAATTACATTTAAAATGCTCATAATTTTAAATTGGTTCATACAGATATATACTAGACAACGGTTGATTTGACATGTCATACGCTTCAGAAATCGAATAACAGAGGTGAAAAATAGTTTAAAAGACGCAGTTAGGGAAAACACAAGTACTGTCTATTTTTCTATATTGAATCTATTTGTGAGTAGAAGTACTTCAAATGATTTTCAATAAAGTATCTACACTCTTCAGTGTTTCTTTCCTGAAACATCACATTCATCAAATTAGAATTCCCCACGGGGGATCGAACTCGGTACCTTCATTATTGAAGATCTCAACCCCAAGGTACATTAACCAACCACGCTACAGGAGCGACTTGGAGAACAACTCTTAATATTTCAGTCAAAACGATCTTGAATCAGTTCTATCATTAGGAAGAAGGTAATTGTCAACATGCGAAAAACATGTCTTTACAAAAAACATGACCAAGAAAGGCAGCGGTAAACGGTTAACTCCACATAATTTATCAGATGATCGGCATTTGGAAAATAACTACTGCGAGAAAGTATGTGCCATTCTATAGCACCACTAGTTTATTTATATATTTACTTTCCCTTCTTACACACGTGCAGAAAATTTAAAGAAAAAATTTGGAGCGGTTTTTGAGAGGATTTTTTTGTCAATTTGAATCGCAATTTACGCAAAAACTATTCGTGTTTCCCAAAAATAGTACATGACCTTATTTGAAGTGCTAATTTTCTACAACCGACTTTGTCTGAAGCGAAAATTTCTATCTTCAATTTTGGAGTTTTTAAACAGTTTTTTGCAATTTTCGAAAAATAGGGCCTATAAACGAAAATGATGTCTACGTCATTTCCTTCAACGTTCTTGGCACTATTCAACAACAAAATATAATCAAAAAATTTGGAGTCATTTTTTTTAATTCATAAAATCTTAAAATGGGCTTTATGTAAAGTATCCTCAAATACTAAGATATCGGTTTCAAATTCAAGAGGCCTTGAGACGAGTCAAAACCATCGGGGAATATCAATTTTGAAGAAAATCGACCGAACGGTTTAGGCGCTAGCGTTGACCACAGACGGACAGACGGACGGAATGCCGTCAATCGATTTTGAAGTATGAAGAAGCAACAAATCATAGATTTTGACTACACCACGAGATAGAGGATTTTTTTTCTAAATTTAGCAACAGGTTTTATGCATTTTTCTGTCACCAGACCCCTGCTATAAGAGATTTTCTGGCGAAAATTCTCCGTTTTCCGCCGCACGATTACATAACTTTCTCTTCTTACGAAGTATTCGTAAGGCGAGAAAGTAAAAACAATGTGAACAATATTATTAGTTAATATTAGAAAACTAAAGGGGTGTTACAGTATATTACTCGGCATATACGTACGTATACGGGAAAGTAAAAATGACATTTCATAAAAATCTGCCTGACACTGTTGACTATTGTAAATTCACGGAAACATTCCAAAAATTGCAATTTTCATATCAATGAAACAAAATACGATGTATAACGAGATATTTTACTTATTTTAACACAATGCCATGTATTTACGTATTTTCTTGCATCTTAACATTAATAAATCGAATTCACAAAATGGGTATTGAGTGGGAGTGTGCGAGCAGTGGGCCGTGAGTGGAGGTTTTATTACGACATCCAATGATAACTCACCTTTTCTAACTTACCTATAACCTGGAGGACCAGTTGTCTGATTAAACGAGGCCTACACTCGCTTCCCTGAAGTGGGGTAGTTCAGGTATTCTCACCATCACCTTAAGAAATGTTAAACACTTTTAAACTTGTTACATACAATTAAAAAGTTGAATTAATATTACAAGATTGAAATAAATGTTACTTTTTCCATTGAGAAGTTAGTTTAAGAGTGTGTATAAATGCTGTAAGCATTTTGTAATGTTGATAAATCAGAATCAAAGAATTCCTATTAATAGGAGCAAGCAGATTGGCATGGATTAAAATCACAGAGTTTATCAAAGAGAACAAAAAAACCCAGGAATATTGCACTTCTCTAAAGATTGAGTAGACATCTCTGCCTGCTGTGGCGGGCGGGGAGCGAAACTGTGCTCGCAGCGCTGAGCAATAGGCAATCTAAACACGGCTTCCAGACTCGAACGTTGAAGCAATACGAGATTGTAGCAAATGCCATGAATGAAATGAAATATATTGTTGGAGTGGCTAATGCCGGAATGTTAAAAGTCCTATGACTGCTGTTATGTACAGTTGCAGTCATTAGCATATACGACAGTCACGTCGGAGCATCAATTGAATGCATAGCCCGTGAATTACATGAGTGACACAGCGACAGTTGCACAAACTAACACATCGTGAGCAGAGGAAGTCCATAATCGATCACAGTTTACGAACGTATAAACAGTATGCAAATTACTGATATAAGTTTCACGATCAATTTAATACAATACACTTGCGAATAGCACGTGCTGCCTAATTTAATACAATTGCACTTGCGAATAGCACACGCAATTATGCTGGAGAGCAGATTGTTCAGTGAAAGTTAATGTGAACACACATTGAGCAAATTGGCAAGAACACTGCACTCGCGTTACACTGGTTAAATGAACAGTAACTATTCCTTGTCCAGCGAGAAAATGATGTAAGAGGTAAACAAAGCGACATATATCCCTCCGCCGAAGCGCATGCTCCGAGTAAAAATAGTCTGCTGTAATCTAACTGCTGTCAACGCTCTGCTGTCACCGCCGCGCTCGCTGTAGCAATCTCAAGTCCATCCACACGTTGCACAATATCCTTCGGTATAGCAAAATCTGCAGTATGCGCCAAACAAACTGAAGATTGCAAGACAGGGAACGATATCGAGGCACACGAAGGAATATACTGCGATTTTTCTAAGAGCGACTCTCAAGGAAACTCAAATCCCATCTTCGCGATGGAATATGTCACGGCATTTCGCGTCTTTCTCAGTCGTTCCGCTAGATTTCGCACGATCGCGACCGTATGAAGCAGTGCTTGCGATCATGCGACTTCTACCGGCAAGACCGAAAAAAGACGCGAAATGCCGTGACATATTCCATCGCGAAGATGGGATTTGAGTTTCCTTTTCCTTTTCCTTTCCTTTCCTTTTCCTTTTCCTTTTCCTTTCCTTGAGAGTCGCTCTTAGAAAAATCGCAGTATAATTCATTCAACATATTATTTGTTTCGAAGAAATTATATTAATTTTTAATGAGAATAGTGATGCAATTTATTGCCAATAAGACTACGAAATTCATGCACACAACGACAATTGGCGGCTTTCCCGTGTCTTGAACATGAAATGCCGAGTTTTTTGTTAATACAAGAAGGCAAACATTTACGCAGTATTTAAATTGAACATGAAATTTAGACTAAATTACTTGAAAAAAGATAATTAATAATAGTAGACAGTGGCGGTGATGGAGGCGAGTGTTCAGTCATGACACTTATCTTTGCAATAGATAGTAAAAAAATTGTACATACAACTCACAACAATCAATCTTGACACTGTTGAATTCGACAAGTCACATTCATTCACGCTGTCATTAGTATTAACAGATCAAAACTAATATCTCACTATGCGATACACACACGTGTTGCACGATCCGCCATTAGAAGGAAACTGCTCCTCGCGTAATACGCGTCATCTGATCATTTTCGCTTCTCCTTACATTTCACGAATCAACTCATGTAACAGAAAGTAAATATTTACTTACATTTCTGCTTTCTACGTGTGATTACGCTTGTTCTATTGTATATAACATTCAGTTACTTGAATTTCACGGAACTATTTTCTTACGCGTAGACTGAAAAAAGTGCGAAGAAGAGTGTGTGTCGTGGACTTGCAGCCAATAAGCGACTGCAAACCCACGTGCATTTGTTGACATCCACTTCGTTCTCTCGTTGGACAAGGAATAGTAAATAGTAGAAAATAAAAAACATGTGCGGGCTTGCGCAGCACGGATGGGCATCGCGCAACAATTTCAGACAACACTGTCGGTATGCATGTGTTTGGAAGCACGGCGTAACCATTTCGCGGGCAATTTCGCAAGCGCTGTGCTCTCGACGAACCAGGAGGCACATTGCTTTGCAAATTAAAATTAAAAGTGAAGTAGTTTGCGTTCAATTAACAAAATGAATTGCATAATATTAAGTATTTTAAAAATAGAATTTTAGCATGTATTATGTAGTTAACTCGCTGTGGCAATTAATTTTGTATGAGTATCTCGAGTCCTCCCACCGCTCATCACTTACTGCGCGGATATAATCTCAGAATATTTTTGCCATCTAAGTTTTACTTTCTCGCCCTTACGAAGGTAGGCCTACTTCGTACGAAGAGGTAGATATGTGGTCGTGCGTCAGAAAACGGTGAAGTTTCGGGAGAAAAACTCTCATGGTAACGAAACATGGGACCTGGTAACGAAAAAATGGATAAATCCTGTTGTTAAATACAGAAAATGTTCCTCTAACACGTAATGCAGCCAGAATTCATGTTTTGTGGGTTTTTCATACCAAAAAGTTGATTGACGACAAAACGTACAAAAGCAAAAGCATCTGTCTGTCTGTGTGCATCTGTGGTCAACGCCTGAACTATATAACAATGTAGGCTTTCACGGCCGGAGTTGTAATCAACATTTTCTTCCGGGCTAGGGGCCGTGGTCTATAGGAAATTATACTTCCAAACGTTTCGTCGTAACTGCGACGGACATCCTCAGTGGCGATGTCTCGGACGAAGAATCCACTTCGATGGTTCCCCGATGACTGATGGAGCCGCCCGGTCAGCGGAGATATTCGTACCAGCGAGACTGCGGGGGCCGGCTGTTGATTCGGGGACGTAGATGTTTTAGCCACCACATCTGACTACCATGCAAGGTTACACCGTAGAGCTATTGAAATTCACAAACATCCCCAGAATTTCAATAGACACGAGGAGGGAGTAAAAATTAATCCGGTTTGGATCCCTGTTATCCGCCAGACAAAACCAAAACCTATTTACAAACAAACACGTGACAGTAGTCACTTAGGCACGTAAAAACATAACAGTCCCGAACACGCAGCGAGAGTCTTCGCCACATCGCCCGATCCGAGCCTACCAACAGCCGGCCCCCACCTCAGTCCCGTTGGTACGAATATCCCCGCTGTCCGAGCGGCTCCATCAGTCATCAGGGAACCATCGAAGTGGATTCTTCGTCCGAGACATCGCCACTGAGGATGTCCGTAGCAGTTACGGACGAAACGTTTGGAAGTATAATTTCCTACAGACCATGGCCCCCTAGCCCGGAAGAAAATGTTTATTAACGCCTGAACTGTTCAACCGATTCTCTTCAAAATTGATATTCTGCAATCGATCTAAATAAACTTGAAGTTTTGGGAGTATCAAATGGATATTTTGATTTTTGAGGGTACTCAAAATCAAAATGAAAGTCTAAAAACATTTTAAACATTTTCTCAAAAATGGCACCAATTTTTTCGTCAAACTTTATCTTCGGATAGGGTAAAGAAGATTTAGAGAATGGTGCAGGTCCCTTGTTTGTTGAAATCCCAGATTTTTGAAAATTGCAAAAGTGCAATATTTTGGGTCGTCTTCCTCAAACTGTAATATTGAAGATAAAGATTATTTTTCTCAATTAAATCTGTTCCCTAATGATGCATCTTTAAATAACGTCATGTTCAATTTTTCGAAAATATAAGTGGTTTTCGTGTAATTTGGTGCGAAATGTAGGCAATTTTAAAAATTTGACACTTTTGTCTCAAAATCGTTCCAATGTTTTTCTTATTATGTACACGGATTTGAAAATTCAGGAATAATGCGAGAAAATATGTGCTATTGTAGTACCACTCGTTTCTTATTATATGAGAGAAGTATATTTATGTTTACATTTGATTGTGACAACAGTAACAGAAACTTTTTGGCCACGGGCCAAAGGCTATTGGCAAACTCAGACATACGTGCATTAAGCTAATAATGCAAAATTGTTTCTAGCGACGTGTAACGCAATCAAGCACGCGTTACAACTAAAAAGAATGCTCTTCGGTTTTTTGATTCTCGAGCTATAGAACTCTTTTGAATTACACCGAAATATCGTATCAATGCCGTCAGCTCTTTGGATTGTTATAATATTTGCCTCTTGACATTAAAGCCAACCCTCTAATCCAGGCTGCTCAGCCGCACTGCTCTGGCGAGCACCAGTGCTCTCCGGCGCTCGGGCCTCCGCTCGCGCAGAGGGGAAGGGACGCGCGGGACGGGACGATCGTGGTGGGGAGAACAGTGGAGAGGGAGTGTGTTGTAGGGTTTCGCGCGCGTAAAGTGCACCGATGGCTGATGACAAGTTTTCAGTGAGAGGATGCAGGATTTCGAAAATTTCACGAAAAATCATTTCATATTGCCAACCAACGAGTTGGTATTAGATTAAAAGAATTACATTAAATTATATAAACGGTTTAAAATAAATGTAGTACGTAAAACAACTTTATTTACTTTATGTATCTATAGTCAAACTCTGTTTTGTAATAACGTACCCGTGCGTAACTTTTCCATATCAAATTTCACACTCTTCCCTATGATTTCCTTTCCATTTTAAGAGGGAAAGTTTTAAAAAATACCAAGGCAACTTCCAATGTACTTATATAATATCTAATAATAATAATAATAATAATAATAATAATAATAATAATAATAATAATAAAAGATGAATTTAATGTTTGAAACAAATTATGAAAAACGTTTATTCAGTATAATTGACAGATGTTCTCGGAACAATTCACAACACTTGAATTAATCCATTAAAAATACTGGAATTAATTAGACAATTTTTTCTTGATAGTTAGCTTTTGACCTTCCTTGATATAGTCACAAAAATTTCGTTGGGTCGTATCGGGGAACGATGAACCAGCGTAATAGAATATCCAAGAAGCTCTCGTCTCATTGATTACTGTGCAAAGAATGTTTCTTTTTGCGGCATTTGGCCACAAAATTTCAAATTCTAAGTCCCAAGAACGCTTCTTTTAGGAGGTAATTAAATAAATAGATTTTAATTAAGCGACCTGAGTGTTCCGGGTAGCATTTGACGTGAATATTTTGTTGTGTTTTTTTCAACAATTCTTCATATTTTAAAGATAAAGTGCAAGGTTTCAAATGGTTGTAAAACTATCTTTCTTGAGCAACCTCTGTTATAAACATTGGTTCCATGTAAGAGCCGCAAAATATATCTGTACTACTGAAATAATATAAGGGGATTTCATAAAATGTAAACAAAACATGAGGTGAAGTAGCAGCATCTGAAGTATCGTATGCTGGGCCAACTATATTTCGACCTTCGTTGTCTAACAAAGATTCGTTGCAAAATCCTTCTAAAATAAATAAAACTATGCAAACTGATTCCTGCAATGTTTTGAATATTACCTTAGCCCTACGAGAATAGTCCTAGATATCTTGCAAGTGCTTGAACGTCCAATATATAAATTAATTTGCCGAAATTACTAATCACTAAGGGAAAATATTATGTCCCAGCTTTTTTGGTTGATCCTAAGTTTACGGTGGCGCGGTTCCCTTGAATTACTGATTTAGTGTTATTCAGAGAAACATTTTCTGGTATTGATTCATATTCCTAAGTCAAAGCATAGACAAATACAGCATAACTATGAGTCAAAGCCATTTAAAGTAATACATTTTTAATTTCCTGTATACATACGTATATACAGAGTAATATACGTAGTATAGGGAAAGTTATGTATTGCTGCAGAAAATCGATATCGAGATTTCAACTGAAATATATGTTTGCGGTCCCCTGATACCCAAAAAGTACTTCTTTCCGTCCATCTGTGTCCGAAGTCCTGTTTGTCCTATTTGTCCGTCTGTGAACAACCATAGCTTCTAAACCATTAGTACGATTTCTTCCAAAATCAATATTCCCCGGTAGATGTGGTTCCACTCGAGGCGCCACTCGATCGATTTTGAAAAACGTTCTTCAAAAAGTGGGGGTACTTTACATGAAGCTTCCCGAACATTCTCAAAAACCGCTCCAAATTTTTTCTTTAAATTTCTTGTAAGAATAGAGTAAAATACACTTATCAAGGTGGCACAGGTCCGATTTTCCTCTGACTCCATTGGCTTTCTTCAAATGTCGATACTCTTCGATATTTTATCGATTTTCACTGTGTTATCCCCACGGTGTTTTGCAAGAAAATAATGATATTAAGTCTATCATTACGTGGAGATTATACGTTTTCGGTACGTTATAGAGGCAAAGAATAGAGGTTAAGGCAGCAGTCAGTAAACATAGAGATTCCATGTTCCATGTCAAAGCACGAAAATGTGATGTTTTCGTCACATCTCGGTTGTCATAAAATGCTACAAACGTGAAGTAGGCTTTGAAAGTCTTGATTTTGTGAAAAGTAACATTTTCTCAGTTTTATAAAAAGCAGTGGAGCGGTAAACATCGGGTGATAAGCAGTATGTGTCAATTTTAGTTTTCATTGTAATCTGGGTTCTTTGGTAAAATATATTGAGGCGAATAGTTGATGGTTAATTCTAATAAATCGATATAGTGTATAATTAAAGTTCGGAAGCATTATATCAATCGTAAATTATAATTGTGATTTTTGTGTTTCACGTATTAAAGTCAATTTAGTTCATTTAACTTAAAAGGACTTCGTCTTTTCCGAAGGGTTTATGTTAGGATAGCTCCGTAGCTGAGCAGAAAAATATTAATAAGTTCATTACCCGGCAGTGGGAACGTTGGATCTGTCAGACCCAGTGACATCTTTGAATCGGTTTATCATGTGAAGGAAATTAGTTCTAAACTTATCCACGAGTCTACCTTCAAATTGAATCTTTTTGAACTGATGTCTATCATTAGTTTGAGTTTATCACAAAAATGTGGTGTGCTATTCCTGCTCAAAGTTGCTGATGGGTCCGACAGACCTAACGTTCCCGCTTACGTGACATTTTTACATGGCCGGCTCATCTAAGGGTTATTTTAATGCACTAAATCCGAAAGATATTCAATTAATAAACAAGATTTTAGAAAACGATTGTTTATCGAGTGATGAAGTTGCTGATTCATCATTTAAACTAGAAATTTCTAGTTCAGAATTCAGATTCTGAACAAAATACTGAATAAGATCAACCAGAGAATCAGAAAATAGAACCTGAACCTTTTATAAGTAATATATTTATTTATTTTCTGTCAAATGTTTTTAAGTAAAATCGATATTTTAAGGTTAAGAAATACAAATTATATCAAATTTTTGTAGGCCACAAAACACTTACTCGGAAAGGTTAAAAAACGAAAAAAATAGCCGAAAAACGTATTCTAAATCACGCTCTCATAAAAAATATTATAAAACATTAAATAAAACATTACTATAAAAATGCTTTCATTATGTTTGTTTAAGACATGTAGACATATTTTGTTAATATTGCAGTTATTAACTTAATGCTACATTTTCTTTTCTTTTTTTGACCTTTGTTCACTTTCAATTTTAATTTTTGTTCACTAGTGTGACACTTTTAATAAATTGTGGTATACATGGTGCTTTATATAGGATCTATAAATTATTTGCATCGTTTATTTCATAATAAAACATTTTTGTAATTAATTAGTTCTTGAAATAGCCTGTAGTAACTAGCGGGTCTTTCTGACCCAAAGTTCGCACTGACGTGAAGATTTTTCACGTTCCCGCCGCCGGGTTAAGATAGTCGCGAGGAGAGGTTTCACACGAAATCTTGCGAGGGCCAGTCGCGTCGGGATAAAATATTACATTAATTAAGAGATCAAATAATCAGAGACATTCCGGAGGGTGTTCGGAATTTATTAGGACAATAAGCCAAAAACAATTACAGAAGACATCAACTATAGAGCGTCCAAGCATTTGATTGCAGTACAGAGCTTATGCAGAACAGCATTGTCACTTCTCACACACAACACTCACCGTGCTGGATACTCGGATTGACATGAAATTTCACAAGCTGATAGAACACCATGTAAAACCTATGTATGCAAATTTTGAAGTGCTATGGAATATTATAAATAGCGTTTTATAGGCATTTTGTATCAGGACCTTTCGTGACCCTCGCGCTTCCCGCAGCGGGCGAGCCGTTGCTTCGGCAGCGCTAGGAACGTTACGCGGCGTCTATCAGCCGGTGTCAGATTTCCAAGCGCGTTCGTTCGATCTGAACCTGCAAAGTAAACACCCGTTTTTGTCACCCCGCCTGCCTTCCAAGTAACTGAGACCTTGCCGACAGGCCGATAGTGCAGGCGCGGTGTATGAGTAACGTCCGCAGAACCAGCGGCGAGCCGCGTTTCCGCTCTTCTACGGTCGGTAAGGTCAAGAAAGGTCCGAATACTAATTATCGCAAAAACACTACTTGCAATGCTTCATTGCACGTAAAAATTTGTATGTATGGGTTTTGAAAGGTGCTGAACAAGCTGGTAAAATCTCAAGTCAATCCGAGAATCCAGCACGGTGAGTGTTGCGTGTCAGCAGCACTTACACGCAACACTCGCTGTGCTTGATACTCGGATTGACATGAAATTTTGCCAGCTTATTCAGCACCTTTTAAAATCCATAAATATTGATTTTTGAAGAAAGAAGTATCGCATGTAGTGATTTTGCGATAATTAGTATTCATACTTTTCATGACCTCCAGCCTGTCGAAGTGCGGAAATCGCCGAGCCCCGCCGCTGTCGTCAGGGTCTGAGTAGCACCCTCTCCCTGGAGAGGGTGCTGGTTAAAAACGGGTGTTTACATGACAGCTTCGCAAAGACAAGATGGTCGAACACATACGTGGAATAATCCAAATACAATTATTGCAAAGATACGAGCCTCTGAAAATGTTATCTCGATATGGGACAAACAAATAAATACATTTCACTTTTGCTTAGAAACAAAATTTTCATAATAATGGGTTCTAATAAAAAAAGTTTCAAAACAATAACATCAAGTGCACCGTATATGTAAGTTTGTTTTTCACGATTCTTAAAAATAGCATTAGTTTACGACTTCGGTAAAATTAGTATACTGTGCCGTTGAAACTAAAGAGACCAACGGATATGACCTTTGCCATCAGTCGTCAAAGAAGGAACGTGCTATAAATTCTGACATCGATTGATAAACATTTTTGGCACTAACGATGCAATTTTACTCGTTGCAGGAAGCGCGGAGGTGATGAAAGGTCTTGATGCAAATCTCTAATACATTATTTCTAATACTCCCTAACACTTCAAAATTTTAATAGTATGTGGGTTTTGCTTGGTGTTCTACCAGCTGGCAAAATTTTGAGAATGTTTGCTGCACTCTCTTCCAATACCGTATGTCCCACGAAAGGGGAGCTGTCTTCCCACGGACGATAGACGTTGACAACTCAGGGTTTCTCCAGTCTGTGAGTGTGAAGGTCACAGAGGACAAAGTTATTTTACTGTATTTCATTCATAAGCAAGATGGGATTTCGGCAGGGGGTCTCACCCTTCCTTCAGTTACGTACCACTTACAAGCCTGAAGCAAATTACAAGTAGAATACCACTTGAACGGAAATAATTTCAAAACATGTTAAATAGATGGCTTAATATTAGAAATTAAAGATTTTTATAAAAAAAGATATATTATTTTTATTAGAATTATTATTTTTAAAAAAAACAGACCTTTAAATGAAAGTTACAACTGAAATATCAATAGCAAAACAAGTCCAAATCCAGTTAGAACTTTGTTAATTCATCACATACTGACGAGGCTTGAATTGTTTTGCGCGAATGACATCGATATCAAGGTCATTATTGCTACGTTTCAGTCCCAAGTCATTTTGTACGTCCAATACATCCACTTTTTTTTATGTAAAATAAAGGGAAAAATGCTCATTCACAAAGGTGAGATGACATGGATTGTATCAAATACTGCAAGGGTTTGTGCGAACAATGCATAATATTCTTTTCAAACACTCAATAATTCATCTCATATTTGCTTTTGGAAGCACATTTTACGACAACTACTGGTTGAATGTCTTTGGCATTAATATTATTAACTGTAAAATTTCTAATTCATTTTTAGATATGTTTAAATTTATTTCACTATTTTTTTATAAGTGAAATTCAAAACTAAATACTCTATTTTTCCTTTCACATCGCCTGTTGAGAATCGCTGAGAAGTATTCAAGATCACTGAACGACATGAAATGTTCGTTCGGAGCGCACGAAATATTGTTTTTATTGCCGTCTAACTCAAGAACCATGATTCATACAGAAATGTGGTTGGTCTCATATCAAAATTTGGACTTCCCTTGTCATTTCATCCGCTGGGTGTTTGTGCTTTTCTGCAATAATAAAAAAGTTTCTCGCATAGTGAAAATTTAAGGACGTCAAAATGTAGAAATAAGCATTTGGCTATCATTTATAATTAATTTCATGGAAATTAAGCCATAAAACTAAATTACAAGATAACCATCACATTCATAAGAGTTCTGGGAATAACTGGTAAAAAACTCAAATTGTTTAAGATTAACACAACTGAAGCTATCGTTGAATGAACTTGTTAAGTATTTGCGCGTGAAACAAGATGGACGAGTCGAATAACCCCGAGCTTCCTGAATCGGCAACACAGCTTGCGCTAGAAAGAGAGAGTCTTATGTAAAATTGTATTGGATAGAAAGAGAGGGCAATACTCCATAAGACGCCGTACTGCAATCAAATGTTTGGCTGCACAATAGACAGCACCGGACCGGGAACCTTTTCAGAAGAAAACCTTCCGAGAAATGTCCTAAGCCTATGAACATTATTTGAAAAAGACAGTACGGTATACTTATGTATTCAGAGAGAAAGTTCAATGATTTAATTCAAGAGTTCTCGAAAACTTTGTAAATTAATAGTAATAAATGTTCTAATTTAATTGTTTTTAAAAGACAAAAGGCTCATAATTCATTGTAGTTGCCATCAGTTCGGTAGTAAGTATTTTTCTTCCACAGAACTTCCAATAATAGTAATTCTGTGTAGAATTACTCGTACGCATGCAACAGGTAAGACAATAACGCCCATATTCTCAATACCGTGTAATACGAGAATTATGGTCGAGTCCAGATAATTCGCGAATCAAAGCAAAAATCCTTATTCACGAGCACGGTGTAAGAGATACAGGTGTGTTCACTCCCAGTCCAAAGCTGAAGCTAATGTGAGGCTAGTTCTCACAGTTCTCGCTATATAAGCGCTGCGAACGACTTGGGCATTTTTTTGGGACAAGATGGCTTCTATTGATAGCACGGTGAACAGTAGACTTAACTGATCTCTTCGTAGTAAAAACTTTATTTCGGAGTATGAAGTAAATTTAGAAGTTTCCAAAGTGAGTCGAAAATCAAGACATTAAAAATAACTAGGTTAAAGTTTTCCCCAGAACAGGAGAAAATTAAATGACAATGATTATATTCTGTCAAGAATTTCAACAATGAAAATGTTATGCGAAATGTAGTAAGTACATAAACCGATTATTCACCTTACACTATCAGTTAATTATCAAATAGATACACAATCATTGTAAAATCATACACAATCAATTTTGTGAAAATAAACAACCAAATTAGTATAGTCATTATTTATATACCAATTCGGAAAAAAATTCCAGGACTTAAATTGTGCAATCAAAGAATATAATACAGAATGCAAATTGAAAATTTGCATGCTAAAAACTAAAAATGGAAGATAAACCAAATAGATTTGCAGGTGATGTTTCTAGGAATGTTTACAATGGTAAACATGCATTTGATATGAGTTTTCAATAATATTAAAAAATTAATAGAGGATATGATTTACAGACCATACCTGAAGATAGAATTTGTTATAATTAAAATGGTAATTTTTAGGGAAAATAAATGTAAGAATTAATTTGTTTTTCTTATTATTTTTCATTCTTGTTTAATTTTGTTGAACTTTCAGTGGTTATGTTGGGCAAAGACACAGAGACTGCCATTGGAACAACATGCCTGTTCATCAAACATATCTGATGACTGTAATCCTGTTACTGAACTTTATTGGCATGGTAAATATGTATCGTGCTTATTGTGTACTATTTTTTAATTAATATTAATTATTGATTTGTTCTAATTATATGCAACTTCATGACGTGTAATTTACTACCTAAGAATTAAAAATATATTTTTAAAACTTTTTAATTTTCAGAAGATGATTATGAACAAATTTTGAGGGAAGCAACTGCAATTCATGAAGATTAATTGAATGTATCCAAAGAGTGTCAGACAAACTTGATGATGTTTGAAAAAATATATTTGAGAATAAACAAATGGTTAGTCTTCTTTGAAAATCATAGGACATGATTGTGAAATGTGAACCAGAGAATGTGTTTTTTGCACACATTGTTGACACGATGTGATTATAAAAGGCAACTGATGTTATTTCAATATAGGCATAGAGGTTCTGGGTATAAATATTGTGGTAAGAACATGGATTATTCATAATGGTGATATTCTGTGCAGTGGTTCTAAAAAGTATCTTCAAGAATGAAGACCTTCATTTTTTGAAATTAATTTTATGTTTTTGAAGCCTTGTTGTGTTTCAATTGATAACATGATGGGAAATGAAATGAAGTGGTTGTTAGGTTTTCATAGAAGATAATAGACAGAACACAATTCAGATAACTGAGAACCGTGTAAACCTTTTCATGAATAGTATGGAAACTTTTTCATAGTAACATTTAGGATTGTGGGAAAATGCGAGTAAATTTCAAAAAACACAAAAACAATGTGTTACAACTATAGCACAAGTTGGGTCATGCGTTTCGCATAAAAATACTTTCAATAATTTAAAATTCTTTCCTTCCGATGTTTAGCAACACCCAGAACCATGGGCGTAGCCAGGTTTTTCATTAGGGGGGGGCAAACAACATTAATACGAAAATATATCAATTATATATCAATACGATATATAATTTATGTAATTCGATATATAATATTAAAAATATATCAATTCGATATCGATATAGATGTACACTCGTACATCTATTGATGTAACATCGACTTGCCATAGATGTATACTTCGTATTGAGTTGCCTTAGGAATATCATTTAAGGACAATATTAATAAACTATGAAGACATTTTTTTAAAAAAAAATTATATATTCAGTTACACTAGTTTATTAATGATATAAAGAAAATACACATTATAAAATATATTGGAAGACTATATAAAACAACTAACGAACTGTCAAACTAAAACAAGTTTGCGTGGATTTTTTGCAAATCTCTCAAATATTTCTTTGAGATATTTCTCTTCTTTTCCTATTACGAATTCCCTATGTACACTCATTAAACATAAACCGTTTAGTCGATTTTCTGTCATTGTTGATCTTAACCAAGACTTTACTCTGCGTAAAGTACTGAATGATCGCTCTACAGTACAAGTGGTGCACGGTAGAGCAAGAGAAATGAGTAGCGCTTTTTTTGTTTCGGGATAAAAAATGTCGGCCTCTTTAACTAAATCTGCCATTTTAATATCTTGTAATTGTTCTTCACTCAAATTTCTTTTGCTCCACGTGGAATACCATAATTCAGTTTCGGAATTCAATCGTTGTAAATTGTAGAATAATTCAAATTCTTTAGATTTTTTTTCGAAATCATCAATTGTCATCTTCATCATATTTTGAGGATGAAGAATCAACAATGAAAACGCAGCTGAATGATCTTCTGAAAAACGACGTTCCAAAGATGATACGAGAGAATCTAAATAAGGAATTATTAAAGATCTTCTCCAGTATTCTTCTTTATTGGATGCTGGAGGATTTGAACGATGCTTTTGTTTATCGACAATTCTAGGTAGTAATAGTTCCAGTCCACATTTTTCGGCTATGTTCTTTGCATTTTCCATGAGTACTCTTGTAATCTGCTCAGGATCATTACGATGACTTTTTATTACTCCAAGAATTCTTCGGATATGCTCTGAACATTGCAACAAGTCCAAAGCTTTGGACTGCAGAGCATTCACCACCGGTTCCAATATCGCAGAATATTTTGCAATTAAAGCCACAGCAACAACAAACTTACCTGTAGTTGTAGTTGCATGAAGTTGGAATGCCGTTTTCCTAGTTTGATTGTTTCCTATGAGTGATAATTTTTGCAGAGCTGATATTATATCAGTAAAATGATTGTTAAAAACAGAAATACTTTTGTACTTTTGAGACCAACGAGTTTCGCAAAACATAGGAATATTCGGGATATAGTTTCGTCTTAATACAGACTCTCGAAAAAATGCAATAATGTCTTTGACTGTAGAGATAGTATTTCGTATTTCTGGTACATTATTCAAGTCATTAACTACAAGATTTAATTTGTGCGATGCACAATGAAAAACTTAGCTTGTTTATACTTTTTTTGTAATATGCTTTGTACTCCGTTTTCATTGCCAGCCATAGCTGCACATCCATCATAACCTTGACCTACACATTTTTCCGGATCAAGTCCTTCCTTTTCCAAAAATGTGTCTATTGCTGTTGCAATTGTATGAGCATCGAGAGCTTTAAGTTCAACGAAGCCAACAAATTCTTCCCGAATTTTCATCTGTTTTTCATCAAAAAATCTTAAACCAATTGACAATTGCTCTTTCCCCGATATATCAGCTGTCTCATCCGCTAGTACACTAAATGCGTATGCTTTTTTTGCGTCTTCTATTATATCATCTTTAATGACAGCCCCGCACAAACTAATAATTTCATTTTGTATTTGAGGAGACATATATGTTGCATTTTTTTTAGCGTTAGATTCATCAAAATGTTGCTTCAAGTATTTATCACCAGCTTCAATTCGAAATTTAATTAAATCCTGAAACACACCTCCAGTTTGAACTTTTCCTCTTAAAGGCAGATCATGGGTCCCACAAAATAAAATTGTGGAGATTATCGATTTTAAAATCTTACTATTTTCTTCTATAATTTTTTTGTGGCCGTGTAATAGTTGCACATCAACTGGAGCATTAGCAGTAAAATCTCTGGCCGCAGTAACTGCAGTTTTGTGCCAATGATTAGAAGAATGTTTTTTACAATCTTCATGTAAATTTTTATAGCGTGTAAAAGGCTTTATCATAAATGATCCAAGAATACCTTTAACTGAACCAATGGGTGGAGGAAAGAGGACACAAAATTTACAAAGACCGCCTTTGAGTGCTTTCGAATATACAAGCCAGGGTGAATATGTTTGTATCCAAGCATGCTTAAATTTTCTTTCGGAGGGTTTTACATCTTTACTAAAATCATAACTCATGGGTGGAATCCAACAAGATTTTAGAAGTGTAATTTTTTCTTCTGGTGTCATTTGAGAAGAACGTCCAATCCATAAACCCAAATCATTTTCGAGAGGATCATCCATGTGAGGTTCAAGTGATTCATCATTACTTAGATAAGAGGATGAAGGTCCTGGTTGAGGTTCTGTACGATTAAGTGTTGATACAAATTTTGCTTTCTTTTCGTCACTTTCATTTTTGGATTCATTTCTTTCCTCTAGTTTTCTTTTTTGATTACCTATAAATATATAAAATATTCTACATTAAAAATGTCTACAGGAAAACAGATTTTTATGCTCTTAATAACTGCTATTCTAGATTTAGAAATACTTAAAATTACTTATACTTTGTGTTTAGATATCACAATACTTACTGATCAAAAATTTTCTTATGTCCATAACAAACTTTTATCTATATTAAGAAGAATATAGCAGAATGTTCAAGCGTAACTCCAACACTAAAAAGTAAACCCTAGACGGGAACTTCTAAAACAGAATATTCCAGAGAAATTAAAATTACGAAAATAATATTATTATATTAATATAATACAATTATATTAGTATATTCTTTCAAAATATTTTTACAAAAATTACGCTTTTATAAAAATATGAATGTATTATATGACATAATGTTTCATTTTCTCAGATTAAAACAAGGTTTTGCTGTAACTTAATGTATAAATATAATGTGCACAATGATTAACTGGTTTTTGTAACAAAAAAATTGATTTAGATTGATTTTAGATTTATTTCTAAATATTGATTTAGGTAATTATAACAAATTAATCACATTTTTTTCGAAAGAATTTTTTCTACGAAACAACAAAAAAGTTATTAGCAGTTTTCTTTTTATGAATTATTTATTTGTCTAAATTTAGGAAATTTAATTCAAAAGAAATAAAAAATATTAACAGGTATTTGGTCCAATTAAAATTACAATAATGTCCTCAATCCATACACATAGCAATTCATACCATTTCATAAGCTCATTCTATTTTATGAAATGTGCAACAGAAAATTCAAGACAGATTTTGCATTTGTTTCATAATCGTCGTTCTTCATGAATCATGCTTATCTAAGAGTTGTTTTTGGTAGTCATGGAAAAATCATTGATTATTATAAATATTATTTTTTATGTCTCGTAAAAGAAAATTATTTTCTGAAATACTATTAACGTTTATTCTAGAAGGATAGTTCATAATGTAATGTTTTACTCACCGTGGAGCGTATGTAATATTTCAAAAAGCACTTTATATGTACTGCTGTTGACTCTCAATTAAACACAATAATTAAACAATCCGTATTTTCATACGTAAGGTATATCAATTTATGTCACGTTCACTTGTTTCAGACGATCGGGACTAAACTAAGAAACTAACACAATTATTGCAATAGGACGGTGATCGGTGTTGAATCAACAATGTTGATTTAATCTTATCTCAAAATCTGTAGAATTCAAAAACATTGTACATTTTGAGCGAGTGTGATTCATGCTGGGCTGAATGGCTGATAAAATTGAATACGAAAACTCCAACGCTTCATTTTTACCTAATAACTTAAAAATAAATTAAGATTAATTAAAAATGATTACATTTTTAGTTAGATATTTTTTCTTTACTGTATATATATTAAAATTCTATCATATAACATATTTTACTTAAGTAAACCAAATCTTTTTCTTCATATATAAATATAATAAAATCATACAATTTTTGATTGATGTTTTATACAAATTTTATAAATTTCTGAAGTTTTAGGGGGGGGCAACTGCCCCCCCTGCCCCCCCCTGGCTACGCCCATGCCCAGAACCATGATATTTTCAACTGAAACACAACTGACCCATTTCTATTCACCATCGTAGCACTACAATAGACAATAACACAATCATAACTCTGTGTGAGAAAAGCCCTTCATAACCAGAAATTAAGATATTCTACCTGTCACTAGATTTCATGAAAAGTTGCAAGAATAACATAAGGCTTTTCTCAAAAATAAATTATTCTTCGTAAATTCATAGTCAAAGCAATTTTACAATGAATAGTTTGCACATATCCAACAGCATTTTGAAATTTAAGTACAGGCAAATGAATGTTAACAATGATAATTCTGCAATAAATGTAAAACTTACATATAAGTTACTTATGTAACATTTATATACATTAATATATTCAGGAAATTAAGAATGTATGTAATCTGTATATGTATACTGTTTGTAAGTAGGTTATGTGATTTTGAGAATTGTAAGTCATAAAACTGTCATTATTTCAGAAAATAATATGTACAAATTGAATATTATTAATATTGAAATAAAGAATTAAGTTGAATTATAATAAACTACATTTTTTTAATTTGTAAAACACTACTAGAAAATTAAAATTGACGTTGAAATTGTTTTTCAATGAGTGTCAGTGATGAATATACTGTTGCAAGGAACAAACCTGTTGACTGCTGAACAACATGAATGCCAGATGAATGGTAAATCACTGTTTAAGTGATTTTCGTAAATGTAATGCGTATTCAGTGACGGTTATACCTTTCTTGTAACGAAAACACCAGAAAATACTGAATGCGCGAGACGCCATCATCAATGCCCAATCCGGTCGTGCGCACCGTACGGATAAGCGAGGAACTAGCCTCAAACTGGCTTCAAAAATTTTGCCCAAAAGGCGGCTAGTTGACACACCTATATATCTTACACCGTGTTCACGAGGCAGGATCGGTTGCGATTCGCGGATTAGACACCCCGATTTCGATCCGTGGGTTATACCAACACCACCTAGACATACAAGGCCTGCACACTGCAGTTTTTCAAAGCCAATATGGCAGCTACAAAAGGCCGACTCGTTCGGGTTGAGACGATTCAGTTGTGTACGTTGAATAGATCTTGTAGCTTTCGAGTTGTGGTTACGTAGATGTAGACTCTTGTTGATAACAGTGAGAATCATGGTGAATAAGGGCTGTGTCCCCAGGTGAGGGAATTAAGATAAAATGTGAAGAGTGTAAGTTGCTATGTTCAGTGTTTACTTTCAGATTTGTGAATTGCATTTGCGAACATGGGAAATTAAGAAGAATTCAGTGTTCTATTGTGATAATGGACTAAAATCAGTTTTCCTTTAAAACATACACGAATGTCCCGTGGAGCTATGCCTTCTTTGTTGCCTAATTGTCCTGCTTACTTGAATCGCCCTAGCTCTTCTTACAGAGGAAGTCCCCAAGAAAAGAAATTGCGTGTCTGCTTGCTGCTATTGAAGAAAGTGCTAAAGAAAACATTGCAAGATAAAATAAAATATCTTTCACTACTTTTGATGAACTAAGAAGCAAATTGGAATTGCTTATTTTGAACTATTATTAATCGATCATTATAAATGGAAGACGGTATACTTTTTCAACACTGATTGTAATTGTGCCTCTAAAATTATCAATTCTGTTGTGGTGGATGAAGAATTGAAGCTCAGTTGTTTATTATTGTTAAAAAAAGGTATTAAATTTGGAAGCACTACAATATCAGATAGTGTATGTTACAAATGAAATTAATGATGTTTTAGAAACTTTTAGGTTAAAGTTATGTTTTAATACACGTAGTCATCATAGTCCTCATGATGGTTTTGCGTTTAATTCAGACCTCTTACTTGAAATAGATACCACAAATTCACAATTTAACAAACCTGTTGTTTTTATGCCGGAAAACATGAAACTCCTTTCAGAGAAAAGAAGTACATATCAGTAAGTTCATGATTTTTCATATTGTCTTACATGCGATTTACCATATAACCATATTCTCATAAATGTTTCAAACATTTAGGGTTCATAATATTTCCTGATCCTAATGCAATTGTGAGATTGTGTTCATTTCGATTATAACTTCAAATAAATTGATAATTTTTTAAAGTGTACAAGAAACAAACACTTACATAAATTAAGTGACAGTGATAAATTAATGCTTCTCGCGATGGATGAGATATATTTAAAGTCAAGACTTGCAAAATATTTTGAAAAAAAAGTATATTCATAATAGAACAGATAGGATTTCATGTACTGTGCGTTGTAAGTGATAACAGTATTAATAGAAAGAGCATGCAGCTTTCTTGCGCCTGGAAAAGAACACATATTTACGAACAATCTTTCAGCTGAAGAAAGTAGATATCTTTTCTTCTTATTTAATAGTGTAATTTATTTTATATACTTTCGTCTGGTAACCACAATTTGACGTCTCATATCAGTTTGTATAGCCTTCTCAGACGGCCATCTTGAATGACTGCTCAGGCCTTATAAAGTAAGTCTAGGTGGTGTTGGTTATACATCCGATTTCAGCGTATAATTCGCGAACTGCACTTGGTTGCCATTGGCGACCCTGTTAAACAATACAGACGACTCCGCCAAGTACGATTTGTTTGCTGTTGAGTTTATGGAATGCGTTTGAAATAAAGAGAGACCCTTCTATTTGCTTCCCTTCCATCATCAGTAATATAAATCATCTCAGTAGTCAGTTACATGCTGAATAATTTTGAATAATAATATTGTGTCTAGTAATGGGTTCAGGAATTATCGTATTTAATATTATATAATTTGGACTTATCATTCTATCAGTGCGGGTTATTTTTTAATAAAATCACATTATTAGCTTTTGCTTTCAATTAAAGGTATGGTCATAGTTTATCTTACTTTCATCTATTAGAATGTCTTTTTTAATTTTTACATTCACTATAGGATTTCATCAGAAATATATACTTGCAACACCCAAAAACAGTGTAGATATTGTTAACATAATCAGGCAAATAAATGGTCAAGGAATTTCAAGTTAAATATTTGAATAAACCATAAATTCAAATAAATTGAAATGGATTACAAGGGTTTAAAGAAAGAATACAATAACAATTAGACAAAAATGCTACTAAGTAGATCCTTGGTTAAATTGAATTATAAGTTTTTTCATTTGAAGTAAATAAATAAAAACTGAATGCAATTAACAAATATTTTTATTTCATTAATGTACAATAATGAAACAGAAACTTTTCTGGTAAATAAATGATAATTTTCACATATTTAATGCCCAAATATAGGAATATTACTGAACCCTAAGTTATAAACACAATAAACAAAAATAAAAAAGAAGAGACAAAGCAAAATATGCTGAATGGTTTCAATGTAATGAATATTTTATTTCTTTGCTAACCATTTGGAGAACAAATATAAAATCTCAAATTGCTAAAAACAAACAAATAAAGGATGTAGTCCATATTTGATTCCATTACTAATTTAACCTGTAGACAAAATTTAATTTTTTAAAGAATGAATTGTTCTTTCTTCATATCTTGATAATATTCAAATTTTAGGTAGATAAACATTGCATCCTCAACTCATGTTCATTCATAAACTCAAATTCTTCTTGATGCTTTAAGAATGTGGAATCCTTCAGGTACTGTTTGCATTCCTGGGAAGTAGATACCATTCTCATAATTTCTGGTCCCTCTCGCAGCTGCCGGTACTGGTTATCTGTCTCTGACATTTCCTATTTGGAAATAAAATATTCATTTTGAAGGATATCTTTATGAGTCACTTTTTCTAAATATGAATATTATTGCATAAAGAAAGGTCCCATTCATTGTAGACAATCAGGTGATAATAAAAGATATTTCATACAAGGTTGAAATTTGTACATAAAACAAAGTTGGAGTTTTTACAATGTTTCAGAGATAATATGTCTCCATCATCACAAATCATTTGTCTCCATCACATGTCAATCACAATCACATGTCTCCATCATAAATCATTTGTCTCCATCGTCAGGTACTTTTTGGCTTATATCCAATATAAGCCAAAAAGTAACTGATGATGGAGACAAATGATCTCTGAAACATTGTAAAAACACCAACTTTGTTTTATGTACAAACTTCAACCTTGTATGAAATATTTTTTAATATCACCTGATTGTCTATAATGAATGGAACCTTTTTTATGCAATGAAGAAAGATAAACAATAAAAACTTATGAATATTATTGACATGAATATGATTCTAGAAATTGTAAAATAACTGGTTTCATCACTGCCAACAAAAGTTTGCTGATAATAAAGAAACTTGTTTCATTTATCTACAATGACAACGATATGTCACAAATCCATCAACATTATAGTAAAGATTACCAAAGATGAACTTCAGGAAACATGTGTTTCAATTCATTTACAATTGAGAGTGTAGAATTAGATTTTTAAAAAAAGAATAAATGAAAAAATAAATTCTGCACTCCACAAATGCTTTAAAGGATGGTTCAGTTGTTAAAAAAATTAATAATAAAATTACTAGCAATAAACAAATTGAAAAACCAAAACAATTTTATTTTAATTACTTCCCTTATACAACAGATCTTAATTTTTTTTAAATCCTAAGTTGAGAAATCCAACCCTGCAATCAGTCCAAACATAAATAATATTCTAAAAGAATGTTTGATACTGGAATCCCAATCTAATTTAGACTATGCACATTAACAATATGCACAATATATTTATAGAAGTTGTGGTATCAGATATCATAAGGCAGATATATAATGAATATTGATTGTTGACATTTAATTAATATTTCTTTAAATTTAATGATATTATAAAATATAAATGAATTTTAAAATTCAATATTTTTTATATTTAGCCTACATTACATTTTCAGCAACGAAGTAACAATAATCTGCTTCAGCTTCCAGAAATAGAAGGGTATTTTTCATTATACAAGTATATATTACTATGGATTCAGAAAAGCACAAAACATAAATATGAATTAGTACATTTAACAATAAGAGTTCATGAAAATGTGCAAATAATAGGTTTTGAATCTATGTGAAAACCAAAGAATATTTTATATATTATTTCATATTTATTCCAGTATGTCACACACAAAAATACAATTTAATTTTGTATCTTCTGAAGAAGACAAAATAACTTTGACATCTGGGCAGAATTATTTCCAATCTTTGAATTTTGTGACATGCTGAATTTGTTTTTGTTTTATTAAAAGACATGGTTTATCATGTTTTACTGCATACATTTCATTTTAAAAAATTGTGCAAGTGCATACTTGAATTTGAATGTTTCATGACATCAGATTTGATTTGATTTGAATCATGACATCAGTCATGCAGTATTACTTGCATTTGTTTCATATCAGATTTGTTTGGTAAAACCATGATTTAGGGTGGCACGATTCCTTTGCAAATAGTCTTGAGGTGAAATTATTTTATTAGCTGCACTAAAAACTACTGAAATAACTTTTAGCATGTAGCCCTTCACCAGAACACAAAGTATCAATCAAAAATATTTGTAAAACTCTTGGTAGAGAGCCAACACTGTTGTTTTGAAAATTAAATACACAACTTGCAAGGTAAAAAGGTAAATAAAACCAAAAACACTTACTTTGAGTCATATTAACTGCCTTTTCATATCCCAAATCATAATCACTTGCAGTACGTTCTTCAGGCGGACGAATGCAGTAATTTTCCCATCCAATTAAGTACACAGTTTTGTAGCTGCTTCTATAATTGTAAATAGGAACTTTATTATCACTCCTGCCTTTTAAACCATTCTTTTCACACCTTTGTAGTTGCTCTTAACTGCTGAACAACACTTACTGCGTTGAAATTCGTTTGCAGGTTATGTGATGCTTCTTTTTTGCTTTTGTAACTTTGCTTACAACAGTATTCGCGTATTTGTCAATGACAATTGTGAAAATATCAATTTCTTAAATAGAAATGTGAGATTGGTTGGCCCTGGATACATTACTTAACACGCGAAGTGATACAACATTGAAGATAGCTTTTGAAGTGGCGCTATTATTAATGTTTACAAATAGAACCACGACATCGAGATACTCCACAGCCAATCATATTTACTGTAACATTCCGGCCATGGGTAACCCTCGAATCCGCCAATTCTCTGATGACCGCGGTTTGTGAATAAGAGTAGAGAGTTATCCGAGTGCTAACCTAATCCGCGAATTCCTCGATTCACAAATTATTTTCGAAGTAATCCATGATTGAGAATACGGCCGTTAGTGATGTATGTTAGAACCCACGAATAAATATGATAATTTGATAAGTTTTGAAAAGATTAAGATAAAAAATTCATGTTAACATCGAAGTACCCAATGGCTTACCCAACCTAGGGCAGAATATAACTAGTGGTGCTACAGAATGGCACACACTTTCCCGTATTATTTTTCTGTTTCGTTTGGCCTCGGCTAGCTATTCGAACTTGTCAATACTCTTAATAGCTCCCATCTATCGCATTTTTTGACATTTTATTAATTTCTCGGTTTCCCCATTGTAGAACAAAACTATTCTTTAGGAATATTAAAAAAAACAGTTAAACCTTGTCTTAAAGGGCAATTTTCGTTGAAAAATTTCAAACTTTGGCAATTTTCGCAAAGTCAGAGTTAACCGTGAAAATGGGACCTATGCCACCTTAATGAGTGTACCGTAATGAGTTACAAGAAATTTAAAGAAACAAGTGGCGCTACAGAATGGCACAGACTTTCCCATATTAGTTTTCTATTTCCTTGGGTCTTTGCTAGCTATTCGGAATTGCCACATACTCTTTCTTGCCAGCTACCATCTATCATGGTCAAAAGTACATTTTTTGTCATTTTCTTAATTTTTAGTTTTTCTGTTGGTAGAACGGAAATATTAATTTCAGAATATTAAAGAACACAAAAAATTAGTCCTAAATAGCTGCCGTTTTAAAGAAAATTGCGTGTAAGCGCTACTAAAAATGCAAAATTTTAAGCTCGTTTTCACAGAAAGTTTTTGAGTTTTCCAAATACTTTATTTAAAGTTATTTCAAGCACGTACACTCAGAAATATAATAATATTTACAAATTGCTGGTAATGTGCATATTAAAGATGTGAGAGAGATTTAAAAAAATACAATTACGTAATTTTTGAAAAAACCAAAAAAATAACTCAAAATAAACTTTACGCTATACTAAAGAGTGTAATTAGCACTATCCGTTACAAAAGTTTGAGGAAAAATTTGCAGCCATATATGAGAAAATGGCGTTTGAGCGTTTCTGAAAATGCGAAATTGTGAGCTACTTTGCACAGAAAACGGTTGTGTTTTCGAGAAACTTTACTTGACATTATTTAAAGCACATGTACTCGTAAATATAATGATGTGAAAAAATCGCCGCTAGTGTAAATATTATCGACGTGAAAAACATGTGAAAAATTTATATTTTTGTAATTTTTGAAAAAAAACCTATAGAGCAACATGGCTTTTATGTTATCTGATAGAGTACATTTACCACTATCCCTACCAAAAGTTAAAAGAAACAATTTGGAGCCGTGTTTGAGAAAATTTAGTTTTTGTAATTTTTTAAAATTGCTCATATTGCACGCAATATTGCACGAAAACTACTAAAATTTTGAGATACATTTACATGACCCTTATGAAAGAACCCAATATGCCGAACAAATTTTATTTGAAGAAAAAATCTCTATCTTCTATTTTGTAGCTGGAGAAAGAGGCCGAACAAAATTCAAACTTTCACAATTTTCGTAAATTCAGAGTTATTCGTGAAAATCGGATCTATGCCATGTTAATAAGTGTATTTTACTCTATTCATACAAGAAATTTAAAGAAAAAATTTGGAGCCTTTTTGAGAAAATGTTGAAAATCCCCGGGGGTCTTCATATAAAGTAACTCCAAATTTTGAAGAATCGTTTTCAAAATCTCAAAGCTTTGAATAGAACCAGATCGACCGGGGAATATTAATTTTGAAAGAAATCGTGCGTATGGTTTTCACAGACGGACAGACGAACGGACGTTTTTCTTTTAATTGGTTTTTCGGTATCAAAGACCTAGAAAACAGGGTTTCTTGCTACACCACGTGTTAGAGAATTTTTTTCTTAATTTAGCAACTAGTTTTATCCACTTTTTCGCTTTCGCGGCCTGGCAATGAATTTTTTTCCGCCGAAAATTGGCCATTTTTTCGCACAGCATTACATAACTTTCCCTATACTATTTGAAGAAAGGTTTTCAAAATGGAGGCGCCACGAGTGGACGCAGATCGACCAGGGAATATCCATTTTGGAAGAAATCGCACGTATGGTTTTTGCGTTGTTCACAGACGGTCAGACGGACAGACAGACAAACGGACGGATGTTTTGAAAAGACCCACTTTTTCGGTATCAGGGGACCACAATACGTGTATTTCAGTTGAATCTCGAAATCCATTTTCCGCAGCATTACATAACTTTCCCTATACTTAATATATTACTCCGTTTATACGAACATTTAAGAGAAAGTAAAAATATTAATGATAAAATTGGAAAACGGTACACTACCGTTTACAGACAATTGTCATAGTTCATAAAGATTACCCATAGATGGAGGGATGTGAAGTTGAACTGTACTAGTAGAAAAGTAGAAAGTTTCAATATACAGAATCATTTAACAAGTCATCATTATTTACTGACAAATTTAATAATAATGTGTTTTCCTACGTTCATTGCAGATTTACAGATGTATAAGTACGATTGTTGTACTTCAACTGAAAGATGTCAGCTTTGAGAGGCTGTGGATCGTCAACACACCCTTTTTGTGATGTTTGGAGACTTTACTTCGGTGCTAAACAAATAAATCATAAAATTGTACTGGGCACAAAGTTCTTTTGGCTCTCATAAAGCCATTTGCAATCCCCTAAATACAGTGGGGCCAAGAAAACAGGACAAGATTATTTTAGTTGGTAATCATTACGCATACAAAAGTTCCAAGAACATAAGAAATATTCAATATCCTAGCATAGCGTCGTCTATTGCTCCAGTGCCACATAGGAAAGAGCCACCAATTCCATCGCCACCAAAACAGTCCGTTTGGGGAGAAGAAATGGAAAATTCAAGTAATACTAGTAATTTGACTCTTGGATGTATGACCTAATATATTACCACTTTTCCATGACCGGAGTCCTAAAGACCGGTGTGTTTATTTTCAGAGAAGTTTTGAAATAAATATTTCTTCAACGATTTAAATGAACATATTTATTTATTTTGTCAATTTTGATGCCTGATAATGAAGACACGAAACAAAGAGCACTATATGAACTGCAGATGATCATTAAAGAATATAACTTAGAGATATCTGTCCAAAAAACTAAGTCAATGGCATTCCAAAGGAAATACCCAATTAGATGTAAATTAGTGGTTAATAGCCAAAATATTGAACAAGTAAGTTCATTTAAGTTCCTGGGTTGTGATCTGCCTTACAAAGGAGAAATTGATGCAGATAAGAAAATTGAAAAATTTAACAGAATGTGTGGAACTATTAGGAGGGCACTAAAAACTAAAGTCAGGAAAGATACGATCATGAAATTTTATAAAAACCTTAGCGGTTCCTTGTGGGCTATATGGATGTGAAATCTGGACCATGGACAAAAAAATTCGAAGTAGGATTCAGACTGCCGAAATGAAGTTTTTAAGGGGTTGTATTGATGCTACAAGGAGAGACAGGATCCGCAATGAAGAGATACGTAACTACCTAGGAATTTATAATCTAAATGGCAAAATTGACGAATATAGGAAAGCATGGAGAGACCACATTGATAGAATGGATGACACACGAATACCAAAACAGATTCTGAAATATAAGCCAAGAGGAAAACGAAACATAGGAAGACCGAAGAGAAGATGGATGGACCAATAGGAGACGCAACGGAACGAAAGTTCTAATGCTTGCAGCAGAAGAAGAAGTTTGATGTCTTGAATTTAATCAAGAATCTTTTTAAAAATAATGTCCATGCAACAAAATCATATTGTTCACTTAAAAGTTTTAGTTATTTTCCCTATCTACAGATTTTACAATACAAAATGCTGTGGTTCCTGCACACATTCTTGTTGCATTTGCAGCATGTCGTCATAACTTTCTTATCTTTGAATGATGGGCATATACAAGTTCTTTTTACTTTCTCGCCTTACGAATATTTCGTAAGAAGAGAAAGTTATGTAATCGTGCGCCAGAAAAGGCTAATTTTCGCCAGAAGAACTCTTATAGCTGGAGTCTGGTGAGGAAAAATTGGATAAAACCTGTTGCTAAATTTAGGGGGGAAAATCCTCTACCTCGTGGTGTAGTCAAAATCCATGTTTTGTTGCTTCTTGATACTGCAAAATCGATTGACGGCAAAACGTCGACCTGTCCGTCTGTCCGTCTGTGGTCACGCTATATCCTAAAATGTTTAGCCGATTTTCTTCAAAATTGATATTCCTCGATCGTTTTTACTCATCTCAAGGACCTTGGAATTTGAAAGCGATATTTTTATATTTGGGGGTACTTTACATGAAGCCCTTCGGAGATTTTCAAAGTTAAAAGAAAAAGACTCCAAATTTTTTGATTATATTTTTTTGTTGAATAGTGCAAAGGACGTTTAAGGGAATGATGTAGGTATAATTTTCGTTGATATCCCCAATTTTTCGAAAATTGCAAAAAACTATTTAAAAACCGCAACGTTTAAGATAGAGATTTTTACCTCAAAAAAAGTCGGTTGTACAAAATTAGCACTTTAAATAAGGCCATTTACCATTTTTTGAAAAAACGAGTAGTTTTTGCGTAAATTGCGATTCAAATTTACAAGAAAAATGTTTCTCAAAAACTGCCCCAAATTTTATCTTTAAATTTTCTTCACTAATGTAATGAGAGACGATAAAAACATGGACTAGGTCCTACTTCTGAGAAACACTTGGTTTTTTGAAAATTGCAAAAAAATATTTTTAAAATTACAAAATTGTAGATAGCGATTTTTAGTTTAGACAAAGTTTCTTGTACAAAATTAGCTCTTCAAAAAAGAGTATGTAGAATTTTCTGAAAAAACGAGTCGTTTTTGCGTAATATTCGTTTCAAAATTACAAAAAGAAATTTCTCAAAAACCGCTTTAAATTTTTTCTTTAATTTTTTCCACGAGTGTAATAAGGAACGGTAAATAAATACGTACGTAATAAATAAATATGTAAATAAATACGTAAATAAAAAAACTAGTGGTGCTCTAGTGTCAAAGAATACAAAAAACTTTAACAATTTCACAAAACTCTTTCATTGCTATGATAACACAAAATGAAAGGTACACTGACTAGGCGAGGCTGTCTGACTGATACAGTAAGAAAAATTAAATTGCAAACATTGCAGAATGTATTGAAGCCTACGAGGCACACATGCCTAGACTTTTCAAACCAGACTACTCTCATAGTACCACAGCTCCTCCTTTTTACACAGCTGTCTAGTAGAGGGTCTCAATGCACATAGAAAAAATGCCCTTCGCTGACGGGAATGCTTCACGGCACAGTTTTTGTGCATTCCCGTGTGGAGCGATAAGCTGCCCACCGCACGCCCCGATCCGTCCTAGCCCAGCAGTCTCCGCCAGCCACGCCCCAACTCCACCGCCCCGAGGATGTCACCGGGCGCGTGGCAGGGGGAGGGGCGGACGGACGGAGGTGGGGGGAGATAAGCGCGGCGACGGTGGTGGTGGCGGCAGCAGCGCTGGCCCCGGCGACGGCGGCGGCGGCGATGATGATGATGATGCCCGACGCCGTCGGCGGCGGCGTGGCTGAAGCCGCAGGGCGGAAGAGGGCGTTCCATGCGTAGAGGCGCGGGGAACAATGATTAATTAATTTTCTTAATTAATTAATTAAGATTTTTTAGTGAGACGCGCGAATTTTGTTCGCGCCCCCATAACACACTGGTGCAGCAGGGAACTCCCATAATTTGGCGGGAATACCCCAAAGAGTGCCCAGGTGGGCGGAAGTCACAGGAACTTTGTCCGCGCCGAGAAAAATGTGCTAACAATAGAATGGCACAGACTTTCTCTCAGAACTTGGGTTTCTAATCTGTAAATTTAACTAGTTTTTCTGTAATGAATGATGATCTTCCCAGATAACTTCTTTGAGTGCCCAAAGGACTTTTTTATATTCTCTGAATGTGTTGGCTTCTTAATGCGAGAAATGAAACCACCATACAGTTATTACTAATATGTCATGCTGGGTCATTGTGGTCGCAGCCTTTAATCAGCGAGCATTGGCACAGCTCTTCGTAGGGAAGCTGCGCCTGTTCGATTCCTGGTCTGGGAATATTGTGTATCAAAACTCTCTTTTGTCACAGGAAATAATTGAGAATTCTAGAAACATTAGTGAAAACCGTGTGAAGCCATTTGAATCACAAATATTGATAATTACGATAAATGGACTGGACGTGTCTGTATATATTTTTTAGAATTTTGAACTTTGAACAATTTTTCACGTCTCTTCTTGGATTTTTAAATCATATGTACCATCGTATCAATTGTTTCTTCATCATGCATTTACCATTTTATAGCTCGATTCGATTCTTTTTATGGCTCTGTTCGACCCATACGGTGATAGTTTGGCGTACTGGTATAAGTGCCGTTTCGTTAACTTTAAAGATCGGATTTCGTGTCTCGGAACGAAAAAACTTTTCTGATAGAGTAAACACTTCGGCTGGTTTATGAAGTAGAGGAATAGCATTTAGGGCCATATAGAAGCAGTGCGAGAAAGTATGTGCTTTGGAAGCACCACTAGTTTACATTGTACATTCCTCTGATCAGAGCACACCAGGAGTCGTGCGGGACAGGGCGGCACACGGAGGCGGCGTGTCGGAAGTGCACGCCGTGGAGCTACGCCGGGAGGCATGAAAGACTATACTGGTGCCTAGACACGCACCAGCCAGAACCAGATGAAGAAGTCCCCTGTACTTTGATTGTATATGTATATGTGTTAGTAAGAAAATAAACTATGTTAAGCGAGTGTGAACCTTTCATTTGGTCAAACACAACAGTTCTTTGTAGGGATACTTTTGTTGATCTTTCCATCATGAAAGAATTCATATTTTAAAGCATTGGATAGCCACACTGAGGCTTTGAGCCTCATCAGACGAAGGTTCCCCACGTTGTATAAAGCAAAAGAAAAAAATTGGAAATTTTACCGGAACTTACTTTCGACTGATGTTACACTCTGCAGAACTTAGAGGTGTAATGTCTCCTAATGAACGTAATGCATGGAATGCTTTCAGAGATGTAGTGCAAGGTTTTTGGAAAACAAAACAAGTGAGAATAATTCGCAACTGCAAGAGAATTTGTTGCAAAATTACCCTTTGCTTGGATGTAGAATCTCAGTGAAAATGTACTATTTGTTTTTTAACATAGATTTCATTCGAACAGTCACTTTAGTCACTTTATGGAAACAAGGTATCAGGTGCATTCGAACTGTGCTATGATGGGAGGCTACGTATGGGGGGGATATTGCGTGCAAAGAGGTCGAAACCACACAAGGGGAAAATCGATCTGTTGTACATTTTTGATTTACACCATTTTTATGTCTTCAGTATTACCTGTTTTCAGTATAGTTGCAATTAACTGTAATGATTTGGGATCATTTACGGCTATTTTGAGACATTTTGGTAAAACGGGCTTAGTGAAGTTGAACGTGACATTGAAAACTGTGACTAGTTATTTAATCATAGGATATGATAAACAAGCGACGGCAATGTCGCGTGCAAATATTACTTTTTGACCACGGAAACGCCCCAAGGAAAATGAATTCGCGCGTCAACATTCGATGGCGCAAATTCAGAGGAGAAATTTAAAACTTATTTCATTAAAATCGGACACGAGTTGTGTTGTTTTAGCAAATTTTAGAAAATGCATGTTCGACAGAAAACCTTGAGTAAACAAGCGAGTATTATAATTTGTGACGTCACTCGGGGTAAAATTAATGTTTTTTCAAGATTACGGCAAAACGGAAGAACTAAATTAAATCAGAAATTACAAGGCTGCAGAGGAGAATTTCGGGAAAATTATAAATGTAATACCGAAAATTTAGGTCACGGGAGAAGAAAATAAACGAAGTTTTTTGTATTCATAACTTGGCGTTGAAGCAGAAGCAATTGACGGAAATACGTGGTCATGGCAAGGAATACTAAATTGTAAATAAAATGTTTCGGCATATTAGGAACTTCCATACAGAGACTCGTTGACGTTATATTTACGTCACATAAGTAGATTGCAGCAATAATATGCATATTTTATTGTGGCGAAGGAACATTACTAAAAACATTCGCGAAGTTTTTGTGATGCGAGTGCACAGTACGTCACCAGTCGGTTTCGTGTGTTAGTGAGAGGCGGCGACACAAACTGTACAATGCGTCGGTGTAATTGATGGTGCAGTGGCGGCGTTGGTAGTCAGCATGGACTATGGGAGCCAAGCACCATGCAGGGGACGGTGATATCTGGTGTTTGATGGTTGGTGAACGCAGATGCTGATGGAAAGGGCGTGTTCTTTAAGCAGGAATGTTGTAAATTGTTCCCTTGGTTTTTTATAGAATATAAATTAATTGTTCAAAGCGAAGGTCTGTAGTAGTATATAAGCATTATAATGAATGGCCATCATAATCAACCAAAGGCATCGTACGTGTCCAGGAATGAATGACCAAAGTCATTTTAAGTGTTAATGATTATTTTGATGTTTGTATTTAGTGTTATGCATTTTCTTGTGTTCATTTCTTTGTTGTGTATTTAATATGTTTATTTTGATGTGTGTTTGTGTATGGAATATTGACAAACGCTAAGGAATATCGTCAGTTAAAAAAAATAAGGGAACTTAAATTCTTTGGTTAATAAATGAAGGGAGGCATAACTGCCTACCGTTCGTCACTTTCTCACACTGGTATTTTCATTTGAGTAGTAATTGTTGATATATTACAGCGGAGGCTATGTTTGGGGTTCCGTACGGAACAGGTCACAACCCCCGATATAAATTTATGTGACAGACTGCAAAGGGGCTAGTATAAATAGATAGCAGAGTAGCAGTGAAGGAGTCTAGTGGAAATAGCGTGGCAAAGCAGACCACCCATTTCGTTACATTGGCAGCCCAACGTGAGACTATAAAGGTGATTGATATTGATAACAGGGCAAGCCCACTCCAATTTGTTAGATAACATATTTGAATGAGTGACAGTTAATTTGTCTTCTCGTTACATTCCACAAACAAGTTATTGTGGTAGGTTTTAAGAAAATATGAAGATTTGTTGATAACACCCAAAATATTGACATTACAGAAATACTACTTTTAGATCCATAATCATCATTAACAAATTTTACAAAAATAATAAAAAGTGAGATAAACAAACATTTTGTCAAATTTTGTTACACAATGTAATAAAATATTTCTTCAAATCATGATCGTTTTTTACTCCAGCTAAAATTAGCTCATAATTACAATGTTCTCACATTCCGAAGAATGAATGGGTGCTTACTTAACGGACGTGACATTGGGGTCGCGGCACCACTGGGCGCGACACCGGTGACTGAACACCGCCGCCGCCGCCACAGCCGCCGCCGCCATCACCACCACAGGGGCTGTTCCTCGTTCCGCTTTTGTCCACGCGCGCTTTTCACGTAAAACAAGCAAGAGTGTCGGCGGCCGCGACTCGCCCTGCCGCCGCCGCCGCCGCCGCCGCCACATATGTCACGGGGTCGCGGGATCAATGCGATGTGACAGGGTTAAAGGGAGACGGCCGCTCTCTGTGTGAAAAGGCAGAGGAAAAATCACGGCGACTGATATCCGGTCAAGCGGAAAAGCCAGGAAGCAGCAGCGTTATGTTGTCGATTTGCGGATCGGTTTATACAGGACTACCATCCGCAGGAGCGTTTGCTCCCGTCTGTAAGTAAATCTTCGTTGACTGGGAGGTACTACGTTTGAGATCCGATTAATTGATTGATTTATTCATTGTTTCTTGGCGCGTCAATTACTATGCTAAGTAGTTTTGTAAAGGGGTGCATGCTATTCGTATATCTCGGAAGGGAAAATGATCTTTCCTCGCTAAATCTTGAGATCCGGCACCAACGTGGTGTGAGGTTCCTCTTCCAGATATCTCTCCCAGCGGTTCCCCATCCCAAACAATTTCAGCTGAATGAGTGAGTGTGTAAGGGGTGCGTTGGAAATGAGGGATGAGGAAGGAACAATTACACGCGGGCCATGGCTACTTTGTTACGGTTCTGCTCCAAAATTAGTAACTGCCTATATTTCAAGCAATATTACGCAAAATCTACTAATATTTTCGAAGAATTGCACGTGATCTTATTTCAAGATCTATTCTTGTAGATTATATCTATAAATTTCATCCAAAAAAATTTTAAAACGTAGTTGTAGTAGACCCGAAAAAATGTTGAATTTTGCAATTTTCTAAAACTCAGGGATTTCAATCAAAATAAGCCACGCGCAATTTGTAATAGTTCTTTACGCTATCCGAGGACAAAGTTTAAGAAAAAAACCTACGGAGTTATTTTTCAGAAACTTTTGAAAATGGAATTGAGGCTTCACGTAAAGTACCCCTAAAATCAATGGCAGTTGCAAACTCCCAGGGTCTCGAGACTGTTCATATTTATAGGAAAATACCAATTTAGTAATTGAACGGTTTAGGCCCTAGTTTTGACCGCAGACAGACACGACAGAATGACAGATAAGCTGACACACAGAAGGATGGACAGACGTTTCGCTCTCAATCGATTTTTCGCTATCAAGGACCCACCAAACCTGAATTCTGACTAAACAACGTGTTAAGAGAAAGTACTTTATAACATGCAACAAGATTTCTCGAATTTTTTGTTACCATTGTCCCGCAATAAGTTTTTTTCTCTTGAAAAATTGCATATTTCCGGCAGCATTACGATACGTTTTCTGTTCGGAGTAAACACTATGCGAGGAAGTAAGAATTTATATTCGCGAATAAATTACTAACGCGGATGGTCCGCGTTGAGCGTGATGCTCTCTTTTACGCAGAAACGATAAAATCAAAGGTGCGCTGGAAACTGACTGCAAATTGCTTGCAGTAGTTCACTGTCATACACATTTCTAGGAAGCTAGACGAAGTTCCAAGAATCTATGGTTATTATAAATTGTAACAGAAACAATTAAAATAAAAGATGTGCGCGGCGCCGAGCAGTCGACCAATGGCGGATTACGTATTTTTACTTTCCCGTATACGTATATACGTAGTAATATGCGTAGTATAGGGAAACATGTAATGCTGCGCGAATAAATGGCAAATTTTCGGCAGAAAAAAATTCGTTCCCGGGCTCTGGTAACAAAAAAGTGGATAAATCTAGTTGCTAAATTAAGAAAAAAATCTCCTAATGCGTGGTGTAGCCAGAATCCCTGTTTTGTAAGTCCTTGATACCGAAAATCCCATTGAAAGGAAAAGCTCCGTCTGTCCGTCTGTGAACACTACTAGCGCCTAAACCATACACACGATACTTTTCAAATTGTAAAAACCCTTGTCGATCTAGCTGGAGTGAAAGCTTTGAAATTTTGTCAAATTTTGGGGTACTTTACATGAAGCCCACCAGACATTTTCAAAATTTTCTCAAAAACGACTCAAATTTTTTCTTCAAATTTCTTGAAAGAATAGACTAAAATGCACTTATTAAGATGGCATAGCTCCCAATTTCGTGGTTAACTCTAGATTTTCAAAAAATGCAAAAGTTTGAATTTTTTCGGTTTCTTCCGACAACTACAAAATTAAAGATAGAATTTTTTTTTCAAATAAAATTTGTTCTCCAGAGTGAGTTTTTCTTTCAGGTTATGTACAGTTTTTTGAAAAGGTGAGTAGTTTTTGTCCAATATTGCGTGTAATATGTGCAATTTAAAAAAATTTAAAAATGTTTTGTCAAAAACGGCTCCAAATGTTTTCTACTTTTGGTAAGTTAGGTATTTAGTGTATTTAATTGTGTTGTTGGTTTGGTTTGATTGTGCTCGTTGGTTCTCTCTATATTCGTATTTGAATTTCTGAAATGGTTGAATATGATTCAGTTTACATTTCTTTTTCAATAACGGCAACAGTAGTAAAGGTCTGTTTAGAGTAATAAATTAGTATAAATGTGGACTTAATTATGAGCTTGGTTTGGTTTGATTATGCTCGTTGGCTCTCTTTATAATCGTATTTGAAGTTCTGGCATGGTTGAATATGATTAAGTTTTTAACAATTTTTTCTTCATAAACGGTAAGAGTAATAAATGTCTGTTTAGAGTAATAAATTAATAGTAGGAAATAACAAATAAAGGAATAATAAAGGAATAATAGGAATAATAAACAATTACGATGAAGAGCCTACATCAAATATTGATTTCAGTAATAAATTAGTATGTAAAGTTTATTTAATTTTGTTATTGGTTTGGTTTGATTGTGCTCGTTGGTTCTCTCTATAATCGTATTTGAATTTCTGGGATGGATGAATAACTATGATTCAGTTTTTAACAATATTTTCTCTATAAGTGGCAACAGTAATAAATGTTTATTTAGAGTAATAAATTAGTAAATAATGTGTGTTTAATTATGATCTGGTTTGGTTCGATTTTGCTCGTTGGTTCTCTCTATAATCGTATTTGAATTTCTGGGATGGATGAATAACTATGATTCAGTTTTTAACAATATTTTCTCTATAAATGGCAACAGTAATAAATGTTTATTTAGAGTAATAAATTAGTAAATAATGTGTGTTTAATTATGATCTGGTTTGGTTCGATTTTGCTCGTTGGTTCTCTCTATAATCGTATTTGAAGTTCTGGTTGAATATGATTCAGTTTTTAACAATTTTTTTCATTAACGGCAACAATAATAAATTGTATTTAGAGTAATAAATTAGTATGTAATGTGTATTTAATTATGTTCTTTGATAAGTTCGATTGTGATCGTCGGTTCTCTCTACAATCATATTTGTAATTTTGGCATGGTGTCATGCGGGTTGCATATCTACGGTGTGTTTAACAATTTATTTTTCATAAACAGGGAGAGCAATTAACATAATTTTTGGGTAATAAATTAGTAATAAATGAGTACTAAATATTCCATTTGGTTTGGTGCGATTGTGCTATAGTAGTTGTGCTAGCTTGACACAGCCGTCAAATTGTCAATCTGACATTTCTCTTCAATCTGTAACAACTGATTCAAAAAGTGACTTCAGAAAAAGAGAAAGTTCTTCATTAATTTAACAACCAGGTAAAAGATCTACATTTTTTAATTCCAACTCAACTAGAACAGGAATTCCACTGCAAAATAAATATGGACAACGAACAACATGACACTCATGAAGATATTCCAACAGTTTCCATTCCTCCAATCATGGTTTCGGACATTTATAACTTTAATAATCTACTTCAAGACATAAAAACCATTGTTCAGAATGATTTCACAACAAAAACTAATAAGAATAATGTTAAAATTAACTTTCAAACATTTAAAGATTTTAGAAAATATAGATTTTATTGTGATACAAATAACACACAATATTACTCTTATCGTGACCCTACTATTAAATCTCGGTTTCATTTCAAAATATACCTATCACTTACTCAAATGAAAGTATTTTTAATGAATTAGTGAAACTTAACTATCCAGTTCTAAAGGTATACAGATCATTTAATAAAAAACGTGAACTCATAGAAATTTGTTCAATAGAACTTACTGCAAGTGCTGAAGGTTCTAACATCTTCAAATTAAAAAAAGAAATTCATAGTGTAATAAAAGTTCAAGCAAAAACAACAAATAACCAATCTATTCAATGTAAGAGATGTCAAAAATTCAATCACACACAAGCCAATTGTAGATTAATCCCGCATGGCTTAAGATGTACTGAAAACCACCATTATTCAAACCGCCCTCCTCCAAAAATTACCCCTCCGAATTATGTCAATTGTCTCGGTAGGCACACAGCTAATTACAAAGATTTTCCTGTATTTAAAGAATTTCTTAAACCAAATAATTCTAATAATTCACATTCACGCAATTTAATAAATAAAAATTGGCATTCTCGCTCTCCAAAATTAAATGCACAAATCTTTCCAGGGATTGATCCAGGGATTAGGGTGGCACAGTTCCTTTGGTACCTTTTGTGATTCATTTCTTCTCGTGAATCACCTGGCACGGTTCACTTACGGTTCACTTCAGAGCTGGCGAATGATTGTGTTGGCATTGATAAATTTTGTCAGGTCAAAGCATAAATATACACAAAATGACCAAGGGTTCAAAGCCATATGAAGCTATACATTTCCAAGTTACAAACAATTTCTTCATCGCGACACATTTAAAATATCACTTCACATTTAAAATACATTTCACAACACTTTTTTAAGTAAACTTGTTTCTATGCTGCTTTGCTTGCTGCTTGAACTCAAACATTAATATATAAATGTTTTTATTTTAGTATTTAAAAAGTCTTGTAATATCACATTCAGTTGTTACTATAACAACAAAATTATTTACTTTACTCTTGAATGCGATTCAATTACGCGAAGCATTTGTGGTTTGTACCACTACCATAGTAATACTGAAAATTAGTGTAGCCTCTGCACGTATTATACCCTTAGAACACGAAAAACGTCAATAAGTAGTATCAAATCTGCTGATTTCTGAAAAAATACGTACTAAGAAATAAAAATAATAACTTGTAAATTTCATTATGCTAATAAAATAAATATAAAAATTTAAAATCATATTCTATTTCACAAACACATGCTACTTACACTTTTATTTTTGAGAGACTATCACCTCTCAAATCCTCCATTTAAATACTAAAAAAATCGTCTATTATTTAAAGCAAATACTACGTAATATGTTAAATATATCATGAATAAATCCTGCATTTACACCTTTCATCACGGTAGACACACAAAATCTATTAAAAGATGTCTTGAAATACGAAAAAGCACGTAATCCCACGACCACAAATGCTTCGCCTCTTTGAATTGCATTCAAGAGTAAAGTAAATAATTTTGTTGTTATAGTAACAACTGAATGTGATATTACAAGACTTTTTAAATTGTAAAAACATTTCTATTTTAATATTTGCGTTCAAGCAGCAAGCAAAGCAGCATAGAAATAAGTTTTATTTAAAAAAAGTGTTGTGAAGTGTAATTTAACTGTGTCGTGATGAAATTGTTCGTAATATCGAAATGTATAGCTTCATATGTCTTTGAATCCTTGGTCATTTTGTGTATATTTATACTTTGACCTGACAAAATTTATCAATGCCATCACAATCATTCGCCAGCTCTGAAATGAACCGTGTCGGGTGATTCACGAGAAGAAATGAATCACAAAAGGAACCAAAGGAACCTCGCCACCCTAATCCCTGGATCAATCATTCTTGTTTATGCCGGTCTCGACCGTCGTTTCTTTGTCTTCTGCCATCTTATTCTTTCTTTCGTCAGTCGAAAGTTCCCGTCTTGGCTGGCACCAGAATATGCGTAGAAACACGAACAAACTTAAATGAACTCGTGGTCGTCTTTCCACTTGTTCAAGACAACTGACTTCGTTCCGTAGGTAGTCTCTGCTGAAATCGTACAAATCGTACTAATCGCTCATACTAATCGTAGGTTCACGATTCCCAGAAAAGGTACAATTTGGTGTAATGTATCTGCATCAAACATGAAGAAAATACAAACCATTCAAAACACATTTTTAAGGAGAATTCTAAAAGCTGAATGGTTCATCTCGAACAAACAGTTACATAAAGAATTACAAATAGAATCAATTAAGACATTTGTAATTAATCAATATTCTAACTTCTTCAACTCTTTAGCAAATTTTCCTGCTTATCAACATTTCGATTTAAGACAAAATTATAACTTAAAACGTATTCGTCCCCGCTTCTCAATAGATGTAATCCGTAAATAAATTTCTAAATATTTTCTAAATAATCCTTTCTCTTTAAACTAAAAATTTATAATAATAAAAATTACTCAATTCTAATTAAAACTCGAAATATAATCATAACTAGCGTACCCCTGCGAGAACTCTCGCATGTTAAAACCCACCCTTTCCCAATCCATTTGCCAATCCATTCAATTAAGAAGGAAAATTTAAATGAAAAATGTTTATATTTTTAATGAATAAATGTAACTTCTAATGTACTTGCAGAATATCAAACAAAAATAACACAACAATTGATGTTGGAAACAAATTTTCAATAAACGTTTATTGAGCATTACAGAGAGATGTTCTCGGAACAAATCATACTTCTTTAAAATCAACTTTGAAAAAATTATTCACTCCTCCTTGAGAGTTAACTTTTCGGTTTCCTTGACAGTCACAAACATAATAGAAAAGGTTTTTACTCTTCAGAAAGCAAAGCAAAGTAAAGTAGTGTGTAAATGCCGATCGAGCAAGTTCAACCCTACTCTTTGCAATATTATTTGACTTTCCTTGATTTATTATGAGGAACAGAGGGGGTTTTGGAGAGTTCAGGGTGCCAGCTTGCTGGGGTGCGAAAATTGAAAAATTATTTCTGTATTAAAAAGTATTGGATTATTTTCAACGTTCTTACGTCCCTCAAGAAGAGCAATACCGAGCCAAAAAATAAACTAATATTTTCACCCTTGAGTACTAATAGTTATTTATGTATCAAGGGCGTTAAGTAGATGTTTTTGCCCCGAGGGCCTCTGGCCCGAGGGGTTGGAAGTCGCCTGAGGGGCAAAAACATCTAGTAACGCCCGTGGTGCATACAAAACTTTATGGTTTACTAGTTCGTTGCTGAATAAAACAAGAATTCGAAACATTTTATAATATTTCTTGCGTCTAAAGTGAAAAGACGCATTGTAACAGTCATTTGTCAATATGACGTCAGATAAACAAAACAGAGTGTATATCTAATTTCTATTGCATAATCGTTATTGGACTGATTTGTTCGTACAAAATGAAAGAATATTGTGAAGTTCCTGTGGAAATTCTCGCAAAAGCTAACAAAACTATGGACAGTGGTTTCCATTAAAATCTTGAGAAATATATAAAACTCCTTATGGTGTATTTGAGATTTACCAGCGTGAATAACAGTGTAAATTGCGCTGATGAAACGGTACTTTTAGGTTATTAGCGCCTATTGTCAAACGTTATTTAGAATATGTCAAAACACCAAAAAATAACATTTCGAGGATGTTAGCCGATGTGCCATATATATCTTATTACTATTACGAGTACCGCCACTAAAGAAGAATATAATTATGTCACTAAAAAAGATGGTACGTAACAGTGAAATGCGAGTGAATGATGGCAATTATAAGTTCACGGAAACATTTCAAATTTTCAATTTTCATATCAAATAAGCAAAATAAGGTTTATAACAATTTATTTTATTTATTTAAGCATTATGCCATTTATTTATTGTATTTGCTTACATCTTAACTTTACAAAATCGAATTCATAACTAAGTTCTGTGTGTTGTGTTGGTATAAGAGCGGGCCATAAAGTATTCAAAAGGCCCTAGGGCATAAAGAAGCGAAAAGGCCCGCAAGGGTATTAAGTATACCGTTACGTGTTTTGTTTCAGGTCTGTAAACACACAGCAATGAACTAGTAAACCATAAATACAATTTGTTACCATTGGAAACAATTTAGTAGGCTTAGACTTCACTTCGGTACATGGGAATGTTACTCAAATGATGTTTGCATATTGAATATCTTAACGAACCGACACCTTGAGTTTAATATCAAACGGTGTATTATTTACAATATGAGTTCGCAGCTGGGCGTTGATGTACATTCTTCCAGACACCAGAAAAAATTTAAGTCGTGCCTTTGGACTGCGAATGTTGGCAGTTGTCAAGTGACTTTCCCTATTCTTTCTATAACTTTTAATTTATTTGCTTTTTTAATTAATTCACGGAATATTGTAGGCCAGCGCGATTTGATTTTTGTTTTTCATTTATTACAAGCTATTTTACGTGAGCTAATTTAAAACGTTTGTTCTTTGTGTTGTGCCATACACAAGTTTATCCCTACTACCTCCGCGTACCCGTGCTTCCACATGTTAGACCCTATGTTAGTTCCCTACCCTTATATTTCCATTTTAAGAGGGGAAGTAGTTAACAAAGCGTGTTTATTTGTTTAAAAATATATAAAGGCAACTTGCAATGTGCTACCACAATATCAAATAAAATAAAAACAATGCAATTGATGTTTAAAATGAATTTTCAATAAATATCAGTGTCATGGAGAGTTTTCTTGGTACAATTCACAGCACTTCCTTAAAGACAACATTTGTAGTAATTATTCAATATTCTTTGACAGCTAGCTTTTAGCTTCTCGTGAGTCACAAAAATATTACAAAAGCTTTTTACTTTTGAGAAAGCTACGTGTCTGAACCCGCTGACTTTAAAATTTCATCGAATGATAACGAAAATACTGGTACAGGTAAAACACAGTCTACACTCTTCTCTGTGAACCCACATTCCTCCTCAATTAGGTACACAGCACTTACAGACACCGGTAAAACGTTAATGGATTTGTTTCACTACACGCAAAGAAACAATCTTCATAGGTATCAAGCAACTATAATAGTACTTCTAGTTGTTGCTGGAGAGCAAATCTTGAATTAATGATTATGCAAATAAATCTCGTCAGACTGCACAAACTACAGTGTTAACAGAAAGCGTAAATAAAGATTGTCAAATCTAAGCCTTCTAAGCGTGTCGCCACAAAAATTGCTACCAGCAGGAAGGGGTGAAATATTGAGGTGGCCTTGATAGTACTGAAACGTGAAACCGAAAAGTTAATTGAATGGATCGAGAAATGTCTAATCTTGTAGATAATGGTGTGAAAAACGTTTCTTTGAGGCCTTTGGCCTCAAAATTTTACTTTTTAAGGCTTTAACACGCTTTGTTTATGAGTTATTTGCCGATATAAATTGATAAGTGATGCGGGTTACATTTTACATGAATATTTCTATGCGTTTTTTAAAGAAATTATCCATATTTTTAAAGTCAAAGTGGAATTCGTCAAGTCTCCGTGAAATTTTCTTTCTATAGAGCCATCATTTATAAAGATTGGTTGCGTGTGAGAGCCGGAACCCAAAGGTATACTACTGAAATAATACAGGAGACGACGATCAGCAGTAATTATGATTTAAATTTATGGCATCTCCAAAAATGTTACGTTAACATAATCCTTCGATCATCTTGAAATATTTGTATAAATTTGAACGGAAATAAATAATCCTAAAAAAGAGAAATGTTAGAATTATTTCTTTATATATATAAAGTGGGTGGTGATTTTTGGATCAAATAGAGATGGTTAATTTTACGATATCCAGTATGTATCCTTGAAAGGACTACTTGATCTCTGCGTCGGAATTTTGTGTCGGTGCCTAGTGCATAAAAACTGTTTATATATTTATGTAAATAGCTGGCTTTATAATTTGTCCATTCATGGCTCCATTTATTTTTCATTTCTTCCCCAACAAATTTTAAAATATCTTCAACTGTACATGATAAGTTATGTACATTGGTTGACATTTGAAAATCAATTAATGTATTACTTTTACTGGCGCTTCTGGTTATGAAGACCGGTTCAATTTGTGAAGGAATCCATGCTAGAACCAAATTTATTCCTGCCTTGATGATCTGAAGATATTCGTCTGTAATAACGATGTTTATTTGTGTTTTAGTACTCTTGCTCCAGTTGATTGATGGTAATGAGCTTGTAAGCAGAATGACATTAGGAGAGTGAAGCTTGGGGATGTATTTAAGTGCTGACATTAAGGCATAGGACTTTGTAGTTTTATGGCAGGCATATTGCTTAAGCTGCAACTTTATTGTGTTATCAGGCATGCATACTATGGCCACTTTTCCGGTTTCATTGGAGCTGTCATGAATGGATATTACAGAATAGTTTGAGTAGTTTGCATCAATATAATTCAAGGACTTGTTGAGCCATTTGTCAGTTGATAGGTTTCTCTTTTGATATTTGGTTAAGCTCAAGTCGATTTTGACGTTTGTAATGGATTTTGACGTTTGGTCCAAGGTTGCACAGCAGGGATTCTTTGTTTCTCAATATGGTTGTATTGAATATTGAATTTATTTAGTAAGTTTTTAACTCTGGAGTAGAAAGGTTTATGATGAGGGTGGTCTTGATGTACAGTTGAGGGAAATACATCGTTATGTGTAATAGGATTATTTGAAGAGGCAGCTTCAATTACATATCTAATGCTCAGCAGTTGTCTTCGGAATTTTAGTTATGGTTCTTGAGCCTCTATTAGGATGCTTACAATAGCACTTGTATGGAAACAACCTGTACAGATTCTCAGGGCTTAGTTATGAATGGTTTCAAGTTTCTTCAATACATTTGGTTTGGTTGAATTATAAATCAGTAATCCATAATCTGTTTTGCTTCTAATAATTGATTTGTATGTAAGTAATAAGAGTTTTCTGTCAGCTCCCCAGTTATTGTGAGCTATACATTTTAAGAATATTTAGTCTCTTCTTGCAGTCGTTGACCAGATTTAGGATGTGGTTCTTCCATGTCATTTTACAATCGAAAGTTAATCCAAGTATTTTGGTGATTTGTACAGATCGTAGGGTTTGTTGCCCTAAAGACAGATGAGGAGTTGTGTTTACGTTGCGCTTGGAGAATAATATTCATTCCGTTTTTAGGCTGAAAACGTAAAACCAGACTTGAGAGACCAGGAATATAACTTATTTAAAGTTTCTTGTACAGCTTCTTCATTGGTAGTTAAGTGTTTCCCTTTACATAGAACAATTATATCATCGGCATATTTCCTAACTATTGTTGGTGCTTTTATATATTGATCTGCATCATTAATGGCCAGAAGAAATAATGTCACACTTAAGACGGATCCTTGATGAATGCCGTTTTCTGGTTTCCTTATATCAGGTAGGTGGTTATAATCACTTGTATTCAACGGTCAAGTGCAAAATTTCTGTGAAATTCAAACATATTTTCTGTGATTCCTATTTCTTGAAGTTTATACAAGATGCGATGTATCCAGACCATGTCATAGGCGTTTTCGATATCGAGGTTGACAGCAATCACATGCTGCTTATTAATAAATGCCTCTTGGATATAGGTTTCGGTACCGATAAGATGGGAATATGTGGAATGACCAGGACGAAAACCGAATTGATTGTCAAGAATATTTTTTTGATTATCCATAAACCCTCTAATTCTTTTGTTCACAATTTTTTCTAAAATTTTGCACATGTTACATGTTAATGAAATAGGTCTACAATTGTCAGTTTTCGATTAGTCTTTGCCAGGTTTCAGTACTGGCACATTAAAGGGGTGAAGCCTCCTACAATTAGTAACAATATCTTAACCTAACTTACAACTAACTTAGCTTAAAGTCCGACCCTTCTGGGTCATTCCCCGGGCGTTCCGCCCCTCCAGGCGCGGCATCGGCCCGTGGGTCGGGCGGCGGAACGGCAGCGATGTAGGGCGGCGCGCGAGGGCTGGCGCGCGGCTGGCGTTCCCCGTCTCCTGGACCGGGCGGGCAGCTGGCGGCAGCGGCGGCGGCGGAAGCGAGGAAGCGCCGCCCTGATGCGTCCTTTAGCGGCGGTCGGCTCTCAGGCAAAGTCCGGACACTCCTTCGTCCATTCAGGTCCCCACACTCGTACAGTGTTCCGGCTATCCCTTCAGGCGACACATGAGCGGGTGGCGAAGTGACGGCCATGCGTTGCCGGCGGCGGTCTGGCGCCTCGCGGCGATGGCGTGGCCTCTCTCTCCTCCCGAAAAGGTCAACTTTTCGCTGGAGTCGCCAACATCAGAACGGCCGAAACTCTCGCTGCAAACGCCCACATCAGAATGGCCGAACCTCTCGCTGGAGTCGCCCACATCGGAATGGCCGAACCTCACCCACACAACTACCTCCCTCGATCGCGAGATCACGTGTCTCGCCCCCGCCTAGTTCTTGTCTATTGGCACAGCCGAATCGCGCGATGCGTGCCGGCCAATTGCGGTGGTGGTAGCGACGGTTGAAAACCGTCTTTGAGGGGGTGGTCTGCGTCAGTGCAATTTCCCAGAAGACGCGGGAAATGTGCGCTGACACGGCGCTCCTTCGGCAGCGGCGGAAATACCCAGGGCGACGAGCGGTTTCTGAACAAAGGAGACTGCGCTCAGCGGCAGCCGGCTTGCACCCTTCAGGCGCTCAGGTAGCGAAAAAGTGTGCGTTTCTAGACATCACGTTTTCCAGTACTTCCAGTACATAAAATATTATTTTCGCATACGCCGAAATCGTTACGTGCGCGACCGTCCCATTATAATAGTTGTTTCTGTATTCCCAAAATCGTTGAGTAGATTAGCCTGAGTAAGGAAAACATCAATATGATTTTGGTACTTAGTCCAGTCAGCAGTGTTGAAATTCCATTTCGGGGTAGCAGGTGGAGATAAATAATTGCTTTTGAGACTGAAGATGTTGATGAATATAGGATAATGATCACTATCATAAAGGTATTCGGATGCATACCAGTTACAATTTTGGGTGTATCAGGAAGAGGAAAGCGTAAGGTCAATGGCACTGAACTTATCATTACTGATGTTGATGTGAGTCGGCAGAATTAATTATCAGTTCATTCTGTTCTATAACGGATTAAATTTTCAACCCTCTTGAGTCAGTTTTATATGATCTCCAAAGAGAATGATGACTATTAAAATCTCCTAATAATATAAAAGGTTGTGGTAACTGTTTAATAATATCACTTATTTAATTACTTTCAAAGGAATAGATGTTTGGAATGCATATATATTGCAAAGGATGGTGGGAGAAAGAATCTTAGTAGCAAGAGCTTCTATTTTTGATTCAATATTGAGTTGTTCTGTGAGTAGATAATTTTTAGTATATAGGGCTAGCATAGTTCAAATTGCAAAGCATAGTTCAAATTGCTTCTGTTTCTATTCGAGCATTTAAAACCATTTAGGTTGCCAAAATGTTTATCTTTAAAATTAGTCTCTTGAGTACATAAAATATCTGGATTATGTAGATTACAAAGAAACTGGATACTTTCCAATCTACTAAAAAAGCCATTAACGTTCCATTGTAAATGTTCATAATCAGAACTTGTATCAGTTCCTGAAACTTCTTGAACTGAAGTACTAATTTTCAGTTTATGAATGATCCTAGTAAATCCATTCTTGATGGACCTTTCAGTGAGTATAGGATAAGTCACAGTCATCATTTTTATAATAGTTTCAGTGCCATTGGAGTAATCTTTTACTATTAATATGGGATCTGGAGATCCAAATGAATTTTCTAAAAATGATTTAAATTGATTATATGTTAAGGGGAATTTACTTGGATTGGATTCAATCATATCTTTTATGGGGCAATAAGTTCCTCAACAGATTTAGGTGATAAGGTGACTTGGTCATTGTGTTCTACATTTTTGTTCTTCCTCTTTTTTCTGGGTTGCTTTTGAGACACTTCAGCAGTGGTATGCATGTTATTATTTAATGTTTCTGGTAGTGATGAAGATTCAGAAGGAATACTCCTTTTATTTAAATTAGGAAAATTTGTACTGTCCATTGGAGAAGGTAAGTGGTCTTGTGTTAGAAATTGGTTTGGTTGCTTCTGAATTTCTTCATTATCAGGCGTGATGTTTGGTATGTCAGTGGGGTTAGGTTTTTTTTCCATCATTCAAAATCTTGGAAGGACATTGACTGGCAATGCGTTCTTGTTTGCATTGAAAACAAGTTATATTGTCTATAGAGAAATAAATTCTGTAAGTAGTGTCTTGATAATATAGTAATGTGGACTCCGGTAAATTATTGACATCATCTGGATCAATGAAGACTTGTCTTCGGCACCTCATAATGTGGGAAAGGCTCGGTTCTGAAATACCAGCTCTGATGAATGTAATGTTGGTAGTGTTCTTAATTTGTTTGGAATAAAGCATTTTTAAAATTTTGTCATGAGGAATCACCGGACAAACGTTGGAAATTATGACACGTACGTGTTTATTAATCAAAGTCTTACATTTAACTTGTGGTTATTGATTTCGATTACTTTGTGTCTTTCTGTAATTTCCTAGAAAATTTCAGTATTAGAAAAGAACATGCATATTCTGTTATTTGATATTCTTGATATGAATCTAATTTTACTGGGGTTCACAATAGAGGCAATTTTGGTTATATAGTCCTTAATGCTGATATCATCATTTGCATCAATTACAATAGCTTGGTCTTTGTAGGGAAACATCGCTTTGAGCAACGTTGGAGTAAGATGTTTGTTGACTACCTGTGGAATCAGAGGTTAGGACTCCCCTGTTGTCAGAAGAATTCATTTCCTTTAAACCTTCAGGCGCTTTCGTAGGAGATCCAATGTTTCTGTGAGTTTGTGCCAATGATGTATATAAATACCACTAGTTGGCTGACTCCGCTCTTTCCCAATAGGTGGAGGTGAGGTCGTACAGGGAGTCATGTTGCTCAGCAAAAGCTTCGAATGTCAAATGCAGCCCAAGACACTTCGGTAAATTTTTACGAGTGTAACACGTATACATTGTATTTATTAACATGGTTCTGTTCCATCGTAAGAAAGTAAAGCAGTAGGCAACAACAAATTGTCGAAATATATTTTATAATTTACATAAAACTACGAACAGTATTGAGATAGTGTTACCGGAGACTCGCAAAAATGAGGACTTGTTTTTATGATGACTTACAGGTACAAACGTCTTATACTACTTCAGAAGAGATGAATTTATATGTTAATACTGCACGTGACAGTAAATTATTATTTTTGTATACCATCATTATAAACGACCCTTTTCGATACCCCGAATCGTACATAATCCAGTATTTTATCGCACGCTACATGACGTCATCGCCATTATTAAACGCGACATGACGTCATGACGAACTTCTACTGTTCACAGAAAGACAGATCTGTAGAACTGGTTTCAGAAAGTAGACAAAATATTATTACTCTACCTTCATTAAGATATATTTCTCATCATCTGCTTCCACTAAAAATTTTCTCACATCATCTTTCGAAAATATCATAGATTTTTCAGCTTCATAGCCGACATTAGCTTGTTTCATATATAACTGAACTTTGTTATAAGCAGAGATGTCAATTCCATCTTTAATTTTTAGCATAGTCTTCAATTTTGAATGACTGCACCACAAAGATGATGCCTTACATACTGCAGACTTCAAAATAACATAAATTAGAAAATGACTCGACACTAGTATTAATCATAAAAAGTATGACAAACTTACCAACTCATATATATATATATATATATATATATATATATATATATATATATATGCCAGAACAACTGTCTCGCATATAATATTTACATTATTTGTTTCCATCCACTTCCTAAATATTATATATTCCTTCTCATACAATGCACTCGACTTTTTTAGGTATTAAACTTTCTTCTGCCTTCGAGACTTTTTCTAAAACTACCATTGGTAACGACGCCATCTTTCATTCGAATGCGCACGTGAATCGGCTCTCCGCTGTCACAGTTGTGACGTCATAATACCAACGTCCATGTTGCCAACTATAAAACTTTACTTACACTTACTTCGTTTCATTTATAACTTTATAATGATGTTATACAAAAAAATAGCGTATGCAACTCGTTTATAATGTCCCTTTTTTGCACTCATAAGAAAATAGTCTATTACTAAACTCACTCCTTCGTCGTTCGTTTAGTAATAGACTATTTTCTTATTCGTGCAAAAAAGGTCAACATTATAAACTAATTGCATAAACTACTATTACTACGGCAGTTTTATTATTAAGGATTCTTTCTCTGTTTCAATATTCCGTTTTCAAATATAAGAATAAGACGTACGAACTGTTCATGTGATTAGAAAAACTGCGTTTCACTCCAAATGTCCCTTTTTTCTCTCTTAATGGATGATTGTAAATAACTGCTGGATTTGGGAGGTTGCAGTGCGATTTAAAATAAAAACACGCAGAGAAATATAGTACATATGTACTTTTTATGGGCAGACATTTTTATTTGCATATGAATACAAAACGTTTGGCAGGAACAAACATTCAAATGATACCTTTCACCATTGAAAGAAAATATTCAAATAATAAATAATGTTTCTTTTAATTTTACGTAACAGGAAATAGAACAAAACATACATTTAGAGAATAAATGAATAGATTAAAATACATGTTCAAAACATGAACACTTAAGACTAAGATTCCACTACACGATATTGTTGTAGTAGTAGCAGCAGCATATAGCTGGCTTTGAAACTGCATAACGCAAATGTTATTATTACTAGTAGTAGTTTTGTAGTAGTAGTAGTAGTAGTAGTAGTAGTAGTAGTAGTAGTAGTTTGTAGTAGTAGTAGTGTTATGAAACCCACCTTATAGTGGGAAAACATGGATAAAACAAAGGCAAAAAATAATTGATTTCCTGGGCCAATTTTGAAAATAACAATTACATTAAGTAAAGATCAAAATGAAAACATTTAAAAAATCAAACAAAGAATGTTTCACCAATCACTCAAGAGAAAACTCACTACAACACACCGCTTTCGGCAATACCAACAGGGCTTTTGCCGTGCAAAATGGCGCCTTGGGTGGCCTCACTGCCAAGGCGACGGTCATCCATCTAGGAGTATATATATATATATATATATATATATATATATATATATATATACACATATATCATATCATATGCATATCAATGTTTAATAGAAACACTATGTAAAACTGAATCATAAAGAAATGGAAATACATTAAAATTCACTTTACTGTTAAGAAAAATGTTAGTTTTTAAAAATAAGATCTCTTAGAGTCAATCTGTTAAATTGTTTTTGTTCATTTTTTAGGACTTAAATATCTGCAAAGTGCATATTGTGTTTGAATTTTAGTCGACGCGTAAAAGATGAAATATAGATTCACTGCGAAGACAACCGAATTTTGTCAAAGAACAAAAGGGATGTGTCCATAGAACTTTCGGCCGCAAACAGGAACTTCCCAAACTTACCAACAATGCTATAATACTGAAGCAGGTGCAAACTGAGAAGCGGAACTGTATGCAACGAAAAATGTATACAATATAGATTTCATCAAGGCATTCATTCCCTTCTGAGTGGCTAGTGATATTTGTTGAAATTTACAAGACCTCCCTGGAAATTATTAAATGCTTGAAGGCGAAGAAGAAGACGTGGAGAACCAAACTTCATATTGAAAATAGTACATTTGCATCCGTTAACATTAGAAGAGGAATTTTCCAAGGATTCCCTTTTAATATTGTTATGTTTAACCATCAGTCCATTATCTATATTATTGTAAGAAAGTAAGTTGGAATACAAGATAAAATATGATCAAAATATCACTCACCTCCTTTTTACAGAAGATGACCAAAAACTGTATGCTTGAAGCATGAAACAAATGCAGTACTTTATCAACATTGCAGTAATCTTTAGTAATTTGTCAGTCTTTAGTAACGTGTCATTTGGTATCGACAAATGAGATATTCTCAATGTTCAAAACGGGAAACTGAACAATTGAAAAAATAGATCCAAGTTATTAATTAATTGGAACTGAATGCAATACATAAATATCTTGGAGTAAAGTAGAACTCCACGATAGAACACACAAGATAAACTTTACAGTTTTCTGTGAAGGAGATGGATGGAGACTGGAGATGCATAATTAAAACGACTAAAGTACTCAATACAAAATATCGGGCAAGAGCATTATAACCTCTTCTTTTCGAATAATTTAGTGATATGACACTAATTTGAATTTGTTACACCTAATTACGTTCCGACATCTGCACCCCAATTCTTGCTGAATATACACTGGCAATGTAGGAAGCAAAAACAGAATATGAAAAGTAAACTGATTCACTCTGACAAAATTATGCTGCAGGTTATTGAATTTCAATTTGATTTAGAGCATGCGCCACTGAATCTTTCTGGTAACACCCCATTATTAACATTTCCAATTCACAAGATCAACTGCATTCTTGGAAGGAAAAAATTCCCTCCCGGAAAGTGTTCCCCTCTAAAAGAACAAGATACAGATAAATCGGCGCCACATTATTGACTAATAAGTGGATATTTATACCCAGAGTCTGAAGGGTTTGTAATGAATATCCAAGACAGAGTTCTGCAAACCAAAAAATACAAAAATTGTAATGAAATTTAATGTAATAGAAAATGCAGAAAATGTAATATATATGTCGAAATCCTTGAACACATAATGGCAGGCTGTCCAGCATTGTCAAACTCCCTATCTTGGAAGACATAACCAAGTTTCAAAACTGATCCACCAAGCTGGATCACGGGCTGCTGGAGACTCCTACTCAATATTACAAATATTTTCCAACCCCGGTATTGGAGACCACGAAGCTTGTGATGCACTTGAACCGACAAAACAGTGAATTATAACAGATATCCTCCTCATTAGTAAAACCAATAAATAGGCTCTGTAATTGATATTGCAGTTTTTGTGACCCATATAATGGAAATTAAATTAGAGAAGATCAGGGAGTGTGATGAGCTTGCAATGCAATTGGTACAGACCTGGCGGTTGAAGAAAGTTCTTGGTCCATATGCCTTTTTTCATCGGAAAGAGTGATGCCGATAAATTTTCAAAAGAATTTGAGAAATGTAAACTCTTAATAAAATTTTAAACTGTTGGACAAAAAACATTTTTACTTCAGACTTGACACATTATTCAAAATATTTTTATAGTAAGTTCAAGGGAATAGGGTAAATTTCCTTTTCAAGAGAGCTGAATCTGTTTATAAGACTATAAAAGGCAGATTCCCTATGTTTAGTTTCAACTGAGAAACACCTTAATAAGAATAATAATAATAATAATAATAATAATAATAATAATAATAATAATATTTTTCATTGCTTTTGTAATCAACAAAACATTTTTGTGCACAACTTTGGAACGATCCATTCCAAGCCGTTGAAACACGATTTCCCGGAGAGCCTCAAGCTTTATTCTTTAGACCCTACACCACTAAATCATACACTTTCAGACAGTCCAACTCATTTTTGGAGGTTACCTCTTTGGGGTAAATTTTTTTTGTGGCAGGAGTGTACAATTTCGAAAAATGTGTAAAATTAATTTTACCATTCGAAAGTGATAATCCCGTAGATTTGCTGCACTTTTTGCTTCGTTCGGTATGTTACTAGACGGTTAGTAGAACTAGAAAGTCCACCACGCCTCTATATTACTACACCAGTTTGTGGCCTGAAAGTTCGATTTGAGTACCATTACAAAGCTATTTTACAACAGTGTTTCACAAGTAACAAAATGTTTACAAGTGTCCAGCTAGGATATTATAATATAATACGTAACAAAGTGACGAGATTATTTCATTAGGGATATAACCCTAATGAAAGAAGGGCCCTGTGTGGTAACGTTAGAGAGGAAATCTTAAGGAATATTCCTTAAGATTTCCTTTCTAACGTATTTCTTTCGGTGTTTCGGCACGTCATATTTAAGATGCTCAATCATCCGATTCCACCGGTGCTTCCAGGAGCTGGAACAAAAGGGAGGCAAGCTGAGAGGGAGGGGGCGGGAGCTGCGGGCAGTTTTGATGGCGATGCCGAGGGCCAATAGCGCGGAGCAGCAGAGTGCGCGCCGGAGGCGGCGGCCGCAGCTCTTCCGCGCGGGGGGCGCAGTCGTAAAAAGCGCTGATGGAAACGGAGGGGAGCGCGCGTGACGCCCGGCCGGCCGGGGACGCTGTCGACGGGGGTGAGGGCCACGGGGGCGGGGCGAGGCCCTCTGTGGTGGGATGAGGGCGAGAGGCGGGGAACGTGACGACGGAAGAGGGTGGGGTGACTCCAGGAAAGGGCGAACACATGGCGGTGAGTGGGAGCAGAGGGGAGAGAGAAAGAGAAAGGGGTGGGGAGGGAGAGGGCAGAGAGGTGTGGAGAGAGGGCGGAGAAAGGGAGGAGAGATGGCGGAGAGAGGGAAGGGAGAGGACAGAGAGAGGGAAGAGGGAAGGCAGAGGGAGGTCAGAGTGAAGAGAGAGAATAGAGGGGGCGGAGAGTGGCGGGGAAGGAGAGGGGTTGAGGGTGGGAGAGGGAGGAGGGAGAGAAGGGGTAGAGACTGGATGAGGGAGGAGGGAGCGCGGGGAAAGGCAGAAGGAGAACCGAGAGAGGACAGGGTGCAGGGTGCAAGCGGGGTGAAGCGGGGTGAGGCACTGCGGAGGGGGTGAGGTGGGGAGAAGACAGGCAGGGGACGAGGCTGGTTGGGAATATTGGCGCGGTGTGGGGGCGGCGGGGCTGTTGGTGCGGAAGGCGAGGCCTTATGGCGGCGTCGAGGCAGGGTATCAAAGAAAGAAACGACGGGTGTCAGCGGTGAGGCTTCCAGACAACGCAGCCGACGCCGCTCGCTCCCCCTTCCCCCACTCCCGCGCTCCATCCAGATGCTTGTTAGCAAAAAGGACATAAACACGATGTCAAACAAGAAAGTGGCGTGGGAGGAAAATACGACCAATCACGGAATATGCTTGCGGCGAAAAGGATTGGAGATCTTGTCTGTACCAACAATTTGCTCTGTAGCTTGTGATGGAGAAGAGAGTCCTCCAGAATATAGTTTCAACTCCAGTTGTTATAAACTCCGTATTTCCAGCTTTTACAATTTTTTTCTCTTCTTTTTCTTTTGTGAAAATGTACATCATTACGTTTAAACTAGCGTACCCGTGCGAGAACTATCGCATGTTAAACCGCACCCTCTCCCTATCCATTTGTTTATACTTTCCATTAAGAAGGAAAGGAACTTCTAAAGTTCTTACACAATATCAAACAAAAATAACAATGCAATTGATGCAATTAATATTGGCAAAAAATGTTTAATAAAAGTTTATTCAGCATTATAGAGAGATGTTCTTGGAACTATTCATACTTCTTTAAAAACTTTTGAAGAAATTATTCAATCTTCTTTCAGAGTTTGCTTTTTCTTTCCTTGATAGTCACAAAAATAACAGAAGAGGTTTTACTTTTGATAAAGCCAAGTAAAGTAGTGCAAAAATACCGTATGGGGCAAGTACAACCCTACTCTTTGCAATATTATTTAACATTCCTTGCTCTGTTATGTGGAACAGAGGTGGTTTTAGAGAGGCAGGGTGCCAGTTCTCTGGGGTGCGAAAATTGGAAAATTATTTATATACTAAAAAAGTATTGATTATTTTCTGCGTTCTAATGTACCTCAAGAAACGCAATTCAGAGACAATAAATAATCAAACTAATATTTTCGCCTTGAGTACTAAATACCATTTGTTACCATTAGAAAAAATTTAGTAGGCTTTGACTTTGTTTGGGGCGATTCGAGGACAGTGGACTTTTGGTAGTTATATTATGAACCATCCCAAACATTCCTCTTGGAGCTCGTCTTAAAGTGAATTTTACTTATATTCTAGTTTCTTATTCTAATTCCGGGGGACCACCTAGGCATTTAATGCAGGCCCAGGACTGCAAGGAGAATGGTTAATTCTGATATTATTGGTAGAATAAAATAGTACATAAAGTTAATACATATTTTAATTATGAAAGAGGAAAAAATACAACTATTAATATGATAATTACTATTGATTAAGCGACTAAGTTGCTTGCAATGTTGCTGATGCAGACAGAAATACACTTGAAAGTCTGGTTAAATACCGCCTGTTGGTAAAATACATTGCCGTTGAAGTTGATAATGGCTGATTACGGACGGGTGATGAACCCTGGCACGTAGGAGGCCGAAGATTGCAGTGATCCAACTAGATGCAGCACGTGGTGCCGCTAAGATTGATGGTCCACGTGGTAATTGAAGTAGCCAGGCCACGTGCCACTGCGACGCACAGCGTGAATGGGATAAACTTGTTGATTATTGGTGGCACGTGTCAATGCAAGGAGGCCACAGAAGATAGCTACATACAGCGTAGAGGCGATAAACTGATTAATTTAATTGGAACAGTTGATAATTTCGGCCATGCATTCACATAGTGAACTAGTACAGCAGGCCACGTGAGCAACGCGTATGTACGTTGTCGCGAATTGCACAATTGGTTGAGTTATTCACTAATTAAGACATAAATCCTCCATTCGACACTTAGGGATTGTGATACGAGACGAGAGGTGATGCAATGTTGGCAGGAGTGGCACAAAACATCGAGGAGCACGGCAAGGCGTCTGTCCGCTAAGAAATATACAAGCCGACTGATTCTTTGTTCGTAGGACGGAGCGTGTGAACAGAGGTCACGTGATTGGCTGGTGCAAGAAGCCGCCGGGCTGTCGCCAGGGGCGATGGGTGCGGTGCGTGAGAAACCTGTCTAGACCTGCAGGGGGCCGCTTGCGCGCGGCCGTCAGGAAGCAATCGGCAGGTGTCGCATCCTGGCGAGTCTTAGTAAAACTAATTGAACATAACATGATACAAATTATGAATTACGTGCGAAAGCTTCCTTAGACAATACACTTATGAAAATAATTATATATATACATTAATCTTGCTTGCTCCAACAGACTTCACTTCGGTACATGGGAATGTTGCTCAAACGATGTTTGCATATTGAATATCTTAACGAACCTACACTTTGAGTTTAATATCAAACGGTGTATTATTTACAATATGAGTTTGTTGCTGGGCGTTGATGTACATACTTGCAGATACCACCAACATTTAAATCGTGGACTGCGATAGTTCGCAGCTCTCGAGAGACTTGCGCTGTTCTTTCTATAATTTTAAATTTAGTTGTTTTTTTTAAATATTAATTCACGTAATATTGTAGGCTAGCGCGTTTTGATTTTTGTTTTCATTTATTTCAAGCTATTTTAATTTAGCTACCGTCTACCCTATATGTTTTCCTTCACTACCTCCGCGTATCCGTTTAGCTACTTTAAAAAGTTTGTTCTTTTTGTTGTGCCATAGCACAAGTTTTCCCCCACTACTTCTGCGTACCCGTGCGAGAACTTTCGCATGTTAGACCCCACACTCATCCCTATCCTTCTTTTTCCATTCTAAGTGGGAAAGTAGTTAACGAAACGTGTTTGTTTCCAAATCTGTAAAGGTAACTTGAAATGTACTAACACAATAACAAATAAAAATAAACAAATAATGCAAATGATGTTAAAAAGAAATTTTCAATAAATATTTATTCAATACCATGGAGAATTTTCTTGGAACTATTCACAACACATTCTTAAAGACACCATTTGAAGTAATTATTCAATATTCTTTGTCAGTTAGTTTTTAGCTTTCCGTGATAGTCACACAAATATTAGCTTTTTATTTTGAGAAAGCTACGTGTCTGAACCCGCTGACGTGAAAATTTCATCGATTGATAACGAAAATATTGGTACAGGTAAAACACAAACAGTCATCGCTCTTCACTAAACATCCACATCACTCCACAATTAAGTACACAGCACATACAGACCACGGCAAAACGTTAATTGAATAGTTTCACTACCAGCATAAGAAACAATCTTCATAGGTATCAAGCAATTATAACAGTACTTCTAGTTGTTTCTGGAGAGCAAATCTTGAAATAATCATTGTGCAGTCTCACGAGGTTCATTTGCATAAACCACGGGGTATACAGAAAGCGTAAATATAAGATTGAGTAATCTAAGCCTTCTAGGCGTGTCGTCACAAAAATTGTTACCAGCCTCATGGACTGAAATATTGAGGTGGCCTTGATAGTACTGAAGCGCGGAAACGACAATTTAATTGAATGTCGGGAATTGAATAGAAAATCATCTTGTAGATAATGGTGTGAGAAACGTTTCTCTGAAGCCTCTGGCCTCAAAATTTTAGTTTCTCAGGCCCTAGAACGCTTTTTTTTAGGAGTTATTTGACGAAAACTTTGGCAAGAGTTGCAGGTTGCATTTGACTTGAATATTTAATGCATTTTTAAAACAAATCCTTCATATTTTTAAAGTCAAAGTGCAATTCGTAACGTCTTCGTGAAATTATCTTTCTTTAGAGATCTCGTTTATAAAGATTGGTTGCGTGTGAGAGCCGGAACGTCAAGGCATACTACTGAAATAATACAGGAGACAGTATCTTCAGTTTCCTGAGTGTCTACGACGAATCAAAAATATTAATCTTAATTAATACTAATCTTAATCTTAATCCGAATGAAATAAATTCTCATATTTATTAATCTGAGAATGTATATGATTCGGAGAGAAGTTAATTTGTGTATCGTAAATTATTTAGTTGACAGTCTCCTAATTCGCTGTATGTTCTGTTTGTCGAAAATTTTTGAGAATGAAGTCTGACGAAATACATGCCGAACGTTAACACGTTGAACCTAACACATGACAACAGTGCACATGAAGATGATTCTAACCTTTTTGAAATTACAAGTGTCAGTAAATTGAGTTCACCTTTCCAAACAAGTACAAAACACTATCTCTATAAAATATGCATAATTATAAATAATTTTCACGATAAACCATTTAGTAAATTAAACAAACGTACAATTCAGTTGCATTTATACAATTTGAACATTTTTCACAGTTATGAAAGTAGTAGTTTATTAACTGTACTTCATAATTAAAGAGATTTTCTACTAGACACACTACATACTAGACACGTTACAACCAATTAAATTATATTTTTAAGTTTAACTCAAAATGTATTGAAGTATAAAAATACTAGCTGAATGTGGAGTTGCCAACGCTTTGAACTTTCTTCGGTTATTTGACTTTTCTTCTTCGGTTCAGTTTAGATGTTTTGTCAGCGTTGCAAACAAACCACGTAAATTTTAACACTTACAGTTCTGGTTATCTTCTCACTCACATTATTATTCTTCAAATTCAATGTTTCAAGTCAATTTACAAATTTACTATAAAAATATCCATGAAATACATCCAATCTGACAAATTCACAAACCGTGCGATTTTCATTTCATATTGCTCGTTTGTCGGGGTGCCATCCTTACGGAAGAAAATTATGGTGCCGTAGACTGAAAATAACCACGGGGTATAGTGCTGGCCAGCTAAAGTAACTACTTTTGAAAAATGTCACTTCCGTATTATACGGAATTATACCGTCATTGTACTTCCTCAGATTCCGCCAATATTCAAGCCAATTAAGTTGCATTGTGTTGTGCTAGTTTGCTGTTACTGCTAGCGATTCGCATTTTGCGGTTTGCTGTTTTTCATTAATCTGCATTAAGTGATTTCATTTACCTTATTAATTTAGTACTACGCGTTCATTACTTTTATTTCTTATTTCCAATATTTTCATCACTAATCACAGAAGAGTTAGTTGAGACAGTTTTAGTAGTAAAGGTTAGTTTTCTGATTTAGTATTTTTGTTTAAATTTAATTTATTGTATTTATTGTTGATTTTTCTGAATCCAATTTATTAACAATTAAAAATTAAAGGATAGGCCAACGACATCTGAGCCTATTTTAAATATTTTGTTTTTACGGTTAATGCGAATTCAAAGTTCTCATGAAAAGGGAATTGTAAATTTATTTTGAGAATTGTGGAAGGCAGGAGTGGAAGAAGCGGTACATGTCACTCATACTTGTTTGACAAATCTAATGGCCAAATTAGAACAGGTAAGATTGTTTTTTTTTTAAATTCTAAATCTAATCTTTTAAAACTGACAGGTGTGATTTTCATAATTAAATGTTGGTGTAGTTATTATCTACAACATTTAATTATCATCTGTTGTACATTAATAGTAATAAATCCAATTTTCTTTTCTTAGTGGGTGTGAAGTCTGTTGAAACAATAATTATTTAAAAAACAAAACAAAAAAACATGAAGCTCTGACCACAACTATAAAGACCCTAAAACACACCCATAACACACATACAGCTACTGACATTGACAATTTTACATAGGACACAATTTCTAATTTCCCATAAAATAAATTATAGTTGGGTTCAGATAATCATTTAGAATTTTTAATCAGTTTGTAATTTTAGAATTTTATTAATCTATACAATAATCAATTTGTTTTGTAGTTTTTTGTATGAAGTCCCATTAATTATTTTTTCATGTAGATCTTGGTAATTCTATCTGACACCTTTTTTCCAAAGATTCCAGGTGATGAAGCATTACATTCTTAAGGCATTTAGGCCTAGTGTGTGTAGGAAAAGCACATTAGTTTTAATAGTTTGAGGGGAAGTAACACACGTAAGCCCATGTGAGTGAGAGTGAAACAATTTTTAAAAGAGAGTGCTTCCTAAGAATTTATATTAGGAACCCTAGCGAACTCTAGCACACCAAATATTGTTGTTTTTGTAATGAGGCAAGGCTATAGACATTGAAACCCAAAGAAATTAATTAAAAAACATTATTTAGATTGAAATTTTATTGAAATATTCTGTTAATTATTGAAACATTTTTCATTTCTCAATGTTTTGAGGAGCACCTATACTCTTCTTCAGGAGTCGAACTTTAATGTAAACAGAAATTATTATAAACTAAATTAAAATTTTCTAACTTTTAAGATTAAAGTAACACAAATTGAAATGTATTATAATAATGTACCAGGTACAAATGAACTCACCGTAAATAAGTTCTGTCATTCTTTTTTGAAATCTAATTTAATTTATGTAAAATTACTTCATCTTACAAGAAGGCAAACGTACCAATAACTACTAGTGTCAGAGACCATACACGTACATTGTCCTTAATACAGGAAATTTGACTACATTCAACTTTCATATTCTTTGTGTTATTTAACTTTACATGTAAATTTTCTGAACTAATTCTGCGATAAATATATTGAAAACCAAAAATTAGGTTTTCAATCTGTATATGACTGTGTAAAGTAAAATCTGGACCAAAAATCTAATAAAATCTTAATGACAGTCTGAAGATAGTGAAATATATCTTGTACTGCTTGAAGACCTGACCTATTTGGAATAATTTGGTAGGCATTTGTAATGGAAAGTGGAGTGTAATATTATCATCCTCATTTGAATTATTAGCTAGTTAATAAAAATATATACTGTGAAATTACTGCATTATCAGGGAGTCGTTTGTAATACTGTAGTGCAATATCATTGTGCAACTTTACTATGCCATTTATATTCACAGTGTATATTCCTTTTTCAATAAATCACTTATAAAAATTAAAAAAATTATGTTTATTACCATAAGTATCCCTATGCCATGTATCACACATCGCTTTAATGGAGAAGAAATAGGTATAAAGAGAAAGTCTGTCACTAGTAAGAACAGGCAAGTTACTGAAGACCACTTATATTAATTATTAATTTCTAATTTTTTAAGCAATTATTTTCTTGTGAAAGGAAATGAATAATTAAACAGGTACAAAAAATGTTTGCATGTGCATTAATATCACTGGACTCTTAGAAACAATAATTCATTAGGCATCACAAAAATTACCATTATATAAAAGAATAATTTTAAATAATTGTGATATTTACTTTTTTCAATATAAATCGTTAACAGATGATACCATCAATAAATTGATAATGCTACCGTCTCAAATAAATTATTAACACAGAAATCAGACTACAGATAACTTTTAATTTTCTATTTTTCGTTTCTTCTTGACGAACTAACATCTCTCACGCTCGCACTAGTTGATAATGATAACTTATTATATTATGATAACTTCTCTATTAGCTCATTTGTGAACAGAGTTCGTTTATAGATAAAAAACCAGACATATTTTACTGTACTGTCAAGTCTGAAAGTGCGCGAGAAGTAAATGTAAACAAAGAAAAGAAAAGCGAGAGAGTTGATCGGAAAAATAGTTTTATAAGTTGTCTATCCAGACACGAAATCATTTTAATTGGCATATCGCGATATTTAATGTCAACCAAAATTCTTTTTCGATAATGCCTCGTAATATGCCTTTAACTGGCATGTCGAGAAGCATGCCAGGGGTAATATACGACTCTGACTACACAGGGGTTCATTCAACGCCACATACATCGATCTAGTATTTATTTGGTACTGGCTTAATTCTCCATTTATCCGCTGAGATCGCAGCACTAAAACATGCAAAAGCACGTTTTTGAAAATTTCTGTGAATTTTCTGTCCGGATTAGAAAAAGATTATCAGTTCCCCATCAGTAGACCTAGGCGCGTCAAATGACATCTCGTATGTCTCGATTGGTGCACGGGAAGTGGTCTAACCGTGAGAGACGGAACCGTTATTTCCACACGCATGCACACAGGAGTTTAGTCAAATATTATATAGGGTTAGTGTATTAGTTATATTGCTCCTGCATTCACCTGGAGTTGATTTAGAGAAACCACGGAAAACTACCGATCAGAGCAACAGGCCGCTAGAATTATTCTCCAGACAGCGGATGAACTCGACTTCGCTGTCTACCTAGTGGCGAAAATCCTGCCACTCGAACCCCAGGACCCTCCCGGTCGGAGGCACTTCAGTGACATCAGTATAAGCCCAGACTCACCTAAGGCGGTTAAGTTCCGTGAAATATTAAAGGATGTAATGGTAAGGTAAACAAGAAAACTCCTCCTAGAAATTAAAATATATGAATATTATTTTATAATATATAAATATTATTTTGATACTTGATTGTATTCTAGTTAATTTCCGTTAATTAAGAATAATGATATTATTAAGCGAAGATAATATAATAAGGTGATTAATTCACATACAATTATTACTTATTTTATTAAAATTGACAATATTATTTGTAAAATATGAAATTTGGATAATAAATTATTCTTTTAGATGACAATCACAAGATCTTAATTAATATCATCTTAATGATACTTGGCGTTTTTTAGTGTAATGGCAATACCACCATTCACAAGAGAATAAAGGAGACACGACAGCTGCATATATCAAAATGCCTGAAAGGTTAATTACTTTCACAATGTAATCTCCATGTCGCCATTCGATTCTCCTCACGAGCGGAGGCTACTGCGTTATCAAGCAATGACACGCGCTCGCAGTCTCCGACACTCCGGTTGGAACGGGATGCACGTACCGGTGATCAACAAACAGGACGTGAATACGCAATCGTTTAAATGTGTTCAATGGCGTCGTTTGCATTCTAACGATACATTGGCAACTGACCTGTCAACATACATCATGACGGCATCAGATTGTGTGCGGAGCAGATTTAAATGTTGACCGTGGAACATCACAGACGACGGTTCCACGAGTGACCATGCATCGCAACATGTCGACAGCCGGCGAATGCCGACGCACGTTCCAAACCTCGCCGCTCTTGACACAGCTTCGATTTCGAGGTTGCAACTCGTAACCTTGTGCGCGCGAGGATGAGCAACTGAAAATATTCTGATTGTAGCTGGATCTGTATTGACCGATCCTAGGGTGAAGCTGTGATATCTAGTGACCACAACCAAGATGAATTTCAAAATAACATGGAGAAGAATCCAACATTTCATAATTAAATAAAATAACTTTCTTCTGATACTAAAAGTCTAGTTTTATAATAATTTTATAAGGAATAATTTTAAAAACTAGAAGAATTGCTCTTTCCTATTATTCATATTTTAAACGTATTTCAAGTTTCTTCGTACTTCTAGCATGACTCGCGTTATGAAGAAAGAATTGTGCAAGTAACATTTGATTTGGCAACTGAACTTGAACATATAAACCTTGTAGTTGTATCCGCTCATCATTGTTTCAAGAAGTAATAATTACTTTTGTTGATGATCAACTGAAAATATTCTGATTGTAGCTGGATCTGTATTGACAGATCCTAGGGTTGAAGCTGTGATATCTAGTGACGATAACCAAGATGAATTTCAAAATAACATGGAGAAGAATCCAACATTACATAATTAAATAAAATAACTTTCTTCTGATACTAAAAGTCTAATTTCGTAATAATTATATAAGAAATAATTTTAAAAAATAAATGCAATCTTTCGTTGAAAATAACTTTTAAAAGAATAAAATGAAATGGATTGACGTTTATAGTACGTTAATTAATATTTTAAAACTTCATCAATTTTGTGTGAGATAGCATAGATGATGATTGTCTTCCAAAGTTAAGTTAACCCTTAGTTACTCGCGCTGTTTTGTCACACAAGTAAGCGCGCGGCGTACAAAGTATGCCAAGTCTATTTTGTTAGAAAAATGAACCCTGAAAGGGCTGAAAAATATTCGGATATAGTTTTTATTTAGTTTTATTCGTAATGTATACATATTGCATTTTTAATTAAATAATAATAATAATAATAATAATAATAGTAATAATAATAATAATAATAAATTGAGTATATCAGACTTCAGAACACCTTTTGCCTTAGATAACTTTAGGAATATTCTTTGCATGGAAGTTTGTTGCACCAGTTAGTAGTAAGTGGAGTAATAATTTTAGTAGTGCGGTTTTTTGTTCTTCCGCAAATGTGACAGTGATTTCTTAACTATGTCGGTGTTATTTCTTGATCATCAGGACTTCCAGTTTTTGTAAATTTGCTGACAAGTGGTGGTTTATTCCACTTTGTAAACTTGTCTTTGCTTATGAAAACACCTCTACACTCTAAATCGCACCTTAAATAATCCTTACTATATTCAAGCTCAGAACACGTGTCATGTTCACTTTCGGCCACTACTGTACTTTTTCCTCAGAATCACTTGCAGCATCGCAATTTTCATCTTTTGACGATTCCTCATGTGATAATTTACATATCTGCTTTTCCAATAAATCTCTGTATTGTTCCTAATGTAAAACAAAATAAATTAGTTTAATTACATCAATAAATTAAAAAAATTGTGATAAAGAAAAGAAAATGAAAACGCGCATTGGTACCCGCGCGGCGTATAAAGTACACTAACGAACACTTCAACGGAAATAAAGTCGCTTAGCCACTGCAGTAAATCCTACGCAACTGATTATCGAGGAGGATGCAGCTGAATGCCTTCTGCGAGGTTAGGTCAAAGGTCAGAACGCGCGCTGATGCTATCTGACACTTACGGCCATAACAGTTCCAGTGGGGTACAAAGTACGCCAACGGAGTAACTAAGGGTTAAAGATATTTTATGTATTTGCATAATAAAAAGGCCCGCTGAGGCATACATTCCGTCAAAAAATTAAAACACTCATCAGGTTTGAAAATGAATCCTCTTCCACATTTCTAAGTAGTCCAGGAACTTCAAAGTCTGCATAAAACGATAGATACCTAATTATTTGTATTTTATTTACGCAGATTGTAGTTCTCAATCCTCTAACGTCTTTGTAAACAAGCGATGGATGATAGGAAATATTACAATTACAAGAGAGGCTCATATCATAATGAAATATCATTAATCAATGGCAATACTGATTATTTTGCCAGTCTCTTAAGTTCGTTCACCTGTAACTCACTAGATGATTTGTTATTTTGACTTACGAATGATGAGTGTAGGAGAATTGCTTTTTCCTATTATTTATATTTTAAACGTATTTCAAGTTTCTTCGTACTTCTAGCATGGCTCGCATTATGAAGAATGCATTGTGCAGTAACATTTGATTTGGGTACTTGAACATATGAACCTTGTATTTGTATCCGCTAATCATTGTTTCAAGGAGTAATAGTTACTTTTGTTGACTACTTTTGTGGACGGTAAATCCCAATCTCGAACTTGCAGTAAAAGGGTTCTAACTGCACTAAAGTAAATTTCACAGAAGAAGCATTTCATGTTGAGGCTTTAATATAAGAGACGAAATGTCAACGTTACTTTGTGAGAAATGTATAACTTTATTAGCAATTTCCCTCCCTGGGACGATATTTTTACTTTCTCGCTACGGAGTAGAAGAAAGTTATGTAATGCTGCGCGAAAAAACGGCGAATTTTCGGCAGAAACCTTTTAACACAGGGCTCTGATAATGTAAAAGTGGATAAATCCAGTTGCTAAATTTAGGATAAAATCCTGTAACATGTGGAGTAGCCAAATTACGCGTTTTGTGACATCGAAAACTCTAATGACGCCAAACTGACTGAGAATAAAAATTACTATCGTGCAGATAGAACGTACAGTTTGGTACAAGTACTATAAAATAATAACCATGAAATGAAAACTTATTTTTATTGGAACCTTCCCGTCAAACGGTACTGACAAACTGCGGAAATATGGAATTATTTAATGTACGAAGCTGTACGACGTGAAATGATTGATTTTTATTCACAATAAACAGAATACGAATAAATTAAATATGTGACCGAAATTCACAGAGAGATATTGATTTTTACTTTCCCATATACGTACGTATACACGGAGTGGATATACGTGGTATAAGGAAAGCTATGTAATGCTGCCCGAAAAAATGACAAATTTTCGGCGGAAAAATTCATTGCCGGGCGCTGACAACGAAAAAGTGGATAAAACCAGTTGCTAAATTAAGAGAAGAAAAACTAACACGTGGTGTAGCAAGAAACTCTCTTTAGTGGGTCCTTGAAACCGAAAAACCAATAGAAAGGAAAACGTCTATCTGTCCGTCCGTCAGTCTATGAACACTGTGAGCACGACGGAGAAAGACACAAAATGCCGTATGATATTCCATCGTGAAGACAAGCCCCCACACGCCAAGAAATAAAAACCCAAGTGTAAATCACTCGACTCTGCCAACGATCGCAGTCCAAACGCACGATTTAAATTTTGGCAGTATATACAATCATGCACATCAACGCCCAGTTTAAAACTCATATTGTAAATAATAACCGTTTGATATTAAACTCAAGGCGTCGGTTCGTTAATATATTCAATACGCAAACATCATTTGAGCAACATTCCCATGTACCGCAGTGAAGTCTAAGCCTACTAAATTGTTTCTAATGGTAACAAATGGTATTTAGTACTCAACGGTGAAATATTAGTTTGATTGTTTTTTGGCTTGGAATTGCTTTTCTTGAGGTACATTAGAACGCAGAAAATAATCCAATACTTTTTAGTATATAAACAATTTTTCAATTTTCGCACTCCACCAAGCTGGCACCCTGTCTCTCCAAATCCCCTTCTTTTCCATATAACAAATCAAGGAAAGTTAAATAATATTGCAAATAGTAGGGTTGTACTTGTCCGATCCAGTATTTTCGCACTACTTTACTTGGCCTTCTCTAGAGTAAAAACCTTTTCTAATATTTTTGTGACAATCAAAGGAAGCGAAAAGCAAACTCTCGAGGAAGTTTAAATAATTTCTTCAAATGTTGTTTTAAAGAAATGTTAATTTTTCCAAGAACATCTCTCTATAATGCTGAATAAACCTTTATTGAAAATTTATTTCCAACCTAAATTGTATTATTATTTGTGTTTAATAATCTGTAAGTTCATTAGAAGTTACATTTATACATATTTAAACAAATAAACACGTTTCATTAACAACGGTCCTGCTTAAAAGAAAGGATAGACAAAGGGAAAGGAAAAGGATGGGGTTTAACATGCAAGAGTTCTCGCACGGGTACACTAGTATCATATTAATACAGTCAATAGAAATAGTTTTCTTATATTCAACCATGTCGATAATTATTCATACTTCTACAAAAGTGCAGTTAGAACCCTTTTATTTTAAGGTTGCAATATTTAAATGAAGAAGCATCCTGAAATTCACAAAACATAAGTAAGCAAGTATTGCTAACAGTTTAATTTTAATTTACACATTCGTCAGTACATTGAATATACAACGTGACTAGATCAAATGCTGTCAAACTATTATCTTCTAATTTCAATATCACACTGGATTCAAATACCAGAAACGTTTAAATTTATACATGTTCGAATAAAAATTAGATAATTGATTTCGTTTGTAAAATAATCTTTTGTCATTTTCCAAACAATACAGTAAAAATGTATTTTGCATTGTTACCGTAGGCACAATAAAAGTAGAGGAGGAGGAAGGCAAGAACGAGGAGGAGAAGAAGAAGGGAATGAGTATATGGAGAAATACAAAAACGAGGAGATGGAAGAAGACAAGAACGAGGAAGATGTGGAAGATGAGGTCAGCAAAAGAAGGAGGAAAGAGAGGACGAAAACGAGGACAAGGAGAAATAGGAGAGATAAAATAGCGAAATGAAGCGGGGAAACCTCGGCGGTAGACGCCGCTGCTCGTACGCGCGCATCAGCGGTGCAGTGCAAGGCAGCGCGCGTCAGCGGTGGTGGGGTCGCGGACGCGGTGGGGACGGGCAGGAGGGGAGGGGAGGGGATCGATCGCTGGACCCTGGCCGCTGCCCCCTCCCGTGAGTTCGGCCTCGACCTCGACCTTGCACGCGTGCGCGCAGCCACGCGACCCTCCGCCGCGACTGCCTCCCGACGCCGCTCGCAGACAAGTGCCCGAAGCGCTCCATTATGCAACCCGCACGACGGTCGAACATGTCGGGTGCGAGGATAAGTTGATTGTAGGGGCTGTCAAAGAAACGGACTCAGAGCCAAGTTAATCCGCGGCTCAACTACTCTGCTGGGATAGAAGGTTCATCACCGCCTGGGAGCTGACATTCGCGCGTATATTTCGTCGCGGGCGTGCAACTGCAGCCACTATCGCACGCGGTGAACGATGTTTGAACTCCCAAATACTAATAAACTTTTGAAATTAACTAGACTATGCTGTACATTACTATAATAGCTATATTAAACCTTAGCAATAATAGTACAAATTAACTGAATTTCTGCAATAAAAATTGCAGTCATTACTTTCTTTTTTTACTCTTTGTAATTTTAAACTATTTGAGTCTCTCTGTATTCGTTTAATTAGTATATAATATTCACTTTTACTTCATGATTGTAAAAATGTATAAGGGAGAATGACAACTTCATATTTGAAAAATATAGATGAACGTCAGTTTATCCATCCTTTCAACTTCAACTTTCCTTAATCATAAAAAGAAAACAATAATTAAGAGTGAATAATAGAAAATTTAATGTTTAATGGTTCTTTGAAAGTTTCTGTTCTCCTTAATTGAATATTATATCAAATATTAGTTATCACAAATATATTAAAAGTGCTTGACATTCAAAATTCTTTAGAAAATATGAATTATTCCAAATAAAATGAAAATTAAATAAAATATCAATACTATATACTTTTAGCGTGAGTAGTCGAGATGAATAGACAAAACATTTTGGTGAATAAAACACACTACCACTGGGATGTCCATTAACACATTTCATATATTCTAAACATAGTTCATTTTCAAATAAATTTAGGAGAGCTTAGACATTCAAAAATTACAGTAAAACAAACGAACAAGAAGAAACCTCAAAGACCAGCGACAGCGCACTGCCATTTGATTTAATATAGAAAAAGTTCCAATTTTCCGCAGCTTTCCCGTTCGCGGATGTTCTTTGCGAGGCGAAGCGTGAACGCGGGCTTCCGCAGCTGCGCCCCGCCGCCCTCGCTTGTCGCCCCGCGCCCCTGAGAAATGGCGGCTCCGCGACGCAGACAGACGCCGCTGTCACAGGGGGACGTGACGGCCGCCTCGAGGATTCCAGGAAGCCTTCCCAGGCACCATTGCGTTTTTCTTCTGGGCTCGCAAAGGAATTTCTGGGAAATGCGTTTTCAACTGAATGTCTTCAAAAGATATAATACGGCATCGTGGCCTCTGGAAAATGTATAAAACAATGAGTATATCTCAAAATAGTAAATTTTTAATAAGTTACGTGCATAAATGATTTACAATTATTGACCACTGTCTTTTGTAGTGATACTTAGTCCAAGTTCAATAACTTGCGTCACTTGATTGTAGGAAAAAATATTAAATGTCTCATTCCAAAACTTTATAACCAACTAGTGGAGATACAGAATGGCCCAGACTTTCTCATATTAGTTTTCTATTTCTTTTGGTCTCGGCTAGCTATTTGGACTTGCCACATACTCTTGAGAGCTGCCATCTATCGCCGTCGTAAGTAGAATTTTTGACATTTTATTACTTTTCTGATTTCCTAATATTAAAACGGAAATATTATTTTAAGAATATTAAAGAACAGTAAAACGTCGTCATAAATGTCCATTTTTGTTTGAAAAATTTGGAGCCGGTTTTTTATGAAAATGACGTTTAAACCCTGATGTAAATGCGAAAATTGAAGCTGTTTTTCTCAATTTTCTCACTTTACAAATTGCTCAAAATCTGCATATGAACGGTGTGACAGGCCTTTCAAAAAATTACATTTGTGTAAATTTTGCAAGAACAAAAGATACTCCAAACTGTCATTTACGTCATATTAAAGAGCATAATTAGCACTATCCGTTTGGAAAGTTTGAAGAAAAACTAGTGGTGCTACAGAATGGCACAGACTTTCCGGTATTAGTTTTCTATTTTCTTGGGTCTTCGCTAGCTATTCGGAATTGCCACATACTCTTTCTTGCCAGCTACCATCTCTCACCGCTAAAAGTACAAAAACCTAGCCGTAAATGGCAATTTTCGTTTAAAAATTATGTGTCGTTTAAGAGAAAACGGCGTTTTAGCACAACTAAAAATGCGAAATTTGAAGCTCATTTTCACAGAAAAGTTTTGAGTTTTCAAAATACTTTATTTTAAGTTATTTGAAGCACTTACACTCACAAATATAATAATCTTTACAGATTGCGGGTAATGTGCATATTAAAGATGTGAGAGATATTTCAAAAAACTTACATTTATATAATTAAAAAAAACAAAAAAATAACTCAAAATAAACTTTACGTCATATTAAAGAGTGTAATTATCACTATCTGTTACAAAAGTTTCAAGAAAAAATTGATAGACATATATGAGAAAATGGCGTTTGAGCATTTCTGAAAATGCCGAAATTTGAGCTACTTTTCACAGAAAACGGTAGTGTTTTCGAGAAACTTTACTTGACATTATTTAAAGCATATATACTCGTAAATATAATAATGTGAAAACATTGCCGATAATGTAACGACGTGAGAGGCCAGTAAAAAAATATACATATTTGTAATTTTTGAAAAAACCAGTCGATAGACCAATATGGCCTTTATGTCATCTGATAGAGTAAATTTACCACTATTCCTACCAAAAGTTCAAAGAAAAAATTTGGAGCCTTTTTTGAGAAAATCTTATTTTTGTAATTTCTTAGAGTTGCACATATTGCACACAATATTGCACGAAAACTACTAAAATTTTGAAAAACATTTACATGACCTTTATGAAAGAACTCACTTTCCAGAACAAATTTTATTTGAAGGAAAAATCTCTATCTTCAATTTTGTAGTTGGAGAAAGACGCCGACAAAAATTCAAACTTTCACAATTTTCATAAATTCAGAGTTATCCGTGAAAATCGGACCTATGCCATGTTAATAAGTGTATTTTACTCTATTCATACAAGAAATTTAAAGAAAAAATTTTGAAAATTTTTCAGAATTTTTAAAAATTTTGAAAATTCTGAAAATCCCCGGGGGCGATTCGTAAAAAGTACCCCCAAATTTTGAAGAATCTTTTTCAAAATCTCAAAGCTTCGACTAGAATCAGATCGACTAGGGAATATCCATTTTGGAAGAAATCGTACGTATGGTTTAGGCGCTAGCAGTGTTCACAGACGGACAGACGGACGGACAGACGGACAGACAGACGGACAGGCAGACGGACGTTTACCTTTCAATTGGGTTTTCGGATTCAAAGACCTACAAAACAGGGTTTCTGGCTACACCACGTGTTAGGGGATTTTTTCTCTTAATTTAGCAACTGGTTTTATCCACTTTTTCGTTTTCACGGCCCGGCAATTAATTTTTTTCCGCCGAAAATTGATTTTTCGCGCAGCATTACATAACTTTCCCTATACTACGTATATCACTCCGTGTATACTTACGTATACGGGAAAGTAAAAATTGAAGCCATTTAGAAAAAATTGGCGTTTGAGCGTCTCTGAAATGCGGAATTTAAAGGTAGTTTTCACAAAAAACGCATGAGTTTTCGAGAAACTTTACAGGATATTATTTAAAGCACATGTACTCATAAAGATAATAATGGCAACACATTACCGCTAATGTAAATGTTAACGACGTAAGAGATAAGTCAAAAGAATTGCATTTTTGTAATTGTTGAAATAACAAAAGAATAGAGAAATATGACGTTTACGTCTCCTCGTAGAGTACATTTATCACTATCCCCACCAAAAGTTTAAAGAGAAAATTTGGAGCCTTTTGGAGTTTTTGTAATTTTTTGAAATTGCAAATATTTCGCACAATATAGCCAGAAAACTACTAACATTTTCAAAAAATGTACTGTAGCTTAATGAAAGAACTCACTTTGAAGAACAAACCGCAGTTAACCGTGAAAATTGGACTTATGCCACCGTAGTAAGTAAATTTGTTTCTTTTCTTACAAGAAATATAAGGAAAAAAATGTACAGCCGTTTTTGAGAAAATTATGAAAATGTACGGGGAGGCTTAATATAAAATACCCCCAAATTGTGAAGAAAGTTTTTCAAAATCGTGGCGCCTCTAGTGCAACCAGATCGACTAGGGAATATTCATTTTAGAAGAAATCGTACTTATGGTTTAGGCGCTAGTATTGTTCACAGACACCGGACAGACGGACGGACATTTGCTCTCAATAGTTGTTTCAGTATCAAGGACACACAAAGCAGATTCTGGCTGCACCACGTGTATTACGTACGGAATTTTACACTCATACGGGATTTGTTTCTTAATTTAGCAACTGGTTTTATCCACTTTTTCGTTATCAGAGCTCGGCAATGAATTTTTTTCTGTCAAAAATTTGCCGTTTTTTTCGCGCAGCATTACATAACTTTCCCTATTCCACGTATATTACTCCGTATACACGTATGGATACGGGAAAGTTGGAGATGTAAATGAGGTATTCTCATGTGATTTTCATATGGGATAACTCAATTGTCATTGATACTGTAGCAATAAGTCAAAGAACTTGTCGCCAGAAGAGAGGAAAATCACAAAGAAGTTAACCACCACGTTTACGTGCGCACCTGCACTTCAGCTACACACAAAACTTCGATACGAAAACACTTCCATGCACGACAATTTCATTCGTAGTATTGAATAACTATATTGAACTATTGAATAAATAATTATGAGATATGTCTCCTTTGAAATAATCCCTTTGAAATAATATCTCATAAATATGCTCTCCTTATCTTCACAGAATCGACCTCTAATTTTGTAATCAAGGAACACATTAATTACAGTTGAAATGAATGACTTTTAGAAAGGTAACTCTATATGTTCTGGTTTCGGATAAAAACAATATTTGTTCTTGCATTTTGTATATCAACTTATATATGTTGTCATTTAATGAACACGTGAAGTATAATAGGATGATTTTTTTTCAATGTTAAACAAGTTAATTAGAAATTTACACAAACTAAGATTTTTTTATTTATGAATCCATATCTTTTACTTCGTAATAATGTATTGTAAGGTGACACAAAACTTCAAATTTTTCATAAACTATGCCGTAAATTATTTTATAATTTCCAGAGAAATAAAATGGTAAAATATATCACCCGTTTTATACGAAAAGTGTATTGTAATAAGACAACAGTTTCTCAATATAAATGTAAATAATTAACTTATTTTTAAATGAAATTAATTTGAATACGGCTGACGTATGAACATGACACATTATCGTAATTGAGCTGTGTATATTATGAATCTACAACAAACTCTCAAGAAGATGAATCAACTTTTACTATGAACCAACAAGAAACTCTCAATGATTTGGCGTGAGAAAAATCACACATCATACTGTTATTTTTGCAAGACAAAAATTGCTGGATTTTCGGAGAAAAAGAACTCAAATATTGTGTACCCAGATCGTGAATCTGGGCTCTGAAAGCAGTATCTCATGATATAGAGAACCCTGTACCACTTCCTCCCAACGAGTTTACTCTTGAAAGTGAACTTTCTCACGAAGAGGTGATTCAGAAATGTAGTACTTCAGATTCTGTGTTTCATGAACAAGAGACTGAAAATTCTGAACCACAGTTGTTTAATCGAGAAGAGTTCGATGCCTTAGAGATTTGTCACTTTCAAAAGATGAATCTGAACTCTTAGCTTATTGACTTAGGAAGAAGGATTTGTTTTAGAAGAGTACTGCCGTCACACATTATCATAATCGGCATAAAAAGCTGGATTCTTTTGTAAAGAAGAGGGTTCTTTGTGTTTTTGTTCCAATATTTAAGCTCTCATGAAAGAATTACGTTACGTGCACCAACCTCAAGAGTGGAGACTCGTTCAAAATTAGCTTGAGATGGTTCTATTACACGAGTAACGAGAAACCGCCAATTCCTACAGAGGTTTAAAGGAGACATACGAATAAATGGATTCACTCCTCAAATTGATAAATTGTGGAACATTTAAGTGCAATTTTTGTAATGATTTGAAAGTTAAATCGGTATTACTTGAATAGTAATTTGACTACATCAATAAAGGTGCTTCTTATGTTTATATGATTGCCGTGATATTATTAACCATTTTCAAATGCAGTAGTGGTTTCAGAAAAAAATGATTTCACTATTGGAAAAAGCAATGTGAAGAACAAGACCCTAGTTGACATAGAGAAGAATTTTCTTCCACCCCTGTACACTAATCATGGACACATTAAAACCCTCGTAAAGATAATGAATCATGAGGAAAGGGTTTTAGATATGTAAGAGATAATTTTGGAAGAATGAAAAGTGATGCAAAATTAAAGCCAGGAATTTTTTGAAGGCCAGAAATATGACAGGTGATTTGTCAAAACATACATAACAAAACTTAATTATTAAGAACTTAGAAGGGCACATTTATATTTGTGAAATCAAGATTTTGGGAAATTATCAATCAGATAATTATGCAGAATTAGTACGTAACATTATTACAACATCAGAATTCAGGTTGTCGCATGTCTTCAAACTTATTCTCGACGTTGCCATTTAGAATCTTTCCGCCAAAATTCCGCGCTGTCAGGGGTGAGCAAGGTGAGATTTTGCATTAGTAAATATCAAAAATGGGCCCCAGTTACCAAGGACATTAATGATATGAGATTTCTGCTGGTTTCTTCAAAGATCAACCGCAAGACAAAATAAACGAAAAAGCAAAAGTCTCAAAGACGTTTAAAAGAGTTTTAAGTGCTTATTATATATTGTACATGAATGTACATAATTTTTAAAGTTTTGAAAATATAAATTAACATAAAAATTTTGAAAAAAATCAGCAACCATGTTTAATTTATTTTTGGCCTTACTCTATCATTATAATATACTGAAAGATTATAATATAAGAAAAGAATATCATTATAATATACTGAAAAAGAACCGGGCTTCCTGTCACGATACTCTAATTAAAAAATGTGACGTGCAAGAATAAATTTGTTTTCAGATATGGAATAAGAGCATCGATTGTATTTTGATACAGGTGAATTTTCCCTAGAAGCAGACAAAAAGTTTTTTTTGTAAACAAGTGTTATTCACGTATTTTATATATCTAGGTTTTCATTCAATCATTCATTAAAATTGTTGAGAGATGAATACTTTTAAAAACTCTCAGAGATACGTTGAGATAGTGTAATTACATAACTTTCTCTAAAATACGTATATTACTCCGTATATAAGTCTGTGTACGAGAAAGTAAAAACTTTCATAATTACCAGCAACTTAATGATGTGTTCACATCAAGAAAAGTGTGATATGCAATATGGAAACGCGTAGAACGACTCAAGTCTTTTCAATGCAAGAGTTAAGATGAAATGAAAGTTCTCTTCGTAAGAGGTAGAACTTAAACAATTCACCGAGTGCCACTTTCTCTTACATTATTCCTTAGAGCAAACTGCGAAGCGACGACGTCTGGATCCTGTGAAGGTAGCCCCGGCGCTCTCGCTCGCTCTGCGCGCGAGCTCGGGAAGTTTCGGAACCTGCCGCAAGTTCCTGATTTGCTCGCGGCTCGACACCGCGGCGGTTTACACGACCAGCCCCGCACCGCTCTGAGCCCCCCGACCCCACTCCAGCTCCGCACCGCCCTGATCCTTCAGGCCCCACCCCAGCACAGCCCGCTCCACCCCATCCCATCCCACGTGCTGCCCGTCACCACCCTGAGACTCCAGGCATCTCCCCACCACGTCCCACCCCAGCCCCAGATCGCATCACCCGTCATTTCCGCTATTCCTGCCCCTCACTGGCCTCTCTCTCCCGCATTCCCTGATTTGCCCAATCATTCTCTGCCTCTCTCCGCTTACCACATTCTCTCTCCTTCCATCTCTGTCTCACCCCGCTCAATCGACCCCAGCCCCACTCTGCCTACATCCGCTTCTCCTCACCCTGCCTCAACATTCATGATCCCTGCACTTTGTCTCGTTGATCTCAGCTTCTCGTCGCACGCTCCGTCCCTTGTGACCCGTTCCACCCAGCCGCGCTCCCATCCACCCCTTCCTCTTTTTCGTCTCTCTCTCTCTCTCGTTCCCGCTCTCTCTCTCTCTTCCTCGATCACCTCTCATTCTCTTCCTCTCTGCGGAGCTATTATCTTCTCTCCCTGCTCGGCGTCTTGGAGGATCTTCGTCCGTAGCTGCGTCTTGTCAGGTTTCCTCCGCTGCCGCAGCCTTGCGGTTGTCGGGGAGGAAGGCTCACGACTTTCCGGTTAACGGGTAGGCAATCTCTGCGTCATTAGCCGCCAAACTTGTTTTCGCAGACGCGTTTGAAATTGTTTACGAGTTTGCAAGGGCGCTTTGATGCCTTGCAGAGATCTTTAATGACACGTGAAATGATTATAATTGAGCGCAATCGACTTTATGCTGAAGTCAGTCATCCTTACTTCTACGTTTTGAATGATATGATGTAACATTCGATACATTTTCTTCAACATCAGTGTATTTTTCTGAACGTCATTATTCTTCATATTTGTAAATGATTCTAGTAGTTGATATTTATTTAATTAATGTGTTTTGGTAGATAATAGTACTATCATCATATTTTCTGGGGATACATCGTACATCTTTAAAGGATCACCTGTAGTGAACTTTTCTTACTGAATTTTAAAGAATTTAAAGATAGTATTGTAGTGAACGTTGTTGACGATTTGAGTCATATTTATAATAAAAACAAAAAATTTGTAAAAACTATGCTGCACTTGTCAGCTAGTCAAGGCCATAATTGACCACGCGTTGCTATCTGTAAGATTATTCTTCGACTTCCTAACCCTAATGGAGAAATATCCACTATTAACTTGCAGAACCATACAAATTTGTAATCATGGAAGTCGTAGGCGCTATATTATCATCATACATGGCAATAAATAGACTGTCGGTATTTTCATATTATTATTATTATTGGTGTTATTATTATTGCTATTATTATTATTATTGTAAACATTGGGATTGGCCTCATGTGTTGTAAAATAGTAAATCTGGATTAACACGAACCAGCTTAAGATAGTATACAAAATACGACAATGTATTCAAGAATTGAAATGAACGCAATCTAATAATTACAAAGTATTGCATGAAATAATTGCGTATTATAATTTCCATCTCATTTTTAATCTAGTATTAAGAGTCAAAATACTTAAAAATTTAGTAATTCAAATAGTAATGAAAGAATTTCAATCTGGTATTGTATTTCATTATCTCATCGATCCCTCATGCAAATGTTGCAATACAAAAGTGGTTGATGTAATTTTTTTCTTTGTTTCTGGAAACTGACCAGAAGCATTTTGTTTCGTTTCGAGATAGTGTAGTCGAAGATAAAAATGGGTGGGGATGTAACAAGCTGGACCGCTTCACACTCAGGGGGCACGGTGATAAATTTATTCACTTACAATGAATTCAAACTGTATTATACGTATCATCACTGAAATATGACGACAAAGTATCTTCTTCCTGTTCTTCATCTTCTTAAAAATTCTCAGACTTGTACTACCTTTCCAAGAATTATAATGAGTCTTTGCATCTTCTCTTTGATCTACCAACTTCTCTTTTTCCTCTGGTCTTTCATCTCTAGAAGTCCTCACGATTCTCTTCTCCTCCATTCTCTCCATATGATTTTTCATTTCTTTCTTCGGTCTGCTATCCATTTCGTAATTTGCTTAATTTTGCACACTTCCCTGATGTTTCTGTTTCTTTCCTTATCCAGTGGAGTGTGTTTAGTATTTTTTCTTTCCCTTCTTGTTTCTCCTGCATATGTTAGTATTGGTCTACTTATTGGTTCATACTATCTAATCTTCGAGTTCTGTTTTAGAATTTTATTATGCAATATTGTTTAGTTGAGACAGCCAGCGATCCTATAACCATTTATTATTTGCTCTTTGATTTCTTTCTCCGTTAGCCCTGAGCTTGTTGAAGTTATTATCAAATATTTCATCTCTAGAACTTGTTCTATTATTTAATTATGCAGTACCAATTTACACCTAATCAGATTCTTAGAAATTGTTAAGCTTTCGTCTTCTGAGTAGATATTTTTAAATTAAAATCCTCACAAATTTTACTGAATTCATAAATTAATCGTTTTAAGTCATCTTCATTTTCTGATATTAACAATGTTTCATCTGCTTAACATATGATATTTACATTATATACTATGTCCTTGTTTTTTTCAGATGTTTTATAATATTATTACATTCAATAACAAAAGGCTTAATGAATCCCTTTGTCTTATTGCCAAAGTGGTCCCAATTTTCAAAGGAGGCTCGCGTCAAAATGTCGAAAATTATCGCCCAGTAAGTCTAACGTCTGTAGTGTGTAAGCAAATGGAACATTTGGTGGCAGAATACTTAAGCGGAATTTGGGATAAGAATAATATAATTTACGAAGGCCAACACGGTTTTAGAAAAGGATATTCGTGTGAGAGTCAGGTAGTCACTGTCAGTCAGGACATTGCTGATTCTCTCGATAAAGGTTCCATTGTTCATGCAATTATCATAGATTTCACCAAAGCGTTCGACCTCGTTCCCCATGATAAATTAATACAAAAAAATAGTAAGCTTAACATAGACAGAAGAATTGCCCTATGGATTCGAGAATTTCTCAGCTCGCGTACTCAACGGGTGCGAATTGGAACAAATTTCTCATCGAGGGCAGAAGTAACGTCCGGAGGGCCACAGGGAAGTGTGCTAGGTCCGTTGTTATTTATAGCGTATATTAATGATATTTGGCAGGGAATTGAATCAAAAATACGTCTTTCTGCAGATGATTGTATAATTTATCGGGAAATTAATAACACAAGTGATACAGAAATATTGCAGGCTGATTTAGATAAGCTAGAATCATGGGCAACCACAAATAAAATGATATTAAATCCCTGTAAGTGCAAGTTTATCAGATTCGCGCGTTCTAGAAAGACAGACGACGTGAAATATAAATTAGGAAATCAGGATATTCCGAGAACTAAATACTGTAAATATTTGGGAATTGTACTAAATGAGGATCTGGGATGGGCAGGACACGTAAATTATGTAGTGAAAAATGCGTGGAAGGCATTGCATTTTGTGATTAGAGTACTTAGGAAAGGAAGTGGAAAATCAAGGGAATTAGGGTACACATCTTTAGTACGTCCGATATTGGAATATGGCTCGAGATGTTGGGACCCATATCGTCTAGGGCAAATAAAATCTCTCGAAAAAGTACAAAAATATGCCACAAAATTTGTTAGAAGGGGACGTTTAAATTCTGAATTTATATCGTGGGAACCCTTGGAAAAACGCAGAGAGAAATCGCGTCTTTGTGCGTTATTCAAAGCAATAAGGGGTGATCGGCCGTGAGGTGAAGTTCGGGCAAGACTATCAAAACCAACATACGTCGCGCGGAAAGATCATGGCTTCAAAATTCGGCAAAGAAAACAGAGAACAGATGTAGGTAAATTCTCATTTATTAATAAAACCATACAAAATTGGAACAAATTACCTGCAGCAGTGCTAGAAACTTTCCCTCAGAATGTCAAAAATTTTAAAATTAGATTAAATAAGTTGTAAGGTTTTTTAGAATATGTTAACGTTAATTTTTTTGTATTCTTGTTATTTTATATTAAGGTTAGCTTTAGCATAGGGTTAATACATTAATTTTATAAAATTGTATTCAGTAATGTTGTTTAATGTTCATTTTGTATATTTGTTGCATATATGTAGTGGTTTGATGTTTGTTTTATGTAGATTAATTGATTGGGAAACGCTACCACCGGAATTATTTCATGTATCCTAAGTAGCGAAATAAATATTCTATTCTATTCCATTCTATTATTCCTTTCGATGCAGGTGTAGCAGGTAATACTACTCATGTATAATGTATAATCGACCCTAAACAAGAAATGTCGAGAACAAGGTTCTGATGCCCCAAGGTTTGCTACCGCATCCTACCCCATGTTGCGTGATTTGTTGGTAGTGATTTGGACAGTAAGAAAACAATTTTCGAAATTGGAGCTAAATTGTTGTCGTCTGCGTGTCTGTAGAAGCTCAAAAGCAACAGCAGAGGAGGAAAACGCTCTGGCGCTGGTGGTCGGGGAAGGCAAGAAAAGAAACGAAAAGAAAAGAAAGAGAATGAAGGAGCAGGCGAGAGCAGGGAGGCGACGGAGCGGAGCGGACAAAGGAGCGTCGCCGCCTTGGGAGGCATTCAACACAGGCCACGGGCGGGCGGAGGCGCCGCGCCGCTTCGTTTGTCTGCACTGCAGTAGCACTCTGTTCCCTCCGCCCACGCTCCTGCTCCACCCCACCTCTTCCCTCTACGGCCACTCCTGCCACAATCCCTTCCCCGTTCCGCCCCTTACCACCTCCTCTTGCTCCGCCCGCCTCCGACCGCTCTCCCGCTCGCCTAGCTCCCAGACCCCCAACACGCTCCTCTAAATACCTCGATCCGCCCACCTACCACAGTCCGCTGCCCCAACACCGCCCCGCCCTCCTTCCCCACCCCGCTCTCCACCATTTTCCCCGACTCACCATCCTTTCCACCCCGCCGTCCTGCTCACCACCGCCCTCTTCCCCACTCCAACTCCGTTTCGCACCCCACCCTTTTCCCACCCCTTCCCCACCTCCCCCTTTCAACCCTCCTTCATACCACACCCTCCTTCCTCACCCCACCCTCCTTCCCTTTTTTATCATCCTTCCCCAAGCCACCACCCTTCCCCATCCTACCCTCCTTTCCCACTCCGTCCTCCTTCCCCGCTATCGCCCTCCTTTCAAACTCATACAACTACTCCGTCCCCATCCCATCCCACCTTGTCTCGCTTGCTATCCCGCGCCGCTTCTCACTTAGCTACATCCTCTATCTGACCAAGTTCACTTCCGAACATGTTCCCACCCCGCCTGGCATCACCGTCCAAACCTCTCCAGCCCGCATTCTTCTCCACCCGCATTCTACCCCTCCCATTTCCCTCCTGTACCCTTCTCCTGTATACTATGTAGATAACTCCGTATCCGGGATACGTATACGGGAAAGTAAAAACAGGTCCCAGGCCTGATTCATCCTACTCACAAAAATAGGATGAATTCGACCCTGATAAATAAGGCCAAATAAATACCTTTTTCGCGGGATGCTTAGGAGTTACTAGATAAAACGAAGTTCCTATTTCGATCTCTTGGTTTGTCATCCAAGAACATGAGAATTATCCGGTGAATATCAATGCAATTTTAGCCGGTAACCTTAATTTCAGGAAACTTTTATGTGCAATATCAATGTATGTATCTTGTAAAGATGAGAGAATAATATTTTTCCCGAAACAGTCTCAAACTTTAATATTGCTTCTGCTTGGTAATATTGCACGGATTATTGCTTCAAACCCTTTACGTTTCACTGTATTTTCAACGTGTTGTGGCAATCCACACAGCAAACATCGAACATAGGAAATTTCCAGTTAAAATATCGCTCAATTTTATTGCTACAGGGAATTTTCATTTGTAACCGTAATGATGATGGTCAGTTATTAGTACTTCCATCAAGTTTTTTACTGCTGGACAACGACATTTTCTCGAGAAAACTGAAGATACTATGGAACGTGATATCGCTGCATTTCGATGTCAGTCATGGTAATGATCTACGTAACGTCACCATTTCTACCTTAAATTGTCGTTTTCTGCAGATCTACCTGGACGAACAAAAGAAAGGCATAGTCACCCGCACAATCGAAGCATTTGAATGCTGTGTTATATGTCAGAACACACCACAAACCAGATGCAATATTAATACTAGTACAGCACGTTTCTTGCAATATTAATTGAGAAATGAAGAAAATTTTCAAATCAACAAAACCACGCAGGATTTGATATAACCAAGAAGATATTTCATTGGCAAAATTAGAAACGGATGTTCGAAGCAAGCGTAGGATTTGATATAACCAAGAAGATATTCCACTGGAAATTTTTTAAAAAAAATGTTCGAAGGCAGCGTATGTATGTCGAATTTATCAAATGATGTATGAGCAAAGCGTACATATTTGGTCCTTATCGTTGGTATGATTACTTCACAATGGAATGGCAATTATTGACTTACAATATTTGAACAATCATAGAAATTTGAGAAAAATTACAATTACTAAAAACTGCAAATACTCAAAATCACTTAAATATATTATATTTATTTAGCACAATATTACTCATGTAAAATGTAAATTTGAGCTATCATCTACACAATTTTTATTTCCCAATCAGTTTTCCGCTGATGCTGATATAGGAAAAAGGCGTTGGAAGCCTTATTGGGATTATTGAGTTAATGGATGACATTATGCATGTTTTTATTCAGACTATGATTCTGATAAAAATTGTGTTAATTTAAGAATTTCGTCAAGTAAAAGATTGGATTGTAAATGAATCACATACTGTCAGTATACAAAAACAAGTGACGCATCTTAAAAATTATAATTTTGCAGGAAAACAGTTTGAATCCGAACTGAGCCGTTTATTTAACGGATATGAAGTGTTTTACTAAGAACCAAATTATCTTCTCAATTATCACTACGCACTCGTTAGAAGGAAACTAGTGGTGCTACAACAGCAAATACTTTTCCTGTAATTGGAAACAGCTACGTACGAGGGTTGTACCAAAAGTAAGGTTCCCAATGAGCTACAGTCTCGAGGGAAGGTGCTAGGCTAAATTCGACAACAGTGTCGTGAGCAATGGTTCCCCCACTCTCGAGTTCACCCATCCGCGATTCGCTACGTCGCTCAGTGTTCGCTTGGAAAGCCGTCAGAGATGGAAATGTCGATTGCCACTCCCGCCGAGTGCGAGATTCGAGCAGTAATCCAGTTTCTCCACGCAAGGAAGTTACCGCAATCCAGAAGAAGAAATCCAGAATCGCCGGAGAGGACGACTGACGGAGGGAGTAGTGCATCTTCACGACAACGCTCGCCCCCCGTCGCTCGTCCAACACAAGAGCTTTTGAAGAAATGTTCGTGGACCGTTATGCCCCATTCTCTGTACAGGCCGGACTAAGCCCCCAGCGATTATCACCTCGTCCCCAAGCTAAAGGAACAGTTAGGTGGCAAATGCTTCAAGAGCGACGATGAAGTCGGAGCAGAGGTCACACGCTTCGTCAACGGATTGGCGGGAAACTTCTCCGACTTATGAATACAAAATCTGGAGCACCGTCTTCAAAAGTGTGTGGAAAAATGGAGACTATGTTGAAAAATAGACAACAGTGTAAGCTTTACAATGATGTATAAATTAATAACAATAAATAATGTTTTCTATTTGTAAAAAATATGGGAACCTTACTTTTGGTACAACCCTCGTAGAATTGAAATATTGAACTTTCTGCGCTACTTACATCTTAGCTCTTATTTCAAGATGTCCAATTCAACCAAGAACAACTCACTGTTTCCATCGAAGTGTTGACAGAAGTATGTGAATTCTACAACTGTATAAAAATATAATACAAAAGTTTTGTAAACTTGTATTAGAAAAAGAAACCTGATATCCCGACAATATAGAAATGCATTTCATAGGGCCATGATTAGAGCAGAGTATTCTAGAACCATGAAAAAATACTCTACTCACTACAAATGGTACAGCATTTGGTGGGAAAGCTAAATATTTTCATGCAAATAACATAAATTTGACGATTATAACTCCTTTTCATACAGCTTTTGCGAGTGCGGCATGGAATTTCATTGTTGCATTCACTGTATTGTCGAACTTGTATTCTGAGAGCAAGTCATTTTTATTTCAAATATTTGGAAATCAATAATTTCTAAAAGATTAATGTGTAAATGTATAACAAAAGGTCGAATCTAAGAAACGATCAAAGAAATTATATACAAAATTGCAAATTATAATTTACGACGCATCCAGCTGTCCGAAGCGCGGTAAATTTACAGCGGGCTATTATGTTTGTCAAGAAATTATACAAAAACTACTCGTATTTTGAAAAAAAAGCATGACCTTATTTGAAGATGTAGTTTTGATCAATACATTTCATTGAGAAAAATTGTATTTTCAGAATTGTAGTTGGAAGGAAACTACGAAAACGAAGCGCAGACAATTCCGAGCGGGCTATTGTTTGTCAGGAAATTATAAAAAACTACTCATATTTTCAAAAAATTCAACATGACCTTATTTGAAGATCTGTTTTTTATATAAACGTTTCATTAAGAAAGAAAATTGAATTGTGGTTGTAGGAAGATGCCGAAAAACCTTTGTATTTCTTCAATTTTCGAAAAATCAATTTTCAACAAACATAAGACCTACTCCATTCTGTTGAATAACCTTCGGACTATCCAACAACAATATTTAGTCAAAATTGTTGGCGCCATTTTTTAGAAAATTTTGAAAATGTCCCAGGGGCTTCATGTAAAGTACCCCTTAAAATTAAAATATCGGTTTCAAATTCAAGGGGCCACGAGATCAGCCAGGTCGATCGGGGGTATCCGTTTATTGGGGAGTATCAATTTTGGAGAAAATCTTCTGAACGTTTTACTCGCTAGCGTTGTTCACACACAGACCGACAGACGTTTTGCTTTCAATTTGTTTTTCGGTTTCAAGGACCAAGAAAACAGGGATTCTGGCTGCACGACGTGTTAGGAGATTTTTTCTTAATTTAGCAACTGGATTTATTCCCTTTTTCGTTAGTAGGGCTCTGAGTTTTGCTGCCGGAAATCCACAGTTTTACGTAACTTTCCCTATATTATACGTACTTATGGTATAAGGGCAAGCAAACTATTCCTGAACACTATTTCCTAAACGGTTTTCTTTAGTTAACTAAACAATTATAATTTTTTAATACTCCACTTTTCTTGTGCACTGACGATGTAGGCTACTTAAATAAAGATCACAGTTTATTGATTTTTCTAAAATTGTACTTTTATATTGATGTTGCAACAACCAACCTGAGGAACGAATAGGCTTTTTTAGTGGTTGGCTTCCTATAAGAAATTTTATATAAATAACTGATTCGTAAGACAGTTTTTCATATCCAATTACAGAGAGCAGTGAAACGAAAAATCATTCTTAACCCCCGCCGCCGCTACGAATTTGACAGCCCGCTGTTTGTTAAGAATAATTAAAAGAAATGAGTTCAGGTGAGTGAGTGACTACTCTTCTTTCAAGAATGTTTATTTCGTTTTTTACGTTTTTATACGTAATTTTATACTTTTTATACGTTTTTCTCTCATAATAAGATGATATTACGAAAAGACCTGAACTTCACACTGTGGATATTACAAATAATTGACTAGGTTTATTATAAACCTGCAACGCCTCTGTTAACAAACTTCAATCGCGTTCGTTATTTGCTCTGCACTCGTAACGGGTCAGTGTTTATGCCTATATTGAAGAGTCCCTGAGCAGAGTGCTGCATACGCGCGCCTTCCGCTGTGCCTGCCTCGGGTTGATTAATTCGTGATTCCGGGCGCGTCAGCTACAGAGGTCATTAGTCCCGTAAGTGTAGTCCGTGTTTTCCTCGGACGGTGGCGGTTATCGTTTCCCCGCTGGATGGCGAGATCCGGCGACGACCTACCGCCGACTAGCGAGGTTTCCCCTCAACCAGGTATCTCCCACCAGCCGCGCACCGCCCCAGCTGGTACAAGCTGTAAGCTCCCGACTGGTCTCCCGGCGTGTGTGGTAGTGTACAGAATGTTAGTGTAAGTGTGTGTGTGTGTGTAAGGGGTGATGATAGGACAAGAAAGAGGAAGGAAAGTTCACGCTCGGTCCGTGGCCCGTTTGTCAAGGTACTGCTCCGGCATTCGCCTAGGTGTTGATCGGAGAAACCACGGAAAACTAACGACCAGAGCAGCCAGCCGCTAGAATTCTCCTGCCTGGGAGGCCCAGCGAGCAAGTCCCACCCAGCCTGAATCTTGCATCTGTGCGCCGTGCTTGGCCGGCTCCGCGCTCTCCTCCCGGGCTCATCGCCCGCCGCGCCGCGCCCGCCCCCGCCCCGCCCGCGCATTTGTCTGCCGGCGAGGCAGCGCTGGGCCAGCGGTTTCCCGGCGCTGAGCGCCCGCCCTGATTGCATTACTTTCCGGGCGATCGACCTCGCGATGGTTTCCCCGATCGCCCCCAGAGGCGCCGCTGCTCTTTTTGCGGCTCCGGGACAAGGAGACGGGATACCGGGGCCTAATGGAAGTAACCAGAGGTACTGTTTATGACTTCAACTAACGGGCACGATAGAAGTCCAAAATGTTTGCCGACAATGCGAACCGGCTGAGATGGCTCAGGGCATCAAATGATGTCTATGCGGCTCGCCACACCTCTGACCGCGAGGTTCTAGGGTCCCAGTCTCACGCTGACAGAATTCTAAACACTAGCTAGAGGGTTAGGTCGAAGTCAGACGCTGCTTCGAGGATAATTCTAATCGACTCGCTGCACTGATCGGTAGTTTTCAGTGGTTTTTGCGAACAACAACAGGCGAACCGGTTATCATCACTCCTTCCTCCGTTGTCGAATCTAAAAACTCCGGCAGAAATTGACCAAGCCGCACTTTTGTTTACTAATGCCGTCACAAATTCAATTGATTATTCATCCCATTCGCTAACTGCTACTCCCAGAGGGCTCTCAAAATATCCGCTACCTGAGCAATTATGTAATTTAATATCACAAAAGAACAAAATCAGACATTTATGGACAAAATATCGTCTACCTCATTTGAAATCTGCATTAAACCATCTAACAATATTGGTACGAAATTCTCTTACGGTGTTCCAAATGGAAAGACACAAAAAGTATGTTTAAAATCATAATCCGCATGACTCATCTCTTTCAAAGCAGCTCGTGGATTGCTAGGTAAATTTACCAATATTCCGCCATTAAAAAGTAATGACAAAATTGCACAGTCGATCTCTGAAAAAGCTGTGCTACTAGAAGATTATTTTGAAAACACTTTCACCCAGCATGCTGTAAACGATAGAGAATACTGCACAAAAATACATTTTGTGCAGTCACCAAATTTAGATTTATGAAATCTAATTTCTTTTATTTCACCCAACAAAATACTTGAACTAATAAAAAGCTAACAAAAAATCTCGATGCTATGACAGAATAACTGCAAATATCTTAAAGAATCTGCCCAGACATGGCCTTGCTTACCTAAGCAATATATTTAACGCTGCATTGCGATTAGGATATTATCCTAATTCTTGGAAACACTCTTTTATAATACCTATTCCGAAGCTTCAAAAAAATTTAAATCTTCCTTCAAAGTACCGACCAATTAGTTTAATTTCAATTTTGTCAAAAATATTCGAAAAACGTCTATTAAAAAGACTAAAGAAATTTGTCCTCGATACTAACGTGTTTCCTTCTTTCCAATTTGGCTTCAGAGAAAAACACTCAACAACTTATCAGTTTTTAAGATAAACAGTACAAATTCAATTTTCCTTTCAATCTGGTTTTCTCTTACTTGCAATTTTCTTCGACGTACCCCAGGCGTGTGATCGAGTGTAGCATGATGAATTAAAATTAAAATTAAGGAAAATTGGAATACCATTATATCTCTATAACATATTTTCAAGTTTTCTGTTGAACCGCACGTTCTCTGTACGTATTAACTCTTTCATTTCTTCACCTCGGGCTGTTCTTGCTGTTTTCCACAAGGATCCCCATTCTCTCTTTTCTTATCCCATATATGCTCAGTGTTGCGTTTTTGCAACACTGGGCAACAGAGCATACTTTAATTTCCAACAGTGTCTGTGTGGGGTAACATTACAATCTGTGTTAAGTGCTTGAATGTAAAGGTTTGGAGAACAAATTGGTAATGTGTTTAGGCCGTTATTAGTGTAATCCTTGATACAAGGTTAATTGTATTATTCGTGACTTTGAAGATGGTGGGAAAGAGACTTTCATTAAAGTAAATAAATGTAATATTTTCTAAATGTAATGACATATTTTTATTAACTAAATGATTTATGTGTATTATTATCTATTTTAACACGTGAATATTGATAGTTGCTCACATCTACAGATGATTGGTCTTGCATTATGTATGTTGAGAAAACGCAGCACTTGGCACACATGACACTTACCTGCAGCAACTTTTTTTTTCAAGAAATTTACTGCTGACGAAATTTTGGGCTATTCTGAAAGAGAATTTGAAGTCATATGAAAATTCTGATAACTTTGTTATATATTCTGCTCCTCCTAACGTTAGGATAGAGAACAGATAAGAGTGCTGATGAAGATCTTGCTAGAACATCAATCGTCAAAGTATTTACTTTAAGGTATCATATCTTTCCTGGCCCCTTATCTCTAGACTCCTCTATTATTCGTTGGTCTCCTCTGAATTGATCTATTCGTTATCTCGGCGTTCTGATGGACACAAGACTAAATTGGCACAGTCTCTTCCAAAGTAACTACAGCCAATAGAAGATTAGCTATTTTAGTCCGATTATCAGCCGTAGCTCTTCTTTAAAAATGCATTCCACTTTAACCATCTACAAATTCCTCGGCCGCTATTAACTTACGCTTGCCCTGTTTGGATTTCAGCCGCCCCAACCACATTAAATAAGTTACAAATCTTCCAAAAGAAAAATTTCAGAAAACTGTAAAGCCTCCTGGTTTGTCAGCAATAAGACCCTTCACAACGATCTTGCAATAGAACCAATTACTTCCTTTATTACAAACCTGGCAAGTATTTTTTTCAATAATTTAAATCATGTACAAGTAGTCACTTATAAAATAAGAATCGATGAATACCTACACTCCCGCCTAAGAAACAGACTCCCATTTCACATTTTCCTTCAATATCTCTCCGACTTTAGATAAGGTAAGAACATTTCTTGCAATTACCTGTCCCTCCCATCGTATTTCCTTTTTAATCCAGTCATTACTCTCTAACAAAATTTCCTGGCAATAACCTTGGTTGAAGGTACAACACATGTAATCACTATCAGGGAGGTAACAAGAAGTTACCCACATCACATTTTTCTGATTCAAAGTTCCTCGGCCAATCAACTGAAGAGCCTCACAGCTGAACGTTGTACTGTCTGTGAATGTAAAACAAAACAAAATATATAAAAAATAGGCGAGAGCCGCAACAGTACGCTAACAAAAGAGCCATGAACTGAGCGCGATCTATCCTTACTCTTTCTTGTCTATTTTCATCTCTTACTTGCTCACATTTACTCTTACGTGCACTACTAAAATGTATGTTTAGAGATCTTTTTGTTTTCTGCTTTAAGAAACATTAAATTACTCTGTCTTCACGGAATTAGATTCATGGATTTATCAATTCAGTAAAGAGACCGCAGTTACAATATAATCTGATATTCCTCGCAGAGGACACCTACATACAGGTATATGATACAAAATTGCAATAACAGTTTCATCGTGAGAAATTAATTCTTACTGTCACCTCTTCTTTCCTATTAATTCCCTCTAAAGACTTTTCATTGTTTGAAGAAAATCATTCCAAGCGTTATTCTACCCCATCAGTTAAATTTATGGTCATGAATGTAATGCCATGCGAAATGGATAGAGAACATTATTCCATCTTCCTTTCATAAAGAATGATAAAGTGGAAGGAAGTATGAATAGTGAAAAAGGAGAAGAGATCTATTTTGTAGAGAGAGAGCTTAAAACTAAGAAATCATATTCCTGAGTAATCATATTCGTTCATTTAATTCACTTAAGTTACTAACCATCTTTGCCGTTTTCTATCAAAATATTTGTCTACAACATTAATGGATAAATATAAAAAATATACATATACATCTTCTTATAATCGCAATGTTTCGTTACAAAACAGTAAATGTTATAATCATTATCATATTGTCATTCTTGTTATGTTTTAAAACCGAGTTGACCGAATATCACCATACGAAGCTGAGGTAAACTAACGATTTTTATCCGAACAAATCATTCAAACAAAGAAAAATGAAATAAGTAAGGATTGTGATATTTAGGTTACACTGGTCGACAAGGTTTTCTTCATAAGAAACCTGATTAGTGAACCTAGTGTTCGAACTGTATTACGGACATTATACTTTGTAATTGTCATTATACTTTAATCTGGCATTGTGGTATGTCAGTATAGCGGTGTCTGCGAACTTTAGTGCGTAAGCTGTGCTTTAGTGTTTTCTTTTTTCAGCATGCCAAAAATGAAAATTTAAATGATGTTGATAATTTCTGCTATATTTGTGGTAACTTATTTTTATGTCTCGAAGGCATCCTTTCACGCCACTTGTGAAAAAGTATTATCAACTTTACTTTGGCTATCAACTTGGTGATTTTGAAAAGAGCCCCAAATATTATATACTGTATCTTGTTATGTTAGACTGTTAACTGGGAGGAAAATGGTACATACAAATCAGATTCCCATGAAACGCCATTCCCATGATTTGGAAGGAACCAAAGTGATTATTATTTGTTTACAAATCTTAAAGAAATCTCATCTAAATTAAAATATACAGCAAAGTATCCGAATTCGCCATCTACTGTGAAGCCTAACTTACACAATTAAGACATCCCTGGGTTCGCAGTTTAAGCAGATATGTACTTAACTCTGATTCTGACCTAGCTCAAACTGAAAATTATTCAATGATTTTAAAAATTATATTATTTATGAAGACAATAGCTGTTCAGTAGAAACTTACATTCCCAATAAAACTTTAATGACCTCATTAGGGATTTAAACCTGTCTAAACAGCAAGCTGAAGTTATAACTTCCAGACGCAAAGGCAACTTGTGTCTACTCCAAAAAGATGCCAGAATATGTAGTTATCATAGCGGCCATATTGATTTCGAAGTGTGCTTCTCTGAACAAAATGGTATTGGCTTTTGTAATGAAAATTGTTCTGATATGAAAACTTTTGAGCACCAACAGCAGCCAGATCAGAGGCGATTGTTCATAGACTCCTCTAAAGCCATTCTGAAGCCTGTGCAGCTACATATTGGCAATTAACTTCCATCAATATCGGCTACGCATGTCGTTGGTAAGAAAAAGTCATCAAAACAACCTTTTATAGAGAAAATTCAATATAAAGAATTCAAATGAAATATCTGTCGTGATTTAAAGTCTTTGCTTTATTGCTTGGTTTGCAACTTTCTTCCATTTTGCTACTTTTTGTCCGCAAGGGACAGCAGAGATAAGAAATCTCTCTTCGCTAAAAGATCATGGCCTAAACGTGAAACTCTTGTCCCTAGACAGAAAAATGTGTCACATGTCCATTTAGAGAAACTAATGGTGCTACAACAGCACATACTTTCTCGTGTTATTAGAAAGAGCTACATAGGATGGAAATATTCCACATTCTGCACTACGAACATCTTGACTATCATTTGAAAACGTCCAAGTCAACCAATAAGCGAACAACTCAATGTTTCCATGGCAGTGATATCAAAACTATGTGAATTATTCAACTGCATAAAAATAACTGCATAACACAAAGGTTTTCGAAACTTGTATTGGAAAAAGAAGTCTGATACCCCGGAAAATATAGAAATGCATGACATACGGCTATGATTAGAGAAGAAAATTCTAAAAACCTTGCAACAAATACTTTACACATTACAAATGGTACAGCATTTAGTGCAAAAACTAAATATGTTCATGCAAATATATACATAAATTTCACAATTATAACTCCTTTTGATACAGTTATATCAAGTCACAATAAGTGGTGCCACAGAATGGCACAGACTTTCCCGTATTAGTTTTCTATTTCCTTGGGTCTTCGCTAGCTATTCGGAATTGCCACATACTCTTTCTTGCCAGCTAACATCTATCACCGTCAAAAGTACCCCTCGGTCTCACAAAATATGGGCGATGTCCTGAGCCGAACTTTACCTCCGTTTGCATACCCCTGCCCCGCCCTTCGGGATGGAGCTGACCAATCCGCTTTAGCTTTATTTCAGAGGGGCGGGACTATTCATCGTGAACATTAGAAAATGGCGGCAATAGCGAGTTATATTAAGGTAAATATTTAAAAGTAAATATTGAAGCAACGAACAGTTTTACGTAAGTTGTAGCATATACATTTAATTACATAAATAAAGGTATGCAATTTCCTAGTAAACACACATTTCAAAACCAATTTTAATACGCTTTTTCGCAAAAAATAACACTCGACAATGAGTAATAGATTCCATATCTACATTTCATCGTTTATTATAGTAATATTTAATATACAATGTAAATAATTTGTCACAGCAGCCTGCCTAATCTAGTTATTTTATAAGAAAACATAAATAACTTCAAAAAATACGTTTTAGAGTCAGTTGCAAAACACGTCTCCGAGATAGCAGCTTTCAGTTGTGAATTACTTCTTCGTTCGTTTTTCAGAAGACCCAATGCAAAAATTTTGTGTTGTTGCGGAACATGACTATTTTTATGAAAAATAATTTGATATGTAAAATAATAAACAAAATAAGAGTATTTAAAGTTCATTTAGTCACAATGTAAGTTTTTAACTGCAGACATTATTAGGAAGTGCAGCTCTAAGCAAACGAATGAGGTCTGATCTTTTATTTTGGGGATCAGAATTATTTCACGTCAGAATAACGTAAGAGTGATTGCATTTTACATGGTGTTCTTTAGCGAGAACATTACATATCATATGTGATACCTCATCTTTGAGTAATTTTACGTGAGAATAAGGAACGAGATATGATTCTTATAAAATATTTTTAAATCTGAATGTTTGCAAAGCAAGAAACTCCAACTTTAGTCTATTGCGTAATCACTTGGGATATACACACATCAATATAATGTGTAAGTTACACGTAATTTATGTTTTATTTACAACCCCAAGCAATGGACTTAAAGTACAACAATTTGTATTTTCAAGTTACGATATTTTTATTTTCGGAAGACGAGCAATGCACACAATGTTTTTCACATGACATTGGAATTAAATCGTGTTACACCCACTTCTTCTAGATAAGCAAACCTACGCAAACACTGTTTTCCCTAATCCAGAAAAGATCACTAAAGAACCACATAAGACAAAACATTTCAACATTGTAATTGTCAATATTGTTTCTAAATTTTGTAAAATTTCGGAAACTTAATATAATCTATGGAATGTAAAGTATCGTAAGTATCGAAAGTAAAATATCGTTGCAAAATTGAATTTTGCTCTTTTTTATATTTTTTATACTTTTTACATTTTTTACATTTTATAGAAAATTGCCAATTCTGTTATTGGATATGTCCACTAACGTATTTTCAGTGATATTGCATTGCATATTTATAACTTTTGTTTTTTTTGAATTTTTAATAAATATTGTAAACAATATAACCAATTACATTTTAAAACTATTTTGAGTTGGGGAAAATATCAAACAAGTTAAATGTATTTATAAAATAATTTAAGTAAAGTACTATAAAATAAATTCAAGTTGATTCTTTAAATTATAACGAAAAGATGTCTTATGGTTGAAATGGGATGCCACTATATACAATGCAACCCTCTAAAATGAACTCCCTATTAATTGATAGTTTATGTTCATATGTAGTGTATTTCACGCAGAGACAATTTTGCAAAGAAAATCTAAACAACACAATGGCCTTAAATTCATTATTCATTTATGTTCGGTCGCACTTTTCGGTGACATTTAATACGCAAGTCGGCGTTGAAGGCCTGGAAGAAGGAAAACTGTGTGTTATCGCTGTTGGCTTTGCGACCAAATATTCAGGGTTACCAATGCATTTCTCTTATGTCTGCGGGTTCCGGAACTGATATTTCAACATTAACTTGAGAACACATTTTGCAAATCAAGAATGATGAAATGACTGGAGTTTTCAAACGCTCTCTTTTGAATACTCATCAATAGTCCTACTGACAATTGTAATTAGATTTTCGGTCATTCGTCGATAAAATGCCGTTCTCTGACTAGAGAATTATGTGATTCCTAATGCGAAAGACATTATTTAGGAATGTTAATGGTGGATCGAAAATATTTTAATCGCGGAATTCACATAATCCATTGGTGCAACTTACAACCTTTACCAATGTAAAGGGTACCCCTGGTAATAATGGTAAAAAGTTACCCTAAACCAAAAGACTTAGGAATACATACCCAGTATTTCTGACACAAAAATAATATTTTTGAAATGTTTCTTAGACCTCGTCCCACCACCCACACGCCTCTTCAGCCTAAAACGTGTTTTTGAATTGTAAATTTTTCGTCAATTTAACAGTGTTTTATCTGACTGGAAAATATGATAAATAAGAAAATAATTTCTATAATCAGAAAAACATTTTTTGATATCTTTTTAGATCGAATTCAAATACAAAAACATTTTTTTAAAGGGAAAAAGTAATTTTTATTGTGTCTTTGAACCCTGGAACAGGCTCCAGAAAATCTTAAAAGTTCCTCTTAAAACGCAAATTGTTGTGATTCTTTTTCAGATTTTTCCAACTGCTGGGCTGCAATTAAAAATAATAAAAACCTGCCCCACCACATTTAATCTCCTCGACTATAAATATACTTTGAAAATGACTGAAACACTTCTGTGTATTTATTTTGGAGTTTATTATAAATTTGTGTACATTTTGGTAGCACCCAGTAATATTCTGACCTTGAATGTAGCTACAAATTATAATTTTTTTTAACTTTCTAGTTCTTTGTATAAGTATGTCACACGCTAAGGAAAGACGATGGTTTTGGCAGTTTAAAAGAAACCATCGACACAGAACCTTGTAAGTGTGATGCTGTTGGATAGAGAATTACATCTCATCCTACATCGTACAGATTTTTGAAGTTTGCCGATTATGACGTACAAAACAAAGATTATTGCAACACACGGGAATATCTTCAAAGCGATGATTCCTAAGCCTTTTAAACTAGGTTTGCGTGTCTTACGAGGACACGGCTTTCTTTGAAGGCAAGTAAATTCTTACAGATGACGTGTTTTGGGGGACGGGTAGATGAGAAAAGAGGAAATGGGACAGTTTGTGTGCATATGAATGATAGATGAAAGACATGAGGAAATGAAGGAAGACAGATTGGACCCGGATTACGTTCTTAGGCAGTATTTTACAAAATACGACTTTTATGATAATTCTTCTTTACAATTTTGCATATTTAGTTCTTTTGGGTGCCCCTTCTCCACAGCATCAGTGGACAGGAAAGAAGCCGCAATCAATATAAAATTAAATTGAAGGAAAATACCAAAATAATCTTTCACAATAAAATGAAAGGTGCTATTTTTTTTCCGTGCATTTTTATCTCAATCTTCAGCAATATTGGAATGGGCTCTCTCGCACAGTACCGGATCTATAAATATTTATAATTTATAATTGAACATATAAATATTTTTGAATATAATGATGGAAGATATATTGGCTGAGAATTGTGAATTTAATTTTTGTTTCTTTTTTATGAATTGGCTTAATTTTTGCTATTTTGAAAATATATGAATATATTCGTGTGCATAAAAAATCATTGAAAATGTGAGTTAACGGGTGCAGGTGCACAGTTTCCAATGAATAATCAGAAAAATCACAAAAACATATCGAACGCTTGTTGTTTAGACTATTCTCAGAATTTCACCGGAAGAAGTTTCGGACACCAACATTTATCGAAAAATTTTCGAGAAAAGTATGACGTTTACTTTTCTGGTTTTAGACCCTTATTTTGATCAAACCCAAATCTGGAAAAGTGTAGGTTGTAAAATCTTGCAACATTTACTGCATTCGACATTCAGGTAGTAAAAACAAAAAATTATCTTGCAGCGCACAGAGGCCAAAACGGATCTCTAGATATTCTCGAAAATGGATAATCTGTCTTTCATCTGTTCACACTAAACAAAAGAACCCCTTTAATTTTGAGCAATACTTACATGAAGCCTCTTTGAAAATATCGAAATGTTCTCCAACATATTATTTTCATTTTTATTGATCGATTAAAGCGAAGTTTGCTTACAAAATGTCTCAGTATTTTTGCACATACAGACTCAATAAAGCCATCACAATTTGAAACTAGTGGTGCCACAGAATGGCACAGACATTCCCATATTAGTATTCTATTTCTTTTGGTAGGTATTCGGAGTTGCCATATACTCTTGCCAGCTGCCATCTATCGCCGCACAAATTGCTTTTTTAAACATTTTCTTAATTTATTGGTTTTTAAACAGTAGAACGGAAATATTATATTAAGACTATTGAAGAACGGTGCAAGCTCGTCCTAAATTGGAATTTTCTTTGAAAAATGTGTAGCCGTTTTTAAGAAAATGGCGTTTCTACGCTACTATAAATGCGAAATTTGAAGCTCTTTTTCACAGAAATTTTTGGGTTTTCGAAAACTTCATTAGAAATCATTTAAAGCACATTTACTCGCAATTACAATAGTGTTTACAAATTGTGGGAAACGTGCATTATAACGGTGTGAGAAATCATTCAAAACAATATATTTGTGTCATTTTTGAAAGAAAACTCCAAAAAGAACTTTATTTCTCATTAAAAAGTTTAATTAGCACTATCCGTTCGAAAAATTTGAAGAAACAATTGGAGACATTTTGAGAAAATGGAGTTTGAACGTTTATCGAAATGCGGAATTTTGAGCTACTTTTTCACAGAAAACGGTTGAGAAACTTTATAGGACATTAATTGAAGCAAATATACTCATAAATATAATAACGTGAACAAATTGTCTACAATGAAAATATTAACGACGTGAGAGACATGTCAAAAAATTACATTTTTGTTAATTCTGAAGAAAAAAAGAATAGAGCAACATGACGTTTATGTCATCACATTTAGGCACTATCCCTGCCAAATTTAAAAGAAAAAATTTGGAGCCGTTTTGAGAAAATCTTGTTTATGTATTTTTTTAATTGCAAATATTTCGCGCAATATTGCCAGAAAACTACTTAAATTTTCAAAAAATGTACAGGACTTAAATGAAGGAACTCACTTTGGAGAACAAATTTTAATTGACGGTAAAATCCCTATCTTCAATTTTGTTGTTGGAGAAAGATTTTCAGCATCAAGGATTCACAAAGCTGTAATTCTAACCACACCACGTGCTAGGGGACTTTTTTTCTTAATTTAGCAACTTATTTTACCCACTTTTACCTTCCCGTTTATATACGTATATACAAAGTAATATACATAGTATAGGGAAAGTTATGAAATGCTGCCCGACAAAATGGCAAATTTTCCGCAGAACAAAATTCATTGCCGGACCCTAATAACGAAAAAGTGCATAAAATCAGTTGCTAAATTAACAAAAATATATCCCCTAACACGTGGTGTATCCAGAATCCTTTTTTTGTAAGTCCTTGATACCAAAAAAACAATTGAAAGCAAAACGTCCGTCTGTCAGTCTGTCTGTCTGTTCGTCCGTCCCTCTAGCGCCTAAACCAAGCGTAGGATTTTTCTAAATTAACGAAACCCCTATCCATCTGGCTCTAGTTGAAGCTTAGAGAATTTGAAAATTTTCGAAAAATTTGGGGGCACTTTACATGAAGCTCTCCACACATTTTCAAAATCTACTCAAAAACGGACCAAACTTTTTTCTTTAAATGTCTTGTAAGTATAGTGTAAAATACACTTATTAAGTATGCATAAGTCCGATTTCCACGGTTAACTCTGAGTTTTCGAAAGCTGAAAAAGTTTGAATTTTTTTCGGTATCTTCCTCCAACTACAAAATTGAAGATTGAGACTTTCCCTTCAAATAAAATTTGTTCTTCAGAGTCAGTTCTTTCTTTAAGAAACGTTTTTGACACATTACGAAACACTTTTTAGAAACGTTTAGTAGTTTTCACGCAATATTGTGTGCAATGTGTGTAATTTGAAAAAATTACAAAAACAAGATTTTCTCAAAAAACGGCTCCAAAATTGTTTCTTTTAACTTTTGGTAGTCATAGTACCTAATGTACTCTACGAGATGACTTATACGTCATGTTGCACTTTTCTTTTATTTTTTCACAACTTACAAAAATGAAATCTCTTTGACTTGTCTCCCACGGTGTTAATATTTACATTAACGGCAATTTGTTAACATTATATTTATGAGTACATATGCTTTAAATAATGTCAAATAAAGTTTATCGAAAACTCAACCGTTTTCTGTGAAAACTAGCTCAAAATTCTGCATTTTCAGAAACGCTAAAACGCTATTTTCTCAAATATGTCCCCAAATTTTTTCTCCAAACTTTTCGAACGGATAGTGGTATTTGCACTCTTTAATATGACGTACGTAAAGTTTATTTTGGGGTATTTTTTATTTTTTCAAAAATTACACAAACGTAATTTTTTGAAAGATCTCACACCGTTAATATACACCTTTCCCATAATTTGTAAACACTATTTCTTTGAGACTTAATGTGCTTTAAATGACTTCAAGTAATGTTTTTCGAAAACACAAATGATTCCTGTGAAAAAGAGCTTCAAATTTTGCATTTGCAGTAACACTTAAACGCCATTCTCTTAAAAACCGCTTCAAATTTTTCAAAGAAAATTGCCATTAAGGACGAGCTTTCACTGTTCTTGAATATTCTTAAAGTAGTATTTCCGTTCTATTATTAAGAAACCGAAAAATTAAGAAAATGTTAAAAAAGTAATTTGGGCGGCGATAGATGGCAACTGGCAAGAATATATATGTCAAGTCCGAACAGCTAGCCAACATCAAAGGAAATAGAAAACTAATACGGGAAGGTCTGTGCCATTCTGTGGCACCACTAGTTCGTTATCAGGCCCCGGCCATGAATGTTTTCTGCCCAAAATCCGCCATTTTATCGCGCAGCATTACATAACTTTTCCTATACTACGTGTATTACTCCGTATATACGTATGTATACGGGAAAGTAAAAATGAGATTTTCTTGCCTACGCCATAGTTTTTATTAACTGTTTCCGCGAGTAGAACTTCGCTTCACCTTATGGCAGAAGGTCCGATTTTCAATAAAACCTTTGGGATTTCGACCATTCAAAAGATTAAAAATTTTCCATATCCTCCCACAACTACACTATTAACTACACTATTAATGACGCATTAAGATTTCTTTCTTAATGCAATATATTCTTCAATATTATATCTTTAATGTTAGTGTCTTCAAACTTTAGTAGTTTTCCCATAATTTTGAGTTATATGGTGACAATGAAATGTTCTTCGAACCCGATTCTCTTCAATTCACAAGCTATAGATGTATTTCTTAATGCAATTTGATTCAAAATTGAATTTTGAAATAAATTTAATTTACAAGTTTGTTTTAAAAACACGAGTAGCTTTTGCAATTTATAGAGAAAATAGTATGGTGTCACCAATCTCCTAACGTGCAAAATAGTGCCAAAGTGAGTCTGGGAAGAGCTAACTCAGTTGGTAGGGAAATTGATTCGAAAACCAGAGGACTCGAGTTGAAGTTCTGGCCTACTCGGGGCCTTTTTTTATTTTTGAAAATGTTGTACGTGTGGAGCACAATACTTCGAAATTAATTGTTGACGTGGGATTCTTACTAAACTTTTCGATTTAAAAAATGTAAGGTATATAATTTTTTCGAATCTCTCGGTCATCGTTTGATTAAGAGTTTAATGATAAGGATGAAGTGTTAATAGTGTAAAATTTGAAATATATTAATCAACCATCACCAATAATACGAGAAACTAAGAGCTTTTTTATTTGAATGTGTGTAGGTGAAATAACTGCGTGATGATAGGTGTTTTTCTTGAAGTCGATATATGATTTTTAGATTCTGTGGTTACTTGCTGCAAACTACATAATTTCTTAATTCTTTCCTGAATTTCGGACGCTGTCGAAACTTGTCTACTACATTTACTTCAACCTTATAACGTTTACCAATCTCACCTTGGACAGAGGCGGAAGGTGATAAGACCTGAGCGCAACCCTAGGAACAAAGTGCTTGCTAGCGACAATTCTATTACGTTGAACCCCGATACATTTATAACTAGAATTAACTATTTCATAAGATTGCGTAGATTGCTCTGCATTCTTAATGTCTTTCAGAGGTAATTTATTAATCAAATTAAATAATGGGAAGGGGGAAATCAATTAATGTAAAGACACGAATGCGTATGATTATAAGCTGCATCAGTTCGCGGAACTGCATATGTCTGTGTTAGTGGCGCAATAACCTGGACTCGAGACGGGAGAATAGAGGAGTGCGTGTTCAAATCCGGTAAAACATTGGCATTTTTTTGACGAGCAATGAAAATAAAGTCCAAAAGACGATGTCGAGAATCTTGTAGACATTCTCTTCTTTTGCGAGAAGAAACAATTTTATTTATTTATTTATTTAATAACCCACAACAGGGAAAAGCCTCAATTACAAAAACAATCAATGCGGAATTTATTGCATTACTAGGAAAAAATATACAAAATATACAAAATAATAAAAAACAGTTTCAAATGAAAAAACAAAACTAAATTACAGAAGTTACAAGAATAAATCTTTTAGCAAAATTTATAAAACATAACACACCAATAAGATAAACAAAAATCGAAACATGTCTACAAAACAGTCATTACAAAAAAGGAACAGAAATTAGTATAAAAAATGACAATATTACAAAAATGGTAAACGCATCTTCAGAATAATCGGAACATAATAGCGAGCAATACTTAACACAATAAATCCACATTCAGTGATCATTCAATATTTTATTTAAATTCTGTTTACATTTTAGCAAAGAAAAACTAAATTCTAAATCCCACACTCTACTGAATTCATTGAATTTTGAAGACATTCTCAAGAGTGGTTAATATTTGTGAGATGTTGTATTTGGTATATTGAAATATAATAATTCTCGTCCTCTTAAATTTGATATTCGTGCATTAAATGACAATTGTGACAGCAATTCACTGCTATCTGATAGACCATTAACTATTTTAAATAAGAACAATTGTTCAGGAAAGACTCTTCTCTTCAGCAAGAGTAGTTAGATTGAATTCTTTAACTAAAATAGTATAAGCAATTTCATAAGCAGATTGATTGAACTTTATCACAATACTGAGGATTTTTTGTACGTACCTTTATGAACAGTTCGTTCACAAGATTAATCACTTTCCCACATTTATAATATCAATCTGCCACGTTTCTGAAAGGATATCTACAAAGTGAAAATTCTCAACATGTATCTAAAGATAGAATTATATCTTGAATATATACTTTAATTTAACACTAGAATACAATTATACATAACCCCATATAAATATTAAAGTTACCCTACATGCATTTTATGATGTACTCCCAAAAATTATTTTATCAGAATCAAATGAGACTCTCAACTAGTTCGGTTATGTATTTTCGTCAAGATGATATCAGTGCACTGCAGTGCCGCTGATCGGAAGGTCCTAGGTTCGAGCCCCGACCGTGGCAGGATCATCGACTTTAGCTAGATAGCTAGGACGAGTTCATTCGCTGTGTGGAGGGGAATTCCGGCGGTCAGCTGCTCTTATGGGTAGTTTTGCGTGTTTTTTCGGATCCAAAACACACGAATATCGAAGCAGTACGGTCCACGCGCGATCTTCCATTCCCTTTCCTTGTTCTGTCGTCACCCTTTACTTACGGGTCATTCCATATTAAATCAACACAGTTTTAATTAAAATTTTACCTCACCATTTTAGATTCAGATGAAATTTGACACATAGGTAGTATGCATGGAGAATAAGAAAACTACAAATTTTGAGTAAAATATTTCCACCCGTTTCTGAAATACAGTCATGTAAAATGTTGCGAAATTGGCTTCCCGACATTTTTTAAATTGATGTAGAACATCACCAAATTAAGATAGAGAGCTGGAACAGGTGTCATTTTTCAGCTTTCTTTACGGCCTTTTATATGATATACAACTCAATAGGGGTTGCGTTCAAAAAGATTTTCAAATTTGAATTTAAAATTTTGATTTTGAGTTTTTTCTAAATGCTCATCTTCAAAAAAATTGAAAAAATTCTATAATAATCCTTGTATATATCCAAACAGATGGTTCAAGTTTAAAAATAGGACTGCGATGGGTTCATATGGTAATCTTTATTTAAAATGCACAATATTTACTTACTCTACATTTTACTGATTTAAAATGCATTTTATTTCAAATTATAAGACCTAATATGTACAAATTATTAATTTAGTGTTTTATTGGCGAGTGTGTTGTGTTTTGTTGTTATGAATTTTCTTCTTCTTCTTCTTCTTCTTCTTCTTCTTATTATTATTATTATTATTATTATTATTATTATACCGCGGAATGTCATGCAATTGCATATTTTTACTGACTGCATATCGAAAGGAAACGAATATAACTTTACCTATCACCAAAAATAAAACAAACCATGGTCACCTTTCAGTTGATGAACCAGATACGTGGGAACCTAAACATTTAAACGAAATGAATCGTTCAGGAAAGAACACTAACTTTGAGCAGCGTCAGCTGGATATTTACCATCATGCAAAGGGTTAATGATGACCAAAATTTTGTAAATGCCATTAATGGAAAAAGCACAGTGAGTGACAATCCATCAATGAATAGGCGATTGAACTGGAACCCGGAGGAGAAAGACTTTCTGATCCAGAAGAGAATCTTGTTGTGAAAATAATAAAGAAGGACCCTCGTATTAATGCACCAAAAGTTACTCCACAGTTATAAATTGGAATTGACAAGAAACTAAATCCCCAAACCGTGCGAAGGGTACTAAGGAAGTTCAATTTCCGTAGGGCGTTGTCAGAAGAAAGCCACTTCTAAGTTGAAAGAGAAATACCCGAAAAGATCTGACCTCGATCCTCTTCTCCACAAAAACCTGGAATACATGCACTAAAATATACCACATACATTAAAATAAGCATTTAAAATAAAAAATTGCACACATGCAAAATAAAAATAAGGTAGATTTGTTTTATTTTTGCTGATAGATAAAGTTATATACATTTCCTTTCGATATGCACAGTCAAAACATTTGCAAATGCATGAAGTTCCGCGGTCTAATAATAATAATAATAATAATAACAATAAAACACAACACACTCACCAACAAAAACACAAAATAATAATTTGTATATACTAGGTCTTATAATTTGAAATATAATGCATTTTAAATCAGTAAAATCTAGAGTAAGTAAATATTGTGCATTTTAAATAAAGATTACCATATGAACCCATAGCAGTCCCATTTTTAAACTTGCACCATCTGTTTGGATATATACAAGGATTATTATAGAATTTTTTCAATTTTTTGAAGATGAGCATTTTGAAAAAACTCAAAATCAAAATTTTAAATTCAAATTTGAAAACCTTTTTGAATGCAACCCCCTATTGAGTTGTATATCATATAAAAGGCCATAAAGAAAGCTGAAAAATGACACCTGTTCCAGCTCTCTATCTTAATTTGGTGATGTTCTACATCAATTTAAAAAATGTCGGGAAGCCAATTTTGCAAAATTTTACATGACTGTATTTCAGAAACGGGTGGAAATATTTTACTCAAAATTTGTAGTTTTCTTATTCTCCATGCATACTACCTATGAGTCAAATTTCATTTGAATCTGAGATGGTGATGTAAAATGACTGTGTTGATTTAATATGGAATGACCCTTACACACATCACATTTACATGTAATACACTGACAGACGTGCCAGGAGACCGGTCGGGAGCTTAGAGCTGGTCCCGGCTCTGACGCCGCGCCGTTGCTGGGAGGTATCTGGTTGGGGAAAACACCACTAGCCGAGAGGTAGTTCGGTGCCGGGTCTCACCATCCAGCGGTGAAAGATGAACATCCCTCAGGGGGGAACACATGCACTACACTTACGGGACTAATTACTTAAGACGTTAACGTGCCCGGAAGCACTAATCAATTAATCGATATCAATGAATCACCATATTACTTCCTCTATACAACGTTCTCGTCTGTCCTCTACCGTGTGTCTCTGTCAAATGGTAGAGATCAGAGGCTTCTGGTTGTCCTATTGCGGGCAAAAATGGCTCGTTTTATTGGCCTTCCAACGATATTTATTAATCAGAATGAATTCGATAAATTGATACTTAAATCACATCATAGAAGAAAATTATCGACCAACTCCATTGGAATTCGCAATATCAGGAAGCGGAGATTATCGCGATGTCTCTTATTATTCGGCTAACGCAGTGTATAACGTTAGACATTCACAGACATCATTACTACACAAATACTGTCAATTAATATTTGTAATATTGGAAAATGGTAATATTCATAAATGGTCTATGGAGAATGGATTAATTTTAAATCCTAATAAATCTGTGTATCTCTTTTTAGACCCTACAAATCGCCTAAGAAATGCAAATACGGACAATTTTCATCTGTTAATTGATGGTCATTCAATTGGTCATGTTGATCTTGCTAAAAATCTTGGTTTATGGATGGACAGTGGATGGAATTTTGATCATCATGTGTTAATCAAATGTAGAGCAGCATATTTGAGATTAAGATCTCTAAATCAATATCGCAACCAATTAACACAGTCAACCAAGCTAATGTTGTGCAATACTCTCATACTGTCGTTATTTAATTACTGTGATATTGTTTATAGCCCTGCACTATCTCAAAAAAATTTTGCTAGAGTTCAGTCTATTCAGAATGCGTGTTTGAGGTTCTGTTTCAATGTTCGGAAATACGAGCATATATCACCATTCATGGATAAATCAGACTGGTTGACCATGAGACAGAGATGGATATTTCACCTATGTTTACTGGTACACTCTGTGCTCTCCTCTAATTCTCCCAGTTATCTTCGGGATCGGCTTAAACTTTTTTCACAATCAAATGAGTCTGCTTCACGTACTACCCGATTTGCCAATTTCCTACTTGTTATTCCCGTTCATCGTACTACCAAATTCGAGGCATCCTTTAGCTATCTTGGTCCACACTTCTACAATTTAATCCCTCATGAGCTTAAAACTCTTCCCTACAAATCATTCTGTGAAAAACTTTGTAAATTTATTAAACTTAATTTTTAATCTTTCTTCAGTGTTTCTTGATGTATTATGTTAAATTTTCTGTAACCTTCTTGATGTATATGTTTAGCATTACTTCAGTGTTTCCTGTTATGTTATATTGCCTCATATTATCTGCTATACACTTACAATTATATTTTACTTATGTAACTTTTTCAATTTCTAATCCTCATGTACTTACATTTATGCTTTTTTTCAACTTATTCTTATTCTCTTTTGATTTTATCTTTATGATCTGTATTTTTCTTGTGGTTAGTCTGAAAAGCAGTAATTTAATTACTGAGACTCGCCGTTGTACTTTTTTGTGCAATAAAGTATTATTATTATTATTATTGTTAAAATTAAGAATAGATAATGGACATGAGACTTTGTTTTTAACAGCACTTTCCACCGGCTGCGATAGCCCAGTGACATCATTTGTTGTCCATGCAGCTTTGTTGACATGAAGACCTAAGGGTCTAATCGCAACTGTGGTGGATGTTTGAGTTTAGTTATATGTCTGGGTATAATTTAGCTACTGTTTGGAGGAGAATTCCAGTTATCGCCTCCTTTGATGCAGTATATTTCCCTGCTTTCTCCGAATAATACCAGAAAAAAAAACAGACATTAACTTAACAAAAGGATAATGGACCGTATGTAATCTTTCCTTTTTCTTTCTTGCCACACACACACACAAACTTACAAGCACAACTCTATCACTCATGACGAGAGACCAGTCGGAGTCTTGGATCTTGTCGCGACTGGGGGTGTTGCTACGGTGGGGGAGATACGTGTGTAGGGAATCTCTGCATGTCGAAGTGTAGGTGGGCGCCGGATCTACGGCTGCAGCAAAGGCAAAACACCGCCACCTCTCAAGATATACCATGGACCTCACTTATGGCACTAATTAATTTTGTTAACGCTCCTTAAAAACTTAATCTATCAATCAAACAATCAATTGCAATTTGCTGTGTTCATTCACATAAATTGAAAAAATGTCATTACTCTTACACTATCGCTACTGCTAAAGTGGTATAGAGAAAGTATCGTAATCCTGGAGGAAAATGGGACTTTTCAACAGAAAAACATTTAATTGCTGTACCCTGGTAAAGAAGAAGAGGATAAATCCAGAGTGTTGCTAAATCTAGAAAAAAATTATCTAATACATGTCGCCAGAATCCATGTTTTGTGGATACTTGATACCCAAAACTTGACTGATGTAAAAACGCCTTTCTGCCCATCTATACACAACGCTTGTACCTAAACGGATCAGGCGATTTTCTCCAAAACTGATATTCCCCATTCCAGCTGGATGTTGTGGCGGTCCGTTGAATTTGTATCCAATATTTCAATGTTGGTATGTACTTTATATAGAACCTGGAGCCTGGCACCTGGAACATTTTAAAAATTTTCAAAATATGGCAACAAAATTGTTGATTAAATTTTGACTTCAGCTAGCGTAAAGGTCGCTTAAGAGAATGATGCAGATCAAATTTTCGATAAATTTCTTGATTTTTAAAAAATTGGAGAAATTCAATTTTTTTTCAGTGTCTTTCTACAATTAGAATTATGAACATAAGTGTTTTTCTTAGTGAAATCTGTTAAACAGATCTTCAAAGCAAGTCATGTTTAGTTTTTTTAAAAAAATGAATAGTTTTTCAGTAATTTTGCATTTGACGGGCAATATAAATTTTAAATACTTGCTTTCTCAGAAATGGCGCGAAACGTTTATTTTTATTCTTCTTTTTATGTACGAAAGCACTGAAAACCATGATAAGTGATAAAAACTTCTTAAAGTAAAGAAGTGTGTTTGTTAGTTCTAAGTTAAATTTATTACCTTCCTTAAATATATTATTTCTTTTCATAAGGATATTATTTACATCATACAATAACCACGACCGACAACAATAAGATTATTTACGAGAATTATAAAATCACTATAATGAACAGATTTCATTTTTAAATAAATCTTTATCATTGAAGTGGTATGAAGAATTTCTTCAATTTTTTAAATATCAGGCATTTCAACGAAAATTTGACCTGCATAATTTTCTTAAACGAATTTACTCTAGCCAAAGTCAAAACTTAATACAAAATTTCGTGCCATTTTTTGAAATTTTAAAAAATGTCTAATGAGCTTGATATAAAATACCCCTCAAAATGTCTTCAATATTGAAGCTTGAGATTTATATTCTAATCCAATCTTTTCTACAATATTAGATTTTAAAATAAATTTAATTCACAATTAAGTTTCAGTTTCGAATAGTTTCTGATTTTTTTCAACACAATTTTCTATTGTCAACGACATCCTAATATGCAAAATACTGCATTAGTGAAATTTTAAAGAGCCGTCTCCTAGCCGAAGTGGTAGATCATTTGCTTGTGGTAGAGCCTGAGGGCTCTAGTTCAAATTCTGACTGGAGTACGTTTTTTCATTCCCCGTAAACGTTTGTACGTATGGAGCACAAAAAATGCAAACTAGCTGTAGAAGTTAGATTTTTATGAAAACTTTTGATTTTCAATAATTTAAGGTATGATTTTCTACAGTCTCTCGTTTGTCGTCTCGTTAAGAGTTTTAAGAGAAGGATGAAGTGCTATTAGGGGGAAAATGTAATGTATTAATTGTCCATTACCAATAATGCGAGAAAATAAGAGATATTTTTTATTAGATTATAAGGGGTAAACAGTTGGAGAATAAATTGAGTGACTGTAGGTGTTTTTTTTCTTGAAGGCGATAAATATTACATAGATTTCTAGTTATTTCTTGCTGCAAGTGAATTCTGAACTTTTGAGTGTCGAAACTCGTCAGGGAATTTTAGTTATCACCTCTCCTCATCTCACCTTGCCCGTAGGGCAGGTAAAGATAACGCATCAGCTCAGCGAGTCTGAGAGCCAAGCGACTGCCAGCGAGAATTAAAATATAACGCTGAACTGAAACATTTATAAGTAGACTGTATTATTCTATAGAGTCACGTAAATTGAACTGCATTCTTATTGTCACATAAGAGTAATTTATTTAATATTTTAAATTTCACAAATGCAAAAGTTCAGTAAATTTTGAGATACAATTCGTCCCATAAATAAACCCGTTACAAACAAAGAATACGTCTTAGGGTAACGGCTTAGATGAGAGACTTGTGAACGGAGGAACGCTCGATCGGATCTGGCTAAACCTCGCCAGTTTTTTTTGTTGATGAGGAATCAAAAACAATTCCAAATAACAACGTCGATAATCTTCTAAACATTCCCTTCTTTTGCGAGAAGAAACCATTTTATCATATTTGCAACACAAAACTTGGAAAGATTTTTGTATGAACGTTAATCAACTACTCGTTCACAAGATCATTCACTTCCCCTTATTTTCACTTTCATAGGCCTTTTTTGGGGGTTATACCACTAAGATCGTTTACTTTCCGATTCCTTGTTATTAATGATTTTTACTTTCCAATATACGTACGCACACACGGAGTGATATATGTAGTATAGGGAAAAATATGTAATGCTGCGCGAAAAAATGACGAGTTTTTGGCAGAAAAAAATTCATTCCCGGGCCGTGAGAACGAAAAAGTGGATAAAACCAGTTGCTAAATTAAGAGTCGTCCGTCTGTCCGTCCGTCCGTCCGTCCGTCCGTCTGTCCGTCTGTGAACACTGCTAGCGCCCAAACCATACATACGATTTCTTCTAAAATGGATATTCCCCGGTCGATCTGATTCTAGTCAAAGCTTTGAGATTTTGAAAACAATTCTTCAAAATTTGAGGCTACTTTATATGAAGCCCCCCGGGGATTTTCAAAATTTTCTCAAAAACGGCTCCAATTTTTTTCCTTAAATTTCTTGTATGAATAGAAATACACTTAATTAGAGAAAATACACTTATTAAGGTGGCATAGGTCCGATTTTCAGGGATAACTCTGAATTTTCGAATATTGCACAGGTTTGAATTTTATTCGGCGTCTTCCTCCAAATACAAAATTGAAGATAGACATTTTTCATTCAAATAAAATTTGTTCTTCATAGCGAGTTCTTCCCTTAAGGTCATGCACACTTTTTTGAAAAATTTAGTAGTTTTCGCGCAATATTGCGTGCAATATGTGCAATTTTAAAAGAAATTTAAAAAACATGATTTTCTCAAAAAACGGCTCCAACTTTTTTCTTTAAACTTTTGGTAGGGATTGAGCTAAATGTACCCTATAAGATGACATAAACTCCATATCGCTCTATTTTATTGTTTTTTGAAAAATTGCAAAAATGTAATTTTTTGACTTGTTTCTCAGGTCGTTAATATTTACAATAGTGGCGATTTGTTTATATCATTATATTTACAAGTTTAAGTGCTTTAAATAATGTCAAGTAAAGTTTATCGAAAACAAAACCGTTTTCTGTAAAAAGTAGCTTAAAATTCCGCTTTTCCACAAACGCTCAAACGCTTTTCTCTCACATATGGCTACAATTTTTTTCTTGAAACGTTTGTAACGGATAGTGCTAGTTACACTCTTTAATATGAAGTAAAGTTTATTTTGAGTTATTTATTTGTTTTTTCAAAAATTATATAAATGTTTTTTTAAGATCTCTCACATCTTTAATATGCACATTACCAGCAATTTGTAAAGATTATTATATTTATGAGTGTAAGTGCTTCAAATAACTTCAAAGGAAGTATTACATAATAGTTATTAAGTGCTCTTTGTGAAGTACTAATTTCATCTAGAAAACTCCATCTTCCACCTTGTAGGTACACGCCGAAAGAATTCAATCTTTGATAATTTTCGAAAATTGAGAGATAACCATGGAAATAGATCTATGCCATTTTCATCAGGTTATTTCACTGTATTCTTAGAAGAATTACAAAGAAAAACTGTGGAGCCATTTTTGAGAAAACTTGAAATGTCCGGAAGTTTTTTAATGAAGCACCCGAAATTTAAATAATTTTTTAAAAAAATTGTAGGTTCTCAATTTTGGTCAGATCGATCAAGGAATGTTCATTTTGGCAAAAATCATACGCAACCTACGAATGGTTTAGGTGCTAGTGTTGTTCATTGACAGACAGACAAGACACGCGGACAGACGGTCGGACATTTGAAAAAACTCTTTTTTTTATAAAAGAAGACCCATGAACGTGCATTTCCGTTGAAATTTCAAAACCTAATTGCCATAGCTTTATATAACTTTCTATAGACAAGCATACAAGTAATATATCTTGTACTACGTATATCATTCCGTATATACGTATAAGTATACAAGATAGTAAAAATAAATTAATGCTCTATTCACTGACAACAGAGTAGGTTACAGGCAAGGTTTCTGCTTTACACAAGACATCTTCATTCTTCAACCTTCGTGCGACGATAATTGCAAGTTCAAACTCACAATTGTGAAATTGTTTCTGATAATTAGTTCTTTCGCGTTTTTACTAGTTTAGAATGCCTCGTAATATCAACATCTCCAAAAATGAGTTTCAAATTTGCCAGTCTCTTTGAACACCAAATACTGCCAAATGTCTGACCCTCAGGATGCAGTTGCAGTGTTATATTGTACTGATACTGTAATATGATATAATATAATGAAATATACACAAATATATCAGCATATACGCCAATATACACATCACTCAATGTTACATGATTGACGATTAATGAAAGTGATTGTAGTACTCTGTTCAAATACATCGGGTCTGTGAAGACTTCTTGTAGATGAAATTTCGGAATGTTTTACTTTTTGTAGCGCAATATTCAGCTACATTTAGTTTATTAAACCCAAAAATATCTAAACAATCACTTCCAATTTAATCAAACTCTATAATTTCATTGCCAATAATACTGAGCAGACATATTTTCAATAAATTATAAGGTGTTTGAATAAGTTATCGCTGTTTTTTTGTGTGAAAAATAAAGCTTTATTTTTATAGTATAAAGCTTATAGTATAGCACGTCTTATAGGCCAATATCTTTGCTGCCCATCATTTCAAAAGTATTTGAGAAGTTGCTGTTAAAAAGGTTAAAACCAATAATTGAAAGAAAAAAACCGATCCCAAACCATCAGTTCGGATTCAGACAGAAACACTCTACAATAGACCAAGTCCATAGAATCATCAATACAATAGAGGAAACATTAGAAGAAAAACTGGTCTGTTCAGCTATCTGTCTTGATGTAGCCCAGGCGTTTGATAAGGTCTGGCATCAGGGGTTGATTTTTAAACTAAATAAGCAATTACCCACACAGTATGTAACACTGTTAAAATCCTACATATCTGAGAGACCCTTTTGGGTCAGAGTAGAAGAAGAATACTCAGAGCTAAAAGAGATAAGAGCAGGAGTGTCACAAGGAAGTATTTTGGGGCCCGTTCTCTACTCATTGTATACCAGTAATATCCCACAAAACGAAAACGTAATTGTGGCGACCTTTGCTGATGACACAGCCCTGATGGTTACGCACCCAGACGTGCAGGAGGCCATAGGCATATTACAAAATGCTTGTAATCAAATACACTCTTGGACAAAAATTTGGAAGATCAAATTAAATGAGTCAAAATCAGTGCACATAACTTTTACAAACAAGAGAATTGTAAGCACTCCTTCTCTCATGTTAAATGGCCTTAAAGTACCTTACGCAAACACTGCTAAATACTTAGGCATGACATTAGATACTAAACTGCAATGGAAGGAACACGTGAAAAAGAAAAGGAATGAATTAAATCTTAAAATAGACAATTATACTGGCTTTTGGGACGTGCTTCTCAACTGTCCATACACAACAAAATCTTAATCTACAACCAAATCTTGAAACCGATTTGGCTCTATGGTGTCCAATACTGGGGATGCATCAAGGAAAGCAATATGAAATCAATACAAACCTTCCAAAACAAAGTACTGCGAAACATTGTAAATGCCCCGTGGTACATTAGAAATAGGGATCTACATCGTGATCTTGGAGTTCCCTATGTGTCAAGTGAAATTAGAAGATTCGCTGCCAAACATGAAATGAGACTGCATGAACATGTTAACTTAGAAGCCATTCAACTGTTGGATAACCATAACCAGCGGAGGAGACTAAAGAGGACCAAGCCCTTTGAATTAAGTTAATATTGACAATAAATTTATTTTTATATTGTAAATTAAATACATACTACACTATTGAGTGAACCTGTAAATAATATTTTAACTTATATTTAAGAATATATGTAAATTGATGGTTGGTCATTTGTGACCAGTTTCAAACTTTGACGCTCTGGCGTAATAAAAAAAATAATTATAGTATGTGGTATACAATATACCACTCAAAGTATAGCCCATCACTAGCTACTACTTTTGCCCAATTTTCTGACAACAGAAGAATTCCGCATTGCAAAAACGATGTCTTTTGGGACTATCCAAGAATCAACCCGTTTTTTGGAACCTTCATACGAATGGAAGAGCTGCTGCGCTAGACCATGTGCCATTGAACAGAATAGGTGATAATCTGAAGGGGCGATGTCTGGTGAATACAGCGAGTGGGGCAGGGCTTCCCATTTAAATGTTTTCAAGTAGGTTTTCACCGGTGTCGCACCATGTAGCCGAGAGTTGTCGTGTAACAAAGTCACCTTGTGTTATCTCTGCTCGTAAAGTGGTCGTTTTTTTCTTTAGAGGTCGGCTCAAGCGCATCAAGTGCAGTCGATAGAGATATTCCGTGATAGTTTCGTTTGGTTTGAGAAACTCGTAATAAATTGCACCCAGCTGATCCCCCTCAAATGCAGAGGAGAAGCTTCAAATCGTGGATATTTGGCTTTGCGCAAGATGTCGATGCGTGGCCGTCTTACCCCGCGATCTTTTACCCTTAGGTTTATTGTACTGTATCCACTTTTCATCGCCAGTCACGATACGATGCAAAAAAAACCTTTTCTTCTCTGCTGTTGAAGCAGCATTTCACATGTGAGGTAGCGCCGTTCGACGTCTCTCGACTTCTGCCCCCAATGCCCTTGTTTCTGGATCATTCCTAATGCTTTCAAACAGGTTTGCGATGTCAGCTAGCATTGACATGCGTCTTCATTAAGTAATGCCTCCAACTCTTTGTCTTTAAAGTTTTCGGTGCGCCAGTATGTTCTTTATCTCAAAGATCAAAAGCATTATTTTTGAAGCGTCGAAACCAATCTCAGCATGTCGCATGTTCACGGTAAATCTCAACATGAATTCTGTGTGCTTCAGCTGCAACTCGACATGTATAGCACTCAGAAACAAAACTTTGTTTACTCTGTGGCGAATAAAGGCACACTGACGTTCAAGCTTACCGGCAGTACTGCCATGCGTTCGCGTCGTTAAAATCGTTAAAAATTATAATAAATCGTGGAATTGATCTCAACCTCTCCCGAAAAATCATGAAAGCTGAAAATTGCTAACTTTAATATTCTCCCCTTAATATTAGTATATTATGTGAGTTACAATTATAACACTCACAGATAGTACGAGGAAGTTTGTACTATATCTAAGCACCACTGATTTTTTAACAGATGATTTTTTTTAAAAAAACACAGTAACATTAATAGAGTAAAATGAATAAGTTACTCTTATCATTAACATTAAAAGGTTACATCGTGCATGGCAAAAAGAGTGACCGAATTCTTATTTCAAACTCACAAGGATCAAGAACCCCATAAAAACCTGGTCGTCATGCGTGGCTCAAGGCGCGAGGAAGTAATTTTCATTTATCTTCGGATCGTGCACTGCCCCTTCTTACAAGGACATCTTATCGCGTTTGCCTACTCCGCACTTGCAAGAAATGAACAGACCTTACCCTATAGAATGCTCTCGTGTACTGCAATAATTCAAGCGGTATTCGGAGAAGACATCGCGAGAGATGAGGGTGATTTTTAAAATGCCTTCTATGAACTGATTTTTTATTGTCCATGCAACATTCTCTTTATCAGTTATTTCATTTCATAATTAGTCAGACTTTACTATATTTTTACTCAATTTATAATAAATAAAAATTATTTTACTGATTGGCACGAGCTCCAATGACATGTTGAAGCATCTTTAAACCCTAATCATAATCATCATATGATTTAAAATCAATCTATGTATTTGTCATATCTTTTCTGGCAATTTTGCCAATAATGTTGCGCTACGCAATTGTTAAGGTGATTAAGCACAATTCACGTTTCGTTTATTTTAAGAAACTATGAAGTTGAATTTTGTGTAAATAGTAAATAAAATAGATCAATTGTTCGGATTTGGAGTCTTGCGAGTTCATGAAAACACTGATGTTGTAGGTGTCTATCTAAAATCAAATGAATTATAATGTTTGATGCACATTATTGTATTGGGATTCCTCTTCTAGGCAGAAAATATTCCTCATGCGTATACCTTACAAAGGCAAAAATTATTTTACAAAACAATAGAAAACAAGGACCGTGTGATTCCTGTGAATAAAACGGTGCCTTACTTGAATATCGATAACTGTGGTAAAGTGAGTTTCCTGGAGTTTCTTTGGATTGTGATGGAGCTCCTCCAATCGAACATAATACTCCAGACACTGTTTATGGAGGTCACACTAAAACAATATAAGTTGTGAAAATAGTACCTTTGAGAACATCTGTGTTCCATTTAAACATTTTATTTGGAAAATTGTAACGGCATTGAAATTTCTTAGCTACAAACTCAGTATCTTTCAAGTTTATTCAAACACGTTTTTGTTACTTCCTTAATAGCTCATTTTAAGAAAATTACATCGAATCGTAACATTTTAAGACTTTATTTTTTCTTCTAATTTAATTTATTCTTCTTGTAACAGGTGGTTATTCAAAAATAGTTAATAAAATATTTAACTTGAGTGAAGATTTCCACAAATAAAAAATTAACATTTGCTATGTATATTCGCATTTGCCATTTATGTATAAAGAATTCGATAAAAATGCCATTGCTCTTGCCCCATGACCGGCTGGCGCGTGGGTCGTCAGCGTCCGTTTCGTCTCCGTTAACTTACCTGCTCCCCTCCCCGATAGCGAAGCAGCGACGCTAACGTCAATCACCTCAAAAATTGCTCCGCCCCTTTGAGATAACGAGGAGGAAAATCTTCAAGGGGAGGAAGGGGGAAGTGTCTGAATCTTGGCGCAAAAGCCAATGATAAGAGCCGCTTTGCCTAGGCTCCGGGATTGGTCAAGTGCCCAGACGTGGTTGTCCAAGCTGTGGAAAGGCCAGATTTGGCCGCATAGGATATCGCCCAGAATTTGTGTCATCGACTGTACATTTTTTGTCATTTTCTTAATTTTTCGGTTTCCTATTGGTAGAACGGAAACATTAATTTTAGAATATTAAAGAACACAGAAACCTAGTCATAAATGGCAATTTTATTTTAAAAAAGATGTGCTGTTCAAGAGAAAATGGCGTTTTAGCGCTACGAAAAATGCAAAATTTGAAGCTCATTTTCACAGAAAATGATTGAGTTTTCAAAATACTTCATTTAAAGTTATTTGAAGCACTTACACTCACAAGTATAATAATGTTTATAAATTGCTTGTAATGTGCATATTAAAGATGTGAGAGATTTTTCAAAACAATTACAATTATGTAATTTTTGAAAAAACCAAAAAATAACTCAAAATAAACTTTACTCTATACTAAAGAGTGTAATTAGCACTATCCGTTACAAAAGTTTCAAGAAAAAAAATGCAGCCATTTACGAGAAAATGGCGTTTGAGCATTTCTGAAAATGCCGAAATTTGAGTTACTTTTCACAGAAAAACGGTAGTGTTTTCGATAAACTTTACTTGACATTATTTAATGCATATATACTCGTAAATGTAATAATGTGAAAAAAAAAAAGCCGATAATGTATATATTAACGACGTGAGAGATAAGTAAATAAGTTTATATTTTTGTAATTTTTGAAAAAAGCAACGGATAGACCTATATGGCTTTATGTCATCTTATAGAGTACATTTACCACTATCCCTACCAAAAGTTTAAAGAAAAAATTTGGAGCCGTTTTTGAGAAAATCTTGATTTTGTAATTTTTTAAAATTGCACATATTGCACGCAATATTGCACGAAAACTACCAAAATTTTGAGAAACATTTACATGACCTTTATGAAAGAACTCAATATGCAGAACAAATTTTATTTGAAGAAAAAAATCTCTATCTTCAATTTGGTAGTTGGAGAAAGACGCCGGAAAAAATTCAAACTTTCACAATTTTCGAAAATTCAGAGCTGTACGTGAAAATCGGACCTATGCCATGTTAAAATGTGTATTTTACTCTATTCATATAAGAAATTTAAAGAAAAAATTTGGAGCCGTTTTTGAGAAAATGTTGAAAATCCCTGGGGGGCTTCATATAAAGTACCCCCAAATTTTAAAGAATCTTTTTCAAAATCTCAAAGCTTCGACTAGAATCAGATCGACCTGGGAATATCCATTTTGGAAGAAATCGTACGTATGGTTTAGGCGCTAGCAGTGTTCACAGACGGACAGACAGACAGACGGACGTTTTGCTTTCAATTGGTTTTTCGGTATCAAGGACTCACAAAACAGGGATTCTGACTGCACCACGTGTTAGGAGATTATTTGTCTTACTTTAGCAACTATAATTATCCAGTTTTTCGTTATCAGGGCCTAGAAATGTTTTTTACCAAAAATCCGCCATTTGTATCCGCAGCATTACATAACTTTCTCTATAGTATACTTTGATAAACTTTTAAATGAGTTCTTGTACTTGAAATCGAAATTTCCAAAAGTGAGTGTTGCTAAAGTGAAGGAAGAGATTTTATAGCACTTCCAATATGATCATTCATGGCTGATGAACATTTTGAGGGATTGTTAAATCCAATGGAAAAGCAGTCTGCCAGTCTTTGAAAAATGTATGTTGCATTCCCTTCGAAACAAGCAGAAAACTTTCGCGACATAGTGGTAATATTCTGAATTCTTATAAAGCTATGGAAAAAACATGTCTTTCTAAATTCACTTCTTAGACTGTCGTGTAGATTTCTTCCGGGTCAGTCACCAATGACCAGGTTGAGTATGCACATTTTTACAATGTAATACAGTTGCTAAAGCAAGTGGAGTTCTAATATGCTGGCTGACTGCTGTTATACCAAGAAGGGAGATGTTACAGATGCAAAATTTGCAGCAAAATCACTATCTAGCACTTTCTAGGTAAATCATAATGAGTAGTATACCATTTAGAGTTAGATAGTTTCTGATTTTATTAAGAATACAAAAGATTGAAATGAAAATCATAGAAAAATTCTGCCTTAGGGGAGAAAACAAAAATGATATTTGAATTTACTGTGAAAACTACTTTCAGAACATTACCTATACGCGGGTTATGTTCTCATCAATTCCACGATTTGGTTTTGTTTATATCAATAAATTTTATCTAATCACTCTTTCAAATAGATTTGGTAATGAGATAGACAATTTAAGTAGCTCAATGTTAATTTATCCAAGTTAATAATTAATAAGTGCGACATAAAGAACTGTTTTACAGTTTCTGTCATAGACTCTTTAATGTTTTCTAGTCTTCCTACTTCGTCAATCCATAACTTTGAGCCATACTGCTTCTCCTACATCTAGATCAACGTATCTCAACTCATTGTCAGTCCATTTTCCAGAAATGAAAATCCATTGAGAGGAAGAAATCTCTCTTTCAACCTCTAGAAAGGCTTTGCTTACAGCTTTCCAAAACTGACGAAGAATAGCAATAAGGGTGGAAGAATAATGGCTACAAATCGTCCTGTTGTCGTGAATAGTAAATACTGGAAACTTCGCAAGCAGTGCGAATCGGATCGGGGAGTCGAGTCTGGGATGCAATTGACATCGGTCCTCTGCCGCCGCCGAAAATGAGCTTCGCCGAGCCAATAATCAAAGGTCTCAGGCGCCAGAGGCAGAGCGGGTGCGGTGAGGAATGGGGAAGGGGAAGGGGAAGGAGGGGAGGGGAAGGCGGAGGAGCGATTGCCACCCGAGGCGTCGGCGGGGGCGCCGCCGCAACCCCTGGATCAAAGCGAGCGCCCTCCCCCTCCCGAATCACCCCCTCTCTCCTCTCTGACGAATGGGGTCAGAACTCTCCATTCCCCCTCCTCCTGTCCTCACGCTCACCATCCTCGCTCACATTACTTGCATGCACTTCTGTGGAATGCGTGTTAGAATATCTTTTCTTCTGTGCCTAGTGTGTATTTAAAGCCGAATTACAAACGACGAATCGATTCTTACGCATACATAACACCAAATCTACATCAAAATATCCATTATATTAATTTTTGAGGTGATTTTTAAATCAAATTAAATTATGAACTCTTTTTGAATGAAAGTCTTAGACTCAGTCATGGAATTTTCAAGGAGCACTGGACTTAAGATTTCTAAGACAAACTCCACATTTATAATTTTCTCTAGAAGACGATCTGATAATAAAGAAATTTAACTGAAATTAGCTGAGCATAAAATTAAACAGCAAAGAAATTAAACTCTTAGGAATGATCTTAGATGAGAAGCTAACATAGATTCCACACATAAAAATCTGAAAACTGATTGTACCGAAAGAATGAATCTTGTCAAGGTTGTTTGTCACACATCCTGGGAAGCGGACTTTTTGGCCATTAGAAGAAAGTATCAGGCAATAATTAGATCCAAATTGGACTATGGGTCTCTATTATATAATGCTGCTAACAAGAGCATCAAAATAATATTGGTTCCTATCAATAATATGGGAGCCAGGCTGATATGTGGAGCCTTCAAGACCTGAATGGAAATCCTCAAGAAACTCGTATCCTCATAAGAAATGAATTAGAAAAATACCATGACCACTGTAAAATATTTACCGACGGCTCCAAGAATCTACACCAGGTAGTGCAGTAATTTCTCCAACCAATCACCAGGAAACTACCTACAGTGAGGTCAAGTACGCCATTTTTGAAGCATTGAGATACATAGAAAAACAATGTGAAGACAAAATTATGATAATAACAAACTCTATAAGTGCATTCCTAGCGTTAAGGAACATGGACAGTGACAATGAAATGATCCAGGACATTGATATAAAAATTCACAATTTGAAAAATAATGGCAAAGAAATATCTTTCTGCTGGATACCATTGCATGTCCGCATACCAGAAAATGAAATGGCCGACAGAAAAGCTAAAGAGGCTGCTCAAAGCGAAGAAGAAAGTGATGTTATGTTAAGTTGCCACGAATATAACAAGAAAATCAAAATCAAACTGGATAATAGAGACAGCAATGAATGGAACGCTTTAATCTGAAAATTAAGAAGCATTAAAGAGTTTCACGATATTAATCCAGCCATCACCTTCTGCAGAGCTGAACAAGTAGTTTTAATGAGATGCAGAATTTGTCACACCAAGTTCACTTACCAACATTACATCTCTAACAATGATGCAGCCATGTGCGACAGGTGCAACATGTTCTTTTCAGTCGAGCACATTTTCATTTGCCCTGAATATGAGACCAAAAGAAGAAAATACACTCTGAACTCACCAGCAGTAGTGCTAAAAGTTAGGGAATTGTGTATCAAATTTATTACATTTTTGAAAGAAATCAAACTGTACAATCTCTTATAATGTTTTTTTCTGAAATATTGCTTAGAGTTAAATTATGCTATAACTGTAATCCTGAACTGAGCTCACTCTCTGATTAATGTATTAGAATAATTAAAAATAACAATATAATGTGAAAATAGTGTATTTGTAAGCTGTTGTAAATGTATGGTAAAATACAATGTATTGAAAATGTAATGAGAATGAGATTGCTAATAATACAAGTGGTTGATGCGACTTAAAATAAACATATTATCTATCTTTTTGAATGAATTTTAAAACATTGGCAATATTTCATACCACCTAAACGAATAACGATGTGTAAAATTTAGGACAGAAAATTAATGTTTCCAGAAATTAGCCATTGTTCATTCGACAGACTGTGTATGTCTCGTGTAGTGTTAATCTTCATGCGGCACTCCAGACGTCAGTTTAAGGTAGGTCCTCAATTTTGTGACAGGGCCTTTTTAATTTACAGTAAAAACAACACCATTGGATTGAAACCTTTCTCTAAACACTCTAGACATTAATGAGAAACTAAACGTGAATCTGTGAATGAGCTAAAAACAGAACATACTTTTACGCATCATTTATAACTGCTCGCATTATTTCCAGCACATCATAAAGGCAAGCGATGATAATTTCACACATAAATTGAACGTCCAGAATCAATCCATATATCGGATTATGAATGCATCGGAAAGGGCGATAATATTACCTAATGCATATCTGTAAATACGTTCCTCCCGACTTCAATAAACTTGAATTTACCATTTTATTGACCAATAGAACATTGTAACACCGACGATATGTAAATAAAAACTGTTTTTTTCTTATATTTCTCATCTTGTCACTGTTCATAGATGACATTCTCAAAACACTGCAATGTTGCGCAATGCATCGTGTGGTAATATAAAATTAACGTAATAAAAGTTGGTAGAAAACTGCGGTATTGCTCATTTTTTAAAATTATTTAATATTACACATAAATCGGTTTTTACATAGAAAACCTAATTCGGGTAATTTAAATTAAAGTTTGCAGATTACTTGAAAGGAAATACACCAATACATTGTGAATATAAATTGTAGAATAGAATAAAAATTGAATTAATACTGGGATTTTTAAAAGTACATTCTAACGAAAATGAAATTTATTATTTTTCGTATCCTTTCGATCCATTCGTGTTCTCCAGAATCTTTCTCTTGGCCCGTAGTTGGTGGAACACCTCTATATTGTAAGCGCTCTTCATCTGTCGGTTGTGTGGAGATTCTCGTAGGATCGTGGCTCTTCTGATGATTTCGAAAAAAAACACAGAACAACCTCTAATTAGATACGCGTTGAAAGCAAAACAAAAATTACAGAATGATAATAACATTGACACTAAAAAGAAAAACAAACAAACAAATTTGACAATGTCCAAAAAACATCAAAAGGAAAATCAACTGTAAGGTTATCATGTATTAATTTTAAAATTGGCGCAAATTAGAATAACAGCAACATCTACTATGACAAAAATAAATTGAACATAAACAAATTGAATAAAAGAGATTTCTGGTGAAATGAGGAGTGCACAAAACGTTACTTCAGAAGGAAGAACACATGCATTTGGCAAGACAGATTGTCGTAATACTTTTTGTTTAGAAAAATTGCAGTTAACTGTCCCCCAACATATACTGCATTATCATTCATATGCAATTTCTTGCACAAAATTCACTGAAATTTGAAAGAAATATCTTGTATACAATTAAAATAAATAAATATAGTTTTGAAAACAGAATTTTCCAGAGAAGTTGCTTGAACTACTACAGAAAATTAATATTTATTACAAAATTGAAATTTTATTATTGAAAATTTATTATTGAAATTATGTTTTATATCTTCTCAACAGGCATCTAAACTTCAATATATATTTTGAGATATTTAAGTTCACTTAAATTCTTCAACAGTTCATAGCAAATAGAATTTTATAACTTTTTAAATTATTCATAAATAGCTCTATTTGTTTTCTAGCCTGTCTTGAATTTAACACTATAATCAAAATGTTATTTTTAAAGACAGAAACTGCACTTGCATTTTATTAACGTGGCAAGATTCATTCAAAAATCAGTGATGTTCTCCCCTCAGAAAGATACATAACTTCAAATATCTTCTGGAAGTAATACAAATTTATTATAAAAATACCAACTGGAATAATGAATCATTAAAGAAGAATTCTGAATTGTTAATGGTCAAAGAAACAATATCTGACAGTGAACTACTGGAGCAATACTTTAACCTGCATTCTATCGTCAATTGCTTCAAAATTCTCAGTTCTTTTTATAGTATACAGGTGTCCACTATAGTTAATATATTTTTTCCTCTTATACCATCGTAAATACATCTGCGTTTTTACATACTAGTTTTATTACATTTCGTTACACTTATCTTGCGAAAGCAGGAAACTCGAGGTTTCACGCTATCGTGGTAGTTCGTGGCGTACGAAAACTGGGAGGAAATATAAAAGATACCGACCTCAGTTCGGAGGCTATAGCTTCCACCAAACGTCAAGAAGCTTGCAGCAGACAGGGGCGGCCATAGAGGTACTACTATTCTACACTAGAGTGTGCAACAGCGTTAGTGTGCGGCTGCAAATTGAAAAGGAGAAGTCCGTCATTAGTATGGCAACACGGAGTGAGCGTGTGAGAATCGTTGAATGTTGAGGGGATTTTTGTTCGTGCTTTCGTTGTGTGTTAGCTATATCGAAAATGGTGATGTCTTGTGCTGCATTCGCGTGTACGAATGGGTACACAAAAGGTAGTGATATATGATTTCACAGGTAAATCATGTAATCTTCATATACTAACCTTCATGTTATATTGCACACACTTATATCACATCCCTTAATGTTACGTTTTCCTTGTAGATTTCCCATTTCTAACCCAGAATTGTGCCAGCAATGGGTAAGAAATATGCGACGGGAACATTTTCAGCCTTCGAAATACCATTTTATATGTTCTGAACATTTCGATGAAAATTGTTTTTATCGAGAATACGTGAATGTTCGGGAACTGAAAGCGGATGCTGTGCCCACAAAATTCCTTTTCCCTTTACATTTACAGAAGGTAAGTGTACCGGTAATTTTTATTTGCTACCTTTCATGTTTATATGAGTGTTTAATTGTAGTGACTGACTGGGAAAAAAATTTTACAGGCTATCAAGATGAGAACACCGCCAACAGAAAGGAGCAACAGGAAGAATGTGAAAATTTGCCTCCTGAGCCTTGTGAAAATTTACCTCCTGTAACAAGTACAGCAAACACAGAAATTGAACATAATTATAATTTACCAAAGAGCCCGAATTTCCTGAAGAGAAAACTCAGTGTGGTAATTGAAAGGAGGACTGACTGCATTAATGAAAAGAGAAAACGTTTCTGTAGCAGTGTTAAAAAGTGTAAGAGGCAAGAGAGTCAAATTACCAGTTTGTCAGATCTTGTACAGAAACTTAAAAGTGAAAAGTTTTTGTCTGAAAGAGCTAGTGAGGTAATGAACACTTGCTTCAGTGATGTTACTCAGGAAATTTTTAATAGACTTGTTGCTCCAAACAATTCCCAATACTGCGATCTGTTGAAGTCATTTGCCTTAGCGTTAAATTTGTATTCATCAGCTGCATACAGATATGTTAGGACAGCCTTACAAAGTTGTCTATCACATCCCTCCAAATTACGCAGATGGCATTGTAGTGTGGAAGGTAAGCCAGGATTTTCTGCTGAGGCTTTATCAACAATAAAGTGCAGAGTTACCAGCCATAAGGAAGGGAAAGTTTATGGAACTATTCTTTTTTTCTACTCCCGTTGTATAACGCTGTCATTGGATGGCTGCAACCAGTTGCATAATGATAGCCATTTCGATACAGTTTTCATTATGATACAGGTTCTTGACCAATCACAGAGACGCTTACACACCAAGTATTAGCACTTCATTAATCATTGAGAATCGTTGCAGTAAATGTTTCGTTCGAGTGTGTATATTAAAGTTGCATTTAATATTATATTATGCTTCTCAATTTTAATTTCTTTTATTAGTAGTAAGTTTTACGTGGAATAATATTTAAAATAAATTGGAACGTAATTTCACTTTGATCCTATTTGACTAGCGCAGTGGTAGTTATTACAGAGAACATTTGAGTGACGTTAAGATCTGAACGCAAGTCATTTTGTGTTCTTTGCTGCTGCCGTATGGTTGTCCTTAAAAAACCGATCAATTCTTTAGTTTTAAATATTTAGTGAATGGTAGTGTTGACGTTTGTTGACGTTTTTTCTGGTGGTGTTAACGTTTCCAGAAATGAGAGAAAATGCGAAAATGGTGACGTCGGAATATTATTGCCGCAACTTTTGTAGTTCTTCGCAGGCGCTCTGGTAAAACAAAGCCAGCTGCAGGTGTAGGTAAGAGAGGTGTCCGCTAGGTGGCCTTGGCTGAATCTTGCATGTCGACTGCCACGAAATGATTCAGTGGAGAAGTTTAACTTATAAAAGTTATCATAAGTCGTAGAAAAAGTACCGCATGAAACTCGATGTAATGGGTATTAATACACTCGTGTGAAGTTTACGATACTCGTTCGTTCCTCGCTCGTATCGCAATTTCACACTCGTGTATTAATACCCATCATTACATCATCGTTTCATAATGTACTATTGATGAAATGTGCATTAGAAAGGCCATTGAATGGGATCACGCTTTGTTGGTTACGTTGATCTTGAAGGAATTAGGAGTGTTGAAGAAAGAGAATGTGAGGTGGCTAAAGAAGTTCTTGTGTTGAAGGTTGTTGCTGTTAACAGCTCATGGAAAATTCCATTTGCATATTTTATGATTAATAGTATTAGTGCCAATGGCAAGGCATGTATTGTTAATGCAGCTATCCGTATATTGGAGGATTGTGGTGTACAGGTTGTTGCCTTAAACTTCGATGGACTGCCCAGCATCATAACTTTGGCCAGTGAACTTGGTGCAGATTTGTCTCTCAAAAACATGGTGACTAGTTTTATTAATCCTGTTTCTGAGGAAAATATTTATGTTATTTTGGATATGCTAAAACTGATAAGAAACACTTTTGGTGATATGAAAACAGTTGTGGATTTAAATGGTGATATAATATCTTGGGAATATTTTGAAAAACTGAATAATATTCAAAAACATAAAGCTTTGAGTCTGGCTAATGAAATTAAAGAAAAACATGTTCATTTCACAACGCAAAAAATGAAAGTAAATCTTGCTGCTCAGATTTTGAGTAATTCGGTATCCAAAGCTTTCGATTATTTAGAAAATGACTGCAAAGATCCAGAATTCCAAGGGGCTGCAGCTACAGCTAAATTCTGGTCTCTTTTTACTTTCCCGTATATGTACGTATACACGTAGTATAGGGGAAGTTATGTAATGCTGCGCGAAAAAATGGCCGATTTTCGACGGAAAAAAATTAATTGCCGAGCTGTGAAAACGAATAAGTGGATAAAACCACTTGCTAAATTAAGAAAAAAAATCCCCTAACACGTGGTGTAGCCAGAAACCCTGTTTTCTAGGTCCTTGATACCCAAAACCCAATTGAAAGGATAACGTCCGTCTGTCCGTCCGTCCGTCCGTCTGTCCGTCTGTGATCACTGCTAGCGCCTAAACCATACGTACGATTTCTTCCAAAATGGATATTCCCCAGTCGATCTGGTTTTAATCAAAGCTTTGAGATTTTGAAAAAGATTCTTCAAAATTGGGGGTACTTTATTTGAAGCCCCCCGGGGATTTTCAAAATTTTCTCAAAAACGGCTCCAAATTTTTTCTTTAAATTTCTTGTATGAATAGAGTAAAATACAATTTTTTAACATAGCATAGGTCCGATTTTCACGTACAGCTCTGAATTTTCGAAAATTGTGAAAGTTTCAAGAAAGTTTTTCAGCGTCTTTCTCCGACTACAAAATTGAAGATAGAGATTTTTTTCTTCAAATAAAATTTGTTCTGCATATTGAGTTCTTTCATAAAGGTCATGTAAATGTTTCTCTAAATTTTATTAGTTTTAGTGCAATATTGCGTGTAATATATGCAACAATAAAAAACTACAAAAACAAGATTTTCTAAAAAACGGCTCCAAATTTTTTCTTGAAACTTTTGGTAGGGATAGTGTTAAATGTACTATCTATCAATGATATAAAAGCCATTTTGGTCTATCGGTTGGTTTTTTCAAAAGTTACAAAAGTGTAAATTTTTTTACTTGTCTCTCACGTCGTTAATATTTACATTATCGGCGATTTTTTCACATTATTATATTTACGAGTATATATGCTTTAAATAATGTCAAGTAAAGTTTCTCGAAAACACAATCGTTTTCTGTGAAAAGTAGCTCAAATTTCGGCATTTCCAGAAATGCTCAAACACCATTTTCTCGTATATGGCTGCAATTTTTTTCTTGAAACTTTTGTAACGGATAGTGCTAATTACACTCTTTAGTATAGCGTAAAGTTTATTTTGAGTTATTTTTTTGTTTTTTCAAAAATTACATGATTGTAATTTTTTTGAAAGATCTCTCACATCTTTAATATGCACATTACCAGCAATTTGTAAAGATTATTATATTTGTGAATGTAAGTGCTTCAAATAACTTCAAATAAAGTATTTTGAAAACTCAAAAATTTTCTGTGAAAATGAGCTTCAAATTTCGCATTTTTAGTAGTGCTAAAACGCCATTTTCTCTTAAACGGCACATAATTTTTAAAAGAAAATTGCCATTTACGGCTAAGTTTCTGTGTTCTTTAATATTCTAAAATTAATATTTTTGTTCTACCAATGGAAAACCGAAAAATCAAGAAAATGACAAAAAAATGTACTTTGGCGGTACGGAAGCTTGCAAGAAAGAGAATGTAGCAATTCCGAATAGCTAGCGAAGACCCAAGACAATAGAAAACTAATACGGGAAAGTCTGTACCATTCTGTAGCACCACTAGTTTGACAGATTATTTGATGGATGCAATTCAAAAAACCCTTTTGCGAAAGGTTACAAAGCCGTACTAAAGGAGGGAAATAATTGGATCACTTTTCTGAATGAGGAAGAAAAATACATGCTTGGTTTAAAAACTTCATCTGGGCAGTTAGTCTGCGAGAACCCTAGAAAAACAGGCATTATTGGTTTTGTTTGCCCCGTGAGAACTTTACAGGGACTTTTCAAAGACTTGTGTACTAATGGGGATTTGAAGCATTTGGCAACATACAAGTTTAGCCAAAATCTTTTAGAAATGTATTTCTCTATGATTAGGGGACGTTTGGGATGGAACAACAATCCCTCATATTTGCAATTTCGGGCTGCATGGAGAGCCTCTCTAATCAAAAATGAAATTGATGTTAAATCATCAGGAAACTGCCGACCTCAAGATAACACTGAATTGCCATGATCAAAGACAGATATTTCACAAGTGCTCGATCGTGTTTTGTTTGAAAATTTGCGAAGACTGGATTTAAATGAACCAATGATGAATTTGTTGTGTTGCCTGATACTTTAAATGAATTTTGTGGAAATGTTATCGTATATGTCACAGGTTTTGTCGTTAGGAAAATTCGAAGAACATTTTCTTGTATGACATGTGTACAATCCTTAATATGTGTTAATGTAAATTGTATTGAGTACAATGACTTTATTGTAAAAAAACAATGGTGGATTGACAATACCATCGAAAAGTTCAATTAGAGTATGCACGCAAACAGAAAAACTGTTAAGACATTGTTTGCAGCTTAACAATGGACGTCCACCTCAAGGAAATTTTCTTCAGCGATTGGTATTAAATGTGCTACATTCTGTATCACTGGAAAATGTGTTTCAAGATTTAGATGAATACATCAAAGAAAATGTCTTTCCCAAAGACCATAAAGTTTTGTTGATTAAAAAAATTGTAAAAGTGTATGTTGATGTATGGTGCCATCATATGGCAAAACTTCACAACAGCTAGATACATAAAAGAATTATTCGGCAGCAACTAACAAAATCAGTTTTGTTTTTGAATCAATAAAATTGTTATTAATGTATTTTCCTTTTTATTTCCCCATCTGCTACTAAATTTGGTAGAGTGAATTTGAATACTAAATTGGAAAGGTAAGGAAGTCATTTTCCACATGCGTGTTTGGAAATGTACAAAAACTAGTTTTCATTTAAGCTATGCAAAGCTAATATGTAGGAATTACTGCTTGATTAGAAACTTTGAAATATTTTAAGCATAGAACTGTTTTAAAGAAAAACTAACTTAAAGGTCCCAGTATCTTGTTTGGTATCAATTAAAGTATTATGCCTTCAACTTGGGGTATACACATCCCTATATCCTTAGAGTAAATGATATAAATTTAATAAATGAGAACGTAAGGAATACATACACAAGCATATTTTAGGAAGTTTTCTTGGTCCCATTTATTTTCTTATCCTTCATGGGCAATGACAATCATTTTCTGGTAGGCCTAGTAACTGAAAAATTATTTGCTATCGTGATGTCTGCATATGAATTCTTATGTGTTTAACTGTGAGCTGTAAATCCATTTAATAGCTTTCAGTGTAATTGTGTTGAAATAACCAGTCTGTGGTTTAGTTGTCTTGCATCATTTGTATATTTGGCTTATATATAAAATCTACATAGTGAATATTATCAATTTAACTGTTGTTAATAAGAGGGGTGAAATTTTGAAGCATGAGTTTTATAGGGGTTGATGTTGCCAAAAAAAAATGAACGTAGTAATCCAAATGTCAGGCTGAGGGCATGGAGGAATATAGAACAGGAGTGGAAACTTGTGTGGCACCATCTACAATAAGGTACAGGAGTTAAATCGACAACACTGCATTCTGTGGCCAGAATGGATACTTCTTGATCGCTGAACCAGCTAGCTCAGGTGCACGGTACACGATCTACTTTTTGGGCATACAATGTAAATAATAACCTCAATAACAGCACGTACTTCGATATTAGCGCGCTGTATAAAAAAACAAAATTTGAGCAACGGAAGAATAAATTGGCAACTAATAAAAACAAACTTTTTTCTGTATACTATTCATAAAATTTATTCTGAAAACAATCTTACATGATCACATAAGTACAATACAAATACAGAAGAAGAATCTGGTATTTTAGACACCATCAAATTACTATTTAAATAGATTTTCACCTACAAATCTAGTATCTGTGTTAATAAAATTATAATTGTATCTCCACCATCTTTTCATATTATAACACAAAACAAATCAATTTTATGTGGTAAAATTGGCAGAAATGGTTTCATATCAACATAAACTTATTTACATCTTGGATCAGATGTAGTTTGATTTAGTATCAATTTATGTCATGACTACGACACTTTTAATACACCACAAAATCATACTAGAAATAAATTGTCACAAAGAGGAAATATTTGGTACCGAGTTCATGACTTTTGTTATGCAGACATCTCTATCAATTGAGCTAAGAATCAAACACTGCATTCATGACACTTTTCTTGCAAGGAAAATACAATCTACCTGCATATTTGCGTGTATTACCTGTATTTTTGTGATAATTCATGTTCAATAATTAAAAATAGTTTAATTAAACCTAACATTCACGTAAGAACCTTAAAACAATTACATTAGAAATTCGTATAAATTCTGTAGCAGCAAAAGTAACATATTTATACATTTTATTAATCCTGATTAAATGGTGATTTTTAAATGTGAAGTTATTGAATTACATAAACAGTCAATTATTTTGACAACACCATTAAAAATTATTACAAACCTAGAGAAATTCTTTCCACTAGATTGTAGATAGGAGAAGATATTCTTATATAGATAGTTATACATCCAGAAACATGTCATTCAGACCTCATGATCTTTTAACCTCTTCCAGATCTGCAGTATAGTTTGAAGAAGCTACATATCCTAATATGAATATTATTAGTTTTTCTACTCCCATTGTATAACGCTGTCTTGGGATGGCTGCAACCAGTTGCATAATGATGGTCATTTCGATACAGTTTTCATTATGATACAGGCTCTTGACCGATCACAGAGACGCTTACAAACCAAGTATTGTCACTTCATTAATCAGTGAGAATCCTTGCAGTAAATGTATCGTTCGAGTGTGTATATTAAAATTGCATTTAATACTATATTAAGCTTCTCAGTTTTAATTTATTTTATTAGTAATCATTTTTACGTGAAATATTAAAAATAAATTGGATCGTAATTTCACTTTGATCTTATTTGACTAGCGCAGTGGTAGTTATTGAAGAGAACTTTCAGTGAGGTTAAGATCTGAACGCAAGTCATTTTGCGTTATTTGCTGTTGCTGTGTGGTTGTCCTTAAAAACCGGCCAATTCTTTAGTTTAAAATATTTAGTAAATGGTGGTTCTTTCTGATGGTGCTGACGTTTCCATAAATGAGAGAAAATGCGAAAATACGGACGTCGGAATATTATTGCCGCAACTTTTGTAGTCACTCGCCGGCGCTCTGGTAAAAAACAGCCACCTGCGGGTGTAGGGTAGTGAGGTGACCACTAGGTGGCCTTGGCTGAATCTTGCATGTCGACTGCCACGAAACAATTCAGTGGAGAAGTTTTACTTATAAAAGTTACCATAAGTCGTAGAAAAAGTACCATATGAAACTCGATGTAATGGGTATTAATACACTCGTGTGAAGTTTACGATACTCGCTCGTTCCTCGCTCGTATCGTAATTTCACACTCGTGTATTAATACCCATCATTACATCATCGTTTCATAATGTACTATTAAAACACATGTTCTTTCTTGCAATTCATCACATTTTTATTCAAACCATGTAATTGGAGGGTAATAAACTGGTAAGATTTAAAAGCTTAAATTCAACACAAAGGACTGCAAAGGAGTGTCCATTTGTTGTGCAAAGCTAGTGAAAAAATTTGTATAAATAAAAACTTATTTATTGAGGTTGGAATACTACCGTTGCTTTGCCTATTAATTTATCAATCCGTGGTATTCAAGTGAATTACTCAAGGATATTTTCATGTGCTTCAGATCTCTTCTTCTCTTACTTCTCCCGCTGATCGGATTCTATGCTTCGGGTTACAGACTTGGTGCCTCTGAGTGACCTGTAATGAAAGCATATATTTGAAATATGTAATGCAGGAACACCACACCCGAAATTCTCAAGCATCAAGGTGGTACACTATTAAAATTTAGGCCTATAAAATAATGACATCAAACTCTTAAGGTATCTGAAATGTTCGGAACGATACATGAAATAGCACAACACTAGACGGAAATATCGTTCAATTACAGTAACTCAACATAACTCAAAATATTTCACTCACCTTCCCATTTTGGAGGAAAACCTGAAGAAACTATTTCCTTTATCCTGCCGAACACTGGCACATCCTTGGGCCCAACATTTAGTCATTGTCATCTGCAACACTTGACATACACCACCAAAAATAGCTCTCAAACGAAATTTCACAATCATACACGTTGCTATGAGCATCGCCGTCTCTTCAGCAAAAAAATAAATTAGTGGATGAAATGAATGGTAGAAGGTTCATAAGCTCGCACCGCTACCTGACGAGCAAATTAACGAAGCAGGGTTTGAAATTACGCATGTACCTTAAAATAGATGTCACCACATGGAAACGACGCTAGCGAATCCTCTAGTCCATACTCTCAAACAGCGAGAGTTTCCCCTCCTGTTGTATATTCCTCCATGCTGAGGGTTCTACAGCTAAGGTTTCATGCCTGAAATTAAAAATTGTTCAAAAAGTAAATTTACGAACATGACAATTACATAAACCCGTACCTAAATTAAAACATTCAATTTGTTTTAAAATTTCGCATGATACGATTTGGCATCAAGGTTACATTCTTTTCATGTAAAATTTTTGCTGACATTTACTTTTCCCGAAATTTCAGGAATGCACAGCATGTGACAAAGATATTTACATCTTCTATGCACATGTGCATACAATAATTTCATTTATTGGGTAAACTGACGTGCTTCAAGTAGGATGCGTATTTAGAAAGGATACATCATATTTCAAATTCCCGCGCAATGTTGCCATACTAATGGCGTCTGGCCGCTGATTCAATTTGCAACCGACATTCCTTCAGATGGCATACCGGGTGGTAGGGCGGCGGTTGTCACCCTTAGCTTACGTCTCAGCGCAGCACAAATTCTCTGTAACGACGCCATATTCCCAAGACACAGGCGCAGCCATTCCGTCAATCGTGCCTCCTCCAGCTACCGTCACCACAACATCTGCCTCCCAAAAACTCACTCTTCCCTCTTTACTGCTCACAACCTCTCACTCCGGCGTCTCAAAACCTTCGTCGTGAAAGGACAAACACAAACACATCAATTCCAGAGGCGGGACTCGAACATGCGATCCTTGGGCCCGAGATTGGTACGACACTACTGCCTTAGTGACCTCGGCCTCCAGGAATCGGCTATCTAAATATGCTTTTTTGCCTTATTTTCATCTAAAACACCATTATCACGCTCACAATAGAACGATCACACGAATCGATTGTTTCATCCACGGAATCCTACTGATTTTTTCCTTAACTGCATTTGCAATTATTGCAACGGCTTGATCATACAAATTACTGACGTAAAATTTTCAAAGATTTACCTGGGACAAATTTGTCACAATATTTTTTCCATAAAGCTTTTAAGTTAAAGACTGTTCAGTTTATATTGGCTGCCACAAAAGCTTCACATTAACCTTTAGATAACTGTTCTGACTGAAAATTCTAAAAGTTTACTTTTAGAATTTTCACTCGCAGCAAATAAGGCCATAGTTTGAATTATTATGTTATTATTCTTCCTCGACACATTATTTTGTGCTTCACTGTTTCTAAATGTTGTATAACAAAGTACATTTTTGAATTTCTGATAATAATCTCACAATATTTACGAAATAACACCTTATCATGTGTTGAGAGAAAGTCACGGCCAAACTCCCTAAAAAAATTATTTATATTTAGGTAAGTTACTGCCTTTGACTGAGGGCATAGCACCAAAAAATGTCTTCTCTCTTAAAACCACAAACTTGACCATTTGAGCTCTTTGACAGATCTGACTTCAGACTTTCATAATTCGATTGTTACTCTTGGAAACATGGCACACAATAGCAACTTGTGCTCTTGTGCGTAACAATGTGGTTGACACATACTTCTCGTCTTCTTTGATTTCGCCTATATCATCGCCAAAGTATCAATTACAATGCCACAAATTTTATTTATTTATTTATTTATTTATTTACGTCAAAAACAGTTAAAAACTGCGTATGACGAGCTATGGGGAGAAGTGAATTTTGTGCACGTTTTCATAATTCTGTGGTCTCTATCCTAAACCATATTCTAGTCGAATTTTGAATACAGAAAAGAGAGTTTTTTTCGAGTTTTGTTGACAAAATATTCGCTCCTATATAATAAAATATATTTTCAAAGGTAAATTAGCTATAAATTTCTGCCCTGAACCCTCATGTTCTTCATGAAAGAATAATACTTTTTGCCGCGATAATATGAAAAACGATAATTTGAATAACTATATTTCCCACTGAAATTCAGAAGACGTGCACAAATAATGAAGTTACATTTATGTCCAGAAGCAAAACAAGAGGACCATCTCAGCATTTGCTCAAGGATCAGGGAAACTGGACGAAAAACCTGATCGAGATGGGGGCCATCAACCCAGAAACTGTGGTACAATACTTGTTACAGGTTCTTTAGAATTATACAGTCCAAATGATAAATAATTACATTAACTATCATTGTTAAAATTAATTCTACTTTCCTTTTTGATGCTCGGTATAGTCTCGAATTGTATAGAAACAGTTATGCAGCAGAAAAGATTTTACTTGGGACTTAAACTTTTCTATGGAATTTAATCGTTTAATGTCTTCTGGCAAAGTGTTGTAGAGTAATGTACATGAATTGTATGTGAATTTTTTGTAGTGAGCTGTTGATACTGCCACCTGGTGAATATGATTACTACGTCGTGTGTTATACTTATAGACATCGGCGTTTGCTGAAAATATATTCCCGTCCTTAAGTAAGTCATTTTTGACAAAAACTACTGATTCGTAAATCAGGAGACAAGGTAATGGTAAAATTCCTAGATTAATAAAGAGTGACTTACAAGAATCACGTGGGTTGGATTTGCTTATTATTCGTACAATTCTTTTTTGTAATCTGAAAGTCTGTGAACTATAAGATGTGTTTCCCCAAAATATTATGCCATATCTCAGGCGGGAGTGAACATTGGCAAAATATACACAACGAGCTGTATGAAGGCTGACGGAATTTGAAAGAATTCTGAACGCGTAGCATAATGAGCTTAATTTTGTGTTCAATTCATTTAAGTGGGCATTCCATTTGAGGTTTGACTGAATTGATAGACCTAAAAATTTTGTTACATTAACATCAGTCAATGGCACACCGTTCATTTTCAATGGAGTACAGAATTTTTTATTTGATATGGAAAACTGCATTGAAACTGTTTTACTTTCATTTACTTTTAATTTGTTATTACGGAACCAATTTGAAACGTCTGATATTGTACTATTTACGGTTTCTTTGTTGCAAAGAATATTTGTATCATCCGCAAAGAGAACTGTTCTTCCGTTTCGAATCGCTAAGGGCATGTCATTTACGTATAATAGGAAGAGAATAGGGCCTAAAATCGATCCTTGCGGGACTCCACGTACAATTGGCAAAGAACCGGAAAGGTGTGTACATAAAGTTCCATCATTCCAGTAAGGTATTTCTACTCTCTGAGATCGTTGTTTAAGGTACGAACATAGCCAATCTAGAGCAATACCACGGATTCCATACGAAGGTAATTTTGAAAGTAAAATGTTATGATCAATGACGTCAAAAGCTTTTGAAAGATCTAAAAATATTCCAATAGTTGCTTCGTTTTGATCCAATGATGAGGCAACATCCTTAAGAAAAGAAAAAATGGCTGTTTCCGTAGATTTTGATTTCCGGAATCCATGTTGGCAATTTGAAAACGCGTCGTGTTTATTCAGAAAGGTTTCCATTCGCACATAAAAAAGTCTCTCTAATATTTTTGAAAAAACTGACAAAAGAGAAATTGGCCGATAATTTTGAACTTCATTTTTGTTGCCTTTTTTGAAGAGCGGCTTAATCTTAGCTGTTTTAAAAATATCTGGAAAAATTCCGGTGCATAAGGATGCATTAAATATGTGAGTTAACGGGTGTATAATGGCTGGCGCGCACGTCTTTAACAAACAATCCGGAAATTCATCTAAACCGGCCGAATATTTATTTTTTAATTTACCGATTATTTTGAGAATTTCATAGGAAGAGGTTTCGGAAACGAACATAGTGTCTAAGACTTTTAGGGAAACGTCAGATGTTGAATTTTGTGGCTGAAAACCCTTAGTAAGATCGACAGCAATTCTCGAAAAGTATTGGTTAAAGAGACTAGCCACTGTTGCCGGATCGTTCACATCTCTATCGTTATCTTTTAAAACAACATTCTCTATAAGGTTTCTAGTTGGTTTGGTCGCATTTTTTACTATATCCCACATTGATTTTGTTTTGTTATTTGAGTTCAAAATATCCTGATCGTGTTTCATGATTTTAGCCTGCCTTATGACTTTTCTTAACAATGATTTGTATTTTTTAAAGTACAGGAGGAAATCTTGAGATACGTTATGATGCTTAGAAATGAAAGATAGAATTCGTTTGTTTTTACATGATGTTCTAATCCCTTGTGTTATCCAAGAATTGTTTTTGCGTGAAATATTTAATTTTCTTTTCTGAAGAGGAAAGCAAGTGTTAAAATGAAATGAAAGCGTTGAAAAAAAAGAATAATATTTATCGTTTGTATCAATAGTATTATAAACTGCGTCCCATGACTCCTGCAGCAAGTAATCAATGAATAATTTTATTTTACTTTTAGAAAACACTCTACTCATACGTGTATTATTTATTGTGTCATTGTTCGCATTTCGTATAATGGTAAGAATTTGTGCATCGTGGTCACTGTATCCTAAATCTTTTGTTTCAATTTCATGTCGAGTAGTGGTTTTGTTAATTATAATTTGATCGATTGCCTTCTTTGAATTTACTGTGATCCGTGTAGGTACTTTTATTGTAATATCTAAATTGAAGGAATTAATTAAGTTAAGAAACTGCTCTTTCTCGCAAGATTCGACCAGAAAATCAATGTTAAAATCTCCACATACAACAATGGATTCAAAAGAGCGATTGATGACTTTGATAAGTGCTATCTCTAGTTTTTCTAAGAACAAAATGTAATCTGCAGCTCTCTTTGTTGGAGGCCTGTAGATGCAAAGCAATATCATTTTTAGCACAGGAAGATGTACAACAGAAATTTCAAAAACATTTTCAACGGCATACTCATTGAATTCCGTCAAGGAGATAGAATCAATATTATTTTTAACGTAAATACAAGAACCTCCATATGCCGGACTTTTATGAGATTCTCTTTTTCTACAATAATAGCCTGCGAGGTAAAAGTTTGGAATTTGGAAAATGCTAAGTTCATTAGCAGATAACCAATGTTCTGTAAAGCAAAGAACATCCATTTGATTTAAATCGCTCTGTAGAGCTGCCTCGATAAACTCAGTTTTATTTGAAAGGGATTGAACATTATGGTGCAATATCTTTATTTTTTGCAAGTACCTACACGAATGTTTTTCTGCTGCATCTGACTGTAGTTGCTATATATTTACTCCATTTTTACCTCGAGTGCGTGGTCGAAGGTTGTAATGTGTCCCAGCAGTCACAGGTTGTGAGGAAATAGAGGCGTCATTGGTAGTGGGAATGGAAGAAACGGGAGTAGGTTCACAGGAGGGGGTAAGAGGGTTCAGAATAAGGGTGGGGGGTGGGGAACGTAAGGAAGGTGAAAGGGATGGATTTTTGGCAGGAGGCTGCGTAGGACTGGAGTTGATGATGTATTGTGCAAGCTTTTCACCGACTGCATGTTTTCCAGCAAGGTTCATGTGGAGACCGTGCCGGGTGAAGTGTTTTACTGAGAGGAAATTCATTTCAAAAAGTGTTACATCTGTTTCTCTCAGTTGCAGTTTTAGTTGTTGGTTTGCGTGCTTAATCTCGCTGCAGAGTGTTGGCCTGTTGTACCAGAAGGGCAGAGTCGAGACTACAATGTTAGTATTTTGGGCGGCACATTGTAATTTGTTTACATGTTGCTCAGGTGTAAAGTTACCGCCCAAATTAATGTCATTCTGCCCTCCGATAATAAAGACTGTGTCCTGATTGGTCATTGTCTTCGTGTGAGTGTCCAACTCTGCAGTCACGTCTGCAAACCTCCCGTTAGGTTTAAAAATAGACGAGACTGAGTAGTTGGGGGGTAACTTCCTACTGAGAATGGAGGAAAGATGGCGACCAATTCTTTATCAATTATAAATTATGACATCATTCATAATCGGACAAACTATTTCCGGGTGCCAGGGCCATATCATCTAAAAGATGTTCAAGCACATATTGCTGCAATGAACGAAACACACTTCCAATATTTCTCATAAATGCTTTTCGCATTCATATTTATGAAAAATATTTTTCGCTTTGATGAGACAAATATACATATTAATTAAAATTCCAATAAAAATATGCCACATTAAAAGACACAAAGCCACACAAAAAAAGAATAAAATTTAAATAATAACTTAATACGATGAAAATATAATGCAATAACATATTTATTTAAATGACTTTTAACAAAACATTGTTAATTTTTAATATTGCATACAGTATAACCCTCAAAATTACTACAAGTAAGACATATTTCCTAAAAATTGATCATGATCTTATTTTAAGATGCCTTTAAGGAACAGATTTCATTTAGGAAACAATCTCTAGGAAATTGTAGGAAGATGCCGAAAAAAGTTTAAATTTAAGCAAGAATAAATTTATGTCACATTAAACAGTGCAATTAGCACTATCCGTACAAAATGTTTGAAGAAAATATTTGGATTTTGAAAAAAAATTGTTTGAAAAGTTTCAAAAATATTTGAGGGAACGGTGATTAATTAATGCTTATTTAATTCCTTAAATCAACCTAGAAAATCACATTATTGCTTAGAGACAATCCAGTGAGCTGATATGACGAACTTTCTGCTTCTGCCAGGAATGTAATTTGATAGAGGCTGCTTTTACAAAGCACACTACACGATGTTCTGTGAAACATCGATGTCGCGACAATGACCTCATACCAATAAGATGTCTTCTGTTAAAAATTCGCCGTTTTTTCTGCAGCACTACAATACTTTCTCTGTACTGCATAAACAGTACTAACAATGTAAAAAGTGTGTAAATTTTTAAAGAAATCGATTAAGTAGTTTTTACAAGCATTACAACAAATACACAGCATTACACAAATACGAACATTGCCTTTTAATTGTGTAGGTAATGAAAGTTAAATAATTGCGTTATAGTAAAACGATATTTATAAATGTTTATTTCATATTTACAAAACGTGTAATGTAACAGTTAAAAAATTAAAATTTTGCTATAATAAACAGATGAATTTTGTCTCAATCAAATGGCAGTTTTTAGAACATTTTTCCCGTAGTTATCGCTTAAAATTAGTTATCCACTAGCTTTACAATTATGAATTTATGGATTCGCGAGGTCCACTAGATTAGCAACAGCTGCTTTAAATCACACGATTTACTTCAATTCCAACGGACAATGACGAGCTTAAAAACACGATGTCGTAGCGAATTAGAATACGAAGTGGATGATGAAAGTCCGTCCAGACATTTCATTCCAGTCCACTCTCATAATTCTGTCGCGCCCTGCAGCGGCGCCCGTGCAAGTGGCGTTGACGCGTGCAGTGAATTGCGCTGAGAGGCTGCAAGTGACGCCTACACGAGCGACCGCCCCGTCTCCGGCCTCGCAACTGGGCGCCGGAGCAGGCACAGGCGAGTGGCTGGGCGCGACAGCGCGCGATTCACTGCACGGGCGCGGCGGCGCGACCGATCACTACCTTGTCACGAAATGGTTTCGATCGCATGGGAGCTTAATTATTTAGTTCGGGTTATATGCAACACTGTGCAAGGATTGAAATACTTTTTGCTGGTTAAAATGTTTTTCAAAATAATTTAAGTCAGGTAGCAGGAAATCATTTCGTTCAGGCCATATTGTAATTAATGTGTAGGTCAAGGTTCAAAACCGAAATGTGTTGAATATCTGTCATTATTTTTTCTGAATATACCTGTTGAATTGTGTTCTTTTAATTCATTAATGTTGTAACCAATTTATATAATAGTTTTGTAATTTTAATGTTTAATATAAGCATCCCTAAATAAATTTTTCAGAAATAGAATGATTATATTAAGTGACTAGCTGCTACCCGACGCTTTGCTGCCCCAGAAGAAATAATTGAAGAAATATTTCTCTCCCCCTCTTTCTTAATTTCCCCACTCTCTTTTCCCATCTCACTTTTTTCTCCTGTCTCTCTTTCCCCCTCTCTCCCTTCCCCCTGTCTTTACCCCCTCTGTATCTCTTTCCCCGTCTGTGTCTATTTCCCTCTTCTTTGTCTCTTCCCTTCTGTTTCTTCTTCCCTTCTGTGTTTTCTTCCCCTCTGTGTCTCTTCTCCCCTCTGTATCTCTTTTCTCCCACACTCTTGACTCTCTTTTTCCCTCTCTTTCTTTTCTCGCTGTTTTCCCTCTCTCTGTTTTCCCTCTCGGTCTATGTTCCCTGTCTCTATTTTCCCTCCCTCTCAATTTTTCCCTCTTTCTATTTCTCCCTCTCTCTTCATTTTTACCAATCTCTATTTTCCCTCCATTTCCCCCTCTGTCTATTCCCCTCTCTTTTCCCCCATCTCTTTTTCCCCTCTCTATTTTTTCTCTTTCCTTCCTCATTCCCCCTCTCTCTCTCCCTCTGTCTTTGTCCCTCTTTCTCTGTTCCCCTTTCCTCTCATCAACTTGCGTCGCCTGCTCCTCCTGTTCTCCTCGACCTCGCTCCACGGCACACAGCAACTCTCAGCAACAATGAAGCTCACGTGATTTGGAAATTGCATTTAACTGAAGCGCCATCTTGTGTTGTAGCGCCATCTAGTGGAATTACAATAATTGTACTATGCCTATGTTCTTCCCGTAAGTGTAAGCAATACGCTGACAAAGTGGTATCGCAATCGGATGCACGGTACGCCAGTGCATTAAGCACGAACCAACAAACATTGATTTTTATATATTTGATTAATTTTCTGTATAATTTTTATTCGTGAAGTTTTCCAAAATTTTAATAGATATTCTCCTATTCGGGGCGGAGATAAATCCAACAAATGGGAGATAATTAAAATTGGTCCCGTCGTTCTCGATTTATAAATGGTTTAATTAACCCGACTTTGTTTTATTTACTGAGCAGGTAGGGTACTATTGAGAAGCGCCGGAACAGCAAAAATGTAATAGAATGTTCAAAAAGAGTATCATCCTGTAGATTACAGTGTGAAAAACATTTCTTTGAGGCTTTTGGTCTCAAAAATTCAGTTTTTAATGCCCTAAAACGTTTCGTTTTGGTGTTATTTAACGATATAGGTTCGAACTCTGTAGCAGGCTGCATTTACATGAATATCTAGTTTTTTTGTTCTTCAGTGACTTGTGTCATTTTTACTTTCTTGCCTTACGAATACTTTGTAAGAAGAGAAAGTTATGTAATCGTGCGCCGGAAAACGGCTAATTTTCGCCAGAAAATCTCTTGTAACTGGAGTCTGGTGAGGAAAAATTCGATAAAACCTGTTGCTAAATTTAGGGGAAAAAATACTCTACCTCGTGGGGTAGTCAAAATCCATGTTTTGTTGCTTCTTGATACTGTAAAATCGACTGACGGTAAAACGTCCGTCCGTCTGTCTGTCTGTCCGTTTGTTGTCAACGCTAGCGCCTAAACCGTTCAGCCGATTTTCTTCAAAATTGATATTCCCCAATTGTTTTTATTAGTGTTAAGAATCTTGAAATTTGAAACCGATATTTTAATTTTTGGGGGTACTTTACATGAAGCCCGTCGGAGATTTTCAAAGTTAAAAGAAAATGGCTCCAAATATTTTGATTAAATTTTGTTGTTGAATAGGGCGAAGAACGTTTAAGGGAATGATGTAGATATCATTTTCGTTGACATCCCCAATTTTCCGAAAATTGCAAAAAACTATTTTAAAAACTGCAAAATTGAAGATAGAGATTTTTGCCTCAGACAAAGTCGGTTGTACAAAATTAGCAGTTTAAATAAGGTCATGCACCATTTTTTGGAAAAACGAGTAGTATTTGCGTAAATTGAGCTTCAAATTTACAAAACAAATTCTCAAAAACCGCTCCAATTTTTTCTTTAAAATTTCTTCACTTATGTAATGAGGGACGATAAACATGGTTTTAGTCCCACTTCTGGGAAATACTTGGTTTTTTGAAAATTGCAAAAAAATATTTTTAAAACTACAATATTGTAGATAGCGATTTTTACCTCAGTCTCTTGTACAAAACTAGCTCTTTAAAAACGGTTATGTAGAATTTTCTGAAAAAACGAGTCATTTTTGCGTAATCTTTGCTTCAAATTTCAAAAACAAATTCTCAAAAACCGCTCCAAATTTTTGTTTTAAATTTTCTCCATGTGTGTAATAAGAGACGGTAAATAAATAAATAAATAAATAAATAAACTAGTGGCGCTATAGAATGGTACAGACTTTCTCGTATGTACCATCGTATCAATAGTTTCTTTATCATGCATTTACCATTTTATAGCTGGATTCGATTCTTTTTATGGCTCTGTTCGACCCACAGGGTTCTAGTGTGGCGTAGTAGTATAAATGCCGGTTCGTTAACTTTGAGGATATATCTCGAAACGGAAAATTTTTGCTGGTAGAAAACACTTTTGCTGATTTATGAAGTAGTGGAATAGCATTTAGGATCATATAGAAGCAGTGCGAGAAAGTATGTGCGTTACACCACTAATTTCAATACTTTTTTAGTTAATCTGTTATTCGGGATGGAGATGAATCCAACAAAACAGAAATAATTAAAATTGGTTCAGTCGTTCTTGAATTATAAGTGGTGTAACTAATACAATTTTGTTTCAGATATATAGATTTTCTTAATACTCCTTAATTTTGCCAGTTGTGTTGTATCTTGTTTTTACTTTCCCGTATGCATACGTATATGCGGAATAATAGACGTAGTATAGGGAAAGTTATACTGCCGAGTGTGATGCAGGTTGCATTTGACGTGAATATGTAGTGGATATGTAGAGAATATGTAGCACCGTGTAGTGGAGATACAACAGAATTAACTACACATAAACCTCGGTGAAAAAACATCTAGACGTGCCAATTTTCGAGGAGATCGGTTAACGGTTCATGGAAATCGTTTTGATGGAGACGCCGGTAAAATCACAGACGCTTCCTTTTTTTATATTTACTTAAGTTTTAACCCAAAGTAGCCATACTTTTAGTTTTTTTATGAACATCACGCTTTACCATGCCACACCAATGCCGTAACTTAGTATACCACATTGGTACTTACATTGCACGAAAATACATGTACTGCGTCATTAAATAAGACGGTTTTAAAAATCAAATCTCTACCTTAAGAGAATATACTACCTGACATCACGAATACAACCGAGAATCTACAGAGATAGTGATAAACCGAGATGTCTTGCACAGGGTAGTAGATAATTAGTAAAATATACATAGAGAAATGTATGCAAGAGTCATCTTTATAAAACGTACGCAAAAATCTTCACAGAAAAAAAATCTCGAGACAAAAAAAGAAAATATATACAAAAGAAATATCTTTGGTATTACTTTATCCAACTGGTTTTCCTCAAAATTGTTCTGAATGCGCAGAAATTTTATAAAAGTTTTCGTATGCCTATGTTTAATGTGCAAGATTTCAGCAGTAACATCACTTCATGTATTTAATTACTTCAAACTTTTCCTTGCCTTATCATAACTTCATTTAGAAATGGCCACATTGATGATTCGTTCTCCCCCACACGGACGGCGGCGAGAGGGCTGAAATAGCCGGGCAGCGCGGCCAGAGGCTGACAGAAATAGCGACCCAAGACGCGGAGGGCGACAGATCACGTGCTCGGAACGCAGCGGCGACAGCTCACAGCAGAGGAGCCTGTGGCAGGTCGTACAGTTGCGGAGGCACGCTAGTGAGTTTGGATTTTTGACTCTTGTTTACATTTGCCACGTGATTCAGCCTGCAATTACCATCGTCGACAGAACGTTCATCATAAGCTGGATTGTGTAAGTTGCCTAAATATACTTAGTTAAACCTTGTATTGATTGAATTTCGTATCAGAGGAAAAAAACCAAGTGAATGTACTGCGTATTATGTATGTTAAGAAACATCTATTTATCATTTTGAGTGTGTTCTTCGCTTTAGTTTCACTTATCCTATATAATAACTTGAACAGCTAGACGTTTCTATTCCAATTCATTTTTTAAGTTAGTACAACCTATCGCAAGTTGCGAGTCTCGTCGAAACATGAAAATTGTGAAAGAATAAAAAAATTATCGGTCGTCATGAGACGACGAAGACATAATTTTCTGTATTCACGACTGTTTTAGAACAGTAAATTTCTGGTTCAGCATTTTTTGCTGGTGCGGCCAATAATAAGATTATAAATTTGTATTTCTTTATAGGCCTACAAATAAAATTGGAATAAAACAAATTGATTAGCGAAAGTAATTTTATGTTGAACACATGACAAATGAACCAATGATGGACAAGTCTGCGAGGTGCAGTGGGACACTGTTCTCCCGAATTTTTTAAGAAAAAATAGTTTTTATTTGATTTCATTACATGAAGATTTAGTTCTTGTAACTACAGATTGGTCCCTAAGCACTAGCGCTGCTTCGAACTTCGCTGACAGCTAAATGAAAATGGCATCCGGTAGCAAGGAGCGACATACCAGAGGGCGGCCAAAGGCGAAGAAATGTCCTCTGCTTTTGCACGGAGCACTTTCGGCAAATTTCAACCCCGCTCTGCTCAGTGTTGGAACATATTAGCTTTCTGCAGCCGGCGGCTGGGCGGCTGGCGGTAGAGTCGAAAACTTAACTTTCTTATAAAACTTTCTCTTTAAGTGTTTTGAAGTAAGACGAAGTCTATGTGTTGTTTTACGGAAATGATCTTTATTTAAAGTTACATTTTTAAAAATTATTTCTGAGAAGCCGAGATTCGGGATGAAAGATAACATTTTCTTAATATGATCTATAAAAATTATAATCTAACATATTAAGGGAAGAAATGAAATTTCGTTTACATATTTTGACAAATTATAAAAAAGTGCGGTGCTTGTCATCCCTAATAAAAAGAAGATGATTTTCTGTAAATATTTGTGATATAAATTGTTATTTATTTTGTATTTTGTTTTTTATTAAATGTAAAAAACTTTGCTGTATATTTAATATAATAATATAATACTAAATAATACCTTAAAAATATTTTACTTGACTTTTTATGTCACTCTGAAGCACACTTCCCTGTGTATTGAACCGTCAACGAATATCATTAAATCATACTAAGAAGAAATGTCACCCCTTACATTTCTCACAATATATTATAATTTTCTTAGACATGAAGGGTTCTTAGTGATCAGAACTTTTGAATTTAATACTTGATCAATTGGCTTTGGAATAGAAATTGGATGGTATAACATATGTTATTTTCCTCCTTATACATCAGATCGGCAGTCAGCTGACCACACTTTCTATACCATTTGAAATGTTATTTCTTCCTACATATTAATATTCTTTTAACAATTCCGTAGTGTTTCTGTTATAAGATCTATAAGTGCATTGAAGAACCCACGCTTCTTATTGTCACAGAGTATACCTCGCTGTATACTGTCTAAAAACGTGTGAGTTTCATTTTATTTTTTACATTGCAGTGAAATGTGTGATATCAGAGATTGCAGAGAATAGGAAATCTCATTTGTTTTATAGCCTCTTTAGTATGGACCAAACTAACCCTTTAATTGGTACAGTATACGTACATTTTGACTCTGCTACAGGGAGTACTCATTGAAATTCATACCATAAGAGCTGCTGATTACACGTCTTTTTAAAGGATCAAACAAGAGCTTTTGTTTTTCTCGTTAGACTTTGACGTCATCACGTTCTCATGAGCCTTTCAGAGCTTCATCATATTCTAATTCCAAGCTTTGAATTGCACATTTGTCTCCGTAGAAATTGAGTTCGTGCAGAAATTCTCAATGACTAGAACAAAAGCTAATTAGCAGAGGTAGGATTTCCTAGCAAATGAATATTTAATGTAATCTTACTTCTAGAACATTGAAAATATGGGTTTCATCGCATTATTATTTAAAAAATGTTCACTGAAATATTCAGAGCAAGGTTGCATGTTTCAGTATTTTTTGGCGGGAGGGGGATTCAAGTCTAATGCATATTCGTACGTTTGTGTATAAAATAGAAAATTAGTTCTATCTAATGTGATAAGATATTTTATTAAGATATTCTGCATACATCATAACATTAAAATTTAAGTATATTTTGCATAAATGACTAGTGATAGTGTTAGTGCTAGTGCTGGTGTATGTAGTTCTGTTCATGTCTTGATTGATTATTTCGTGTTTTTACGAGAGGTAGAAATGTCCCTCCTCCGCTGGATCGTGCGATCGCACGTTTGGTTTAGGCGCTAGTGTTGTTCATAGACTGACGGACAGACGGAAAGACATACAGACAGACGACGGGGGATGTTTTGAAAAAAAACACTTTTTTGGTAACTGGGGACACCGAAACGTATATTTCCGTTATAATCTCGAAATCGATTTTATGCAGCATTACTTAACTTTCTCTATACTACGGTTATTACTCCGTATATCCGAAAAAATCGTCTGAACGATTTAGTTGCTAGCGTTGTTCATAGATGGATGGACGGACAGTAGCTTTGTCGTCAATCGATTTTTCGGTATTAAAGAGCATGTGTAGTGCATGTGCATTCCCGGCATGTGTGGTGCATGTTAGTGTAAGTGTGTATGTAAGAGGAGAGGATAGGACAAGGAAGAGAAAAGAAAGATCGCCCATGGTCCGTGGCCCGTTTGTTAGGGTACTGCTCCGGCATTCGCCTCGTGTTGATTGGAGAAACCTCGAAAAACTACCGATCAGAGCAGCCGGCCGCTAGAATGCTCCTCCAGACAGCGACGTCAGTCACTGTCTGAACGACTGTATGTCTGTCGACTGTCTGACGTTGTCTGACGACAGTCTGCTCGACCTAGCTGTCAACCAAGGGTCGAAAATCCTGCCGCCGTTGGGACTCGAACCTAGAACCTCCCGGTCAGAGGGACTGCAGTGACATCAGGTTGATGCACTGAACCATCTCTCCCGGTTATCACTTCGTGTTTGTGACGTGTTGGCTTCTCGAACCACCGCGTAACCCATCAGAGTATTCATTCGAAACGCAATCATTCATCTGTTATTACCATCTATCCTTCGTAATAACCCCTACTATTCTTCATACACTGGAAGACAAAGAATCACTACTACAGTGATCACCGTCTCAGAATTGGGGAGAATATAATGGCATAAGATTTTACTTTCCCGTAAACGTACGTACATACGGAGTAATATACATGTTTAGGGGAAAATATGTATTTCTGCGTGAAAAAACGGCGGATTTTCGGCTGAAAACTTTTATTACAGTGCCTTAGTAACAAAAAAGTGGATAAATCCAAGTGTTAAATTTAGCAAAAAATCCTCTAACACGTGGTGCAGCCAGAATTCACGTTATACGGCTCCTTGATACCGAAAAATCGATTGACGGCAAAACGAATGCCCGTCCGTCCGTCTGTCTGCGAACAACGCTAGCGACTAAACCGTTCAGAAGATTTTCTCCAAAATTGATTTTCACCTATCGATCTGACTTATCTTGTGGTCCCTTGAATTTGAAACCGATATTTTAATTTCAATTTTTGGGGGTACTTTACATGAAGCCCCCTGGACATTTTCAAAATTCTCTCAAAAACAGCTACAATTTTTTCTTTAAATTATTTGTAAGAATAGCGTAAAATACACTGATAAAGGTGGCATAGGTCCAATTTTCACGGTTAACACGGAATTTTTGAGCATTTTTAAAGTTTGAATTTTCTTCCTACAACGGCAAAATTAAAGATAGAGATTTTTCCTCCAAATAAAATTGGTTCTCCAAAGTCATTTTTCTTTCACACGTCACATGCACTTTTCTTTCATTAAGGGCATGCACATTTTTTGGAAAGTTTTAGGTTTTGGGGCAATATTGCGTGAAATATGTGCAATTTAAAAAAACAGATTTTCTCAAACACGGCTCCAAATGTTTTCTTTAAATTTTTGGAAGGGATGTACTCTGTGAAGTGACATAAACGCCACATTACTCTATACGTTTATTTCCGCAAAAATTACAAAAAGTATTTTTTTTAAATTTGTATCTCACGTCGTTAATATTTACATTAGCGGAAGTTTTTACACATTATTATATTTATGAGTACGTGTGCTTCAAATAGTGTCAAGTAACATTTGTAAAAAAACCAACTATTCTCTGTTAAAACTATTTTCAGAAACGCTCAACCGTCATTTTCTGATAAATGGCTCCAAATTGTTTCTTCAAAATTGTCTAACTTAAGGTGATAATTTCATTCTTTAATATAAAGCAAAGTTAATTTTTGGTTATTTTTTTGTTTTTTCAAAAAATTACAAATGTCAGTTTTGAAAGGTTTCTCACACCTCTAAAATGCATTTTCCTACAATTTGTAAACACTATTTTATTTGTGAGTTAAAGTGCTGTAAATGACTTTAAATAAAGTTCTTCGAAAACACAAAATATTCCTATGAAAAAGAGCTTTAAATTTCGCATTTACAGTAGCAATAAAAAGCAATTCTTTTAAAAACGTATCTAATTTTTTTAAAGAAAATTGCCATGTAGGATAAGCTTTTTACTGTTCTTTAATATTCTTAAAATAATATTTCCGTTCTGCTATTATGAAACAGAAAAATTAAGAAAATTGTTTAAAAAATGTAATTTTAGCAGCGATAGATGGCAGCTAGCAAGAGTAAGTCTCAAGTCGGAATTGCTAGCCGAGACTAAAGGAGATAGAAAATTAGTATGGGAAAGTCTGTGCCATTCTGTAGCACCATTAGGTTTTTAAAAGACGAACAAAATTGTTTTAATAATGGGGACCTGAGGTAGCTTAAAGGAAGCTTAAGAGAATGGTGCAGGTTTCATGTTTATTGAAATACCTGATTTTGCAAAAATTAAAAACATTTCGGCATCATCTTATAACTACAGTTGTGAAGATACAATTGTTTTTCTTGACGAAATATGCTCTGCAAATACAGATCTTCAAATAAAGTCAACTTGAATTTTTTGAAAATATGAGTAGTTTGTCTATACTGTCATGACACACATAATGGCCTGCTCGGAATTGTCTGTGCTTCATTTTCGGCTTATTGTGAAAAAACACTTTTTATTTTCTCGTACGTACGTACGTATAGTATAGAGAAGTTATGTAATGTTGCGCGAGAAAACGGCATATTTTCGGCAGAAAAACTCTTATTTCAGAGCCATGATAAAGAAAAAGTGGATAAATCCAGTTGCTCAATTAAGGAAATAATTCTCCGAACATGTGGTGCAGCCAGAATACCTATTTTGTGGGTCCTTGATACCGAAAAACCAATTGAAAGCAAAACGTCTGTCCGTTCGTCCGTCCGTCCGTCGGTCTGTCTGTGAACAACGCTAGCGACTAAACCGTTCTGCAAATTTTCTCCGAAATCGATACTCCCCAATCGATCTGAATGATCTCGCGGCCCCTTGAATTTGAAACTGATAGTTTAATTTTGGAGGGTACTTTACGTGAATACCCTGGGACATTTTCAAAATTCTCAAAAAAATTGCGCCATCAATTTTGACTAAATTTTGTTGTTGAATAGTCTCAAGGTCATGGTGCAGGTCTCATGTCAGTTGAAAACTGTGAATTTTCAAAAATTGCAAAAGTTTGAATTTTTGTCGGCGTCTTCCTTCAACTATAAAATTGCAGATCAAGATTTTTCCTCCAAATAAAATTTCTTCTCCGAAGTAAGGTTTTTCATTATGGCCATGTACATTTTTTTAAAATTTTAGTAGTTTTTGCTCAATATGGCGTGCAATATGTGCAATTTTAAAAAATTACCAAAACAAGATTTTCTCAAAAACGGCTCAAACTTCTTTCTTTAAACTTTTGGTAGTGATACTACTGAATGTACTCTTTTAGACACAAGGGACATATTGCGCTATTCTTTTGTTTTTTTCAAAAAATTACAAAAATGAAATTTTTTCGACTTGTTTTGAAAGGTTTCTTAAATCTTTAATATGCACATTACCAGCAATTTGTAAACATTATTATATTTGTGAATGTAAGTGCTTCAAATGGCTTCAAATGAATCTTTTTGTAAACTCAAAAAGTTTTGGAGAAAAAAAACTTCAAATTTCGCATTTTCAGTAGCGCTTATACACTATTTTCTTAAAAACGACTACATTTTTTTTAAAAATGCCTTTTAGGACCAGGTTTTTTGTTCTTTAATATTCCAAAATTAATATTTTCGTTCTACCATTAGGAAACTGAAAAATTAGGAAAAATGACAAAAAAATGTACTCTGGATGGTGATAGATGGCAGCTGTTTTTCTCAATATTTATCAAAACTACAGCTTCAAATAAGGTCATGCTTAACTTTTTGAAAATACGAGTTGTTTTTCTATAATTTCGTGACAAACAAAATAGCCTGCTGCAAAATTACTGCCCTCCAGACAGCAAGGTGCGTCGTAAATTAGAATTTGCAATTTTGTATATTGTTTATTTGTTCGTTTTTGCATTGGACCTTTTGATATGCATTTACACATTAAGCTTTAAAGAAATGTCATTTAAGAAAATGGCAAAAAATGTACTTTGGGTGGCGATAGATGGTAGCTAGTTTTCTCAATAAAATGTATTTATCAAAACTACATCTTCAAATAAGGTCATGCTTAATGTTTTGAAAATACGAGTAGTTTTTCTATAATTTCGTGACAATTCTAATAGCCCGCTGCAAACTTACTGCGCTTCAGACAGCCGGATGCGTCGTAAATTAGAATTGGCAATTTCGCTCGTTTCTTACATTGGACCTTTTGTTATACTGTTACACATTAATCCTTCAGAAATTATTGATTTTGAAATATTTGAAATAAAAAATTACTATCTCTTTAAGAGAGTATCGACAATGCAGGGGGGGACGCAACAATTGAATTCCGTTCCGCGGTCGCGAATTTCTGTGAATTACGTGTCAATGTAGTGTCTTGATGGAATGTATGGTATCAGACTTCTTTTTCCAATTCTAGTTTATAAAACTTTTGTATTATATTTCGAATGACAAAATATTTCATATCATAAGAATAAATTGGCACAAAAGATACTTCGACTTAAAATGTATAAAAATGGTCAAAGTGTATCAGCTATTTTGTGAATGTAAACAGATTTAAAATGTGATATTTCGCCACCTCTCACTTCATGTCTAAAGCAGTAACCAGTTGACTGAACAATGTTTTGGAAAAATAGTCTTTTGCGTCCGGAGTCAGTATCTATTTGGTAGTTCTGGAGACGTCCTAGGACACAGATACTAACATTTCGGCCGTCACAGTGCGACCTTTCTCAGGGCAAAATGTAGATAGTCTAGCCAAGCCGGGAATGATTTTTTTTTAATCTTTCACTCTTTCAATAGTTTGTATTTATATCGTCGACATGTGTGTATGTGTGTGTGTGTGTGTGTGAATTTTTACAAATACATTTTCTGCCAAGCAAGCCACTGCCCGTCCGGAGTCAGTATCTACTTGGCAGTGCGGAAGCCGCGTCTTAGGACAGATACTACCGTTTTGGCCGTCAAGCTGCTACCTTCCTCAGGACAAAATGCAGAACGGACAGCCAAATAGATTTTTTTTTTTCACTTTCAATAGTTTGCATTTGTATCAACAAGTGTGTGCGTGTCTGAATTTTTTACAGGTGCATTTTCTGCGAAGCAAGCCACTGCGCGCGCCATGTCTGAGAGCCATGTGGCGGGGGCGGGGGCGGAGGGGGAGGTGGCGGCGCTGAGGGCGCGCGTGTCGGCGCTGGAGCAGCGCGTGGCGGAGGTGCGCGCGGCGCTGGACCGCGTGCTCTCCGCCGTCATGCCACGCGTCGAGCTCCTGCTCAGCGCGCTCGAGAGGGGCGCCGTCTCGGGTGAGCTCAGCCGCTGCGCTGCGCAGCCCTTCCTTCCTATGGCTAAGCATACGTATAACGCCGATTTCCGGCGGCTGCAGGGCCCGGCACCGAATAACGTCACACAGAAGCTGGATTGCGCTAAGTTATGAAATGGCGGCAGACATAAGGCTCCCGAAAGTTATCGTCGTTCAGTCGTCAACGTTGGCTTGTTGCCGGAACTCCTGGGAGTTTCGGCAGTGCTGGCTACAATCGAAACGTGGCTTTGGAGTGTGTGCTCACGAGATTATTCAACAATAATAGTGTTTTGTAAAGTACACATGGACTTTATAATTCTGGGAAATTAACACCAATCTATTTCCTTTTGGTTAATATTTTCTATTTTGAATAAGTTTCAAAAGCGCACTCAGTGCCACTCCCATTCTCTGGTTAAATATTTTGTTTTTCTGTTGTTCATGAAACAGTGCATTTTCTTCTTGACTGCACTGGAAATAACTTTGATAAATGAATGCCGCGCAGTCCACTCTCCGCGGTCTGCTCACGCGTTGAAGTGGAGCACCAGATCTCGAAAACATATAGTTAACCACTATCGAAATATAGTTAACTACTATCAAAATATAGTTAACCACTATCAAAATATAGTTAACCAATCAAAACATTGTTTCAAATCGAATCATTATCGATATTCAAGTCTACTTTCAAGGATAAGATGTTAGGGCGCTTTTGCACGGTCAAGCGTTACAGCAATCGATAGCAATATCAATCTTCTGCTCATACCCAGTTCAAGTTTCGCATCACTTTAGTGCATCTGTGCATGCGCAGAGGATCGATAGTGCTTAACGTTCGAGGTGGCAAAAACTCCCTTTTATGAATCTGCGCATGTGCAAAAGATCGATTTTGTTGTCGATTGCTGCGTACTAAGCCGTGCAAAAATTCCCGATAATTTGTGAACCACCGTTCCTTAGTGCTGACATTGCGTCTTCTTCTCCGTTTTGTTGGTCGCAGTGCCCGGTTCGTCTCCGTTCCCTTCCCTCCAACTCTCGCAGCTCGACGCCCCCGTCGAATCGTCGGCGTCGCCGGGGCCACCGCCGCCCGCTCCGTCTCCTCCTGCTTCGTCCATCCTGGGAGGCGCTGAGGGCGAGGCGACGCCAGAGCTCCACGCGGCGGCGGGGCGCGGCGACCTGGCCGAGCTGCAGCGCCTCCTGGCGGCGGGCGCCGGCGCGCGCTCGCGGGACGTCACCGGCGACACCGCGCTGCACTGGGCGGCGCGCGCCGGCCACACCGCCGCCGTGCAGGTAACGCCCGACATAGGGGCATCATTTCTGTTAAAACACGTCCCACGAAACTACACGTAAGAATGTTAAGTGGCAAAATGCACTTGTCAATAGGCCTTTTAAAACCCAAACTCATAACTCCCGTAAAGTGCGGTCCAGAGAGTGAAGAAAAAAATTCAATATCCACAACAAAATATACCTCAACTTACAGTTTAAGATTGTCAATAGATACGAAAAGGAGTTATATTACATAATGTCACAGGATAATAAATGTTACAATATTCATGTAGGTGGTCAAACATGACCACCGTTGCCAATGACGATGGGAAATACCATGAAAGAAGTTACAAATTTATATATCCTCTCTAATGATTATCCATCGTACACTGGTGTTTCGGAGGTACACGTCATGACGCATAAAAGGAGACTTCGTGTACCTAACACACTCCATTGCAGGGTGAGTTCCCTACCAATTTGTGACAAACGTCTCATTTCTATCTTTGTTATATATTTTTGCCATATATTCATCGATAAACAGTGATCATCTCCTACCCATGATATGTTCTAGAAGTTTATAAAATTTATTCTGAGACATTTTGTATACAACATGTATTACATCGGTGGCGACATGCGTAGTCGCAATATGGAACCAAGCCCTAAACTATGTAATAGAAAAAACTGCAAATATTGGAAAACTAGATAACAAGAATAATTTATAAAAAATTCGTCACGTTAATTCAAAATTATGGAATTGCTATATCTAAATCCGTTGCATAAAATATTACAAACACTTGCTATAAAAAGTCTCAAGGAATTGTATAAAAGATGAACCAAAACACAAGTTATCTAAATTCTATAGATACCTAGTCAAAGAAAAGAAATTCAAATATATTCAGACATGTACCACAAAATGAAAATAACAAAGGAGGAAGATGAAATAGAACAAGAAGTAATAAATGAGACGGCGCAATCAGAAATTAAAAGAACACATGGCTGAGAAAGGTCAACATGGCTTGGAAAGGTCTTGATCTCGTAGAACAGACACCTCTTTTCTACGCAAACAAAAATCCGAAGGCCTAAATAATGGAGACAATCTTATTTTTCTACATTCATATAACTTCCACAGTCTGAGGTAACGTACTTAATACGCTATTAGAGAAATATAATCCGATTATACTTCTACACTGCAGAGGGCAACCTGTGTTGTGTCGGCCAGGCAGCTCGCCGTCCACCGTAGCGGACGGAGTTCGATTCGCGTTCGGAGCAAATGGAATTTGAGGTGGCGAGTGTGGGCTCGCGGCAGGTTTTCACGCGATTAGCCACAGGCACACCCTTCATTCCCCCTCTGCTGGATCGTCATTCACCCCTCACACCTCACCCCAACCCTATCATCCTCATTACCTCCTGCTCCATCCATTCAAGGGCGATAGGACAGTCAACGGACAGTTGATACGCCTGTAGAAAGGGAGAGGGATGAAAAATGAAAGAAGGAAAACAGAGAATAATATATTGAAAGTGGTGTAAAGAGGGTCATAAAATCATTATATAAAACCGGCGAAGATCGTTAATTAATGAATGAATATACTAATGAATTTAATGAACGAATGAATGAATGTACCACGAAATAATAACACAGGCACACAAAAACAAAAGTTGTCAAACCCAAAGATTTGACACATATTTCTCTATGTACGAGTATTTCAACGCACTGAATCCGAATCTGAAGCCAGAACTAAGCTACCACTCTCCATTTTTTAAATCGTAAAAAACCATCGTGACATTGTATTTTTTGTGTTTGGAGGTTGTTGTAAGACACTAAGACTTGATACAAGTTTCTCTATGTATTTCGACGAAAACCACCCTCAAAATTACAATTTACAATTTCATGCTTTTTTTGCGATTTAAAAAAATACGGAGTAGTGCTGTAATTCTGGCTTCATATTCGGATTTAGCGTGTCAACATACGCAGGGGAAAATGTGTGAAGTCTTTGGGTCTGACAACAATTTCTGAAAACAAAAAATAGAATTTGGCGGTGTTTTTATTATTTAAAAAATGGAGGGTGGTGGCGGAATTCTAGCTTTGGGTTTTAATTTATTCACAATTTGGAGAGAAACATGTGTCACGTCTTTGGATCTAACAACTTTTTTATGTGCATGTGTAATGAATGGCATACCACACAGTCCACTCAGAATAATAGATTGTTTCCGGTCGAATTCTATCCAGTAGCGTGACTTGTATCCATTTTTCGTAAAGTCTAATCTAAAAATTTTGTTCGAGAATGTGATTCACTTAATGTAACACAATTCTCATTGTTTTCGTGAAATTGTTGCTAAAGAGACAAACTGTTCTATTATACTATAATGTACTTTTTAGAAAAGAATAGTGATGTAAGATACGAGCTGTACACTTAAGTCTTGAAGGCCCGAACAGAAGGTTAATTACGAGACTTCATAGCTATAGAGAAGCCATGTAAAAATAGTTAACCTTTTGAGTCTTTTAGCATGCAATCGGTCAAACCCTTGAAGACTTATAGAACGTGTAAATCAAAACATAATACTTTTTTATTTTAAAATAAAATATCAATATACAAAATTTGTAATTATTACTATGAGAGCTTGGTTGCCATTATCGTTTCAAGCTAGTTACTTACTAGTCCAGAAATTTCGGTGTAAATGTTCAAGCAAAATATATTCTTTACCCCGATAATATTCTCGAGGACATTGACGTCGTAAGTTGTTATTTTATGACATCGCAGTCAGGACGACTCAGCAAAAACGTTTCATTTTTGGTAAATCCCGAAATAAAAGAAATATTCAACATGTACATGAACAACGTGCAACATGAACACAGTCTAACTAAATAAAAAGCGATTAATTACAGTGAAATAATAACGTTATTGAAGAAATAATGAAGAATTTGAGAAATTCATCACCAAAATTATTAGTCAGTCAAATGTTTTGCGATAAGTCCAGACATATATGCACAAGAAATAATAGCGCATCGGCAACATCGGAGGCGCTGAGGATGGGGCTGGGAATAACATCCAAGGTTATGTGGAGTGATAAATCCTTCCAAGTACCCCAGGTACAGTGCACCCTAGGGGTACGACTGGTATAGCGTACCCCAGAGGTACACTATACCAGTCGATAAAAGATCTAGGATCCTGTTTCCTGTGGTAGTGAAGTGCAGGCTCCCAGGTGGTGATGAAGGCTCCCAGGTTATCCTTCAGCATTGCCAGAGGAAAATATGTGTTTTTGTGTGTGTGAATGCAAAGGGAAAGCAGGAGACGAGGAAGAATAAATAAAGACCCTCGTACACGAGCTAAAATCCCAAGATTTTCCGGCACCCGACGGTGCAGTGGCGACGGCAATGTTGTTTCTCAGTAACCCAGCTCGTCCGTTGGTGGCGCAGGTGCTGCTGCTGGCGGGGGCGGACGCCGGCGCGCGCGGGGGCCGGCTGCGCACGGCGCTGCACGCGGCGGCGGCCGGGGGCCACTGCGCGGCGGCGACGCTGCTGCTGGCGGCGGGGACGGACGCGCACGCGGCGGAGGCCGGCGGGCTGACGGCGCTGGCGCTGGCGGCCGCCGCAGGGCACGACGGCGTGGCCGCGCTGCTGCTGGACCGAGGCGCCGCGCCCGACGCGCCCCAAGCGCCGGCCCCAGGCGGCGTCGAGGCCCAGGCCGCCCGCTCGCCGCTCGTGCTGGCGGTCACCGGCGGCCACGTCAAGACGGCGGCGCTGCTGCTGGACCGCGGGGCCGACGCCCACGTGCTGGACGCCCAGGGCCGCCTGCCGCTGATGGTCGCCGCCGCCGCGGGCCGCCGCGACGTGGTCGAGCTGCTCCTGCGCGGAGCGGCGACGCTCGACGCGGCGGACCGCCAAGGCCGCACCGCGCTGCACCTCGCCGTGGCCGGCGGTCACGCGGACGTTGTGAAGCTGCTTGTGGAGGCGGGCGCTGCCGTGAATATCCGCGACGCGGACGGAAACCCACCGCTCCTCCTGGCGGCCGGCTCGGGCCACATGGAGTGCCTGCAGCTGCTGCTGGAGCGCGGGGCGTCGGCGGCGGAGTGCAACGGCGAGGGCACGTGCGCGCTGGAGTGCGCGGCGCGGGGCGGGCACGCGGCCGCGACGGAGATGCTGTTGCGCCGGGGCGGCGCGTGGCCGGCGGCGGCGCTGGCGCGCGCGGCGGCCGCGGCGCGCGGCGCGGCGGTGGTGTGGGCGTTGGCGGACGCGGCGCCCGATGCGCTGCGCGGCGACGCCGGCGCCGAGGCGCTGCTGCGGGCGGCGGAGGACGGGCGCGCGGACGCCCTGCGCGCGCTGCTGGCGGCCGGCGTGGCGCCCGACGCGCGCGACTGCAACGGCTGCACCGCCGTGCACGCGGCCGCCAGCGCGGGCCACGCCCCCTGCGTGGCCGCGCTGCTCGACGCCGGCGCCGCCGCGCACGCCAGGAACGCCGCGGGCAGCACGCCGCTGCACTTCGCCGCCGGCAGAGGCCACCCGCACGCCGTGCGCGCGCTGCTGGAGGCTGGCGCCGACGTGCACGCGCGCAACGACCTCGGCTGCACGCCGCTCCACGCCGCCGCCGCCGCCAACGACGCCGCCGTCTGCGAGATGCTGCTGGCGGCCGGGGCCGACGCCCGCGACACCGATAACGACGGCCATTCGCCCGGGGATCTCACGAGGTCGGATACCATTCGTATGCTCCTACGACTGTAGGTTTCATTCACTTACTGGTCTGATTACAACAGACATCTGCGTGAAGTTTCCATTTCACCTACTGAGATTCACAAGCTTTTACGACTCAGAAATTTATTTTTTAATGAATAATATTAGGATATTATTTTATATTAAAATTCAAGAAGTTACATTAAGTTTTGAAAGATCTCTTCAAGGCGATACTTTTCACTAAATATAGATGCAAAAAAATATTGCTTTTTGGAAGTCGTAAACAATAAATTCAGTCATATATCGTACTCAGATACATAAAGCCACGTGTATTTCTAGTGAACGTCCAATCCTCCTATAATATCAACTATCTGTTATGAGTTATACAATGTCAGAATAATTAATATTTGTTTATTACAAAGTTTTAATTTTTATAATAAAATAGAATACCTCAAATAACGCACTACTTTACTTTTTAAAGTCTATCTTCATCACAGTTTTCATACCACTTCTTCCCTTCCTCCACTTAGGGTGTTAACTTATTACAATTACCATTACTGTTATCTTCAAAACTTTATGATTTTCAATGACAGATTATTGTATATTTATAGTAAGCATGTGATCTGAAAAAAAATTACTGAATGAGAAAGACAACTTGGCAGTTTAAAGTATGTAGGCGAAGCATTAAAAAGATTCGACGTGTAGTATTACGAAGTATCAATATCTTCTAAAAATATTTTGTTTTAGTTTAAAGTACGAATAATGTCACCATTAAATACTATGAAACTGTTACAATGAATTGATTAGTGTATAGGTGATTCTAGCAAAATGAGTAGGTATGATAGTAATTGGAAAGTTGGTTTACAAGCGCCTTAGAAGATGCAACAAATGAAATATTCCCATAAGTTTTTATAAAAATACTTTCCGTTTGTTCTTCCCGTTTGCCTGTAAACAGCACAAATGCGGAGGACTCCGTGGCACCGTGGTATACTACGAGCTTATCTGCACAACTAGCGTCGGAAAAGGTAACTATCTATAGTAACCCTGCTCTCAGAAGGAAGTGTAATAGAATTTTACAAAGTGCTAGATAAATCACAACTTCCAAACTTAATAATGCTACTCGAATACTATCTATGTATTTTCAATAATGAAATTGCTCCAAAACAAGCACGTGTTCGATTAAGTATTGAAATTTTGAGAAATAGTTTAGGAATTTGTCTCTCGTGATCTCTATAACCTGACATTTCTAACTTGGAATCGAATGTGTATAAAAAGATATGCAAAACGTGTAACAAGAACAGTAGTATGCAATCACACATAACAAGAACAGTAATATGAATGTGATTGCATTCTACTGTTTTCTTGTTTGCGGTCCACTTTTCATGGTCAAATTTCATATTTTGTCTTGTTGGTGTTTTGTTCTAGAACTATGTTTCTTGTGTTCTAAATTCAAATATCGAGCTAATTTAGATATCCACTCTCGCGTTAATCCTGTTAATTTTGACCACGGTTGGGACCGTGGGCGAATACGATGCAAACTTCCAGCTGCAACTCTTGTTTTTGGCAAAGTCTGGAAGTACTAGTAATGTTTTATTCTCCTGAAAGAAGTTCTACCAACATGGATTGTGTCACAGGAAATGGAGTTTATTGCAAAGATTCCATGTGGGATGCACTGGTCGGCTCTAATCTTCAACGCGGGACTAAGTTCGCGGAAACTTCACGATCTCAGAGATACACTGAAGTCATTTCTGAGACTTGACACATAGCTTGCAATGTGCAACGAGACGAGTGCTGAATTTTGAAGATCAAAAATTAAAGGATTGACTCTGAAAATCACGCACAATACAATATTCTCACACAAACTGTTCACGAAACAATAAAGGCTAGGTTCTAAATCCTCTCAGACGACCTCTCCTGTGTTAAGTGTCAAGTTTTTCTTGAAAATAAGAGAAAATTTTCGGAGGGTCCATTTGATGAAAAAGTCTGTTGTCACAAGTCGCACGATCTCTTTTGTATTAAGTAGGGAAGTATTCATAGAAAAAAGGATTTTACTTTTTAAATTTATAAAATCTGCTGAAGTTTCGAAGAATACTGTTTTTACTTACCCGTGTTACAGTGTTCTTTAGCCGTTCTGTTTGGTTAAGGCGTCCATTTAGTATTTTTAAAATATCAATTTGAAAGTTGTAGAGAAAGTATAGTCTTCTACTCGCGTAGAATGGCTATTATTCTACGCTCGTTGAGGAATATCCTGCACAGGTATGCATGGTAAATAAAATATCCGCATGTAACCAAAAGCAATCCCTAATACATAATCTTTCTCCTTGTACATGGTTTCACCTCTTCCATTTCGACATCTTCCAGAGTACGTAGACGTACTTATTAGTCTATACATTAATACTCACCCAGGTAACTAAACACAATATTAAACATAAAAACAATCTGCGAAATAAACATATACAGTCAAACCTGGATAAGTGAAAACTGGATAAGTGAGAAAACTCTATAAGTGAGAGTAATAGCCAGGACCCGTCATTTTAAGCTCCCAAAACCTCTATTAGCGAGAAACAGAAACCTCTGTAAGAGAGAGTCGTTTTTCCCTCATAGACCTCCGTAAGTGAGACTGCTACTTATCTATACCTCTATAAGCGACAGTCGAGCTTTATTTACAAATTTAACATGTGCTATTTTATGACTCATTCTTAACTTTCGTGGAACTTCCTACCATTGTTTTTGTATTCTCGTCAATATTGTTCCTATTCTATTTCGTGGAACTAAATAACTTTATTGTTGTTATTTTATCGCATTCTTTTCAAATGGACACGTGTGCCTGTGTACCGTCCTGTTTGTCAGACTAACTCAGTTTATAGTTTTCAACTGCGAAGGAAAGTTCTGTTCTGCATCATGTCAAAACGGAAAATTAAAGTACTGTTATTAAGTGATAAACTTAAAATAGTGAATGCGTTTGAATCCGGAAAATCGCGAAATGAAATTCAGAGGGAGTTTAATTTACCAGAATCCACCTATTATAAAATTATTAAATCAAAAGACTCTATAAAGTCTGAGTGCTCTGATGGACATGGAAATATTAAGAGGACTAGAGTTTCTGAATTTCCCAATATCGAAAAGTGCCTTTTGGAATGGATAAAACAAACTCTCGATACGAATATCCCCATAGATGGACCTTTGTTGAAAGAAAAATCAAAAGAGTTTGCTACAAAACTGGGAATCCAGAACTTTTCTGCTAGCAACGGCTGGTTAGAGGGTTTTAAAAGGCGTCATGACATAGCTTTCAAAAAAAGCAGCTGGAGAAAGTAAATCTGTGGACCAAGGTGTGTGCAACCAGTGGACTGAAGATCTGCCAAATCTTTTAGAAGGGTATGAACCAGACGATATTTACAACGCGGATGAAACTGCTTTGTTTTTTAAGTGCCTTCCGGATAAAACATTTACGTTTAAAGGCGAAAAATGCCATGGAGGAAAACAAAGCAAGGAACGCCTTACACTTCTCCAGTGTGTAAACATGAGTGGTACGGACAAACTCCCACTTCTCATCATCGGGAAATCAAAGCGACCTAGATGTTTTAAAGGTGTCAAGACTCTACCCGTTGATTATGCCAATAATACAAAGGCTTGGATGACCAAGATATTATTTAAAGATTGGTTGAAAAAAGTTGACAAACAAATGAAGATAAACCGAAAAAAAATTCTGCTATTCATTGACAACTGTGCTGCCCATACGGACTTACCAACACTTGCAAACGTAAAAGTAATGTTTTTACCTGCTAATACCACTAGTAAACTCCAACCATTAGATCAAGGCATCATTCACACTTTTAAACGCTTTTATCGCAGAGAAGTCGTTAAACATATTCTTACGAGTCTGGAAGAAAACAGTAGCCCTGACATTAACGTACTTCTAGCTATGAAATTTGCTAGAAAAGCATGGTACTTAGTCAGTGACGTTACTGTCAAAAACTGATTCAAGAAAGCTGGGTTTTGGAAAAGTACAGATGAACAAGGCCTGCCAGAGGAAAATGATGCTGAAATTGGACCTAGCAACGAGGAATGGACTAAGCTTGTGTCTCACGAATCCAATATGTTAATGCCGAGCTTCGACGATTTCGTTCAAATTGACGACGACGTAACTACCGCTGGAGAACTAACCGACGACGATATCGTTAAGAATTGTGTGAACACCTGTATTGCTGGAAATGACAGTGAAGACGAGGCACAGATTCCGGAAACAGAAATAAAGATCATTCCAATGAAGCTAGCTTTGAATGCGTTGGAGACGGTGCATCAGTACTTTGAATACGCGGCGGTTGTTGATCAAGCAATATTTGACAAAATTTATGAGTTAGAGAAAAACATTCAAAATACAAAAACAGAAACCCAAACGAAATTGACGGATTTTTTTTGAGTGCAAATAAGTTCTAAATAAAATAAAATTACATAGTAGTACATGAATTTTTGTTTAATTTTCGTAAGCATTTAAAAATATATACTTATGTACATAATATATGTTGTGCATGTCATGCACATAATTTTATCATAATAAATATTTACTACATTCGTACTTGCTGTGACTTGTTATTGCTGCGTACCCATATAAGAGAGAAACGCTACCCATGTACCTGCATTAGCGAGAAACTCGGGTTAGTGAGAAACCTCTATAAGCGAGAATGAGATTGTGCTCCCTTGAACTCTCGCTTATCCAGGTTTGACTGTATTCCTAGTCTCTACCACAAAAAGAACCAGTAGTCGATTTTGTGCAGCGAATAAGAGGATGTTCTCTTATTAATTCAGGGAGCTACCAACTGTTGAGAGGAGAATGGGCATGAGTCAGAGATTCAAGCCCTTTGAATAGTCAACGAGAATTTGAGATGTCTGTAACTGAGACTGGGATAATGGTACTTATGTTTGTTTTACACCCAACGATGTATCGACCTTCAAGAAAATAGATGATGTTCAAAACTCAATTTGTGAAAAAAAGTGACTCATGCGCTTTATAAAATCACCGATTCAATTAGAAAATGAATATTAAATAATGTGAATTAATATTGAAAATATAAAGAATTGCCAGCAATTATCCAACTAACCTTCAATAGTGTAAAATTATAATTACATTTAAATGTATGCCTTGTTCAATAAAGTCAAATCAAGCTTATTTAAGGAAATTATATCACATAAACCCATCAATGCAATAAACATATGGGGACGAGTATACCTGTCTAAACTACGGCGTATGTAGTATGAGTGTAAATTTTTAATGAAAAATTGTCAAAACAGGACAGACTAAAATATAAGTATAATGAAAACATACATTTGGTACTCTTCTCATCCTTAAGATCTTTTCCAAGTATATTACGAAATATAAAAAAGTATTAAGAATTGAGGCTAGTTAGAAATGTTGAAGCTAGAAATGTAGGTAGACATTTTTGAGATGAGATTTTAATAGCCATCTTATACAAAAAGGACGTCCTACAATAGAATAAAAACAATGTAAGACCTTGGATCAATGTGGTAAAATTAAATTGGACGAAATAAAAAAACCTGTTAAAGATAAAATAAATTTTATTTACTTCATGGGATTATGTACAAATGAGAGACACAAATGACTGAAAATGAAAGATGGAATTTCGACCAATTCAGAATTCACATAATTTCACCAATATTTTAGATTTCATTTCACATATTTTATTCAGACATTTTTTTTCGAGGCACTGCTTTTTCTTGTACATTATGCATCATTGAGTTGTGTTAGATTTATTGCTATCAAGAAATTTAACTACAAAATAGCTTTGCAATTAACACGTGGTCACGATGATTTACATTTCTGATGGGGAGTCATTCCAGATCTTAACCTTTAGCATAGGGTGACTTAGAATTGGTGGTGAGGAAGTATGAACCAGAAGCACTGCAAAAATACAAACAGTTTAATGATAAAAAATATATTTTGTTGTAAAATTCTTAATTTGTATTGTGAAAAAATGTTTGTCAGAAATTGAAATTATATTGGAGAAGAAAAATAGAAGTAGTCTTCTGAAAAAATGATAGTATTTTTATAACTTCACATTAGACTATGAGGTGACAAAAATGTTTCAAGGATATATTCCACATTGTCAGTACTCCCTGTCAGAAAACTAAACGAGCACTGGCAATGTGTAAAAGTCCCCAAAACATGTTTGTTGAAAGTGTTTGGACTTTAAGAGTGTGTAATATTTGAATGTGATTTTGAAATTATACAATCATTTTTGAAGAAGATTACTTCTGTTTTACTTCTCATATATAATTTTCCCAAGATTTTTACGGTATCCCCCAATTTTATCGAAATTATGTATTATTATGCTTTAGATTATTTTAAAATGTATTTTTATAATCAATACTACTAGTATGTTTCAAGATAGTAGTTACCTCGTTGATGCGGGCTCTCCCATCACAGCAGTTGGGTTTGATGAACAAGACCCTGCCGTGAACTGGGCGTACGTTGAGCAGCGCCTGCCCACGAATTTGCTGGAGTTGATAGATTCGGCGTAGTATTCATGGGAGCGGCCGTGACTGCATGCTCCTGTTAATTTTGAATTAAATTGTATTTTAATGATACGTAAGTGAAATACAATTCTTCTAATACTCTTTCTTTATTTACTATGATATTTTATTATGTTTTTTAGAGTATTGCTATTTCTAAAATGATCCATAGACTCGTAATAATAATAATAATAATAATAATAATAATAACAACAACATTTATTGAGTCACATATACAATTTCAATCCTGTAAGACGAGTCACATATGATGTGTACAGGTGCACATGTCTTCCTGAGCTCCAGATTTCCTATCTTCTCTTCCCAAACACTATTATGAGTAAAAGTAAAAATCAGCATTTTAACATAAGAAAAGTTCATCTCTATGTGAAAGAACTGCATGCGACATTCAGTTTTGATTTTGAATACACCGTTAACAAATAATTAGTCCTCCACTCCTCTCACATACTGTTTATTAAAATATGCATGTTCCTAATAAAAGTACTCACCGGCTATGTCAAGACCACATCCAGCCTGGGATTTACCGCCATTGGGGAAAAAGTCAGCATTTCCCAGAGCATCTGCCCAACCCAAGAGGCCTCCGTTCGTGTGGATTACTTGCACGAATTTGGCGTCCGATGCATCGAGACGATTAGCCAGAGACTCGCTACCAAAGGATGGCGCAGCAGGGTCAAGACCTTTAAAGGAAGAATTATACATAATAAACTACACTTAATAATTAGTTTCTTAATTCGTGGTATTTGAGGAAATTAATCAGATTTGTTTGAAGACTTACCGACAACAGACGCAAGATTGGCCCCCAGATTGTAACCAGCAACTCCAGAAGCATGAGCTCCCAAACTGTGCCCAATAATGTACAGTGTGTTGCGGTTCAAACCCTTCAGTGAGATAAGATTATTCACAACTTGGGCAATGTATTTGCCAACATTCAGAGCACTTGTTTTGGCAGAAGCATATGAAGCAGAAGCCAATTTTGACCAATCCACCAAGATAATATTGTAATTTTTACCGGAGGAGATGTAAGCTATAATTTAAAGAATGATCCATTAATAATAATAATAATAATAATAATAATAATAACAGAAAATGGTTTGGAAAGAAACATTTTACCTGATCTAAAGTGATCCATGTTTTTACCCGCAGAATTCCAACCGTGAATGATAAAACGGGTGGGATTACTGGCATCAAAGTTAGATGGAATACTGTCAATTTTGATAACTTGTGCGCTTGTCGGATTCTTTCTGCAGTGATAAAAGCAACAATTAGCCAACTGCCAATAATTTAAACTGATGTGTAAGAAGACGGAGAATAAAAATACGTGAATTTCAAAAAAATGAATAGCCTGTAACATCAATTTGGCTCTTGTAATTGTATTTAGCTAATGAAGTATTACAAATAAAACACATAGCTACTTAATATTACAACAAAATTTAAATGTTCCAGATATATGTGAATAGTTATTTATGAAGCGATATTTTATTTTGCGAGTACGAAACGTTGCGACATTAGGCCGATAGAACTAATGGTGCAATCCTAGGAGAAAATAAATTTACTTTAATCACGTGTATCATACACGATTGTTTAGAGAGAGACTTACAGACTTTCATTTTTTTCAAGAATACAAATCACTCAATGATAGATTAAGGTCAGCTGATGGGATCAGACGAAAGTATAATCTTTTTGATGTAATAAAAGAAGTAATCTCCGTCAACATAATATGTTTATTCAGAGAGCAAGCTTTAGAGCGATTGTCCATCATCAGTCTCGGTGTGGGTAACGAAAGTCGGGAGACTGTGCATACGAAGACTCACGACTTGCTCCACACACGCCAAGACTGATGATGACGGCAAAGCCCTCGAAAGCCGGCTCTCTGAATAAATATATTAAATTGACGAAGGTGACTTCCTTTTTTACTTATGTAATTACGTCAAAAACACAGCATCAGAATTCCCACATATTATGTTCTCTTTTCTGCATTTGCAGATGTATGTGAACACTTGATCATCGTGTCACTTTGAGCTAAGAAGGGAAGGGGGAGTGCGCAAGTGCAGGGAAGTGCTACGTACTGCGTGTAGAGGCTGAGGGTGACGTCGGTGGCGCCGTTGAAGCGCGGGGCAGCCGCGGGCTCTTCCTCCAAGTCAACCAGGTGGAGCAGCCCGTTGCCGTCAGGAATCCACATGTAGCGCTGGGCTGGCGTCGCCGCAGCGCAGGCTGAAACAACAAGTAAATTATTTACTACCACTCAAATGCAGCAGCCATGCAAATCAGTGTTATAAAAATGCGTCGTTTACATAAATAACTAGCTCAGCTTGCTATCATGAAGAAACATTTTATTTGCGCTATTCAAGTTCATAACAAAGAGATATTTTAAAAACAATATCTGGTTTGTGTATTGGCAAGCATGAGTTACATGAAAAAGTATTGATAGAAGTACGTCTTAAAAATTTATGTTTCACAAAAGATATTACCTTTTGTCAATCCTATGAATAATTTTCCTATAAATCATGCAGTACACACAGTGTTTTAACGTTATATGTGCATTGAAACTTCTAAAAAGGATGTCCGGCTAAAAATTAGTACCATTCGATTCTTGTCGAGAGCAATTGTATTAGCGACTCACCACTTCCGTAGGTGCCTTGAAACTTCCAAAAACGCCTTTAGGTTATTTAACACCTCCCTACAGGTATTTTGCAAATTTTTTTACAATATTCGAAAAAAACGTCATTTTTTACCAACAGACGAGATGCCTCGAATTTGCCCTAGTGCTGGACCGGAAGAGGTCTTAACTTGAGAACGGTCGGACACGTAGTCGGAGGAGCAGGCATACACATGGAGATTACCCGACTGTTATACATAAGACAAACAGTATTTGAACTGGTCTTTGCAGTACTCAGTCGTTTAAAAAGTTTGTTAAAGTCTAACACATTAAATTTTACACATCTAGAAACATTGCATTAACGTCATAATATTGTACCGTGTAAAAACCTATTTATGAAATATATTAACTCGTATATATTTTACTTTCTCTTATACGTACATATGTACCGAGTATTATATGTATTACAGAGAAAGTTACGTAATTCAGCAGAAACTAAATTTCTTGATTTTATCGCAAATGCATGTTTTGAGGATTCCCTGATACCGAAAAAGTGTTGTTTTTTTCCGTCTGTCTCTGTTCTTCCGTCTTTCTGACCGTGAGTGACCGAATAGTAGTGCTTAATTTATTCGTAGATATTTTCCAAAATGAATATTCCCCGATTGACCTGGAAGCCCTAAGAATAGAGGAAAATACGCTTATAAAAATGGCATACCTCCGATTTTCACAGTAAGCTGTAAATTTTTGAGAACTGAAAAAGTTTGAAATTTTGTAGACCCTCTTGTACAATTACATAGTTGAAAATTGGAAATTTTTTCTTCAAAAGAAATTAGTTCTTCACATTTAGTTATTTAACTTTCCGGTGGGCGCGCCTATTTGAGTCACATAAGCGGGCGCGTAGGAGCACTGTATGGTGCCTCGAGAAAATAGAGTTTTGCATCCTCAAAACTTCTATTATTTAGTTGAAGAAGCAAGAATAAAACTTACAACTATTCATTACATTTTTAATGTTAATAAATTTTATAAATCACAGAAATATAGCTATTTTTAGGTATAGAGTAATAAAAACACTGTTTCAGAAAATCTTACAATACAAAATATAACAAAGAAAAAAATTAACTAGAAAATTGTTATTAAATAGGGAAATTAATTAATGAAACAGTTACTGTCCTCAAATTTAAGAAAATCATATATTAGTTTTCATGAATTCGTTTCCAGTAACTCAAGATGTCTTATATCTTGGTTTGTTTCAGTCCTTCAGCAAAGAAAAGCCAAAAATAAGACAACAAGTAATAGCAAAAAAAATTTTAAAAAACTACTTTCAACATTTTTGATTTTGCTTCCAGTGATAGAAAATACTTGAAAACGAACAATCTGAATAAGTAAAATGTTCGTTTGGAATACTAAAAATACTTACACGGGTGGGCGTGGTAAAGCACGGAGTGCTGCACTCAGAATTTTTTTAATTTTCAAATCTTCCTTACGACTGACAGGGAGAAGGCAACGGAATGGAGATTTTGGCGTTTCGTTTAGAATGGGGCGAAGTGAGAATACTGAATCCCTCTGACATGTCAAATAGCCGTACTCTATTTTGGAACAATAAATGTACAAAGGCAGTACGGAGTGGTGCCACGCGCCCGCGGGAAGTTTAATAAATAGCAGAAATACTATTAAAAACGATTGGTAATTTTTGAGTAATTTTGAGTTAAATTTAGGAATTGTTGAAAAAATGTTCTCAAAAACGGCTCAAAATGTTTTACTTAAACATTTTGTACATACCGTGAAAAGTTCACTTACAAGCCAATTTAATTCATTCTTTTGATTTTTCAAAAACTACACAAAAGTAATTTGTTATACTAAGTTCTAAATATTAACTTTACTGGCGATTTTTTTATATTTTTGAATTTATGAGTATAAGTCCTTTAAATAAATTCCTAGTAAGTTTTTCGAAAAAAATTAAGACTTTTCCATGAAAATGAGCTCAGAATTGTGCAGATTCGGGAAGGCTCAAACGACATTTCCTCACAAACGGCTCCAAATTTGGAAAAAAAAGATGATTATAAAAGAGCCATATTTACTCTCCTGGAATACACTTGGAGTCAAATTTCAATTTTCCTATAGGGACTGAAAAAACGGAGAAAATGCCAAACATACATTTAGGTGCCAATAGATAGCAGTTGGGAAGAGGATGGGATAATACCAAAATCCCCGACCAAAGAGAATAGAAAACCAACTAGTACTATAGTCTGTGCTAATACTTAACACCAATAATTATCATAGATCTTTCTTTATTGTCATCTATAAACTGCTTCTTCGATACATAGAATTTAATCTCCGCTTTGCAGATACGATTCACAAAGAAAAGAAATATGCAAAACTTACTTTAAATTTAAATAACCTCACCAATGTTAAAGTACATACAAGGGAATAGAATTATGCACCACCCAAAATTAAGTATAGTTTTAAAAACATAACCTTCTTTAGGGAATAAACTGTAACATACACAGATGTCTCAGAATAAATGTAACAAACTTCTAGGGTATGTTAGGTCTCAGATAATTGTTTTCTACCAGTGAACATGTATGAAGAAATTTCATAAAACGGAGTTAGGTGTAAAATGTGACATTTGTTCCTGATTGGCAGGCACCTCACTGGTATGTCTTCACTTATGACACTGGTGTTTTGGAGTCACTAATAATGCAGTCAGAAGCAATGTCGCATAGGACCGCATAGGACGCCGAATACAAATGCATGATGGGATGTCTAACAATCAGGTACAAATGTCACATGTGCAACTTCGTTTGGTGAAATTTCTTTTCACAGGTTCATTGACAGAAAATGATCATCTTCCATCACCTACATGCCCTAGAAGTTCGTAGCATTTCTTAAACACTGGTATTGTTATGTAATTCAAAAAATACAAAACGTAGGAGCTAGTAATTTATTACAACACAAAATATTTAAAAAATATTACAGAAAGTGTAATCACAAGTAATATGAAATGTAGATAAAGTTGTATACACCGATTTTCTATAGTAAGTTTGTAAATCATCAAATTAAAAAGTTAAGTGTGTTAATTTCATTAGTTCAATAGCATTCATACCTGCAGCGGCCAGGAGTGCAATTACCACAAACCGAGTTGTAAGCATGGTTACAGTGGAATGACTAAAGCTGTAACACCCACTTTCAGCATTTTATACTCTACGAAAAAGTTACTCACGTGGAGGGAGATATGAGAAGAGATATCACTAATTATAGGCGATATTTTTCTTTTCCGATCGGAATCACGTTTTGTCTGTGCTTCGTGCAAGTGGTTGTTTTGGTAGGCAGTTACTTCAGGCGGCTCCAGGTGAAGTGGATCCTCAAGAGGTCCTCGCTTGCGTTATCTTTGTACGGCGTGTCACATTGTAAATAAGTACTTCTTGAGATGTAATGTTATTTTTTAGCCCGAAAAACAAAATTGTACGATGACATGGAAGAATCTAGAACACAAGAAATTTAATAATAAAGCAATCAACGATTTCCAAATATAGCCTCTATGCTTCTTTATGACAACTCTTTGCACAATTAGTATTTATATAAGAGAACAATTAGATTATTCAGAAAGGTGAAATAGCTTTTCCTAAGTCCACACACTGCTTCTATTTTAATGCACAAAATTTTCCGTCAATACACGCAAATTATTTAGAATCTTATAAGTAAAGAAATATATTGAATGTCGAAGAATGTGGTAGAATGAAGGTTGCTAACGTAAGTTGGTAGAAAACTGTTCATTATTGCTTAGCATTTGAATAGCTATTAAATATTGATAAGGGAACATGGCTTCAAGGTGACACATTATTTAATGCTCAAGACAGATGATATAAATCGTTAATCATAATGAATTTTGAAATAAACATTTACATAAAATGTAAAATTATGAGTACATTTAAAAACAAACCAAGAAATGAAGAAAGTGCAGTCAATATACAATCCCTCCTCCTATATTAACTGCAACATTAAGATGGGATATTTTGCTTTTTGATTAGATAAAAGTAATTGTTGCACAATTTATACATTTATTTAATATTTTTCTCAAACAAACGACAATGACGTTTTAATGAAATAACACTAACAGTCTCTTGTCATCGTTATTAACAATGTCCAAACATATGATGGAAAAACAGTTTATTCATGTCCTTAAGAAATGAAAATTTCGTCTTACTTTAGCAGCAACCAACCCTCTTGACCGACATTCATACCATCTTCCATCTTGATCCATGCACTTTTCTATTTTTCAATTTACTTTTTTGATAGTAAGACTTATATGCAACGTAGGAGGCAAACTAGTAGTATGTTTCCAAACTTCTTCCCAATAAGAATCCCTGCAAAATTTGTCTAGAAATTTGTTCCACAGGTTTTCACAGTTGACCAGTCTCCCTCAATTGCTTCTAGACAGAAGTAATTGCTTTTCTTTTGGTATGTTTCATTCTCATTTGTATCCTTTTCATTTTCCCTTTCTTAAGAGAAATTGTAACCTGACTTCTGAATGGCCTGGATGTATTCACTATTTGATACAGTTTTACTTACTGTTTGATATTACCTACAGTTTTCGGTTTATTTCTTTGGAGTCTGGGGTATTTTGAACATCTTTCTAAAACAAAGTTTTAATTTTAACATATTCGTTTACAAAGTGCAAATTTTGTATTGTAATTATCTCAAGAGTTCCATGCCTTCAATCTTGCTTCATGGCTTTTATTCCACACTGTTGTATATCTGAAGGAAAATGCGGCCTCACAGGCAACAACAGTTTATTTCAACCTTTATCATACAGTTTTGTAAACCCGACGGCTCGTGGCAGTTTACACAAGTCGGAACCGACGGCTCGGTGCGGTGCCGCCGACGGCGGCTTCCACGGGGCGTCGGTGCGCTCCCCGTGCGGCGCGGTAAGGCCACCACCGTGCCCGAAACCCAGGGGCGCCGGCGTTATCGGCGTAGCCGGCGACAACGGCTGCGTGGCCTCAGCGAGTTGTGCCGGTACGGCGTACGACCAGCAATGCGGCCGCGATCTAATGCGTGCCCTTAACGACACGCTGCTAAGGCGGCGGGGCCCAGGGGCGAGCCTGCCAAGTATACTCCGCAGGAATACTAGCGGGGCCCAGCCACAATCCCAAAGGAAGTCCGGGGCAAAGCCGGTCCTAAAGCAAGAGAACAAATACAGCGTTAAACACACGTCTCAAAATGCTGCGCTAGCTCGTTGCTCTCCGCTGCCTGACTGCCGCAGCGGTCTCGGAGCTCCCCCTCCCCCAGGTCGCTGCGGTATACCTCCGCCGGCCAGCGACCCGGAACTATTTTTTCGGGGTGGCGAAGCTATGGTGCGCGCTGCATAGCGCGCCCCGTTCAACTCTCGCCGCGGATATACAGCACACACTATGAAGCGGTGTATGTTAACTTCATTAAGGGAAGTACTTCGCATCTAGGAAATATATTTTTCTAGATTTTCAACAAAAAGAAAGCACAGTTTCATGGACATTTTTATTCTATCAAATACAGCTCATTTTGCAATATTTTCTCCCATAATTATCAACAGACTGATATATTTTTCACACATGGGATCATCATACCTGTGACATGGAAATCTACTTGACAGGCATTTGCAACTCTGCGTCAGTAATACGCGTAATGCTGATTGGACATGAATTTATTGAGGTATAAGAAACAATAGCAATTTCTAAAGGGCGAGATTATAACTGTTTTCATTCTCAATCACACACGGTGCCGAACTTGGTCTCCGCAGAGTGAGAACTCGGTGCTTTGCATGGACTCCTGGACCATTATTGTACCTTACATCCATTTACGATTTGGAAGTCACTGAACTCATTACAATTGCCACATTCGTAGACTACATGGCTACTCTAGCGATGAATGATGATTTCCTATATATTTGTGCTAATCATATATGCATAAAGTTAGAAAATATAACAAAATATATTAAGCAAGCAATGATGTAAGATAAAACTTATATTACTCATTCTAGCTCCAAGTCTAATATGTGTTCGTTATTGATTGGTCAAATAACTTACAATCAATTTTAGTCATTTGTAAAATAAATCTTTTTTTTTCACATAGATTACACACATGCATTCACTTTTTACGTCTTTGTTTTTCGGCATGTTTAAGCTGATAAAAGTTCACCAAAGCCGTTTTCTACCGGAGCGGATCACGACCCATTGTTAAGTAAAATTTCTGAATCCCCCTCCGTTGAAAACAGTTTACTTAATGGGAAACCGGCTCAGGTGGCCCAGGACATAAATTGATGTCACTGCAATGCCTCTGACGGGAGGTCCCAGGGTTCGAGTCCCGACGGAAGCACGATTTTCGACACCAGCTAGATAGCTAGGTCCAATTCGACCGCTATTTGGAGGAGAATCTGGAGATCGGCTGCTCTGATCGATAATTTTCCGTGGTTTCACCAATCAACACCAGGGGAATGCCGGAGCATTATCTCAACAAATGGGCCCCGGACCACGCGCAATCTTTCCTTCTTCCTTGTCCTCTCCTCATCTCTTACTTACACACTGTGAGGGCATGTAGATGCACTACACTACCACACATATCGAGAGACCATTCGGGAGCTTGGAGCTTGTCCGGGCTGGGACGGTGTCCCGTTGATGAGAAATTACGGTTGAGGAAAACCCTCCCATCCGACGCAGATCGGCACCGGATCTCGCCATCCTGCGGGGGAAGATCACCCCCACCTCCTGCGATAACGCATGCACTACACTTACGGGACAAACGGCACTAGCTATTGACGCTCCCCGAATCACTTATCATTCAAACTTCGCGCCTCAGGATTGTAGCTATGATTGTGCATTGTACAGGACGATTTAGAAAGTAAATAAAAAAAGCTGAGGAAGGAACCGCTTCACACCTGTTTCGCCTCTGCCTCAGCAGATGAACCCGATGGGAGTCATCCTCCAGAGGGACTGCGGGAGGGGAGCGCTGGAAGGAAGGGAAGTGGAGGGGCGTGGGATAGTGATTAGTTCAGCGCCGAACAATCTAAGCCGAAGGCGTCAACGTCCGAAGGTGCTGGTGAAGGCCAGCTACTCGGTTTTCTGCTTCTATTGAACACGCTGAATGCTTAACACGGCAGTGCTGGCAATAGAACTGTGAGATCCAAGCCACAGCGATTTTATGTTTCTGAATTATTGGGATGCTTTCGTCTTCTGATATTTCATTGTACTATTCTGAGATCGCCTTGCCTTTTATTTTTATCCTTTCGCTGCATCATTTCCCGTGAGCATGCTGAAACGTGATCGCTGCGCTGCGCGTAATCTGTCATACACGTTGGCTGCATTGACGCCAGTGCATTCTAAGCTCGTGGCCTGAGCGGTAAGCATCATGGCATTATTTTCAGCCAAGTCTATGACAAGTGCCAATTTAGAAAATGCAATCATTTGCCTTATCTACAATAGACTGTCACAATTTCTTATCAAAGAGAAAGAAGATATTCAGGAGAGGACTGTAAGGAAATGAAAGAAATGCGAACTTTATGAAATGGAAGAAAGACAAGACTTCCTGAATATTTTTGTAAAAAATGAAATATATGTATTTGTTCAGAAGATCCCAAAATCATTTGTGGAAAGTGTATTTAATATTATTTGATAGAATAATAAGTTGTTTAGTGATTTTTGCGTGAACTATGTCAATTTTTACCTTTCTCAGCATAAGTATTCAGGCAAGAATTCTACAATGTAAGATTCATTAACAATTGCATTGGAGGACATGTACAAACTAAATAAAATACGTATTTCAGAAAGTAGAGCTTCAGATCATTTGCATTCATAAAATGTTGCAGCTATACCTGAGAGATATATTGCGGGCACTCGCGTGAGTTCCGGTCACTCCCGGGTTAACTAATATTACACACGGCAGGAATAAGGTCAAATTTCTTGTCATTATCCCGTAGGAATTCACTCAAATCAATTTCTATTTTCATTAAAATCAAGTGAAGCACGAAGTGCTTTCCAACATTAGTTACTCTGATGTAATTTTAAGCCGAAGTGTTTAACTACGCTCTCTGAAGTCATGAAGATTAAGGAACTCGAGAACGTGGGTTGCTACGAGGCCGACTGTCTGGGCACCCCCTGGGCCTAACGGCGCCGAGCCCCTGGCCGAAGGCATAAAGTCAAAGATTGACTACGACTGACAATGACTAACTTATCAGAGGATTACACCACGTTTCATGCCCATAAATGTTTAAGAGATCGTTCCTGTGGAAAATGTAACAGGTATTAAGATATTCGTTTTAAAATAATGAATTCTTAGATAGATGTATACAGATTGTATGAAGATAGGTTGCACAGAAATGTATTCTAAATTCTCAGTGTCTTTACTAACAAATATGCATTGCCAATTGGTGTGTTGTGCTCGGGAACAATTGTGTCACGACCTCTATCAATTATCATGTATTAACGTAAAAATTAAAAGCAATATCAAAGTGTTTGTTTTATTTTTGTCGTTAGTGTACATAATATTCTCAATAAAACAACATATTTTCTAGTGAAACATATAATCTCATTAAGACAAACCGTTTGAAAATGTTTACATGCTATGTGTGTCAAAATGATATGAGGAAAATTAATTATAATTTTTCACTCTTGACAGAAAAAAATTATTAAGTCATTGAAATATGTAAACGAACATGTAAACGAGCATCATAAACTCATCCATATGTTGGTAAAACTTGCAGACTCGACAGAATAATCACAATAAATCTCAAACACACATTACTGTTAAGGATACCGTGAATTCAAGCCATTTTTGCACTTCTCTGTCGTAGTACATACCTATGAACTTAATTAGTGGTATTACAGATTGCCACAGACTTTCCAGTATTAGTTTTCTATTTCCTTGGGTATGGGTTGGTATTCGGAAATGTCACTTACTCGTGCCAGCTGCCATCCATGCGCAAACTACATTTTTTCACATTTTCTTGATTTTTCGGATTCCTAATGGTAGAACGGAAATATTAATTTTGGAATATTAAAGAACAGTAAAACCTCGTCGTAAATTGCAATTTTCTTGAAGAATTTGTAGCCGTTTATAAGAAAGAGGCGTTTAAGCGCTACTAAAAATGCAAAGTTTGAAGCTCTATTTCTCAGAAAAGTTTTGAGTTTTCGAAAAAACTACATTTGAAGCAATTTGAAGCACATTAACTCCGAAACACCATAGTTTTACAAATTGCTGGCAATTTGAATATTAAAGGTGCGAGAGATTTTACCCCAAATACCCCAAATGTACTTCAAGTCATATTAAAGAGGGCAATTTGGACTATCCGTTCGAAAAGTTTGAAGAAAAAATTTGGAGTCCTTTATGAGAAAATGGCGTTTCAGCGTTTCTAAAAATGCAGAATATTCAGCTAGTTTTCACAGGAAACTTCACCAGAGAGGAATCGTTTATATTATATTGCTTTATTACCAAACATAAAAGATAATCTTCACTTCTCACCGTACAGAATCGTCCATTCTTTGCCAATGTTTCTTTCTTCTTTTTGAGGAAGAACATCAAAAGATGAAAAAGCTTTCTCTGTCGATTATAGTTTGACTTAGTTCATGGCCTCCTGCTCCAAGGGTTGTGATATAGATGGTACTGGTAATTTTGATGAGCGCTGGACCAGAAAAATGTAATAGAATATCTAGTAATATCCCATTTTACTTTCCCGTATACGTATTACATTTTACTTTCCCGTACGGTATACACGGAGTGATATACGTAGTATAGGGAAAGTTATTTATTGCTGCGCGAAAAAATGGTCAATTTTCGGCGGAAAAAAATTAATTGGTGGGCCTGTGAAAACGAAGAAATGGATAAAACCAGTTGCTAAATTAAGAAAAAAATCCCCTAACACGTGGTGTAGCCAGAAACCCATTTTTTCTAGGTCCTTGATACCGAAAAAACCAATTGAAAGGAAAACGTCCGTCTCTCTGCTCCGTCCGTCTGTCCGTCTGTGAACACTGCTAGCGCCTGAACCATACGTACAATTTCTTCGAAAATGGATAATCCCGGTCTATCTGATTCTAGTCGAAGCTTTGTGATTTTGAAAAAGATTCTTCAAAATTTGGGAATACTTTATATGAAGCCCCCGGGGATTTTCAAAATTTCCTCGAAAACGGTTCCAAATTTGTTCTTTAAATTTCTTGTATAAATAGAGTAAAATACACTTATTTACATGGCATAGGTCCGATTTTCACGGATAACTCTGAATTTTTGAAAATTGCAAAAGTTTAAAATTTTTACGGCGTCTTTCTGGAACTACAAAATTGAAGATAGAGATTTTTTCTTCAAATAAAATTTTTTCTTCATAGTGAGTTCTTTCTTTAAGAGCATGTAAATGTTCTTCAAAATTTTAGTATTTTACGCGCAATATTGCGCGCAATATTGCGTGCAATATGTGCAATTTTTAAAAAAAATTACAAAAGCAAAATTTTCTCAAAAATGGCTCCAAATTTTTTCTTTATAAGTTTTGGTAGGGATAGTGGTAAATGTACTCTATCAGATGACATAAAAGCGATGCTCCTCCATAGGTTGGTGTTTTCAAAAATTACAAAAATGTAAGTTTTCACATGTTCCTCACGTCGATAATATTTACATTAGCGGCGGTTTTTTCACATTATTATATTTACGAGTACATGTGCTTGAGATAATGTCAAGTAAAGTTATTTTGAGTTATTTTTTTGTTTTTTCAAAAATTACATAATTGTAATTTTTCTTGAAAGATCTTTCGCATCTTTAATATGTACATTACCAGCAATTTGTAAAAATTATTATATTTGTGAGTGTAAGTGCTTCAAATAACTTCAAATAAAGTATTTTGAAAACTCAAAATTTTCTGTGAAAATGAGCTTCAAATTTCGCACTTTTAGTAGCGCTAAAACGCCATTTTCTCTTCAACGGCACATACATTTTTAAAACAAAATTGCCATTTACGACTAGGTTTTTGTGTTCTTTAATATTCTAAAATCAATGTTTCCGTTCTACCAATAGGAAACCGAAAAATTAAGAAAATGACAAAAAAATGTACGTTTGGCGGTGTTAGATGACAGCTGGCAAGAAAGAGTATGTGGCAATTCCGAATAGGTAGCGAAGACCCAAGGAAATAGAAAACTAATACGGGAAAATCTGTGCCATTCTGTAGCACCATTAGTTGAATATTACAGTGTGGGAAACAATCCTTTGAAGCTTTTGGCCTCAAAATTTCAAGTTTTAAATCCCTAGAACGAATCGTGTAGGAGTTATTTAACTACAAGTATATAGATGTCGGCAATAAGGTTCGAGTGCTGCGAGTTGCATTTATACTGAATATTTAGTTGCGTTATTTTCAACAAATCCTTCAAATTTTTAAAGTCAAAGTGTAATTCATCACGTCTTCGTGAAATTATCTTTCTTTAGAGACCTCATTTGTAAAGATTGGTTGCGTGTGAGAGCCGCAAAGGAAAGGTATACTACTGAAATAATGCAGGAGACAATACCCAGGTCATTCAATTTTCACTAAATTTCAAACATTTGTCATTTCAGTACTACGAATACGTTTATTCCTTTGATAAGTTCTCATCATCAGTCGTGTGTTAATGTTGTATATATAAAATCATTATGAATCATTATGGTACAGATATTTCTTGTTCAGTGAAATATCATTTGATTTCATTACCCTGTGTATTGCTTGAAAATTAAAACTATTTTGAGCGTTGCATTTAATTTCATCTTTATTCCATAAATCCTCTGATTATGAAATTTTTTATTCGTTTTTATTATAAATAAGATTATACTATTCCAAATATTCTTCAGTTTAAACAAGATTATGAAAATTGTGAAGATTTTATTTTCATATGAAAATTATAAAATAAATTTTATAACCATATACCTGTTGCGGTTTATAAGTCATAAAAATACAGAAAAATAATTATTTCAGCAAATCTGCATTTCTGAAGGAGACTACGTACATTTAAACACGCCGCGTCGGTATCTTTTGGGTCTCATTTCGATGAGGTTGGCAGAGCCGAAACGCCGCCATGTTGAATTTTTAGAGTCTTTTCTTCCGTGGAGACACTTATAATATTTTCATGTTGATAGTCAATAAACAATTTGATTTACAATATTGAAGTGACACATAAATATTATATTTAAATATCAGAACTGCCAAAGATAATCGTGGATTAATTAAAAATTCCCAAAGATATTATGAAAGGATCTGTTTCTCCTCACATTACGCGACTTTATACAATATCTACAAAAGAGAAGAATATCTACTCCTGTGACCGTACAGTTTAAATGTATCGGCAGGATCAATGAGCAAATGATAAATCGTAAATAACCATATAAGACTAAGTAATAATGCTAGAATATGACACGTACTATCACTATTGATCTGAGGATTTAATCAGCTTTGAAAGCCAGGAAAGCATGTAGTAACCTTTAGTCGAAATTTCCATTTACGTGCAAACACGTTCCGATAAGATAGCAGACGTATTACCACGCTTCTATACGAAGAGTGCAGCTGTGTCTCCACTTGAATAAGGTGGTTGATGACGTGTTGTATATAAAAACGATAACATTGTTAAGGTACCAAATAACGTTTCTCCACATTCTGGCATTACCTTTTACTTGTCCCAGGTAACAATAATCCGCAATTTTCTTATTCATAAGATACCGTTTTGGGAGCCTAGATGTCCAGGGATAAGACCATCTACACCCCTGGTAACTACAGTCGAACAATAGAAATCTATAAATTGATAGCGATGGCAATTGGAACCTTTGAAAGACGAGCATGAGAATCGGTGATTTTTGAGATCATGCGTGTTCTGCCATATGGCCATGTTGTTTTCTACAACCCTTAAAAATGACAAGGATAGAATTGGAAAGAAAAGATAACTCGCGGTATATAGAGCATTGTTTAAGGAATTTCTAAAGCATTAACTTGGTTATGATCGATGGAAATAGGGGAAACGACCGGACTTTGAGTAGTCAGTTTTCTAAAATTATTTTTCAGACATCCAATTTGCAATGTATCTTAGGCCTTTTGTACTCAAATCTAGAACGTTATGTTCCATTAAGCTCCAAGTTTTGGGGACACAACTACATACAAATAATGCGTTGGTGTCAAAGATGATTTACGTTAAGGTACTCGTCTACCTGAGTTTAAAAATTATTCTTGGTATACATCTTAATTTAAACAAGCTTACTCATAGGGTCAGGTACTAACAAAGTCAACAATATTTTTTTACTTTCGCGCCTTACGAATACTTCGTAAGAAGAGAAAGTTATGTAATCGTGAGCAGGAAAACGGCGAATTTTTGCCAGAAAATCTCTTATAGCTGGGGTCTGGTAAGGAGAAAGTGGATAGCACCTGTTGCTAAATTAAAAAATAATACTCTATCTCGTGATGTGGTAAAACCCCATGTTTTGTTGCTTTTTGATACAGCAAAATAGATTGATGGCAAAACTTCCGTCTGTCCGTCTGTGGTCAACGTTAGCGCCTAAACCCTTTAGCCTATTTTCTTCAAATTTGATATTCCCCAATCGTTTTCACTAATGTCAAGGCTTCTGGAATTTGAAACCGATATTTTAATTTTGGGGAGGTTTTACAAGAAGCCCGTCGGAGATTTTCAAAGTTAAAAAAATTGCTCTAAATTTTTTGATTAAATTTGAAGTTGAATAGTGCGAAAGACGTTTAAGGGAATGATGCAGGTATCACTTTCGTTGATATCCCCAATTTTTCCAAAATTGCAAAAAACAGTTTCAAAAATGTAAAATTGAAGATAGAGATTTTGCCTCAGACAAAGTCGGTTGTACAAAATTAGCTCTTTAAATTAGGTCATGTACAAGTTTTTGAAAAAAACTAGTAGATTTTGTATAAATTACGCTTCAAATTTACAAAAAAAATCTTAAAAACCGCTCCAAATTTTTTCTTTAAATTTTCTTCACTTATGTAATGAGGGATGATAACAATGTGCTCTTACAAGGGACCTTTCATCAGGTTCAGGTCAAAATCTGGCCTGAGTTTTTTTTCTTCTGAAAGATATTTACTATTTAAAATAGCTGTGAAAAAACTGGTTGCCTTTTCGCACTGGAGGTTACTGAAAAAAAAAACACAACCAAATCTCCACACTTTTCACGACGCAAATGGTCGTTCGCGAGGGGATTGTGCAGCCCTGTCTTCTGTGTGAGAAAGTTCGGATCGAACAAGCGCTCCTACGGGAACGAGCCCCTATTCAAGGTCGCGAAACACATTGCTCACGCCCTTGACAAGTGTGCAATGACGCGCGGCAAGACGTCAGTTCTTTCGGGCTCTATTTCTTCGACTGAAAAGTGAAAACTGAAGCAATGCCAATGTGTACTCGCGGCATGTAAATATAGTTCACATTGCTGACCAACATTCGATTACGTTTGACTTACATAATACATGATGGTTCAGTAGAATGCTATTCTATGCCCTTTGAGTTCATCTGTGACTGAATTCAACAACGGGAGCCATTAGATTAACACAATGAAATTTAGTCGTAGAAACGAGGGCAAATCCTGTAAACTTACCTCTTAAACATGATTAGAATTGAAATTTAGGCTTAAAAATAAAGACCAGAACCAACTATAATACAATATAAATTTATTCAGTGTAATTATTACAAAATTGACCAGTGTCAATTTAATGTGCGAAACAAGTGTGTCTTACACCACTCACATCTAATCAGGGGAAATGTATCACTGTCCTTCTCCTCACAGACGACGCTTATAATGTTTAAACAACATTGTCCTGGAGTAAAGAACTGGTCTGGACGTTAATCGGTAAATTCATCGTACCAAGCGTATTTAGTTATACTTTTGAACCTTGGAGAAGAAAATTGAAAATGAATAAATGAAAGCAATTTTAAAATGCTATTGTGCTGGTACTCTAGAAAATCAAGGGATTGATGAGCTATATCGGCAATTTTCCGATAAAAAATCTTTCATTGCCAAAAGAATTCTCTGTCCAGGGGTTGAATTTGACTTTTACCAGAAGGTATTCTTAAAACTTCTTCATTCTTTTGTTGTTGGAATTCCAGTCCAAATCAACAATATTGAGATCTTTTGCTAACGACATTGCCCAGTTTCGCAGACTACCGTCACATACAATAATGCAGCCACTTTCTGACATAAATTGAAGGTAAAGTTGATTCAGTTCTGCACTAGCTTTAATATTTTTAGGATGTTTACCTTGTGTTAATTTCTATTTCATTTTTCCACCTGTAAATGTCCTGCGCTGACTTCTCGAATGTAATCTTCTTGTTCAGAGAATTCAAATATAAACATTTCTTTCCACCATCGTTGAGTCAAAACCGTACAGCTTTTTCCGTGTCTTCCAACGTTAAAACGACATTGAGATTTCTTTTCAGGACTTGGCTGATAATCACTAGCCTCCTTTCTATCTTCATATCACTTGATAATATGCTTCAAAAACATTTACAAAATTCCACATCTATAAAAAAGATTACACTAAACTATTGTAACACGTGCTAGCTCTTCAATAGCTTTCCCTGCAATAACACGTTCATCAAATTAAAATCCCTCTCTGGGACTCGAACACGGCATCTTCCAAAGTGAAGCGCTCAGTTCTCGTGCGCCTGAACCACTTCGACCATTAGAATGAGATGTGGACTGAATACTTATATATTCGTCAAAACGTAATTGTGTCAGCTGTAGCATTAGGAAACAGGTAATTGTCAACATGCAAAAAACAAGTCTTTTGGGAGACAAAAAAATTCAGCCGTGAATGGCTTATTCCAAATCCTGTATATGGATTTTTGTGGCGGGTTACAAGCTGTCCCTTGGCCCATGTGAGTATTTTTAATGACTATTTCACTCATGTCTGTCCGCGTCGTAACTACAAACTACAAATGAGGAATTTATACATATTTTAGGTAATTAATATATGAAGGTTAGATGGTGAAGAGTACAAAGAATATGCTATCAAAACAATGTAGAACGTTACATCAAAAATTATTCAGGAAAATACTTTAATTAGTACACACGTGTGTTCAATCCATTCAAAATTGACGAATTCCGCTGCTAATTCATCTTGTACATCTTCCATTTCAAATACTTCCACGGAAGACCAAGACTTGAAAAACAATTTCCTACAACTTTAATGATTGAGTTATTAATAAATGTTTTTTTAAGTAGCCTTGTTATAATTGTTTTTCAAAAGTTTTATTACCATAAAATTAAAGCATATATGAAATCATTTTCTGCATTAAACTGTTATACAAATGGTACTTGGCTATAGGTTATTCCAAGAGGCAGTGATAAGTTGGAGCTGAATGAAAGGGTTTCGTTTTTCGGTTATAATTTTGAGTAATATTTCCCTTTTTTGTTATTCCTGTGATTTAAATTATCCTTTCAAGCCATGTAATGTGTTTATTCGTGAAATAGTCACACTGAATATCACTCGAAGTGCTGTGATCGCTGGTAAATTCACTCCTCGCTACGCGAGTCGTGAATTTATCGGCTATCACAGCACTTCTCGTGATATTACTTATGATACTTTTTGTTTCTTGAACGACAGAAATTTAATAGCTTCTAGAACATCCTAAACTCAATATTATTGAATATTTTCATAATTTTAAAAAGGCTGACTTTGTAGTAATTGCGCTTTAAAATGATTTTTATTGTTGCATGCCAAGAATAACACGATATAAATTTGATCTTTAATGAATAATTTAACTACGTGTTTTATATATACTCACAAAGTTTTAGAATTTTTAGAAACGTTTATATGAGTGCAAATAAATTAAAGAATATAAGGGCGTTTACAAGAAGTCTTAGATTTTAAGAGTGCATTGTTGCCGAACAATCAGTTATAAAATGTTATTACTGTGCCTCGACGATGTAGGTATCATGGACAACAATATCCCAAGATATTTTGAAGTTTAAAGAAGTCGTGTCAGAAAATCTACTTTTTTGCATGGAATGACCCAGAAAACAGTTGAGTTTTCGAGAAACTTTACTTGACATTATTTAAAGTACATGTACTCATTAATATGTTAATTTGAACAAATCGCCGCTAATGTAAATATTAACGATGTAAAAGTCGACAAAATTACATTTTTGCAATATTTGAAAAAACAAAAGAATAGAGCAATATGGCATTAATTTCATCTCATAGAACACATTTAGCACTATCCGTACAAAAAGTTCAAAACAAAATTTGGAGCGTGTTTTAAGATACTCTAGTTTTTGTAATTTTTTAAAAATTGCAAACATTGCTTGCAATATTGCGCAAAAATTACTAAACTTTTCAAAAAATGTATAGGACCTAAATGGAAGAACTCACTTTGGACAAGAAATTTTATATAAAGGAAAAATCTCTATCTTTAATTTGGTAGTTCTAGGGAAACGCTGAACAAATTTCAAACTTTTGCAATTTTCGAAAATTCAAAGTTAACCGTGGAAATGGGATTTATGCCACCTTCATAAGTGAATTTTATTCTATCCTTACAAGAAATTTAAAGAAAAACTTTGGAGCCGTTTTTGAGAAAAGTTTGAAAACGTCCGGGGGCTTCATGTAAAGTTCCCCCCAAATTTGGTAGTATATTGTTCAAAATCGCGGTGTCTTGAGTGAATCCAGATCAGCTGCGGAATATTCATTTTGTAGGAAATCGTACTAATGGTTTCGGCGCTAAGGTTGTACACAGACTGACAGACACGCAGACAGACAGACGGACGTTTTGAAAAGAACCACTTTTTCGGTATCAGGGGACTCCAAAACGTGTATTTCCGTTGAAATCTTGAAATCGATTTTCCGCAGCGTTACATAACTTTCCCTATACTAGGTATAAACTCCGTATATTCTTAGAATATGAAACAATATTTTTGGCTTTGCAGAGAATATTACTTAAAAAATCATAATTGCGTGTGTATTTCTATGAAAAGAACACATACTACATTGTCTCAGAGTGAAAATAATGTTACATAAAAAATTATTTGTTCTGTTCTTTTTGTTTAAACAACGATCTATTGTTCAATATTCTATGACTTTGGGAAGTAGAAATATGAATACAACAAATCAGATAATTAGGGAGGTGGAATTCCGCATATTTAGAGGAAATTCGAATATAATGAATGTGGGATCATTATACATTCAATAAATATACTGCACACACTATTTATTTAATATACAAAAACATTAGTACATAAACACGCAACACAAACATTCGAGTTTTAAGATCAATTATGTATCAGTCTCAATACATTGTAAAGTTTGAAAGATCAAAGTACATCGAAATATTAGCACTCTACCCCTGTAGTGGCTGGATCGTCGAACATCTGGACAATCGCCATTACAAAAGTGTACCCAAAATTTGCCCCAAAAGTATCGAAAATTTGTGAGCTTAAGGATTTATTTGTTCTATATTTCTAAAGACAATCGTTAGTGGTGATTTTTTAATTAACTGTTTTGTCTTAAATGTATATCTGTTCAAACTTCTGAAGAAATTCAATAATGAACAAAGTCTGCTAAACAAGAGACGAGTAAGGTTTATCCTTTGGCGTAAGGGGATGACTTGTTCGTGTCGAGCCAGTAGGAACCAGATGCGCTGCAAGAAAAATATATTTTTGGTGAGATAAAAAATATATGCGACCACATACTACATTTACTAATAGAAAATCGAAACGCAATGAAATATTGTAATACAAATAATAAATCCCATAATATACTCTTGTAATTTAATTTCATTTGTGCTGATGTACACTATGCGTAACTAATTAATATTCAATCTTATAACGTATTGTAAAGATGATTTTGAATATGGATTAATTTATGTTTTACTTTGAAACATAAATGTATTAAATTAATATCTAAGAGCTACGTAGGCAAACGTTGGTTTAATCTGACCCTAATATGTCAAGTACATACATCTAGGAATACTACGAAACATACCTTGTCGACGTCCATTCTCCCATTATGGCAGTCGGGTTTGATGAACAAGAGCCTGCACTGTACAGTTTGTAGGTTGAACACTGGGTACCAACAAAGTTCTTGGAATTGATGGATTCTGCATAGTATTGATGTGAACGACTGTGACTGCAAGAACCTAAAAACATTACGGTAAATTAGTTAATAATTTTAAATACTTAATTCATTATAAACTATAGGTTTCCTGTTGTTGCGCGAAAGTTGATTTTTGTGAAATTGCATATTCATTCCCCGTGTTCCCTCCCCCAACAATTCCCGTGAAAAACGTTAATTTTCTTCATATGGAACTTACCTCCTACATCCAGCCCACATCCAGTCTGCGATTTTCCACCGTTGGGGAAGAAATCAGCATCAGCAAGTGGATCTTCCCAACCCAGAAGACCCCCATTGGTGTGAATTGCTTCAACAAACTGGGCGTCAGTGGCGTCCAGGCGGTTAGGGAGGGACGTCGAACCAAAGAGGGGCGCAGCAGCATCCAGACCTTCAAAACAGATGCATTGTACCGGTTACTTTATTAACATCATAAAATCATGTGTATGTTCTAAAAATATTAATATACAGAAGAACACTGATCAAATATCAAGAAAAACACCCGTTAAATTCAAAGTTTATGTTTTCTTGTACGATCGCAAACCGCGATACTTTTTCTGGATTTTTTGTCTCCCATATTCAACATCATTGTTTCGTGTTCAACGTTGTGAGTAAACGGATGTTGACAAACGCATACATATAAAGTTACATCACAAAGATATCCAAGATATAATTTAATTTAAATGGGATATAATTGCAAATTTACTTACCGACGACTCGAGCAAGTTTTGAGTTAAGATTGTATCCAGCAACACCAGCTGCATGAGCTCCCAAACTGTGACCAATAATGTACAAAGTATCGAGATTTAATCCTTTCAGACTTATCAAGTTGTTTACAACTTCAGCAACATATTTGCCTACTTCAAGGGCACTAGATCTTGCTGAAGTATAAATTGCTGAGGCTTTGCCAGACCAGTCCACCAAGATGACATTGTAACCGCTGCCAGTTGCAATGTAAGCTGAAATGAAATATTTAAAGATGAGTACACGCCAGATGATATATATCAAAGTAATGTAACAGAAAATAATGAAGTTTTATTTTCACCTTGTCTGATGTGATCCATATGTGATGCCGCTGAATTCCATCCATGGATTATAAAGCGAGTGGGCTTGCTAGCATCGAAGTTAGAAGGTACACTATTCAACTGAATAATTTGAGCAGTAGTTGGATTGTTCCTATAATGAAACACATTAACTATATTAAAGGAAATCTTCAAAAAATAATAATTTAAATAACACTTCAAAGAAAATTGTCTCTCTGTTAGTCTATATTCATAACTTCTTAAAGGAATCTGGCCACAGATTGTGTAGAACAGACGAAAAGTTTTTATTTCAATATCCAGGTACAAAAATGGAATTTCAGAAAAGCGACATTTCGAGGACTAATTTTCCTCATCTTCAGGCAATTCAAAAACAGATCTAAAAAATAATCAGTATAAATAGCGTGCAAAGCACGGGCAGAATGGCTGTTACAGCCAATCGGTAATTTGTGCTAATTTTCTTCTAAGATTTTACTGTAATTTTTAAAAATGTCTGTAAATTTTAAATTCATTTCCATAGTCACAAAATTATTCTTTTCGAAAGTATATGAAATCGTTGTTCCCGGTGAATCCAGGGAAAGTGCCGCGATTTCAAGGCGTCTTAGATCAGGCTACTTACTGAGTATAGAGATTGAGAGTGACGTCTTTGGCTCCATCGAGTCGTGGAGTAGGTTCCTCCTCCGTAAGGTCGACCAAGTGCAGGAGGCCGTTGCCGTCTGGTATCCACATGTAGCGCTGTTGAGCTGGCAGCGCGCATGCTGAAAGGAACCGGAAAACAAGATCTTCACTAACGAAAAAAACATAATGAAGATGAAGTCAACATTTTAGATCAGATTTTTTGTATCAATTAAAAATTGATAGTTAAATGCGCCATATTCTTTTGGGAGAATAATCAATTGATTTAGTGTACAGGATGTTTCGGAATAAATATTACAAACTTCTAAGGGATATAGCGAGTTTGAGGTGATTACTCTTTGCTAAGAAATATGAGATGGTAACCCTCAATTAACGAAGTTGCACAAGTGACATTTACCACCGTTTGGTAGGTAACTCGCCTTCCACTGGTGTTCGGCAGGTACAAGAAATCTCTTTGATTGCGTCAATTTTGTGCGTATTTCTGTCACATTGCAGAGCCCAATGAGATTGCAGAAGCAACTTGGGCGACTTAATAAAAGGCGCGGAACTATTGAAGTGACAGTGGGGAGCATTAGTCTAAATAGCACATCTATGTAGAAATTTGAAGACCGGAGAACAAGGCATAACATTAGCTTCACCGTTTTTGTATTCATGAAATCTGAAGGCGATATACTTATCTTTTGAATCCTTCAAAACAAATTATTAATTTATATAAGAATAGCCTTACGAAAAACAGAGTATGTGTGTAAAAGAACAGTTCGTATAGGTGAGCCTCCTTTGCCAGTGTGCACTGAAGATTTTTAGACGTTCATTGTTTGACATTTTGCAACATGTCATTTAAATTGGTAAGAACTAATTATTATCAGAGCCATTAGCTCTTGTCATGCAAGCTTATCTTACCTGCCGCAGCAAGAAGAGCCACAAGAAAGACGTGAGACGCGACCATGGCTGCTGTGATATGGCCAGTGACGACGAGGGTGGTGTGAGCCGTATTTTTATAGGAGGTCCTCCAGCACTGGCGCAAGATAGGGAATTTCGAAGGTGGTAGGAGGGGAGCGAATAATAATAGACCACGCCTCGTGACACGCCTCCAAATATTGAAATCAAAGTCATCAAGAACATTGTCATCGTGAATTTCTGACATATCTCCTCGATTGTATCACGAGAGGTGTCGATGGCCTAAGGCGATAAAGCACGTTGAAGACTTTCAAGTGTTCATTTACGTTAATCTTAAGAACATAAGTGGAAAGGTGCCTCGTGTACCTAAAGTGGGTACATAGAGGTAGAAAATATTCTTATTTGAAAATATGTTTAGGGATTTTGGTAAAAAAATGCCTGTCAAAATTCACTCTTGTTAAATAATTTTTAAATTATATTATAATGATTCTGACAAATGCACTTGTATACTTTGAAAAAGATCAGGAATCTTTATTAAATATAAAAGTACAATTACGGATTTGTTATCAGAAACTTCACGTAAAAAAATTAAGTGTAAGAGCTCCCTAATGTCAATCATAAGAATTCACCAATAGATTTACGTATAATGTACTTAAATTGATTGCAAAAACATTTGATTACTTCTTTGAAGTTCGAAAACACAACTTTATCTAGTGACGTGAGATTTGAGTGTCTGCAAATACCTTGCCTGATACGTCAGAACTCTCACACTACTAGACCTTACTAAAGTGCGTCAAGAGAGTTTTATGAGCCTAAACTTATTGAAACGTCTATGACAAAAGCAGAATCTTTTCCATATTGTTGGATTCATATTTTATCATTTAAATACATGTACTTCAATTATCAGAAAAGTAAATTAATAATAGAAATTATCTGTATCTTTTTGTTGTTAAATATGAAGCACATATAAGTGATCTAATATTCTATTTTTGCATGATAGTGTAAGAATTATTTACAATAGGAAAGGTTAAGGTAGTATTTTATTTTGAAAGTAGGAAAGTGTTGCGATACGAGATTGTTAGGTCAGGTAGCGCACAATCCTAGAAGAAAAATAAAATCACTTTTACCACGTGTGTCATAGTTCGTACACTATTTTTTAGACAGTCTTACTGATTTTTATTTTATTTTAATTAAAGAATACAAATAACTTAATAAGACATTAAGGTCAGTAATAGCTAATGTAGTCATTCAAAATTACTGTTGCATTCACAAATTTATCTGAATACTTTCCTGTTTCGAGTTTTCTACTTTCTGTAACTGTCGTGAACCGTCTCACAATATTTACTTTCGAGTATTTGTACGTATGAACAGAGTAATGCACGTGATATAGAGAGAGTTAAATAATCCTGTGGAACAGTAATTTCGAGATTTCAACGCACATACATGTTTGGGCCCCCTGGTACCGAAAAAGTGTTTGTTTGTTTTTCAAAATGTTCGTTCGTCCGCCTGTGAACTACACTAACGCATAAACTTTTAGAATATTTTCCAAAAGTGATATTTCCAAGACGATCTGGATCGATTCGAAGCTCCGCGATTTTGAAAAATATTCTTTAAATTTTGGGAGTATTTTACATGAAGCCACCGGGACATTTTCAAAATTTCCTCAAAAATGGATCAAAATTGTTTCTTTAAATTTATTGTGAGAATGTAATTAAATACACTAAATAAAGTTAGCATAGGTCTGATTTTCACTGTTATCTCTAAAATTTTGGAAATGGCACAAGTTAAAAGTTCTTTCGACGCATTCCTACAACTACAAAATTGAAGATGGAGATGTTTCCTTCAAATTACTAAATTTATTCTTTATAATCAGTTCTTTCATTAAGGCCATGTACATTTGTTAAAATAATTGTTATTTTCACCCAACATTGGATGAAATATGTCCAATATTGAAAATATCCAAAACAATAATTTATCATAACCGGCTCCAATTTTTTCCTTAAACGTTTGGCAGGATTAGGTTAGTGCTTAACTGTTGATGTAATTATAAAGATGACGTTGGCATTATTATGCCCTATTCCAAAAATTACACAATTGAATATTTTAAAAAATACACCATTGTAATTTTTTGACTTGTCTCCCACGTCGTTAATATTTGCTTTAATGGAGATTTGTATGCATTATTGAGTTGTTCTAAAAAGCTATGCCTTATAAATTTTCTCGAAAACTCCGAAGTTTTCTGTGAAAACTAACTCGAAATTCCACATTTTTAGAAACTCTGGGTTTTCCCAAAGTGGCTCCAAATTTTTGTACAAATTTTTGTACGGATAATGCTAAATGTACTAAATAACACGATACAAAAGCCACATGGATGTATTTTTTTAAATATTCAAATTTTTTTTAATATCTCTCATGCCGCTAATATGCGCAATTCCAGTGATTTGCATGCATTTTTTGTGGTTACTAGTTATTAAAATAATTTCCAATGAAGGATTTCAAAAAGTCAAAAGTTAATTGTGAATAGAGCTTCAACTTTTACATTTAATGTAACGCTTAAGTAACATTTTCTTATAAACCCTTTAAATTTTTAAACTAACATTTCCGTAAAATAAATCTAGGTTTTACTCATCTCTAATATTTTTAAAGATATTTTTAGGTTCTACCATCAGGGAACTGAAAAAAATGAGAAAGATTTTAAAAAAAATATAGTTTGGGCTGCGATAGATGGCAGCTGGCTAGAGGATGGGGCAAATACGAAAACCTAGCGCATACAAAGAACTTAGAAAAGTAATTAGTAAGAGAAAGTCTGTGCCATTCTGTAGCACCATTAGGTTTAATCTTTTGGTGGCAGTCACATGCTTATCTTGGTAACAATGAAAGAAGAAAGTGTCTCTGGAGAATGGGTTACTGAACATTAGGACCAGCGCATTTGGCGCGGCGACTGAATTGACGACGATGGCGGTGGCAGCGACTTTCATCTCTCCCGGCGTTCTCGCCCTTTCTCCGCATCCCTGTCTCAGGTACCCGTCGGCGAACACCGTGTTAGGACGACCCCCACGACCACGTTTGTCAAACCAGTCCTCATGGATGCTTGCACCTGCAACACAAGCATCGATGTGTATAATTTAACCGGTGAATACGAGAATTCATTCAAGAATATTCACTTATTGTCACTTTAACCCGGCAGTACGCGCGCCAAGTTTTGTAACACACTGAGCCGCCCGGGATGCCTCAGTCTTACCACAGTAAAAGTGGGAAGAAAACAATTAAAAACAAACTATTTTGTTTCTTTAATGAATACGTGTTTATTTCCAAGTATTTATACATAGTTTGGAAACAAGTACAAATAAGATTTTGATTTTCAAGAATGTTCCTTTTGCAAACAACTTGCATAAATGTGCTGCATATGCTTAATGCACATGTTAAAATTACACTTTGAACAGAAGAATGTAGTTTTCTCGTAGTCTCGAGGAAAAGCAATTACCATGGTGTATATTTGAAAATAAAACCTCTCTTTGTATCCTCGGTGACTCGGTGGCCCCATGCAGCCATTGCCTTTGCGACGAAATTTCCAGGAAAGGACACGAAGCAGTTGAAAGAGAAGAGTCGATATATTTGTACAAAGCTTTCCTCTTTGTACCCTCGGTGACTCGGTGGCCCCATGCAGCCATTGCCTTTGCGACGAAATTTCCAGGAAAGGACACGAAGCAGTTGAAAGAGAAGAGTCGATATATTTGTACAAAGCTTTCCTCTTTGTATCCTCGGTGACTCGGTGGCCCCATGCAGCCATTGCCTTTGCGACGAAATTTCCAGGAAAGGACACGAAGCAGTTGAAAGAGAAGAGTCGATACATTTGTACAAAGCTTTCCTCTTTGTACCCTCGGTGACTCGGTGGCCCCATGCAGCCATTGCCTTTGCGACGAAATTTCCAGGAAAGGACACGAAGCAGTTGAAAGAGAAGAGTCGATATATTTGTACAAAGCTTTCCTCTTTGTACCCTCGGTGACTCGGTGGCCCCATGCAGCCATTGCCTTTGCGACGAAATTTCCAGGAAAGGACACGAAGCAGTTGAAAGAGAAGAGTCGATATATTTGTACAAAGCTTTCCTCGAAAGATACTGAAAAGCTAGCAAGATTATGAATCAAACTAAATGTACAGTAAGCTCCGAAACAATGCTGGGGTGACTCAGGGACCCCGCGCGTCTTCTGGCGGGTTAAATCAGAATATTCTCTCATTGGATAACGTTCATCGAAACCGCATTTCCCACACTACGCCATAAGTCGTAGCCAGTTCCTCAACGCTAGCACCAAAACCATTCAGCCGATTTCTTCAAAACTGATATCCCCCAATCGATTTGGCTGATCTCGAGACTTCCGGAATTTGAAACCGATACTTTACATGAAGGCGTTGGACATTTTCAGTTTTCAAAAAAATAGTTCCAAATTTTTTGATTAAATTTTGTTGTTGAATAGTGTGATGGAATTTTAAGAGAATGACGCAGGAATCTTTTTCATTAATATCTTCAACTTTTCGAAAATTGCGAAAACCAATTTGAAAACTGCAAAATTGAAGTTGTACAAAATTAGCACTTTATATTGAAAGGTCATATACACTTTTTTGAAGAAACGAGTAGTTTTTGCATAAATTGCGTTTAAAATTTACCAAAATTTTGTTTCTCAAAAACCTCTCCAATTTTTTCTTTAAATTTTCTTCACTCACGTAATAAGGGACGGTAAAAAATATGTGGTGCTACAGAATGGCAGAGACTTTCCCGTATTAGTTTTCTATTTTCCTGGGTCTTCGCTAGCTATTCGGAATTGCCACATACTCTTTCTTGCCAGCTACCATCTATCATCGCCAAAAGTACATTTTTTTTGTCATTTTCTTAATTTTTCGGTTTCCTATTGGTAGAACAGAAACATTAATTTTAGAATATTAAAGAACACAAAAACCTAGCCGTAAATGGCAATTTTCTTTTAAAAATTATGTGCCGTTTAAGAGAAAATGGCGTTTTAGCACTACTAAAAATGCGAAATTTGAAACTCATTTTCACAGAAAAGTTTTGAGTTTTCAAAATACTTGATTTGAAGTTATTTGAAGCACTTACACTCACAAATATAATCATCTTTACAAATTGCGGATAATGTGCATATTAAAGATGTGAGAGATCTTTCAAAAAATTTACATTTATATAATTTTTGAAAAAAAACAAAAAAAAACTCAAAATAAACTTCACGCTATACTAATGAGTGTAATTAGCACTATCCGTTACAAAAGTTTCAAGAAAAAAATTGCATCCATTGCAGATTGCAGATTGAGCATTTCTGAAAATGCCGAAATTTGAGCTACTTTTCACAGAAAACGGTAGTGTTTTCAAGAAACTGTACTTGACATTATTTAAAGCATATATACTCGTAAATATAATAATGTAAAAAAATCGCCGATAATGTAAATATTAACGACGTGAGAGACAAGTAAAAAAATTACATTTTGGTAATTTTTGAAAAAACCAACCGATAGACCAATATGGCTTTTATGTCATTGATAGAGTACATTTACCACTATCCCTACCAAAAGTTTAAAGAAAAAATGTGGAGCCGTTTTTGAGAAAATTTTGTTTTTGTAATTTTTTAAAATTGCACATATTGCACTCAATATTGCACAAAAACTACCAAAATTGTGAAAAACATTTACATGACCTTTATTAAAGAACTCAATATGCAGAACAAATTTTATTTGAAGAAAAAATCTCTATCTTCAATTTTGTAGTTGGAGAAAGACGCCGAAAAAAATTCAAACTTTCACAATTTTCGAAAATTCAGAGCTGTACGTGAAAATCGGACCTATGCCATGTTAAAAAGTGTATTTTTCTCTATTCATAGAAGAAATTTAAAGAAAAAATTTGGAGCCATTTTCGAGAAAATGTTGAAAATCCCCGGGGGGCTTCATATAAAGTACCCCCAAATTTTAAAGAATCTTTTTCAAAATCACAACGCTTCGACTAGAATCAGATAGACTGGGGAATATCAATTTTCAAGAAAATCGACCGAACGGTTTAGGCGCTAGCGTTGACCACAGACGGACAGACGGACGGAATGCCGTCAATCGATTTTTAAGTATAAAGAAGCAACAAATCATGGATTTTGACCACACCACGAGATAGAGGATTTTTTTTCTTAATTAGCAACTGGTTTTATCCACTTATTCGTTTTCACGCCCCGGCAATTAATTTTTTTCCGCCGAAAATTGGCCATTTTTTCGCGCAGCATTACATAACTTTCCCTATACTACGTATATCACTCCGTGTATACGTACGTATACGGGAAAGTAAAGAAAGAGTAGTTTTTTGCGTGATTGGTGCTTGAAATTAGCGAAAAAAATCTCAAAAACCGCTCCAATTTTTTCTTTAAATTTTCTTCATTTGTGTAATAAGAGACGGCAAATAAATAAACTAGTGGTGCTATAGAATGGCACAGACTTTCTCGCAGAACTTTGTTTTCTAATCTCTACAGTTTGAACTAGATTTTCTGTTAAGAATGATGATCTTTCCAGATACCTTCTTTGAGCGCCCAAAGGTCATTTTGTTTCACATTCTCTGGAATTTTTGGCTTCCTAATGCGATAAATGAAATCACCATACTTTTATTACTATCATATAAGTGTGAACCCCATAGTCAAGGTGGTCGCCGTCGTTAATCAGCGTGCATTAGCATAGCTCATCCGAGGGAAGCTTCGCTGGTTCGAGTCCTGATCGGGGAATATCATTTGTGAAATGTCTCTGTTGTCAGAAGAAATAATTGGGAATTTTAGAGAGGAAAACTATGTGAAGCCATTCGAATCACAAATATTGATAATTACGATAAATGAACTGGAAGTGTCTGTATATAATTTTCGAATTTTCAACTTTTAACAATTTTTCACATCTCTTCTTGGATTTGTAAAGCCTTTGTATCATCATATCAATTGTTTCTTTATCATTTACTATTTTATAACTCGGTTCGATTTATTTAAGGCTCTGATCGACCCACATGGGGCTAGTGTGACGTAATGGTGTAAGTGCCGGCTCGTTAACTTTTGAGTATCGTATTTCGGGTCTCGGAACGGAAACGGTTTACTGGTAGAAAACACCTTTGCTGGTTTATGTAGTAATGGAATAGCATTTAGGACCATTTAGAAGTAGTGCGAGATAGTAAGTGCGTTGGAAGCACCACTAGTTTAGAAATGTTACAAAACAGTCACCTTCCCTTAGCGTATTAAAGGAGGAATTATGAAACTTTACAAAACACAATAACAGTATTATGATACATTCATTAGTACTAGAAAGAAATGAGAAAATAGTGGTGCTACGACAGCCCATACATTCCCGCGTTATTGGAAACAGCTATATAGTACTGAAATATTGCACTTTTTTCGCTACTAACATCTTAGCTATTATTTGAAAACGTCTAATTCAACCAAGAAGCAAACAACGCACTGTTTCCATCGCAATGTTGTCAGAACTAGGTGAATTCTAAAACTGCAAAAAAATAGAATATAAAAGTTTTGTAAACCTGTATTTGGAAGAAAAAGTCTGATTCCCTAGACAATATAAAAATGCATTCCATAGGGTCAATGATTAGAGAAGAGTTCTAAAATCATGCAACAAATACTCTACTCACTACAAATGATGCAGCATTTGTGCGAAAACTAAATATTTTCATGCAAATGTCAACATAAATTAGACAATTATAACTCCTTTCCATACAGCTCCATCAAGTCACAACAATCAGGTCCCAATTCCGTGTAGGTACATGCAAAAGATTCGAATAATGCATCATAATGTGCAATCTCTTTCAAATAAAATTGAATTTATCGAGGCAGCATTACAATGTGATCTAAGACAAATAGATGTTTTTTGCTTTACAGAACATTGGTTGTCTCAAAATGATATAAACACACTCCAAATTCCTAGCTTTTACCTTGCAGGATCGTATTGCAGAGCGAAGGAATCAAAATAAGGGCCCTGCTTACGGAGGTTTGTGTATTTACATAAATTATATTGATTCTACCTTCGTGTCAGAATTTAATTTATATGCAGTTGAAAAAGTTTTTGAAACAACAGTAGTACATCTTACTACGCTCAAAATATCTTACTTCGCATTTACAGACCTCCAACAAAGCGAGCTTCAGATTATTTCATTCTTGGAAAATCTAGAGAAATTCTGAACAAAATTAGTAAACTCTCTTTTAAATCCATTGTTGTATGTGGAGATTTCAATATTGATTTTCTGAGCGAATCCCACGAAAAGAGAAGTTTCTCAATTCACTTCATTCTTTTAATTTAGACATTACAGTGAATGTACCTACACGGAATACGCTTAAATCACAAAAAGCATTAGATCAAATTATAATTAACAAAACCACAACTACATATGAAATAATAACGAATAATCTAGGATACAGTGACCACGATGCACAATTCTTACAATTACTAAGAACATAACCACTGACACAATAAATAATACACGCCATGTGCAGAGCATTCACTAAAGTTAATATAAAATTATTTACGGACTACTTGATGAAGGAATCATGGGACGAAGTTTATACACGCTGTTGACACAAATGAAAAATATAATTTATTTTTCTCCAAGCTTCAATTCATTGTTAAGGCTAAATGTACCGAAAAAAACTTGTAGGAAAATTCAATAGATCGCAGCACCATCAGCAGGAATTTACTTTACCGGATAACGTCCTGAACAAATGGTCCGATTTTCGATCTGTAAATGGCATTTGACTCCTGTTTATAATAGAATTTACGCTACGAAGCCCTTTTTCCAAAAAACTAGCAGAAACTCGATTTTTTAAAATTTTTCTCGTACTTCCGGGAACAATTTTCAAAAATGTGGGCTTATAGCGCGGATGGCGACACGCTTCCAGAATCCAACGCCGTGTCAAACATGCAAATCGGATAAATAGGAGCGACGGTAAGTTCAAATTTCGAAAAACACCTCAACCCACTCCCCATTCCCCTTCCACGCCGCCGGGACATCCCGGCATTCATTGTTGGCCGGCGGCGCGGTCAAGCCGGCACAGGCGAGCCGGGCGGTGGTCGCCGCGGCGCGGCGACGGGCAAGAAGGCTGAACTTTCGGGGGCAGCAAGCCAGACACCCCGTCACTTCGTTGATGCTTCCGTCACTTCGCATCTCAAGATATTTTTTCCCCACATATGAAACTAGTGATGCTGTAATAGGGGTAAACGGTCTCGTATCATCTTTAATAAGTAAGTATAAAACTATTACCTTATTCACATATTCAATCTTCCTTCGAATACCATGATAAGAATGTCTGAGGTATCACTGAAAACACCGATCCGCTTTGGTGCTGATTTCAAAAAGTAAAAATCGAACTAATTGCGTAAATATCACCCATATTCCATCTCCTCACATCGTATTTTAGATATATTTTACTTCTAAGATCTTCCATTACCATTTCACTACCGGAAAAAAACAAGCGGAGATAACGCAAGAGCTCTTTTATCCTACGATTCGATTCATCATTTCAAAACGGCGTTTGTCACCTTGATAGAATTCACCTGGTTAATCCCCTCTTCCAAGTAAAACAGCCGAATCGAATTTTTAAAACGTTTTCGTACTTTAGGACAAATTGCACATACTTTCTCATAGTAATCTAATATCTTTGGTCTGGGCCAATTTTACCATCTTTCCCCATCTTCTGACATCTTGCTGACATCTATCGCCGCCCAAAATACATTTTTTGAACTTTTCTCATTTTTCAGCTTCTTAATGGTAGATACGAAATATTACTTTTAGGATATTAAAGAAGAGTAAAACTTCGTCCTATATAGGAATTTTCATTGATAAATTTGGAGCCGCTCTTAAGAAAATGGCGTTTAAGCGTTACTGTAAATGCGAAAATGGAAGCTTCGGAATTTTCACAAGAATCTTTCGAGTTTTCGAACAACTTCATTTGGTGACATTTAAAGCACTTCTACTCACAAATGTAATAATGTATAAAATTTCTGGAAATGTGAATATTAATGGCGTGAGAGACACTTAAAAATACATTTATTAATTTTTTGAAAAATCAAAAAAATACAGCCAAATTAATTTTATGTTAACTTAAATACTGCAAATAGCATTCATACGAAAAGTTTGAAGAAGCATTGGAGAAAATGGCGTTTTGAACATTTGTGCAATTCGGAAGTTTCAGTTCATTTTCACAGAAAACATCTGAGTTGTCGAGGAACTTTTAAGACATAATGTAAAGCACATGTACTCGTAAATGTAATAGTAGGGAGTTTTTGCACCCTCGAACGTTACGTACTATCGATCTTCTGCTCATTCGCAGTGCACATTTCGCATCACTTTGGTGCATCTGCGCCATGCGCAAAAGATCGATAGTACTTAACGTTCGAGGTGGCAAAAGTTCCCTAAGATGAACAAATCGCCGTTAAAGAAAATATTTACTAAATGAAAGGCTAGTCAAAGAATTACATTTTTGTAATTTTTGAAAAACAAGGGAATAGAGCAATACGGCGTTTATGTCATCTCAGAGTACATTAGGTACTATCCTTTCCAAAAGTTTAAGGAAAAAAGTTGAAGTCGAATTTGAGAAAATCTTGTTCTTGTAATTTTTAAAAATTGCACAAATTGCACTCAATATTGCGCAAAAACTACTAAAAATTTCAAAAAAATGTGCATGACCTTATTGAAAGAACTAAGTATGAAGAAACAAATATAATTTTAAGGGAAAATCTCTATCTTCAATTTTGTAGTTGTAGGAAGACGCCGAAAAAAAATTCGAACTTTTGCAATTTTCCCAAAATCAGTCAGGAATGAAAATAAGAGCTATGCCACCTTGAGTGTATTTTACTTTATTCTTACAATTAATTTAAGGAAAGCATTTGGAGTAATTTTTGATTGATTGTTAGTGATTTTGGGCGCGTCAACTGCTTTGGTCATTAGTCCCGTAAGTGCAACGCATGTTTATTTCATCGTGAGGTGGAAGAGATGTTGCCCGCTGTGCCGATGGCGAGATCCGGCGCCGACCTACTGTCCACTAGCGGGGCTTCCCCAACCAGGTATCTGCCATCAGCGGGGCACCACCCCAGCCGGGACAAGCTCTAAATCACCGACCTGATTTACCTGTCGGCTTGCCGTGTTCTTTCTTAACAAGGTATCTCCCACCAGCAGTGCACGGCCCACAGCCGAGACAAGTTCCAATCCTCCCACTGGTCTCCCAGCATATATGGTAGTGTTGTGCAGTTAGTGTGTGTGTGTGTGTGTGTGTGTGTGTGTGTGAAGATAGGACAAGGAAGAGGAAGGAAATATCGCGGGAGGTCCGTTTGTTAGGGTATTTCTCCGGCATTCGTTTGATGTTGATCGGAGAAACTATGGAAAACTTCCAATCAGAGCAGTCGGTCGCTAGAATTTTCCTCCAGACATCGGTTGAATTCTACATCTAACTGACAAGCTAGTGTTGAAAAATCCTGCCACCGTCGGGACTCGAACCTAGCACCTCTCGGTCAGAGGCATTGCAGTGACATCAGTTGATGCACTGAGCCACCTATCCTGTTTGACATTTTTGAGAAAATGTTGAAAATGTCCCTGGGGCTTAATAAAAAGTATCTCCAAAAATTAATGAATGTTTTTAAAAATCGCAGAACTTCGACTCAGACCAGATCGACAGGGGTTATTCAGTTGAGCAAAAATCTACACATAGTTTAGGCGCTAGTGGTGTTCACATATGCCCAGACAGGCAGACACAGACAGATGGACGGACGAACGGACGTTAAAAAGTCAAAACACACATACACCCTTTCGGTATCAGCAGGGCCATCTTTAGGCAACAGGCAGACGAGGCTCGTGCCTCAGGGCCCCCCATGATCAAAGGGCCCCCACAGATAATAAAAAATATATAACAAAACTGAACTAGTGGTGTTAGAACAGCACGTACTTTACCGAATTATAAAAAACAGCTACACAATATTAAGATATTGCATTTTCTGCGCTACTAACATCTTAGCTATTGAGTTTTTCATTCATATCGCACAAATAATTATATCCATCAAATTTCAGTATTGCTGAATGGCTGGTTAATATCAAAGGCAATGTTTTCCATGAGTGAGGTTTTTTTATTTGCTCCCAGAAGACACACAGCAATGTACGAACTCGTGGAACCTACAATGTACAAATTCGTGGTGGCTAACCGCGCGTTGTCGCTAAGTTGCGAGCGCTAAGCGGAATTCCTTTGTAGCATTGTCGATAAGTTAAAGTGTGAGGAAGCAAAAATTGAATTAATATTGGCATTTCCAATAACAAATTATATTTAAATCAATTATTTTTATTTTCCTTATACATACGTATATACGGAAATTGTAAGAAGTGGCCGACATTTTTGTTTTAATTTTTGCAAAACCAGGCATTTTAACGAACATGAGACATGCACCATTCTCTTAAGCTACCTTTATGCTAAGGTCCCAATTTAATCAAAATTTCTGAGGTGTCTAAGAAAAAATGGTTTAAAGGAAATAAAAATTGCACATGTTTGACCCAGAATATCGCAAAAATACGCATGTTTCCGAAAATTTGAATTAGGGGCCCGAAATCTGAGTGCCTCGGGTACTTTCAAACCCAAAGACGGCCCTGGGTATCAGGGGACCCCAAAACGAGTACTTCCGTTAATATCTCGAATAGATTTTTCCGCAGCATTACATAACTTTGAGTAACTAACACGAGAAAGGAACTGGTGGTGCTACAGAATGGCACAGACTTTCCCGTATTAGTTTTCAATTTCCTATAGTCTCAGCCAGCTATTCGGACTTTGTCGTAGTAAAATTTACTATTTTGTTGGCATGGGCTAGATTTATGGCCTTGCCCCATCTTGCCACCTGCCATTTAATGCACCCAACTTATTTTTTAGGTTTTCTCAATTATTCGGTTTCCTAATGGTAGATTCAAAATATTGCTTTTAGAATATTAAAGAAGACTGAAACCTTGTCCTTTACGACAATTTTCATTCATAAACTTGATACCGTTTTTAAGAAAAGGGTGTTTAAGCGTCTGTAGCAATGTGAAATATGAAGCCCTTTTTCACAGGAATCTTGAGTTTTTTTAAAATTTATTTTAAGATATTTTAAGCTCTTCCATTCACAAATGCAATAATGTTTACAAATCGCTGCAAATGTGCATACAAGGCATGCGAAATATTTAAAAATACATTTGTGTAAATTTTGAAGAAAAACAACAAAATAATACAACAAAACTTTTTGTTTCCTTAGACAGTGCATTTCACACTATACGTACAAAAACTTTGAACAAAAAATTTGGAACCTTTTCAGAAAAAATTGGCGTTTGAGCGTTTCTGAAAATGCGAAATTTTCGAGTTCATTTCCAAAAAAAATTTTTAGTTTTCGAAAAACTTTAAATGATATAATTTAAAGTACGTGTGCTCATAAATCTAATAATGTGAACAAATCGCCGATAATGTAAATATAAACGACGTGACAGGCTATTCAAAAAGTTTCATTTGTGTTATTTTCGCCAAAAACAAAAGAATAGAGCAAAATAGCGTTTATGTCATCTCTTAAAGTACATTTCGCAATATCCCTACCAATAGTTTAAAGGAAAAAATGGAGCCGATTTTGAAAAAAATCTTGCTTTGTTATCTTTTAAAGTTGCATATATTGCACACAAGATTGCGCCATAACTACAAAAATTGTTTTAAAAAAAATTCATGATCTTAGTGAAAGAACTAATTATGTACAACAAATTTCTTAGAAAGGAAAAGTCTCTATCGTCAATATTGTAGTTGTAGGAAACGCCGAAAAAATTCAATCTTTTGCAATTTTCGAAAATTCAGTTATCAGTGAAATCGGACCTAAGCCATGTGTATTTTATTCAATTTTTACGAGGAAATATAAAGAAAAAATTTGGAGCCATATTTGAGCAAATTTTTAAAATATCCGGGGGGGTTCGTGTAATGTATCTCCAAAAAGTAATGCACGTTTTTGAAAATTGGCAGAGCTTCGAATGACAGTAGATCGACAGCTGTTTTTTGTTGTTTTGTTTTTTCCAGATTGGAAAAATTTGTACGCAGTGTAAACGCTAGTGTTGTTCACATACACCAGAGACACTGACGGACGCTTTTTCCGTCAATCAATTTTTCAGTATTAAGGACCCACAAAACATGGATTCTGGCTACACCACGAGTTACAGGAAGTAATTTACTAAACAACAACACGATTTATCCACATTTTCATTATCAGGACTCGGCTTTGAGAGTTTCCTGCGCACGATATAACTTTCTCTTCGTATTAAGATTGAGAAGAGAGATAAAGTAAAATAAATGTTCACAATTTGAAATTCCATTAATAAAATATTAATTATATCGAATTTAAAAGTAACTACTTTTTCTGCCTACTGTTTTTTTTTATTTCTCTCTATCAGCAATGAAAACAAAGAGATGCACGTAGAAAATGCAGACACGAACAGAGAATCTTTGAAGCACTCTGTTCGAAATCTTTAAGTGCAGCACATAGGAATGTCAGCAATTCTGAATTAGTATTAGACAAAATATGCTCATTGCAAAAATATAAACACATTTAAATAAAAACTATTTTTGAAAATTAATTAAATATATTTCCGGAAATAATTTCAAGAAATTTGGTAATTTGTGAAAATACCTTAATAATTAGCAAATAATAAATATACTGTTAAGCAGATATTAAATGATCAGCAAAATATGTAAAATACGTAATACAGTACAAACTTTGTAACGAAAATTTAAATATTTTGTTAGGATTGCAACCAGTTCGCCTAGATTACAAAATGAGAACAGTAGACAAAACATATGTAATTACATTAGACCCGGACTTTAGCCATGAGATCGACAAGCAGTACCGCGAAACAGAATTTTGACGTTACTGAAGATCATTTTTTTGCATGACTAGAGAAGTCTATTATCCGATTTCAGTGTATGATATGGCGTTAGATTCAGGGTGCATCTCGCCAGCACGCTATTTTACCACTTTTTCAAATATGTCCGCAAGTATAAAAACATTTTTAAAAATTCGATTCGGCTATTTTACTGGGAAAAAGATTAACCAGGTGAATTCTATCAAGGTGACAAACGCCGTTTTGAAATGATAAATCGAATCGTAGGATAAAGAGCTCTTGCGTTATCTCCGCTTGTTTTTTTCCGGTAGTGAAATGGTAATGGAAGATCTTAGAAGTAAAATATATCTAAAATACGATGTGAGGAGATGGAATATGGGTGATATTTACGCAATTAGTTCGATTTTTTCTTTTGAAATCAGCACCAAAGCGGGATCGGTGTTTTCAGTGATACCTCAGACATTCTATCATGGTATTCGAAGAAAGATGGAATATGTGAATAAGGTAATAGTTTTATACTACTATTAAAGATGATACGAGACCGTTTTACCCCTATACAGCATCACTAGTTTCATATGTGGGGAAAAAATATCTTGAGATGCGAAGTGACGGAAGCATCAACGAAGTGACGGGGTGTCTGGCTTGCTGCCCCCGAAAGTTCAGCCTTCTTGCCCGTCGCCGCGCCGCGGCGGCCGCCCGCCCGGCTCGCCTGTGCCGGCTTGACCGCGCCGCCGGCCAACAATGAATGCCGGGATGTCCCGGCGGCGTGGAAGGGGAATGGGGAGTGGGGTGAGGTGTTTTTCGAAATTTGACTTACCGTCTCTCCTATTTATCCGATTTGCATGTTTGACACGGCGTTGGATCTGGAAGCGTGTCGCCATCGCGCTATAAGCCCACATTTTTGAAATTGTTCCCGGAAGTACGAGAAAAATTTTAAAAATCGAGTTTCTGCTAGTTTTTTTTGGAAAAAGGGCTTCGTAGCGTAAATTCTATTATAAACATGAGTCAAATGCCCTTTACAGATCGAAAATCGGACCATTGTTCAGACGTAATCGGTAAAGTAAAATTCACTAAACTTGGTGCTGCCACGTGGTGGCGACAAATTGAACTAGTGTCGGTACA